>JAQNBH010000011.1:42917260-43642260 GCA_028752905.1 Cladorhizidae sp. MBARI D1340-BT2
AAGAATAATTATTGTTATCCTGATTTACTTTCTTTTCAACGTGCACTCCTGGCAAACTGCTTGCTCTACAAGACATGCTAAATGTGCTGTCCACCTGTGTACAGATAATCTTATCAAGATATTCCATTGCCCCTATTCTGTTTGTTCTACTTTGTAGTCTCTATGGGTAGAATCAAATTTAGATGCTGTATGTGTAGATTTGCATAATGTATAAAGTAGTCCAAATGAGCACAGATAAGAATAGGAAGAAGATGTTCTATATAGGTATGCACTGATAGTGTACAAGAAGATAGAAAATTAAATATCCTCGAGTCCTAGAATACAGTAGACAGTAGTTTAGTCAAATTTAATATATCGAAACAAAAGCAAAGCAAAACAGACAAACAAACTAAAAAAACATGTTATTATAACAAACAAAAATGTTTTTGGATTGATTGATCTGTCCCCCAAAAAAGGAGAAAGTGTACATGTAGAGAACCAGTAACCCTTTACCATATTAATGATTTATTAATGATGTACAACTACATGCATAGATATATACATACCTCTATTCATATGCCATACACACCATAGCAACAAACATCTATATGTATAGCTAGCCAATATACAGACTTGTCACCACAAACTTTCACTTTCAACCTTTCATTGAGGGCAAGCTTCATCTGAGAGCAGCTCATAAACAATAACTGAACTCTGTGTGAGAGAAGCAGGTATTGTTTTCAGAAGTTAATGTATCTACTTCAATATGACGATCTTTGATTCCTCTTGATTTGCATTGAATGCATCATAACCAATTGTTGAATACCAATAATAATTATATAGTCTCACAAGTGTATTGTGTCTGGAAGCATCCTAGCAATTTTTCAATGATTTTGCTGAGTTTTATAGAACTGCTTGAGTTTTCACAAGATTGAAATTCTTGTCCATTATAACTATCTATCAAAATACACTCAATGTTTTGAACGAAACCAAAATTTTCTTGCAGAAAGTGCCTCCCCAGCTCATCCTTTATGCAGCTTCAAAATATTCTAATCTGAAAATGAAATAAAAACTAGCTTTTATCAAATCTCCTTGGAATATGTCTCTGCCATGTTAGGACAGAACTACCGCACTTGCTAGGAAGTTCTTGTTAAGGAAATGTGGTATTGTTTCCTTGGCACTCAAGAGTAAGAGTGCTCAAATCATCACCCATTATATAGTTGTCTACATTTGTAGCATTCCCTTGATAAGTTGTGGACAATTATTGTTCAGTATTACTGAAAATAATGATGGTTAGTTACAGAGCAAAATAACTAGAAACCTTGTTCATCATAGCTAAATCACCACTGGTATTCTTGAGAAATGTTTGGTCAATGAGATGATGATTCCAATGTTATTTGCAAAGAGTCAATATTATTGGTGGCTTGCATTGCTAGTTGGGCAGATAGATCAGATTCAAGATGGTCTAGATGACTCCACTGAATATGTTCCAAAAGAACTTGTCTTTGGGTGATAAAATAATACAAGGAGAATATCCATAGTAAGGTTGATTCCTATCCTAATTGATTATATTTTGTGAACTTCCATATAATTAATGTTCAATGAGCCAAGCAATGTATTGGTATTGCAGTATGATTGTCAAGTTAAAAAATCATCCAATTATTCCACCAATATGCCCTTGAGAACTTTGCTGGCCTGTGCAATGCATAATGGATGTTTTATTTGCTATTAAAGACCAACAACATCTTCACACACTTCACATTTTTTTCAGTTCCATACCTCAAACTTAATAAGCTTCAATTGGATCTGTGTTGGAGAAGAAAACTGAGTAACAGATGAGATAATAATTATCATAGGAAAAACAAGGTTAGAGTATCTAGTCAAAGCATCAAGGGTCTAAAATTCAAGTTTGTTAGAAGGTCATTGTAAAATCCTAATACCATTTTGTAGTGAACTGTTGTTATAGCCCACTCACCTAAAGCATTTTTAACCCTTTAACCATTGGGGGTGGGTGTGGAGTGGGAGAAGCTGTAGGCTGGTAATTACCTCTCAGTGGCAAATAAAATTGTAAAAATTTGATTTGTTTGTGTTGATATTTATTAGTTATTCACCCAAGATCAATGAGACCGAAAGAAAAAATATCTAGTGCTTCTAAAGTATTCCTGTTGTGTGCTTCACCACAGCTATATTATAGCTCTCAAGCTACAATAGCTTGAGCTGTTTAAATAGTCCAGTGTTTTTTTTATGTAGTAGCAAAAGCTAGGTGGCTACCCTGAATATTTCATCTAAATATCGTTTATGGATACCACTACGAGGCTCAACAAGAAGAACAGCCTATTTCACCAGATCTTGGATTAACCACACTATGTACTCATACAGTATTCAATAATCCAAGTTCCTTGGGAAAGCAGTTGATACAAACAGCAACACTCCATTGTGAACATCCTGGGATTTGCAAGGTGAAAGCTGTTGCCAGGAGTTAGCTATATGTAGTAGCCAGGATTAGACAGAGGGATTAAAACTTTGACTTTGTCTAGCAGCCAAGGGCTCACCACAAGTATCACCCCTGCATCCATGGGTTTGGGCCATCCCAGCCATGGGAGAGAGTTCATGTGGATTTGCAGAACTATTCTTAGAAGCAATGTTCTTGAAAACAGTGGATGCCCATTCCAAGTGGACAGAGTTTTACCTGATGTTGCAGACAACAGCTTGCAAAACAATTGAGGCATATTTACGGGTTACTACAACAACTCTTTACCGAAAATGGTGTTTTCAGCCTTCATTAAAAGAAATGGTATATTGCACATTCAGTGTGCACCTTACTATCCTGCTTCCAATTTTCAGGTGCTAATGTTTGTGAAGTCTTTCAAACAAGCATGAAGGCCTCACTGAATGATGGAAGATGTGTAACTTTAAGGATAGCAAACTTTCTTCTTCTCACCTATCATCTGGTTGACTGGGTGGGCCTTTACCTGTATAGCAAGGACACTCACACTGAGAGCATGTATCTAACACAGATGAGGGAGCACATTATTGATCACTGTCATTCTGGGAACTTCTTGTGCTTGATGACGGAGATTGGTGAGAATCAGAAGGATCTATATTCAAGAGTATTCTGTGGTTAGGTAGTTAACTACTAGGTAGACTACTTACCACCAGTAGAGCCAGAGCTATGATCCTTGCTTTTTGAAGCAAAGAAAGTTGAAATCTTAGCTTGGGTCATAACTTTCAAGATGGGTTCCAAATTGAGCACATGGCATACCTGATAGGGTAAAGTAGTACAATAGCTAATTATCAAACTAGATGGGTTGTGGTAGTGGTTGATCTCATTAATGATTGTGGTTCATATGAACTCACCTCATGCACTTTCCTGATATCATTCCTTGTTGATTGCTAGAATAGTTCTAATGAGAGTGAGCCTCGTGCACTCTCCTGATATCATTCCTTGTTGATTGCTATATAGAATAGTTCTTAATGAGAGTGAGGCTGAGTATAATTATATCTATCTGCACACTAGCTATTAAGATTTTATTGATATTTTATGATTTTATGATTGAATGACTAACTACAATGACAAAGTGTCTTGAACTGACCAGATAGCATAGCTAACCACATTTTGCATTAATGATTAAATTACCTGAAATTATGGGGGGGGGGGGGGGGGGGGGGGGGGGCCCTGGAGCCCCCCCCCCCCCCCTTCCTACGCCACTGCATAGACAAGTGTGAAGGAGAAGACTGTTTAGCAAGAAATATGAAAGGAATTCTTCAGCTGCGTAAAAACCATAAGGAGAGTGTGAAACATCGGAGGCAGATCCGAGATGCAACTCCACCTTCAATTAATAGCATTAGAGTAAAACAGATGTGATAGGTGAATGTCTATTGACTTTTGAGACTGCATGCATTGGTAAAGATGATTGGCTGTTACATATGTTGCCTTTACTTACTGAGATAATTGTGCACAGCTTTATGTAGAGGCAGACTATGAGGAGGTCGAACGAGCTATTTTAACTCATTACAATATAAGTTTCAAGAGATACAGATGCAAGCTGAGAGAAATCTGGAACCATTGCTAGCAGTCTAACTACACAGTGGTTTCAAGTAATTCAACAATGATGAATGTAATTAAATTTATATCAGTAAAGAAAAAATTATGTCTACCCTTTTATAATAGTTGTCCAGGTAAATCTCCACTCGCTTTTATCGTCGTGGTAATGCAAGCACATAGATCTAGAATATGCCCTATGGTCACAACTCGAGTGCAAATAGGTGTTGTGGGTATGATTAAGATGATGATGTGCGGCAGACTTAAAGTGGACATGCAAGGAGAGAGAGGGAAACTGAGTAAGCTGATGAGATTCATTGAGACAAATGGCTGTTATCCCAGCATTATTTTGATGTCTATTTTTTAAGTAGTTGTAGCCACAGCTACTTAATAAACTCTAACAACTCTAAACATGCCATCATGGGCATGTGGGAAAGATGCATCACATTCCTTGAGGTGTGTCCTTGAATATTACATGGCTACTTGTCTGAATAGAACCTCTAGCCATGGACAATGACACCTGAACCATCCTTACACATTAAAGGGAAACATTGCTGGGAAAAGACTTGTCGAGATCTACTTAGCGTAAGTAAAGTGCTCCGATTAGTGCCCCCTTCCTTTAGTTGTTCCACATGGTCCTACCCAATGATCTTCAGCCTTTTATATACCCTTTATAATATATTTATAGAAAAATTGATTTATTCTTGATTTCTTATTCTAATCTCCTATTACATTTCTACTTGATTAATTTTTTCAGTATGCCTGATATTTTAATGGGACTTTCAGTATGACATATCATTGCTTTAGACTTTAGAGCTACTAAGAATTAACTGCCTATCATATCCTAGAGAAACATTAGCAAATGTACTCATACATATACACATACACACACATACATACACATGCATACATACAAATATATATACCTACTACATATGGAAGTTGGTAGATTGGGATTACACACCTCAAAAAGCAAAGGTCAATGTCTCAGCTAAAACTCACTCAAGTAACTTGCATCCTAACAGTTATTTTGGCAATTATTAGCTCCAAATACACTTCCAGCATATTATATACCTTGTACTGTTCATGATAATTATTGTAAACTGGCTGACCTGAAGACAATTAAAATTTAGCATTCAAGGGTCATATCTCTTTTCTCTCACTCGATCATCGTAAGTTCATCACTAACAAGCTTAACCAGCAAACTCTAGATATTCATTGACTGGCAATGACTATTTGTTTGTTGATTCAGCCAAAATTAGTAATTTCTTCTGCACATTTATCAAAATTGTCTAGTTGGGTGTGAGTGTGTTTGTGCATGTGTCTGAGTTTGTTATGCAATAATTGAGCTTATTCATCAACTCCACTTTTCTAGAAAATATATAAGTGAGAACTTGTTGGCAAGCAAAGCGAGCCCTCACATGGGAGTTGGACGGAGAACTTGATATTGCCACACAAGGCATATGTATATATGTATGTATGTATGTATGTTTCTATTCACTGTATGTTCAGAATGGGACACCTGTCTTAACTAATGTGGGGTTACATTCAGTGTGCGTGCTAAATCCCATTATTTGGTGGCAACATATTTATGCATTTTAGCTTGTTTTTATAAGCAACTGGCATTTCCCCTCTCCATTAACCTTTTTACTATGAACTAGATATAGAATTGTTTGCAGTGCTTACAATTTTACCCAGATTTCTTGCTGGAGTACTGGGATAGGCCCCAAGTTACATCTTGGACAATCACTTCTATGGCTATCTGGAGCAGGGAATTTTTGCAGAGGAACACAAGCAGCCGATGCTTCACTTGATATTTGTGTCTACTAGTATATAGCCCAATGGCAGTGGAGCTTCTTTGACATTCCAAAGAACAAACTACCTCTCCTCAACAGTTTTCAGCTCCCCTACAATCGCAGTTATCAAGCCACTCCCTTACATTCACTTCCAGCTCCTCCTACTCCAATTCAATCCTTTAGATTTATTCCTGATTTCTCAGATGATTCATTTATATAAAACATTAACATTAACATCAATTATTCATTGAAGAACTGGATTTCACAGAGTGTCCTTCTTCAGAACATATCCACCTGCATTTGAAGACAAGATGAGAATTATCATAATAATTATGAGTTGTTCCTCATATCTACTATTCATCTCAGCAACCTCTCAGTAGCCAAAAGTTACTTTTGCTACATTAACTCTAGCAAAACTAACTGCTAGAATTCTATTAGATCTAGCTACCCTAGCACATGATCATGAACAAGGTGGGTAGTGGATAGCCTAACTTTTAGTTGGCTACCTAACATTGAACAACTACATTATCTTACCTTCATAACTGCTTCTTAGAAGAGCAGGATGCAATAAGAAAATAGTATTACATCTGGGCACTAATTATAAATTTTGCTGACAGAAGAATGGGTGTGACACTAATATACACTAAGTTGCCTATACGCTATTTGCTAGTATCACATAAACACTAGGTAAAGCCTAGAAGCAACATTGATCTGGTACTTGTTATTCTCACTATCTAGCTAGCAATTTCTTTTCTCTATAGCTAACCTGATGGAAAACTTACTTAGCTATATATAGAAACACTTAGACCATTGGATATCCTCTGGAATGTGCTGTACGAGAATCTCTGTGATGTGGCATAATATTATAGTATTATAGGAAATATGTGTGTGTGTGTGTGAATGTGTGTGTAAAATAATGTTATCCTGAATTACTACTCTTCGTATCTTGATGGTCCTAATGTATAACTATTGGATGGAGGACTTACTATCATGCTTTAGCTCTATCTAGCAATTAGCAACATTTTGAAAACTATTCGAGTTCAAAATGTACTTATTTTTATAGACTTCATTGTTAGCTAGCGCTTGACATCATCCACAATCAAGAAACTTCCTTAGCTCAGGTAAAGCTTTTGCACTCTCCATGCTTCTACAAGTGAAGGAGTCCATAAAAGTATGCCATTAACTAAACCTTGAAGAATGCCTTTGAAATCTTGAAGCTAAGATGATCTAATCTAAAAACTAGGCTATCCACTGTCCAACAATTTATTTTAGAAGCTCAGATTGTGAGTCCTAAGTTACTTTTTCAAGACAATTGTAGCCAAAAATCCCCTTCCTCTCAACGATACGCCTTGATCTGAGAGGATCCGAATCTTTAGCCCGACGCCTGACCCAGGTTTAAACTCCCCTGCTTAAACCCTCTTGTCAGACTGGAATCAACAACCACCCGGTAGTTTTTTATCCTCGAGAAGGAATAGGTAAATATACTAAAGAGTTGCCTAGACAATCGGCACAGACAAGTCAAACATACAATATTGCAATATACAATTAATATAACCCTAAGTTCTTTCTACTAGAGTTCTTTCTCAGTTCTTAATTAAGTTCCTTCTCTAACTCTCTCTCTTGTGTCTATCTCCTTTAATAATGTTCAGGTCGGATCATTTGGCTGATCTGCACTGACCAATTTGATGGCTCCTTTTAGACCAATCAGATGGTCGTGGTCTGTCTCTGCCTCATCTGCCACAACATTCTGTGTGTTGTCTGGTGTGTCTTCGTGGTTCTCACATAAGTTGCCATGGTTTCCATATAGGTGTTGATTTGTTTTGTTATACCAATAAAGTCGTATTCCTGGCTTCAGTCAGAGAGGTAGGATTCTCTGACACTCCCCATCCCTTGGATTCTGGCTCACGGTCACGTGACAGTCCGTCTGCATTGGCGTTGGTAGTTTCCAGCTCGATACGACTGAGAATTGGAATGAATGCAGGCCAGAGCCCATCTGGCCAGACGCCTGTGGGAGTCTTTGAGGTTCCCGAGGTGGTTAACGGGATTGTAATCGGTCTCCACTGTGAATTTGGAACCCTGCAGGTATGTACTAAAATGTTTGATACCCTGAACAATAGCTAGTGCTTCGTGCTCTATGGCGGAATAATTCTGCTCTCTTAGAAGTAATTTTTTGGATCCGTAAGCTATCGGATGCTCTACCCATGTAATTAGATTGTCATCTAGGTAGGCTAAGGCATATTCATGCGTTCCTTGCAATATATAGTCCATCAGTCTTTGAAAGGTTGAGGTGGCAGTAGCTAGACCAAAGGGCATTGTTGGAACTGATACTTCCCTTATGGGGATACAAAAGCCGTCTTCTCCATGCTACACTTCCCCATAGGTACTTGGTAGTAACCCTTTGTTAAGTCTAAGGTGGTAATAAATTCTGCCCTGCCAATCTCATCAATTAGGTCATCTATTCTAGGTAGTGGATAAGGGTTACCTGTGGTGATGTTGTTGAGCTTTCGGTAATCAACACACTTGCGGATACCTCCATCTTTTTTCGGTACCAGAACAATGGGTGCCGCCCAGTGGCTCCTGGATGGTTCAATTATTTTGACCTAGCAGGTTTAAATTTCTGCTCTCAAAAACTCTTGTGCCTTATGTGCCAGTCTATAGGGGGTTATCGAATAGGTGGGTCATCTCCTGTCTCAATCTCATGCTCCACTAAACTAGTCTTCCCAGGCACATCTTGGATCACATCCATAAATTATCATCTCAACTGTTGTAGTTCAGTTCTTTGGGAGGGTGAGAGGTTAATAGGCTTTGTTTCCCTATCTGTTCTAGGCAGAGGACCAAACATGTCCATCGCTCTTCTCTGGAATGCTTCAGCTATGCCTTGGACAGAACAGCTGGTTTAGCAAGCTGTCATGTAGGGCGGGACTTACATACTTCCCTGACATCTGTTGCTAGTCCAATCCAGTCTGCTCGTCTTCGGCGCCTGCAGTACCCGTTCTTGACCGAAATGTCCAGCTGTCAGAGCTAGCTGTAACATCTTTTTTCTGGCCATCTGTTGTATCAATAGTAGATCTTTCCCTTGGATCTGATACGGTTGCCGCATCAACAGCCCATCCCTCCAGAAGTAAGGACTTCCTTCCTGTCCTGCTTTCTGTCGAATTTTTTTTAGGATTGGGTCTGTTTGCTGCTCGGCTCGGAAGGTGTTCATAGAAATGTTCTCCACCAGACTCCCATTGGTGCTGTGGTCTGGAGTAGCAATTAGATCGGCCATTGGAGGTGTTTCTGGCTCGTCCAGTTGGGGAACCACAGCTTCATCAGAGGAGTCTGTTGCTGTCTGCTCGTTTGAAGGAGGAGTCCCTGGCTTGTCCATGGGAGTTGTTTTTGGCTCATCCACTGGGTTCACTCCCCCTTCCGCCTCGTCTTTGGTAAGGTCTTCCAGGTCCTGGACCACTGGCTCGTCCTGTTTTTGCTGGAGTTCCTGCTCTTTCAGCTGTGACTTCGCTTGGGCTCTTGTAGTCACCAGTCCCTGTTGGATTGGGGTCGGATCATGTGGTGGAGTCGAGGGTCCATCCTTCTTCCTGTTGTTGCTGAGGGCTTCCTTCAGGTGCTTCCGGAAGTGCGGGACATCATATCACATGAGCTGTCTACAGGGATGTGTTCAGATACTCCCACTGCAAGGACTATGCAAGCATCATTATTCACCTTTAATTGCACTTTTGCTGCTGGGAAATATGTTTTACCCGAACTGGCTGTTGTGTAGGCAATTTTCCAGGGTAATAAATCTGATTCTCTAATACACCTTGGGTGTACAATAGACTTGGTACAGCTTGTGTCTAAGAGTGCCATCACAGGTCTGTCATTTATTAGCACTGGGCGGGACCACTCAGGAAGGGTGTTAGTATCTCTCATGCCACAATTGGCAGATTCCATCTTCACATGGCAATCTTTTTTAAAGTGTCCCTTCTTCCCACAACAAAAACACTCCAAGTTATTTACCTCCTTCCCATTTCTCTTGTTTACATAACTTGTATTCTCATACCTGTCCTTGGGAACTACCCGTCTGTTCTTTTGATTGAACTGTCCCTATTTTCTGGTCTCTTAGGCGTTCCTCCCTCTAGGCTTTGGTTGGCGCATGACGGCTTCACCTAGTTCTTCGTAGGTGTCGGGGTTTAACCGGTGCATCTGCCACCTGGGAAGATGCTTCAGAGTAAGTTCATAAAGTATGTTCGTCTTTCCTGAGGAATCCAACCACTGATTGAAAGACTGCTTATAAGCACGAATGGATTCGTCATGTCGAATGCTTGGTCAAATACTTTGGTTCTGTTGGTCTCAGAAGTCACCTTGTAGATGTCCAAGAGGGCTCTTTTGACTTGGTCATAGTCAGTTTGGTCATGGGCCTGGAGTGCTATCACTGGTATTAATCCTTGGCCAGACAGGGAACTTCTCAGGTAGTTTGCCCAATGTACGAATGGCCAACCATTCGCACTGGCGGTCACTTCAAACATCTCCAGCTAGGCACCCATATCATCCGTGCCTTTGCTGAATTTCTGTAGGTTTATTTTGGGAGGTTGAGGTGCTGCTGCTGGTGCTAAGGTTGCAACAGGCTGGACTGCTAAAAACTGAGTCAAGTGTTCTTGTTGTGGTAATGCCTGCCTACGATCCTCGGCACAACGTTCATCCTCTCTCTGAGCCCGTACCTCTTCCAATTCAGCCCATCTGTCCATAAACTGGTCGAATCTTCCCTGAGGTCGAGGAGTGTCTTCCTCCTCTGTACATTCGTCTCCTGTGGTGACCGCAGTTGCTATAGGGACATTCACCTGATCGCAATCCACACGCACACACGCAAAAGCAAGGGAAAAAACAACTTCTGGCAACAAAATACCAGTAATAATAGTAAAACAGAAATATGCATCTTTACCCGAGGGGGGAAAAAACACAATAAAAACTATCCCAAGGTTTTGTTTCACTGGTCCTCTAAGCCTTGATAGCTTGGACCGTTTCCTTGACTATTTACAAAAATCAATAACAACAAACCAAAAAATACAAAAACAACCACCACCAGCAAAACAAGCGCAACAATTGCGGGTTTACCTTGTCAGAACTCCTCACCTTGAGTCTGACTTGTATAACCTCAGAACCTCTCACCTTAGGTCTGAGTTGCTAAAGCGTTAACTAGAGAAGCAGCACTAAGTACTCTATTGAACCTGACTTGGGTATCTCTAAATACACCATCTAGAGATCCCACCGCTGCCACCAATGTAGCAAAAAATCCCCTTCCTTTCAAGGATACGCCTTGATCTGAGAGGATCCGAATCTTTAGCCCTATACTGTTCAACTGTTACTTATTATGATCTGGTTGTCTTTATATCCGTCCAGGTCAGACTGGATTTATGAAGATCGTCGAACCGTACTTAGACAGTTAAAGCATGAGTATAAATCTTCTCTTTCTTCTATCACGTGATGTAATAATGTATACGTAATGATGATGCAATGTCTATGCACAATAATCAAAATGACTGATACAGTGTGTGTGATTAGTAATAATAATACTTGAACATTACAAGCCCGACGCCTGACCCTGGTTTAAACTCCCCTGCTTAAACCCTCTTGTCAGACTGGAATCAACAACCACCTGGTTGTTGTTTATCCTCGAGAAGGAATAGGTAAAATAATTAGATACAAAAGAGTTGCCTAGCCAATCGGCACAGACAATAGTCCAACATACAATATTGCAATATACAATTAATATAACCCTAAGTTCTTTCTACTAGAATTCTTTCTCAGTTCTTAATTTACTTCCTTCTCTAACCCTCTATCTTTTATCTATCTACTACAGTTCCTTTAATAATGTTCAGGTCGGATCATTTGGCTGATCTGCACTGACCAATCTGATGGCTCCTTTTAGACCAATCAGATGGTCGTGCTCTATCTCTGCCTCATCTGCCACAACATTCTGTGTGTTGTCTGGTGTGTCTTCTTGATTCCCACATATGTTGCCATGGTTTCCATATAGGTGTTGATTTGTTTTGTTATACCGGTAAACAACATCTGTCGTATTCCTGGCTTCAGTCAGAGAGGCAGGATTCTCTGACAACAATTATGACCATGAGCTTGGTAGCTTGCTTCAATAGAAAACTAGCTATTAGTTATGCTAGAGCTTATATAAATTGTTTCAACTGAGAGTTCATTGAGAGGAATAGTAGATATGAAAAACTGTTAATGTGATAATCTACATCTTGTCTTCAAATGCAGGTGGATATGTTCTCACAAGGAAGCTGTGTAAAAGCTTCAATGAATAATTAATGTTATTGTTAATGTTTTGAATAACACCTGACATCAGGGCTAAGGCAATGGCTAGGGAGCCCACTGCTCAGTGTAAGTTGCGCAATGCAACTTACTTTGTTGTGGTGTTCATACAAACCACACATATTATATTAGAAACTACAGTAGTCTTGATAGGACCAATCTACCAATGAAAAACTACAACGCAATCTGCTACAGCTCTCCCCCAAGCCTACGAATTTAGCATTGTCTAGCTATGTATATATGTTTGATAATAATTATACGCTTGTGCAGAGTGCAACCATAGCTACTTGCACAGCTGCAGATTTCTAAAATCTAACAGCGATATACCAGAATGGATAAAGAAAATAAACTTCAGAAAAGGAGAGAGAGAGAGAGAGAAAAGTCTAAGCCTACTTCTTAAACAGAGAATTGAAAAAAAAAGGAAAAAAAGAGCTGGAGTTATAAAATGAAAAAAATCATTGGAAAAGCACAGCAGCCCACGTTAGAGAAGCTTCCTTAGGCCAGGTTAAGTTTCATTCTGACTTAGCCACTCTATTCAGCAACACACTCTAGCTATGGACACAGTTTGCTAACATGGAAATGATTGTCACTGACAAAGTCCTAAAATGGAAAAGATCATTACCAATATTGACATGGGTATATACTCCTTGAAAACATCAAGTAATTCAATATTACAATCTAATTTGATGATTATCAATAATTTACAGCTCAGTGTATAGTGGTACGACGGCAGCTTGGGATTTAATTTTTTGCACCTTGGCTCGCTACATAATGCCTTTCTAGTTTAATGATTAGTTTACAAGTGAAAAAAGTTTGGACATACAATAAATGCTAACTTTGTGGATTTTATCATAAGGTGGCAATAGTTAACAGCACTGCAAAATCAGGCAAATTACAAGTAGTCAATTATATGTGTGTAAAATTTAATAATATATAAGGTAGAGAATGACATCTACTATTGTTGGTTAATTTTGGAGATATCCAGAAGTGTTGCCTAGTTCTTGAAGGAAGTGCAATATTTACAGATAGTAATTATATAGCAACAGCAAAAAATAGTAAAAATAATAATAATCTAAAATTAAAGGAAACAGGAATTAAAAAATGGTAATAGATGTATATACTTTCTCCCAGACACACAACATGCATTCAATATTTGCATTCATTGTAATGTTATTTCCTGGAGACTCCCAATTCAATACAAAAATATCGGTAAAGATCTTCATCACAAAAACATGCTCTCAATGAACTCTCAGTTAAATTGCAATAACGTTCTCAATATTCAACTTAAAATTGTACTCTCTCATTAGATGCTCTAGCCTACATCTAGTCGAAATGTCAGACAATTTGAAGATGATTATTGAGAATGTTTTTGTAATAAACATGTCATGAGTGTGCATGCAATATTGAGTCTTACAAACAAGTTGTTTCAACAAGTCCTCACTGCTCTGGGAAGATCTCCAAGGAAATGTTATCTACAATCTAGTGACATGGTTAGTGTCCAGCTACATTTTTACATTAACAAAAAAGTTGGCAGTGTGCAGCTAATATAAATTTTGTTCTACCAAAGAGGAAGACGACCAAGGAGCATTATAACAGCCACCATGGCCTAACAAGTCAGCTAATGCATACTTCTTTGTTTGTTGTTATTATGTTTAGAGTAGACATTAAAAGTGGCATGTGATGATTGGCTTAGTGTACAATATGTTCTCCAGGCACCACTCGACACTCATTACCAGATAGTGGCACGACTGATTGGGTTAATGTGCAATAATTATAGAGTTTATAAGTGCTTGAATCCCAGAGGGCAGTTAGACAATACTGTGTAGTTCTTCAGTGATGCAGCTACAACAGTAAATAATTTTTTTTATAAAATAACAACACAATAAAACAAGAATGATTAAATTTTTAATTCTCGACATTTGTCTGGATACTCTCGCTAAACAATCAAAGAGTTTCTTGTCCCCAAAAAGAAGAAATGGAACCAAAAAAGTCATGTTTACCATAACTAGTTAGATAACCACTTACCATATAAAATCAAGCTATTTTGGACTGTTTATAATGGTTGGTGTAGTGATTTAAAGTATTGTCTAACTGATTGTGGTGTATATACGTACATTCTTGTGCCTTCCTTTTTTGACAGTTCATTCCAATGTAGTAAAATCATTTTAATATAATTATAATCTGGTTACAAGTATGTGTAGTCTAATTAAAGCAAAGAAGAGTCTACCGCTTCACGTATAATGATCAGCCAACTAATTGCCATCTATGATCACTGTAGTATCCCTCATAGCTACTTTATGTGTATATAAACACTGAATTCAGTAACTGTATTGTAGCTACACATTTGAACCAATCATTCCACATACATATAGATATACAGAGTTCCAAAGGGCTAGCCTCGAACTTGTTTGTGTGTATAATGATATATTGATTCCAACTGCACATCTGTATTGGTTGATGCACTGCTAATAGCTAGTCTATTAGGGGAATAGTCAATCTGAGGAATAAAGCTCATTGAGCATAATCAGAAGTTGATGTAATTCTTCAGTAGAGTTGCATGATGGGGAATTTTTTCACTTATATATAATTATTTATTCATCTCCATGAATACTGGTAACTCTAGATCTACTTAGAGTGGGCTGCTAAAAATCTCAACCCATCAGGCTAGAACAATATCTATTGCTATCATTACATACTCAAGAAATCATAACATCAACAAAAAAACACTCAACAATAGTGCACTATAGACACAACACTTTCCTTAAGTAGACATTTGCAACTGTATACATCAAGGAGAAAACACATTTTGAGTAGTTTTATGATTCATCTTCAATGAGACTCATATAGCATGATGTCTATGTCATTATTGCTGCTATAATTATAGCAACATGAATAATGTCATATAATTACCTTGAAGTTATAACATCACATATAACTGCATCAATTGAGTTAATAGATCAGCTCCGATGAATACAAGAAAGTTATGAGTCCCTTTCCCCCCCCAATGCCTCATGCTAGTCATGTCTCTACTCTCACTTCTTTAGCTTACTGCTGGAAAGTAGAGCAGAGATTATGGCTACTTATGATCGTCAAGTAACTAGTGTAAGTCCTCTTGCCTGTGACCTTTCTATTATTCTAGTATGTGATTAAATTCTATGCACATAGTGTTTCCACGTATATATATTTCTTGTGTGCAATTAGAGTTATTGCAATTTCCAAATGATATTATACATTTTAGTGAAAACAGTAATAATGCTTTATTTATAGTGGTAATATATATTTACCATTAATTTTAAACAATTCTTCACAGCAAACAACGCAATTTTGCAGTACATATTACACTTATGCTACACTTATGCCAAATAATTACATTTTTGTTTTCTATCACAGCAAGAAACTGAACAACAAAACTACAACTGAACAGAAACTGACAGGAGCGAATGTGTTTATAACCAGTCTAATACGCCCACACAAATGAGCTGACCAACACTTGCATAGCACAACACATCATGTGAAACAAATCCAATCATTATAGCTCCACTGTCTCATAAACACCATCAGTCAGAGTTCCTTCCACACCCTCTGGTCCTTGTCCGAGCCCAAAGTTGGGTGAAGTGGTAATCATCCCATATGCAGGGCACTTGTTCACACTAATGGCGGGTGGTGGGCATGTCGCACGGATATTTGGAACATCATCCTTGCAGGTGGAGTAACCTTCCTTGAGGTTGATCTCTTCATATTCACAGACTTTGTCAGTATTGCAAGTGGGAGGGTCTGTCCTTGTGGAGACTGACCTGCCAATGTGTTAAAATATAATAGGCGACAAGATATTGGAGAGAGAAACAGCAATGACTATTACTTTAGAATCTCCCAATAGTAATTTATTAATGGATTACTAATCTCATATTGTGTATAATTATAGTGCATGCACATTTATGTGTGGAAGAACAGCTCTTGATTCCGTGTCATAAACAGTATACAACTTTCAAGAGAATTAATCTGTGCCTAGTGCAAACTGTGCCTAGTGCAATCGAGATTAATCATAATAAAGTACAGACTTGAGCATAGCATTCACCCAGATAGACGAGAGGATGCTTTCGAATATAAATACAGTATTGACTATCATTATGACCTTCCTGTAGGATTTGCCCATCACTGACCAAATATAGTATTGTCAATTATTACTGATGAAGGCAAGAGCATCTAGTTGAATCATCAAGATCCAAGTTGCTTACTGAGAAGGTTATTGTATTGTCATTTACTTTGGTACAAGTTACTTCCACACTTCCAAAGCTATTCTCAGGTAATTCCACTTGCAACAAACTCTAGCACATTTTGGCAAGCATTTGTGATTTTACCATCAGCATTAACCCTTTCATGGTCGGTTTTTAAAATAAAAATATTGCTACCATTACTAAAATTAACTGTATTGGCTCAAATATTTATTAAAGTCCATAGCAACCATATATTTTTGGAATCACACATAGTTACTTCATATGTAGGTGTGGTTTATGTTGCCTAGCAACAAAGTATGTGGTTGTAATTGTGGTTTTAGTAATTAATTTTTGAATTTCAAGTCAATTATTGTTCTATTTTCAAGTATATCTTATGATAACATGTTTTATACATTTGCAGGTACACAAATTTCAACCATAATGACCAGACTGCAGCATGGAATTATGAAAAACAGAAGAAAGCTTACATTGAACAGTAATACTTACCTAAAGGCTGAGTAAGACTCTTATCACTAGAGCTGGAGCTGTCATCAGAAACTATATCTATTGGATCTTCATCTTCCTCCGTTACTTCTGAGTGACTAAGCTCAGGGTTTGCTCTGGGAAGGTAGCTCTCAACACCTTCGCCTTCAAAATTACTGTCATCCGCTTCAGAAAGGCCGAAATCGTCGTCTTCCAGTAAAAGCAGCACATCGCTAACGTTCAAGCACTTAGCTTTCCGGGTTCAAAGTCCTTAGTAACCGTTATGCTGTCATTGTTTTGTGAATACCACGTGATAGAGCAACGTTTTAGGCGTCGTTTAATAAGATTTTTATGGGGGTAAGTTCGAACAATCTATTTTTTATGAATTTTTTAACTGTGAGACTTCTTAGGGCACTTTAAAGCGCCCGTGACCGTTAAAGGGTAAAAGAAAAACATTATAAATTATTTTTTGAAGGTCAGGTTAGCGTAAGAAACTCTGGGAGGACTGCTGATAGATGACTGAGCTGGTTGGGTGTGTTGTAGCAGCTAATACTCCAAACTGGTGGCACAGCAGGTATGCTAACTCAAAGAGTAAACATTTCATACACTTATCCAGAAACAGACACCATGGAGGATATTGGTATCACTTAAATTGTGTTGAGAAGGCTTCAGAGTCCTCAATCACAACCCCACCCCCCACCCCCCTGGATCTGACCTTAGAATCTAAAGGTCAAGTGAAAGGCAAGGTCTTTCCAAGTCCTCCAAATGGAAATCATTTTATATCAAAAGTTGTGGCTACACATAAGTAGTGCAGTTGGGCAATAACAGCAAAGGTCAAAGTGCAGTGGGATAATCCCTGCCATCTTATAAGGTGGCACAGTGTGTTAAGCATGACACTAACACTAACCTTCTCTTAGCTAAAACAATGACCACAATGAGGATGAGGATCACAATAATGGCCACCACACCCACAACTGCTGCACCAGTAATGGCCCCAACTCCAAATCCTGCAACTCCACCGCCTAATTAACAAAAAAGATAATTATAATGGTTAATTAAAATAATGAGCACATTCACACACCAAATGTTGGGAGTAGAGAGGCAATTATTACTCCACTGAAGGAGCCTGCTCCAGCACGAGTATTAGCTGAGACTTGCACAGCATAGGCAGTGTTCTCATCTAGGCCTTCAATGCTGATCTCACTGGAGTCATTGCTCACAGTCTTGTACAAGGTGTTGGGTTCTTGTCGTTTGCTGCCACTTGGTAAAGGGAAATAGGCCACAGTGTAGTTAGTGATGAAGCCACGTGCTTCAGACAGAGTCAGCCTGGTCCAGGACACTGTCATCATGCTGCCAGAGATCCTCAACACCTTGATATTCATAGGTGATATACTTGGTCCTACACAAAAATATATATATATATACGAGGCACGACTGAGATATGAATGGAAAGACTTACCAAGTTCTCTTGTGAAAACACTGTAGAACTGAGTCTCCCTGGACCTGCCCTGTTCAGAGCTGCAACACTGACATTGTAGGGGACACCAGCAACTACAACATCAGCAATCACTCAGTCAGCCATTGCAACATTATGACATGCATCCACTCTCTCTCCTACCTAGACCACTAGCTGTGTAGCCAGTCACTTCTCCATCACTGGTCATATACTCTGTTACTGTTCCTCGTGCAAGGTCATTGATCCTGACCAAGAAGGATGTGATGACTCCATTTGGCACAGCAGGAGGAGACCAGGAGATGATCAGAGTAGAGTCACTAGAAGATGTTGTAGCTAATCCTCTGACAGGTCCAGACTCTGTATAATATCAGATGATATCATATTCTATATATATTATTAACAGCAAGTACATCATGTTTAACTCACCGCTGTCACTGGTTGTAAATGGTATTTCTGCACTTGATTTTCCAGTACTATCCAACTCATTTCTGCAGTGTATGACATAGTTATAATCTGTGGCTGGGGCCAGTGAGATTAGTGGTATAGAGTAGGTCAGACGTCCAACATCAGCAGTCACTGCTGAGCTCCTCCTATCTAGTGGTCCTGAAGTAGTTCCATAGACCACAACACAAGTCTCTTTTTGCATGGAATTAAAAGGTCCCTCAAACATCCACTGAACAGTCACTCCAGACGATGTGATGTCAGTGACCATGATAGAGATCAGAGGACGCACTAAAGATTCTAATTGGATCAAAATAAAAACTACTAATTAATATGCCACAAAGCCTATGCTGATACGTACCACCAGCATGCAGCACAAAATTCTGCCTGTCCATCACTACTGTTCCAGTAGGTAGGCGGATCGACATCTCACATGTGTATCGTGTGTTGCCAATATCACTGGTGACCTTCTCTATGTCCAGAACCAGTTGTTGCTGTCCAGAAGTACCACTAGCTAGCAGTGCTCTACCATTGGAATCATTCAGCCATCGTATAGACTGCACTGTCAGGTTGCTAAAGCAAGTGATACTTGCAGATGATCCAAGAGGATATGAAGTCTGCTGTCCAGATAATGCACTTGCTAAAGAAACAAAGGGAAACATGAAGAGAGTGTTCAATAATAGTAAGTATAGAACTTGTACATTGGTATGTCATTGTAGTTGGTGGACTTTGTCCTCTGCTGTTGCTGACTGAGCAGCTGAAGGAGCCACTGTAGTTGTTTATCTGAGAGCTAATGATGGAGAGGAGGTTGTGGTAAGTGGCAGTGGATGTGTTCACAACCCTCTGGCTCTGTTGGTAGGAGGGGCCACTCCTGTTCCAACTGACGCTGCTGGCAGGTCCTCCAGTGGATGCACAAGTGAGAACACCTGATGTGATGTTGTAGGTCAGAGATGTTATGAGGGGTGAGCCTGAGGAGAGTTACAGTAGAGTAGCAATACACACTAGTAAGAGATGCTTAGTTACTGTACCAGCCTCTGGAGGGTATATCCCAACAAACACTTGCTGGGGGTTGTCTTGACTGTCTGGTACAGCACAGGTGAACACTCCTGTAGGCCCTGAGGCAGCACTTCTACGATGCAGCAAAACAGCACTGGGAGCTCTAGTTCTGTAAAATGATGTGTCTGCTCCAGAAGATGACACTACTATAGTTCCCCCTGGCAATATCCACTCACTACGCGCACTACCACCACCTCTACAGCAGGCATCAGAGTCAGTGATACAGTTGAGAGCAGCCCCTCCCTCCCCTATGTCAGTCAGGGTCAGCAGACTATTGTTAGGGTAAAGTACACTGCCAAGGAGAAGACCAAGACCTGTAGATAGTAATGGGATTGAAGATGAGTGTGTTATGTTATAGTCAACACTCTTACTGGTAGGAGTGCTGGTAGAGATGTTAGTCATACTGTAAGGGCCTGTCCCTACTTCATTCACAAGAGCCACTTCAAATGTGTATGAAGTTCGAAGGGAGAGTAGACTAGCAGTGTAAGTCCTGGCATCAATACTAGCAGTGGCTGTTGCTATGATTGTACTGGATCCAGCCTTTCTGTAGCTCACACTGTAATGTTCAGCCTGTCCATTACGTAGGAGGCAGTCCTCACGCTCCCACCTGATAGTGATACTGGTTAGGTTCACAGACTGAGATGTTGGTGAGGGAACACAGCAACTGGGAACTGTTGGACAAGAAACAAACTTCATTGTTAAATAATACTTGTTAAGTCTAAGACTCACCAGCGGCAAGAGTAGTTCCTGTATAAGTACTTGCAGGGGAGGAGCCTGCAGTGTTCATAGCTGTTAGGCTTATCTCATACTCTGTGGCTTCTTCCAGGGAAGTCAGAGTGTAGCTTCTTGCTGTTCTACTAACATTCACAGTACCTGATGGAGCACTAGTACAGCCTGCAACTTTCATGTAATATATTTTGTAAGCGTCCACAACATCTTGGAAGGGCTGTGACCATGTGAGCTCTACTGATGTAGTCAGTGGAGTGCCCATCAGGTTTGCGGGAGCAGAAAGAGCTGCAACTGTAATATTCAAATATTTATATAGCATAGAACCTTTGCATATATACTTTTACATATTTACAGACACTGCCCAGAACCTGTCAGATCATCATTGTTGTCAATGCTCTTAACACAGCAGCAGAACATATACACCCGCTGTACAAAAACTTCACTCACACTTGGTGGCATATTCCTAGAATATATTTTATATAACTCTACGCTGCACACTTGGAAAAGTAGTAGCTAATCTTGTTTTCCATCCAAGTACTCACTACTTACCCAGTGGGACTCTGGCTAGACCAATAGCAGCTTCTGTAGCTAGAATTGTGGATCTTGCATCAATATATTTAAAGACACTATAGAGGTGAGTAACATGGCTAAACTAAATACTGGCTCCTTACAATCCTGGTAGCTAATCATGTCAGCCTATTCTGTGAACTGGTGGTGTGGGACTAAGCTTCAACCAGTAGCAGCTACTCTGACATGGCACTCTAGCAGAGAATCAAAAGGAAAGTGCTCACTTTGCTAACCCAATCTCTAGTGTTGGATTGGTTTATTATATAGACACCCAGCATCAGAGATAGGTATATCTGAATGTATATATCTAAGGAAACTGTGAATGCTAGCTTTAGTGAGAATATTTAACTGGATTGACACATTCAAAGAGGCTTCAAACTCACCTCCTCACAGAGCCTCCAAACTCATTGCAGTGATGTCAACATCAATTGAAGAACTATCAGCATTTATGACCTCCATTTCAGTATTTACCCACTTACAGATGACCACATAAAAAAGAATACTGGTACAGTTCTGGGCCTATGACTGTAAGGCTGCTTCACAATATGACACTGGGCCATCGTATCGTATCATATTGTCTTATTGTATCACATCATCATATTGTGAGTGAGCAAGACTATGTCCTCCACAACCATATACACTCCAACTGCAGCTCATATGATATGATAGGCCAATACAATACAATATGATGGCCAAGTGTCATATAGTGAACAAGCCTTTGTCTTGATGTACTTGCAACTAAAGTCAGCAGCAATCTTGGAATCAGGAAACATTGAGCACAGCAAACCAGAGGAGGGCATATCATCAGCTCTATAGACATCTCTTTTGAAGCATGGACACATTTTATCTTCCCCCCAAAAAGTTGCCAAGCTTGAGCACTGGCTTGCTACTCTCAACCTTTGCTGGATGCTTGACAATAAAAAGCTACTACCACACAACCTACAGTGGAATATTGTTTCCAGAAAAGTTATGGCCATTTTGTAACTCTTGCATAGCTACCTGCAACAGAATTCTAAATAGTACATATTATCGTACTATTTCATGATGGTTCTGTGGTCCGTACTTATGGATCAGAAGCCATTAAAAATACAGATGAATCCATATAGTTGGAGGCTCTGTCTTGTAACTGTCGTACATATAATTGGGAAGAACACTATTAGAAATGACAATAAATAAGATTATGAGTGTGAGGAAATTGAGGTTCCAGACTACTCTCATGAACCACACCCATTATTTTCTGAGTATATTTAGTAAAGTGTCTGGACAAATCAGCCGGGTATTCATGATATGAGGAAGCAGCAGACAGCTTCTGCATACAGGAACGGAGGATCTTGAAGTCACCAGTTGGGGCAAAACACAACCTGAGGCAGCATGGCTAATTATAGCAATGACTGTGGTCTATCACATGGCTTCAAGCTGATTAAATACCATTCCTGGCACACACACTATAACCTTGGCTGATATGCCATACATTTATTGAGGTCTGCTTCACGATACAACCTCCATACCACCATACCACCAAGGAGACCAACATCTGAGAATATATAAAGTCTTTTGTTTTAGACTTACTGGTAGTAGAGATGTCAGTGGTACTGTAGGGGCCTCTCCCTAATTCATTAACAAGAGCCACTTCAAATGTGTATAAAGTACGAGGGGAGAGTGGACTAGCAGTGTAAGTCCTGGCATCAATACTGGCAGTGGCCATTGCTATGATTGTGCTGGATCCAGTCTCTCTGTAGCGCACACTGTAACGTAGGCTCTCTCCATTACGTAGGAGGCAGGCCTCACGAACCCACATGATAGTGATACTGGTAGGGTTCACAGACTGAGATGTTGGTGCAGGAACACAGCAACTGGGAACTGTTGGACAAGAAACAAACCTCATTGATAATACTTGTTAGTCTTAAGGCTCACCAGTGGCAAGAGTAGTTCCTGTATAAATAATTGCAGGGGAGGAGACTGCAGTGTTCACAGCTGTTAGGCTTATCTCATACTCTATGGCTTCTTCCAGGGATGTAAGATTGTAGCTTCTTGCTGATCCAGGAACAGTCACACTACCTGATGGAGCATTATCACAGCCTGCAACTTTCGAATAACTAATTGTGTAATTGTCCACAACATCTTGGGAGGACTGTGACCATGTGAGCTCTACTGATGTAGACTGAGGAGTGCCCATCAGGTTTGTGGGAGCAGGAGGTCCTACAAGTGTAATATTCACATAAGTATTTGCATATTCATAAAACAGAGTTCCTATGCCACTGCTGGAGGAAGATAAATACTAATGCTCAGGACAGGAAGTGGGGGCTATTGCATGTTGTCAGTAAGTGGGTGCACCATGGGTGTGGTGAAATTAAGATTAACCATTCCCTTCTTCTCTCCATCTTCTTGGTTTTCAGAGCAGAAGTACATGTCTTATAAATACAAGCTATCACATGGTTGGTGGCAGTAGAGCTATGGCCACAGCTTAACCAGGAGAGATGATTAGCTCTCTGAGGATGTGCAGAATGAGCAGGACTATAAGGCAGCTGCTGAGTGGCATTCACACTGCTAGCTAGCACACACAAGGAAGAGCATGCCTAGGCTAGTGATGTCTACTGAGCATGCTCGTGGTGCTCCAGATATGGAAGTTGAACTTTGTTTGCTAAGGTTGGTCCAGTGAAAACCTGTCCACCCTGACCTGTTCCTCTGGGCCTTATACTCAACTACAATACTAATTCTATGCCAAGTTCTACTATAAACTGCACAGTGAATGTTGTTGTTTATAAACTTACTTAATGTGAGCACTTCTGTACTGATCTTCACCAAAGTGTCCACTTCAACACGGCAAGTGTATGTTCCTTTATCACTAGCACTCAATGGCTGAAATGTCAGTGTCAAGGTAGACACACTACTCATCTCCATCTCTGTAGTTGTTCCTCTCAACCAGACAATACGGATAGCACTACCTGCACCTGACACACTGGCAGTGCATGTGAGGGAGTAGGGCTGGCCAACTACGTTCTGTCCAGAATGTGAGATGGTCACACTCAAACTAGTAGACACTGTAAACAGACAATGTTGTGAAGCTCCAAATCAAATTAGGCACTCAAACACACAGTGTCAATTAGATGCAGTTAAGCATAGTTATAATATTGATGTGGTAATTAACACCACCATGTTGAGCACACTTCACCAACACCTGTAAGGAGCTTATATCTCCTCCAGTGCTGGCAATGACTTGCTCTCACCAATGGACAAGGGCTAGGCTAGAGGCAGAGTTCTCCTCAGGCCAGCGAGTGGGCATGAGGCTAGGCTAGAGTAAAGCACTATGACTACTGGTTAACTCTGCATGGCCAGAACTATAAGGGCCTCCTTCCATCCATGTTGTTACTCTACTCTACTCACTTAGAAGTAACATTGTTCAGCGTTGGGCAGTCTAAATTGCAAAATGTGAGAAGAACTTGTGCATCCATTATATATGATAAATAGCAGAGCTATACTGCAGACAACCAATGCTCATATCTTACCTAAAACATCGCTTCCTAAATGGCTGATATTAGCTCAGAAGATCTCCGAGCATGCCTGGAATCCCTCGCTAAAGCAGTGGGCCATCAGTGCAAGGGAATAAACCTTGAACTTCACTATCAAGCATCTATGATTCTATGCTTATATATTTCCCAGTGTTCCCACCTGCATAACTTGCATACAATAGGGCCACTCATATAAACTTAATACCACAAGACCCCAAATGTTCCAGAGCATGGCAATGAATAATCTGGTTCATGGTTGCAGAAAAGAGACGTGGCTAAGACTTCTGTCTTTACAGCAACAAGCTAGCTCACATATTTACAATCATAAGACCAGACATGCTGTATTATAAGCAGATGAATCACACACGCTCATTTCTGCTGATTTGTTTGCGGAATTTCTTGCTCATTAAAAACTGTTACCAAGTCAAAAAGAGGCTGTAGCTGATCCCCAAAACATCTGCTGTTAGGTTGGTGCATGCAACTGTTACCAAGTCCTTAAAGGAGGCTGTAGCTGGCCCTACATGGGTACAGCCAACAACAGCAATGAGATGTGGTATGTGCTGATTACTTAAGTGGACCCCACAGCTTGCATGGATAGCAATAATAGCAACAAGACATAGCATGTGGTGACATGTGCAGTGTCCAACAACAATAAACAAGCTATAAACAATGTTTAACAGCCCTGGAGGTGTTGAAGCTCACACTTGGTATAGTCCACCGCTACCCAATTATAATAATATAAGAGGAAAACACAAACAAACAAGCAACAAATAAACAACAACAACAAATATTTATTTAAAAACAAACAACTCCGTTGGATTGCCTTGTTAAGGCAACAAGACCACACCCATGTAGACCTAGCCAGCCAGATATAATTTAAAACTCATGTCCACCAATATTGTCAGTGGACATAGTAGATGCAATGACTTTCTCTACAATCAGCTTACATCTACTCATTCGAAGTTTCTGCTAGATGCTCTGGCCATCATCAGGAATAATGACATGCTAAGACTTAAGTGAGGTTGATATATACCAGTAGATATTGTTTCTGAGGTTATTTGTTGTGGACAAGACAGCTTCATTCTTGGAAAGGGATCACCATCAGCCTCAATCTCTATCCATTTCATTCTAGAGTTTGGCCATCTCATTTGCAATAGTTGCTGCTGTACTGGCTGAACATGTCCAGACCTTCATCTTCTGCATCTCAGCCTCCTGTCCTCACAGAAACATTCGGTGGTCACTTTACTGGTAGCTCTTCAGATGTTATACTTAGAGACACTCAATATTGAGTTGTGTGTGTGTGTGTACAATACTGTGCATGTGTTGTACTTATAAGTGTGTGCACTGCAATGCAACATTAAATATGCAGAATGAGTGCACGTGCTATAATCAAGGGTGTACACTGCTTCACTGGAGTCCATTTGAGGGTGTGGTCTACTCCAGGGTGCACAATATCTGCACTTGCATATGCAGTAGCTACACAGGCAGTCATATGCATACACTATGCCCACATTCTGGACCAGGCAAGTGCATGTAAATGCTCAAGAATAAAAGAAAGATTGAAATCCTAGAAAATTAAAAATGAAGAGATCAAGAGTTTGACTGCTATTTTCAGAGAAAGAAGGAAGGCTGCAGAAATAATAGTTGCCGAATATATACTGCATAGAGATTGATCTAATTCCAGCTAGTGATCCTCTATTCAGACAGCAGATATATGATTAGCCATACATTCTGGAGTGAAGTTCTCTAAACCTTGAACACGAGACTATAACGGAGACGGAGATATTCACAAAATGAGAGCAAAATTTGACCCTGCTTGCTGTTAGTGCCCTTCTGGTTACTGATGGCTCTATATACTATTTTGACATGGAGCTCTGGTGAAGAACCGCCCACACAAATAGAAAGAGCAGAAGATACAGAAACAGCAAATCTAAACTCATTGATGGAGAGGATCACTGCATGCACTACTGAAACTTGGACTGTCAATAGACAAGCAAGATTGTATTCCAACATGTACACCACTGCACTGGTGGAGCTATAGCTATACGTACCAGCAAAGGCTCCTAGACATTGATTACTAGCATGGTAAAGACACTACAAGTGTTCAATGCATGCATGACATCACGATTATGATTGTAATTTAATGATCTAGAGCCAGTTTGTATCTATAATTATCATACCATACCTATCTCCACACATTCAGTCTGTGTAACATCACTAGCATCAGGGAGTTCACAACAAAACTGTCCAGTACGATAGTTACCACAATGCATGGCTCTGCGGTTAAGGTGGATCTGTTGTTCATCATCCCTGGTCCTGAAGTACTCCTCAGTTCCTCCTCTGGTACCTATAGTAACATTATTATGTGTCCAACGACCAAATCTATTAGTTGCACAGCATGGAGTCTTGCTAGTCCTGCAGACTAGCACATTTTCCAGGTCACTGCTCTCATAAACTTTGGTTTGTCCTGTCAACTGTGGTAACTCTCCAATATCCTCAAAGGAGAAGACTCTGCTATCATCAGGATAGATGCCTGGCTTGAAGGGAACAAACTGCACCGCTGCAATTCACAAGTAGTGTCAAGAAATGACAATGTCTACAGCTAGAAAGCCAGCTACATAGCTATACCAATATATATCTTTTCAAATGCTAACAATAAATCAAGGCTTACATTGTGCTTCTGCAAATACGATACCAAGCACAAAGCAAAGTGCAACAGCGACCTCAGATCCTTTCATCCTGTACTAAACTACTTCAGACCGTTGAGTCCCTAAATTAAATCCCACCGTGACTGATTGCTATAGAACACCACACCCTATATTTAGCGCTACTGCGCGTAGCCACCAACTGGGCCTTGAGTGACAAGCGGAGGCAAAGGAAGGTTAATAACTTTGTCAGTCCATAATCCTTTCTTGTCAGCCATGCAGTATGTATGTTTTCACCTACCTGTCCAGAAAATTTGGTATGAGGGCCATTATTTTGGAAGACATATCGGGAGTTATTGGTTGTTCTGTTATCTGGTAAGTGTCGTTAACTTAGTAACCTCGCAACCCGTTCTCATTTCCCCCGCGCAAACCCAGGTAGACCTTCACTGTGGGGTTAAGATGTGACGAGTGACTATGGAGCTCCATAGAATCTGCATGCTTCACTGTATAAATTTTTATGCCAGTTCAAAAGACAGGACTCTCTAAAATAATGTTGCGTAGGTAGGTATAAAAGCTAACTATGCCAAAGTCAACTGCAACCTAAGGGTGGTATCTCAACTTCTTGAAGGTTGCTGCAGGGGTAGCTCCTGCCTTCAGGTCATGTCCTTTGTTTCTGGTTGCATTCCCTTGAAAATTGAACTTTCACATCCAATTACGAAAATCCACCCATTAATTAATGAGCCTTCAATCTCTATAAAATGACTTGCCCATAAACTAAGAAAGTTTCTCACTGCCTCATCAACCTTTCTCCATTCATCTCTTCCTTGTAGAAATCCCCCCCCCCCCTGAAACACATCCAACATGTGGCAGAGGAAGCATATATTGTGTAAAGTAAATATCTGAAAAAATTAAGATAATAAATGAGAGTATATATATAGTGCTCATTATTTAGAAGTGCCGAAGTAGTTCCTTCTTTTGTTAACTTCTTCAGCAATCTGGAATACATCTATTTTGCCTGTTAAATATGCAGCAGCATCATATTATTTAGCCGAGGTTCACTCAGTGTCAGCTGCAGGTATTCTTTAATCTCTGCAATGTAGAAAAAGTTCTTTCAGCTGTGGCTGCAGCAGGTCGAGTAAAGGAGGAAATAATTAGTTAGTAAACTAAACTTCACCTAACTTGCTTTTACTGGCTTCATAATTTCACATCAAGTGCAGATACGAGTGACTTCTTTGATCTTAGTAGTTGAATGTTTTTGTTCACCCTATCTGGAAGCATTTGTAGATGAACAATTTGCTGATGCGTGTTTACCACTTTATCATATATCTTCATATTTTCTGGAAGATTATATCTAAAATCACGAGAATATTTTCCAGCATTTAAAAGTACTCTTCCCAATGCCACTGGTTTAGTCAAGCTATACTTCAATTCTTCTATCTATTGCCTCATTAAATAGGATCACCAAATGAATGTGGTATAATCTAATCTTCTAGGTTGACATCTTTGATGAGGCAGCACAGGTTGCCAAGAAAAACTAATGGAATAGGTACATTACATTGTAAAACTCGTCAAAATGTCATCAGTCTGCCTTAGGATGTTCACAACCAATCGGGATGCTATATAGCACTGGTACTTGTAATGAAGTTTCTTTACCCACTAGGTAATTGATAACTGTTCAGTTGTTGCGAAAGAAAACTTCAGACCAAAATTTTCCTGAAAATAATGAGCTTTCATAGCATACAAATGCCTACCTTGTTCAACAATTTCCAATAAAATCAATTGGAATAATATCATCAATACCTTTGGTGCATCTTGTTGGACAAAGTGGCTTTAATGTTGGAACAACATTTGAAAATCATGCCTGGAGTGGTTGATAGTTTTGGATAAAATACTTGCATGATCAGCTTAAATTGTATAAAAGCATGCTCAGTTTGTTCAGGCAGTTCTCAAGCCTCACATAAGTTCTTATTTGACTGCCTGTGTGGTATGGGACAAGTTTTATACACTTCTTTAAATCAGGTACGTTCATTGAAGAGACCAAGTGAGACAATAACAACAGCTTCTTAGCTAGAGGCAAATAAACTGGCTGCATGGTCAAGTGAAATGACATTGCATGCAGAAAACAGAATTGTGATATTCAGTTGATTTACTCTGGAAGTCACAGGTAGAAATATGATATCTGAAAGTAGTTATATATATACCTGAAATCTGAACAGAAATATGTACTTATAAGCTCTATAGTAATTTGGTAAAATGAATAAATTCTTATTTCATAGGATTCCTTCCCAAAATAACAAGCAGGCCTGAAAAGATACATGGCTAAGACTTCTGTCTTTACAGCAACAAGCTAGCTCACATATTTACAATCGTAAGACCAGAATTATACGCAGATAAATCACACATGCTCATTTCTGCTGATTTGGATGCGGAATTTCTTTCTCCTTGAAAACAGTTACCAAGTCCAAAAGAGACTGTAGCTGATCCTCTACCACAACAGCTGCTGTTTGGCTGGTGGAGCACTCCTGTGCAAGTCTTACCAAGTTCTTGAAGGAGGCTGTAGCTGACCTTACATGGTAGAGTCAACGATAGCACAAGATGCAGTTTATGCTGATTTTTTTCAAGTGGACCACATGGCTTGCATGTGTGCAATCCAATAATAGCAACAAGACATGGCATGTGGTGACATGTGCAGTGTCCAACAACAATAAACAAGCTATAAAAAGTGTTTAACAGCCCTGGAGGTGCTGAAGCTCACACTTGATATAGTCCACCGCTACCCAATTATAATAATATAAGAGGAAAACACAAACAAACAAGCAAACAAGCAACAAATAAACAACAAAAAGTATTTATTTACAACTACGTTGGATTGCCTTGTTAAGGCAACAAGACCACACCCATGTAGACCTAGCCAGGCAGATATCATTTAAAACTCATGTCCACCAATATTGTCAGTGGACATAGTAGATGCAATGACTTTCTCTACAATCAGCTTACATCTACTCATTCGATGTTTCTGCTAGATGCTCTGGCCATCATCAGGAATAATGACATGCTAAGACTTAAGTGAGGTTGATTTATACCAGTAGCTATTGTTTCTGAGGTTATTTGTTGTGGACAAGACAGCTTCATTCTTGGAAAGGGATCATCAGCCTCAATCTCTATCCATTTCATTCTAGAGTTTGGACATCTCATTTGCAATAGTTGCTGCTGTACTGGCTGAACATGTCCAGACCTCTATCTTCTGCATCTCAGCCTCCTGTCCTCACAAAAACATTCAGCACTTTACTGGTAGCTCTTCAGATATTATACTTAGAAATACTCAATATTCTGTTGTGTGTGTGTGCATGTAGGTGGGTGTGTGTGTGCATGTAGGTGGGTGGGTGGGTGTACTGTTGCATGTGTTGTAATTAAATATGCAGAATGAGTGTATGTGGTCTAAGGGTGTACACTGCTTCACTGGAGTCCATTTGAGGGTGTGGACTACTCCAGGGTGCACAATATCTGTACTTGCATATGGCAGTAGCCACACAAGCAGTCATATGCATACACTATGCCCACGTGTGGTGGTGGGGAGGGGGGAGGGGGGGGGGGGGGAGGATTACTGGACAAGACAAGTACATGCAAATACCCGAGAATAAAAGAGAGGTTGAAATATTAAAAATTAAAATGAAGAGATCAAGTTTCTGACTGCTATTTTCAGAGAAAGATAAGAAAGAAGGAAGGCTGCAGAAATAATAGTTGCTGAATACTGCACAGAGAATGATCTAATTCCAGCTCTATTTTTTCAGACAGCAGATATATGATTAGCCAGACATACATGAGTGAAGTTCTCTAAACCTTGAACACGAGACTATACGGAGACAGAGATACTCACAAAATGAGAGCAAAATTTGACCCTGTTTGCTGTTAGTTCCCTTCTGGTTACTGATGGCTCTATATACTATTTTGACATGGAGCTCTGGTGAAGAACCGCCCACACAAATAGAGAGAGCAGAAGATACAGAAACAGCAAAACAAACTCATTGATGGAGAGGATCACTGCATGCATTACTGAAACTTGGACTGTCAATAGACAAGCAAGATTGTATTCCAACATGTCCACCACTGCACTGGTGGAGCTATAGCTATACGTACCAGCAAAGGCTCATAGACATTGATTACCAGCATGGTAAAGACACCACAAGTGTTCAATGCATGTATGACATCACGATTATGATTGTAATTTAATGATCTAGAGCCAGTTTGTATCTATAATTATCATACCATACCTATCTCCGCACATTCAGTCTGTATAACACCACTATCATCAGGGAGTTCACAACAAAACTGTCCAGTACGATAGTTACCACTGTACATGGCTCTGCGGTTAAGGTGGATCTGTTGTTCATTATCCCTGGTCCTGAAGTACTCCTTAGTTCCTCCTCTGGTACCTATAGTAACATTATTATGTTTCCACAGACCAAATCTATTAGCTCGAGCTGCACAGCATGGACTCTTGGTAGTCCTGCAGACTAGCACATTTCCCAGGTCACTGCTCTCATAAACTGTGGTTCCCTGTGGCAATGCTCCAATATCCTCCAAGGAGAAGACTCTGCTATCATTAGGATATATGTCTGGCTTGAAGGGAATAAACTGCACTGCTGCAATTCATAAGTAGGTACAAAGTGTCAAAAAATGACAATGTCCACTAGCTAACTAGAAAGCTAGCTACATAGCTATTATTTACAAATGCTAACAATAAATCAAGGCTTACATTGTGCTTCTGCAAATACGATACCCTGCACAAAGCAAAGTACAACAGCACACCACTCCACCTCGGATCCTTTCATCCTTAACTAAACTACTTCAGACCGTTGAGTCCCTAAATTACAACTCCCCTATAGAACACCACACCCTATTTAGCTGCGCTTGCGCATCACTACTGCGCCAAGCGGAGGAAGGGCAAAAAAGGTTAATAACTTTGTCAGTCCATAATCCTTTCTTGTCAGCCATGCAGCATGTTTTCACCTACCTGTCCAGAAAATTTGGTATGAGGGCCATTATTTCGGAAGACATATGGCATAATGCGGGAGTTATTGGGGTCTTTGTTGTCTGTTATCTGGTAAGTCGTTAACTTATTAACCTCGCAACCCGTTCTCATTTCTCCCGCGCAAACCTGCTGCTGCCATGCGCGTTCTATAGACCTTCACTGTGGTTAAGATGTGACTACACTAACGAGTTCAGACTATGGAGCTTTTGAATCTGCAGGCTTCACTGCATAAATTCAAATGACAGGGCTCTCTAAAATAATGTTGCGTAGGAAGGTATAAAAGTTAACTATGCCAAAGTCAACTGCAGCCTAAGTGGTATCTCAAATTCTAGAAGGTTGCTGCAGGGGTGGCTCCTGCCTTCAGGTCATGTCCTCTGGTTGCATTCCCTTGAAAATTGAACTTTCACATCCCATTAATTAATGAGCCTTCAATATATGACTTGCCAGATGCAGCCATATACTAAGAAAGTTCCTCAATGCCCCTATCAACCTTTCTCTGTTCATCTCTTCCTTGTAGAAATCCCCTCCCCTGAAACACATCCAACATGTGGCAGAGGAAGCATATATTGTGTAAAGTAACTGAATAAGAATATCTGAAAAAATAAAGATAATAAAGATAATAAAATAATGAGAGTAGATATAGTGCTCATTATTTAGAAGTGCCAAAGTAGTTCCTTTTTTTGTTAACTTCTTTAGCAATCTGGAATACATCTATTTTGCCTGTTAAATATTCAGCAGCATCATATTATTTTGCCGAGGTTCACTCAGGGTCAGCTGCAGGTATTCTTTAATCTCTGCAATGTAGAAAAAGTTCTTTCAGATGTGGGTACAGTGAGGAGGAAATAATTAGTTAGTAAACTAAACTTCACCTAACTTGCTTTTACTGGCTTCATAATTTCACATCAAGTACAGATACGAGTGACTTCTTTGATCTTAGTGGTTGAATGTTTTTGATTATATGTTTTCGCCCTATCTGGAAGCAGTTGTAGATGAACAATTTGCTGATGCGTGTTTACCACTTTATCATAAATCTTCATATTTTCTGGAAGATTATATCTAAAATCACGAGAATATTTTCCAGCATTTAAAAGTACTCTTCCCAATGCTGCCTCTAGGGGCATGCCCCTGGTTTGGTCAAGCCTATACTTCAATTCTTCAACAACAAAATCTATTGCCTCATTAAATAGGATCACCAAATGAATGTGGTATAATCCAATCTTCTAGGTTGATGTATTTGATGAGGCAGCACAGGTTGCCAAGAAAAACTAATTGACTCGGGACATTACATTGTAAAACTCGTCAAAATGTCATCAGTCTGCCTTAGGATATTCACAACCAATCGGGATGCTATATAGCACTGGTACTTGTAATGAAGTTTCTTTACCCACTAGGTAATTGATAACTGTTCAGTAGTTGCGAAAGAAAGCTTCAGACCAAAATTTTCCTGAAAATCATGAGCTTTCATAGCATACAAATGCCTACCTTGTTCCAATAAAATCAATTGAAATAATATCTTTGGTGCACACTATCCATCTTGTTGGACAAAGTGGCTTTAATGTTGGAACAACATTTGAAAATCATGCCTGGAGTGGTTGATAGTTTTGGATAAAATACTTGCATGAGCAGCTTAAATTGTGTACAAGCATGCTCAGTTTGTTAAGGCAGTTCTCAGGCCTCACATAAGTTCTTATTTTAATGCCTGTGTAGTATGGGACAAGTTTTATACACTTCTTTAAATCAGGTACGTTCATTGAAGAGACCAAGTGAGACAATAACAGCAGCTTCTTAGCTAGATGTAAATAAGCTGGCTGCATGGTCAAGTGAAATGACATTGCATGCAGAAAACAGAATTGTAATATTCAGTTGATTTACTCTGGAAGTCACAGGTAGAAATATGATATCTGAAAGTAGTGAAATCTGAACAGAAATATGTACTTATAAGCTCTATAGTAATTTGATAAAATGAATAAATTCTTATTTCACAGAATTCCTTCCCAAAATAACAAGCAGGCCTGTGTGCAAAATTAGCTATCCAGCTATGAATGCTACACTTTGCTTTATCATTATGGAAATTGATGACTGCATCCTGCACAGGCAGAAGAGAATAAGTATGTGTGAGTGTATTGCATGTGTGTGTGTGTAGTTTGCCATGAATGCTCAGTTCGGCTTCATCTTATTTGAAACATGATGACTGAACCCTGCACTAGCAGAAGAGATGTGTGTTTGTGTGAGAGAGAGGGAATTAAGTTGCCTTGTACTATCAATCTTTGTACCTATAAGAAGTAATAGTTGAGAGGAGAGAGGGGAGGCACATGCATGAGGGCTGGACAGAAGAGAGAGAACTCTGTTGTAGCTGGATAATAACTAGCCATGAATGCTGATAATGCACTGGGGATTCTATAGGACATGTTTTTACCATTACCTAGCTAATTTTTTTTAAACCCTCCCATACTTTTACCGGTAGCTATAAAACTCACAGAGAGCAATTTGGTAATTAGGACAAGTATCAACTCAAATCACCTGAAAAAAGTTGGCCTAATCTCTGAGACAGTTTATATATCCTAATACTTCAAACTATCTAGCAAGATAAGCTGGCTACCTATACATTGAAAATTATTCGTGTTCATAATTGTAGTTGACTTGTAGTGCTTGGCATCATACCAGCAAAAAGCTTCTTCTAAAGCTTCTACACTCAATCTGTCCATGTTTCTGTAAGAGACCGAGCTTTATAAAAGTCAGTCATTAACTAAACTTTGAATATTCCTTTTGAGATTAAAATTAAGTAGACACTTAAACATGAAACACTATTATAGATTTAGTTCTGTGAGAAAGCTATAGCTATAAACTTCATCTGCAGCTATAGCTGCTATATTGTACTATGTTTGCTACTAAGAAAGAAGTCTATAAATGAAAAATTATCAGATTAAATTCTAATTTTCCCACAGCTTAGGTTAGCTATGGAACTTACTTGTGTGGTCTTGAGGGCCCTGAAAAAGCCAACCACAGCTGTATTAATAGCAGATAAAATGCTAAGGCTTGCACCAAAGAAGGAAGTCTATCAACTAAATACTACTGCTACATAACTGACCCCATTCAAAGATTAGTATATTCTAGCTATGCAGAATTGAAAGTAGTCAACATGTGAATAATTCTGTTGTGCATGCACCATAGGGACGCACCAAGAGCTCCAGATTCATTCACGCACATAAGTACGAAATCTCCAGATTCTGATACTTAACTAATTGTGTGTATTAAACTACTACAATCATTTTAGCTTCCCACAACAAGACAGTGGCTGTTGCTATGATTGTGCAGGATTCAGCCTCTCAGTAGTGGACACTGGAATGTTCAGCCTGTCCATTACGTAGGAGGCAGGCCTCACGCTCCCACCTGATAGTGATACTGATAGTGCTCACACACTGAGATATTGATGAGGAAACACAGCAACTGGGAACTGTTGGACAAGAAACAAGCTTCATTGTTGAAGATCACTTGCTCCATTCAATACTCACCAGCAGAAGGAGTAGTTCCTGTACAAGTACTTGCAGGGGAGGAGCCTGCAGTATTTACAGCTGTTAGGTGTGTTTCATACTTGGTAGCTTCTTGCAGGGAAGTCAGAGTGTAGCTTCTTGATAGGAACAGTCACGCCACCTGATGAAACACTACCACAGCCTTCAACTTTCATGTAACTAATTGTGTAAGTGTCCATAACATCTTGGGAGGGTTGTGACCATGAGAGCTATACTGATGTAATCTGATTAATGCCCATCAGGCTTAAGGTCCTACAAATGTAATAGACATATTTATATAGCACCGTTCCTTTGCCTAAGCATATATCTGTGCCCAGAACCTGTCAGATCATCTTTGTTGTCAATGCTCTTAATCAACACAGCAGCAGAACATATAAACATTCTGTACAAAATCTTACTTACACTTTGATGGCCTATTCCTAGAATATATTTTATGTAACTCAAAACTGCATACTAGGAAAAGTAGTAGTTAATCTGATTTTCTATCCATGCAGTCACTACTTATTCAGTGGGACTCGGCCTAGACCAATAGCAGCTTCTGTAGCTAGAATTGTGGATTGGATGCAATATATTTAAAGACACTATAGAGGGGAATAACATGATTACTGGCTCCTTAGAATCCATGTAGCTAATTATGTCAACCTATCTATGAGCTGGCGGTGTGGTAAGAATATTTAACTAGATAGACACATTCAAAGAGGCTACAGTTAGCTTCAAACTCACCTCCTCGCAGAGCCTCCTACCGCATTGCAGTGATGTCAACATCAATAGAAGAACTATCAGCATTTATGACCTCCATTTCAGTATTTACCCACTTACAGATCACCACATAAAAAAGAATACTGGTACAGTTCTGGCCTGCCTATGATGTAGGCTGCTTCACAATATGACACTGGGCCATCGTTTCGTATCATATTGTCCTATTGTATCACATCATCATTATTGTGAGCGAGCAACACTATGTCCTCCACAACCATATACACTCCAACTGCAGCTCATGTGATACAATACGATAGCACAATACAATATAATATGATGGCCACGTGTCATATAGTGAACCAGCCTTTGGTCTTGGCATGTTTGCAGCTAATGTAAGCAGCAATCTTGGAATCAGGAAACATTGAGCACAGCAAACCAGAGAGGAGGGCATATCATCAGCTCTGCAGACATTTAAAGCATGGACACATTTTATCTTCCCCCCCCAAAAGTTGCCAAGCTTGAGCACTGGCTTGCTACTCTCAACCTTTGCTGGAGGCTTGACAATAAAAAGCTACTACCACACAACCTTCAGTGGAATATTGTTTCCAGAAAAATTATGGCCATTTTGTAACTCTTGCATTGCTACCTGCAACAGAATTCTAAATAATACATGTTATCGTACTATATCATTACACTTATTCTCAGTATTTACAACAGCTCCTAGTGTGTTGATCATCATGGAGGCCTAGAGATGTTGCATGTGTAGGTGCATCATGTGTAGTAGAGACAACCATGCACCAGCTCTATAAACTTTCACTATGTCTTTTAATGTTATTTTTGTTGACTTGGTTACCCGTAACCAGTGTACATATCTCTGTGTAAACTTCACTGAGTTACACATGTAGAAAAGCAACTGTAGCACACTGCACAACAACTAACTGAACAACAGTACAAACTAAAAGGAGACAGGTATTGTCTAACAGGACCACAAAAATATTTTAACATCAATAGTAAGTATTACTCAGTTTAGTATATAGTATACTAACACATACCTTTAATGTATCTTCAATCATTGCATTATTTTACTGTCTCATAAACTCCACCCTCTTGTCCTTCTCCAAGTCCAAGATTTGGTAACGTGTTAATTATCCCATTTGCAGGGCACTAGTTCACACCAATGTCTACTGGTGGTTTGCAAGCCAGAGATCCACTTGGAACTGTTTCCTTGAACGTTACAATTATAAGCGTTTAAATACTTGTAATTATTTACCTTTCACTGCAATAGAATGCAAATCTCTTCAATGACCTCTGAACTTTATAAGACGTTGGTTCTCTCAAATAGGGAAACCGACGACTCTATACGTGTGGTGTGTGGGGGAAGGATTACAAACATTCTGGACAAGACAAGACAAGTACATGCAAATAACCGAGAATAAAAGAAAGGTTGAAATATTAAAAATTAAAATGAAGAGATCAAGTTTCTGACTGCTATTTTCAGAGAAAGATAGGGAAGAAGGAAGGCTACAGAAATAATAGTTGCTGAATGCTGCACAGAGATCGATCTAATTCCAGCTTGTGATCCTCTATTTTTTCAGACAGCAGATATATGATTAGCCAGACATACCTGAGTGAAGTTCACTAAACCTTGAACATGAGACTTTATAGGGAGAGAGAGATACTCACAAAATGAGAGCAAAATTTGACCCTACTTGCTGTTAGTTCCCTTCTGGTTACTGATGGCCAGTTTGACATGGAGCACTGATGAAGGCACGCCCACACAAATAGAAAGAGCAGAAGATACATAAACAGCAAACCTCTGATGGAGAGGGTCACTGCACGCACTACTGAAACTTGGACTGTCAATAGACAAGCCAGATTGTATTCAAACATGTCCACCACTGCACTGGTGGAGCTATAGCTATACGTACCAGCAAAGGCTCCTAGACATTGATTACTAGCAAGATTGTATTCCAACATGTACACCACTGCACTAGTGGAGCTATAGCTATACGTACCAGCAAAGGTTCCTAGACATTGATTACTAGCAAAATTGTATTCCTACATGTACACCACTGCACTGGTGGTGCTATAGCTATACATACCAGCAAAGGCTCCTAGACATTGATTACTAGCAAGATTGTATTCCAACATGTACACCACTGCACTGGTGGAGCTATAGCTATACGTACCAGCAAAGGCTCCTAGAGATTGATTACTAGCGACACCACAAGTGTTCAATGGATGCATGACATCACGATTATGATGGTAATTTAATAATCTAGAGCCAGTTTGTATCTATAATTATCATACCATACCTATCTCCACACATTCAGTCTGTGAAATACCACTATCATCAGGGAGTGCACAACAAAACTGTCCAGTACGATAGTTAACACTGTACATGGCTCTGCGGTTAAGGTGGATCTGTTGTTCATCATCCCTGGTCCTGAAGTACTCCTCAGTTCCTCCTCTGGTACCTATATTCAAATTATTATGTGTCCAATGATCAACTATATTAGGTACAGTTGCACAGCATGGGCTTTTGCTAGTCCTGCAGACTAGCACACTTCCCAGGTCACTGCTTGTCAGGGAATCTCTCTCCTTTATCCATGACTGCTTCCTCCCCGAGGCTAAGCCTGAAGACAGAGACAGAGCCACTACGGGAAATGAAGGGGGAAGACATGGAACAAGTGGTTAATGAAGTACTACTGGACATGACCTTAAAAGAGCGCCAGAAGTCTAAGAAAGTGCAGGCTGACACGACCGCAGAATCCGGTAGTGTAAATCCTGAAAGGGCATACCTGGAAACGTGTGACGTACAAGACTGCCAAGGATTCTGATTGGTTGCCAAGGACGGTGTCCTGGAAATGGGAGGAGGTATTTAGGAGATGAGCGGGAAAATAGAAAGAAACTGAACTGTTGTAGATATAGAGAGAACTGTGATTTATTGAGTAAAGTTGTATCGCCAGAGTATTATTGAGTTTTACGTCTGAGCGTCTTATTTGTATATAATATGGTCTTGTTGTAGTAAGTTTACTATTGTCCAAATATACCAGTCCTTTTTGTAAGGGGTAATACAATCTGGGAAGTGGATTGATTTCGACTAACTGTGGGTTTTGGTGTGAGATTAGAATCTAAGTTGGTGGCGGGTGTGGAGAGCGGATCTGTAGGAAATCAAGTAGCTTTCATAGTAGAAGGGTTTTCCCATCACAGTGGTGGCAGCGGTGGGATTTTCAAGTGAGAGGCCTAGAGTACAGTGCATTGATTGAGATCTGTCTGAGTAGTTGTTGGCAGCTATCTAAGTGAGAGGTTGTGTGCAGTGACTAGATAGCCTGAGAGAGAGGTGTCTAGGGTTACTAAGAGAATTCTTATGTAATTGTGACCTAAGGTGAGAGGTCAGTACTTACTAATTGTACCAGACCTAAGGTGAGAGGTTCTGGTGGGGAACACTGTTGAGCAATTGTGTTGCTGTTGACAGGAATTGTCTACACTGCTAGCTACCACAGTTGATAGTGTAGTTGTTAGACAAGGAAACAGTCCAGGTTATTCATACCTTGGGACCTGTGAAACCAGACCCTGAAGTAGGAATTTTGAGTGGTTTTTTACCTTCGGGTGCACGTATATTTAAGTTGTTTTTGTATTAGTTGGCATTTTTTGTTGTCAACAAGTTAGTTTTCTGTTTGTTATCTACTCGGCTTGAACATCATGTCAGAAGAACGTCGACAACATGGACAGCGGGCAGGGGAGGATCGAACTCTGATGAGTCGAGTTAGTCAACTCGAAGGACGACAAACTCCAGCTGATCCACCCATCCTGCTGAGAGGCGAAGAGGAAGAACCACCTCTTACTCACTTCATGACTACCTGGCTGGAAACAGAGACAAACCGAGTAAGAAAGGAGGACCAGAGACGAGAGGAAGATTGCAAACAGCTGTTGCTGGATCGGGCAGAGGACAGAAAGCTACAAGCCCAACAGCAACAACATTGGGCACAGTTATTGGTCGACGCCAGACAACCTGCTCCAGCAGTGGTTGTTCCGGCTCTACCTCCCCAACCACCAAGGCTGACAGTACAGAAATTCCTCGAAGGCACGGATGATATGGGTGCCTATCTAGGATCCTTCGAAGTGACAGCCCGAGCAGCAGCCTGGCCCGAGAACCTATGGAGTGTATACTTAGGATTTCCTTGTCAGGACAGGGACTAACTACGGTGAATGCCTTACCTGCCGGTGACCAGGCAGATTATGAAGAAGTGAAACGAATTCCTTTTGGAAACTTACCACATCTCCGAGGAAACCTACAGACGAAGAGTTTTTGAGACCACCTTCGATATGAAACCCCGATGCTTGGATGAGATCATTCAAATAGTCTTTTTCTCAATGGGTGACCTCGATAGATGAGGATGTTGCAAAGGTGGTGCTATATGCATTACAAAAACTCCCAAGATGGCTTCAAACTCAGATGAGGAATTTGAATCTTCAAGGCTATGATGAACTGACTAAGACTGTAGTCAGGTTCATCGGAAACCAACGAAAGGAAGTCGATGCAAAGCGATCCGAACAGCGAGACCGGTTCCACCCACCGAAGAAAGACACCCCGACTCGCACTACGATCCCACAAACCAAGCAGCTGCAACTGAGCACGGAAAAGGATGGTCAGACTACCCCTTACCGAGATATGAAGCTGGTAACGTGCTACAGGTGTGGAAAGAAAGGCCACATGCAGAAGGATTGTAGAGTACGATTGGACGTAATCAAGAGTGAAGTGCACACTCGGTTAGTCTAATACGGGAACGACCAAGCCAGAAATGGACGAAGTTTGTCCGAGTGAATGGACAACCTGTAACCGCTCTCATCGATACCGGGTGCACCAAGTCAATGGTACATCCCCGATACGTTAACAACAGAGACTATTTGAGATAGAAGATTCCCTTCGCCACAGCCAGTTCTGGGAAGACCCTCTACCCAGTAGCTCGAGTAATTGTTGAACTAGATGGCAAGAAGTGTGAATTGGCAGTGGGAGTTTCAAAACACCTGACCTCATGTATGCTGTTGGGACAAGACATTCCACGGTTTAGGAAGTATGTGGAGGAAGCGTTGGAAACCGACATCCAAGAGGAAATGGAGTCAACCTCACCCACATCCAAAGCCACTGAACCTGAAGTGGTGACGATCCGGACCAACGAACCTGGAGTGGTGACGATCACTACCCAACCATCAACGAGCGAACCTAAGGTTGTGACGACCATTACCCAACATTCAATGACTGAGTCTGTATTGGTGACGACCCGAGCCCAATGTCAGGGAGCATCCTGACAACTGCCTCTGACACCTCTGGAGAAGGAGGAACAACCTGTGGGAATCACGTTGCGACTGCCTCTGACACCTCTGGGAAAGGAGGAACAACCTGTGGAAATCTCTCACCTGATTACTCACCTACATCAGAAGGTGTAAAACCACAGAGACCAGAGAAGACAGACTACCCACAAAACCACTACGTGAACTGTGACAGAATCTATAAAAGAGAAGAACAGCAAAGAGAGAAGAGGAACAAAGAAAGAAAGAAAGCGAACGATTAAGAAAGACAATTAAGACTGAGTAAGTCTATCATCGAACAAGATAGATTACTAGTGATATTGTGCTTATTGATATATGTTTTAATGTGCATTTGAGCCATTGTTTTATTGTTCTTTAATTCCTAACAAGCTCTAGTGAGGGAGTGAGGTTAGTGTATTGGTCTTACCAAGGTCTTGAGGGCAAGAGGTGTGGTGCATCTAGGTTCTCAGACAAGGGTTTGGCGTCATCAGAAACTGCTAGTGGCTTATAATAGGTCACAGGGAGAGAGTTTCTGTCATTTGGTGGCAGCGGTGGGATCAACGAAACAGTGTTGGATCCTAGTGGAAGACAACTTGGACAGGAGTACCTAGTTGGTCGGAGCATCACGTTGCGCTATTTTTCTTTTCTCTATTGCTTTGTCAGCAGGGAAACGGCTCGGGTATTCGTATCTAGGAGCCTGTGAAACAAAACCCTACCCTAGGATATCATACAGTGTTAGTCCCTAGGGACAGTGCATATTTTTGTTGTATCCTTTTCTTTTGTCGTTTATTAGAGAGGCACTATCTTACTATATTGGTTAATTGTATTCTGTATAATATATGCAACCCGCGAGCATGTCTCACGAACGAGCGCGGCCTGGAGAAGACCGTCAGTTACGGAGTGGGAAAATTCCTAGGGATGGTATGGCAGAAGAAGCAACGATTGCTGAAGAATCTATTATATCTGGAACGCTGCTGATGACGCGATTCGTTCAAGCATAACAAAGACAAGCACAGAGGGAGGAAGAAAGACTTCAGCGAGAGCAAGAAAGACATGCACAGAGGGAGGAAGAAAGACTTCAGCGAGAGGAAGAAAGACAGGCACTGAGGGAGGAAGAAAGACAGCGAGAGGAAGAACGAAGGGAGCGTGAGCAGGCACGTCAAGAACGTCAAGAAGAACGTTGGGCTCAGCTCCTATCATCACGATTTCCTCCACCATCAGCACCTCCCAAGATAAACTTGCAGAAGTTTAGTGAAGGCACCGATGATATGGACGCATACCTGAAAATGTTTGAGGTGACAGCCAGCGCGAATGGTTGGCCAGCCCGACATTGGGCGAACTACTTAAGAGGTTCGTTGTCTGGTCAAGGGTTGACGGCAGTGGCAGCTCTGCCAGCACTGAGTCAGACCAATTACGAGCAGGTCAAAGAAGCCCTCTTGAATATCTACAAGGTAACCTCTGAAACATACCGAGCCAAGGTATTTGACCAGACATTCGACGGAACTAACCCCGATGGATGGTTCAGGTCGTACAAACAGTCCTTCCACCACTGGTTGGACTCCTCCAACAAGACGGAACGAGATACTATTCTCTATGAGCTAGCACTAAAGTGTCTTCCAGGGTGGTTGGAGGGGCAGATGCGACGGTTGCACCCCGACACTTATGAGGAACTGGGTGAGGCTGTTGTACGCTATTTGTCCAGTCAGCGACAAGGAGGAGGAATACCAAAGAAATCTGACCAGAGAGAGAGTTTTGGACCAAAACCTAGGGACACTCGGAATCACCCAAGACCACTGGAGCAGAAGCATCCAGATGCAATGGGAAATAAAGGTGTCTACTCTCCACCCGGTAGGGACTTGAAACAAATCGAATGTTTCAGATGTGGAAAAAAAGGACATTTTCGAAAAAATTGTCGAGTAAAAATGGACAGTGTCAATTTTGGACACAGCACATACATCCGGACGAATTTACCAACTTGGACAAGAACGGCTAAGGTCAACGGCAAGTCTGTAGTGGCGTTGCTGGACACAGGCTGCTCGAAATCCATAGTACATCTGAGGTGCATCGACAGCAAAGACCGACTAGGATGGAAAATACCCTACACCACTGCTAGTTCTCGAAAGACTTGGTTCCCTGCCACGAGAATCAAGTTACAGATAGACGGGAAGACACACGAGCTTGCAGTGGGTGTATCACCTCACATCAATGTGGACATGCTTTTGGGGAAAGATGTACCACACTTCAGGAAGCTACTCAGAGAGATGCTTGAGGATGATGTCAAGGAGGAGACTCAACCAACGGAAGAAGTGAGACTTCCTGATGTGGCCATGGTGACCACAAGAGCTGGACACAACCGACAGCAGGAAGAGAACCAAGCCGCAGAGTCGCAACAGAAGCAGGATGAAGCAATCATTCAGACTCTAGAACCTTTGGAAGAGGAAGAGTCAAGTTTGGGTAACATGTACCAATTTGATGATGAATTAATTGTTGTCCCAACCCAACGTTGTTTCCCAGATAAGGCTACAGAAGATCCTCTATGGCCGGAACAAGTCACCCCTAGCCAGCTACACTTTCAACTCAACTTCAAGCTTTTAGTTAAAGTTTTAGCTCACTTGAATCAGATGGAACTGTAACACTGAAAGATATCTTGACTTTTCTTTGCAATCTTTCTGATGGTCAACGTGCATTTTTTATTCTTTTCAATTACCATGATATTTCTTTTCAATAAGGTGCGTGTATCGCCCTCACTTTCACACACTTTTGCCTGACCAATCCCAAAATGCTTCCTACCCTCTGACTTGCCAGATGCAGCCACATACTAAGAAAGTTCCTCACTGCTCCTTTCAACCTTTCTCCATTCATCTCTTCCTTGTAGTAACTCCTCCTCCCCCCCCCCCCAAAAACACATCCAACACATGGCAGAGAAAGCATATATACAATAAATGAGAGTATATATAGTGCTCATTATATAGAAGTACCACTTCTTATGTTAACATCTTTAGCAATCTGGAATACATCTGTTAAATATGCAGCAGCATCATATTATTTAGCCGAGGGCAGGTTCACTCAGGGTCAGCTGCAGGTATTCTTTGATCTCTGCAATGTAGGAAAAGTTCTTTCAGCTGTGGCTGCAGTTACTGGTACAGTGAGGAGTATATATTAGTTAGTAAACTGTAAACTGCACCTACCTTACTTTTACTGGCTTCATAATTTCACATCAAGTGCAGATACGAGTGATTTTTTAAATCTTAGTGTTTGAATGTTTTTGATCATATCTTTTCATCCTATCTGGAAGCATTTGTTGATGAACAATTTGCTGATGCGTGTTTACCACTTTATCATATATCTTCATATTTTCTGGAAGATTATATCTAAAATCGTTAGAATCATTTCCAGCATTTAAAAGTACTCTTCCCAATGATACCTCTAGGGGCATGCCCCTGGTTTGGTCAATCCCATACTTTAATTCTTCAACAACAATATCTATTGCCTCATTAAATAGGATCACCAAATGAATGTGGTATCTCAACAGAATCTAATCTTCTAGGTTGACATTTTTTGACAAGGCAGCACACTGAAAATCATGAGCTTTCATAGCATACAAATGCCCACCTTGTTCAACAATTGCCAATAAAATCAATTGGAATGCTTTGGTGCACATTGTCCATCTTGTTGGACAAAGTGGCTTTAATGTTGGAACAACATTTGATAATCATGCCTGGAATGGTTGATAGTTTTGGTGAAAATACTTGCATGATCAGCATAAATTGTGTACAAGCATGCTCAGTTTGTTCAGGCAGTTCTCAGGCCTCACATGAGTTCTTATTTGACTGCCTGTGTGGTATGGGACAAGTTTTATACCCTTCTTTAAATCAGCCAGGTTCATTGAAGAGACCAAATGAGACAATAACAGCAGCTTCTTAGCTAGAGGCAAATAAACTGGCTGCATGGTCAAGAGAAATGACATTGCATGCCGAAAACAGAATTGTGATATTCAGTGGATTTACTTTGGAAGTGACAGGTAGAAATATGTTATCTGAAAGTAGTTCCTTAAATCTGAACAGAAATAATAATGTAAACTATAATTATAGTAATTTGGTAAAATGAATAAATTCTTATTTCACAGAATTCCTTCCCAAAATAACAAACAGGCCTGTGTGCAAACTGTGCTATCCAAGTAGTTTGCCATGAATGCTACACTTTGCTTTATCATTATGGAAATTGATGACTGCATCCTGCACTGGCAGAAGAGAAGAATTATGTGTGAGTGTATTTCATGTGTGTGTGTGTGTGTAGTTTGCCATGTATGCTCAGTTTGGCTTCATCTTATTTGAAACATGATGCCTGAACCCTGCACTAGCAGAATAGATGTGTGTTTGTGAGAGAGAGAGAGAATTAAGTTGCCTTGTACTATCAATCTTTGTACCTATAAGAAGTATTAGTTGAGAGGAGAGAGGGGAGGCACATGCATGAGGGCTGGACAGAACAGTTCTTTGTAGCTGGATAATAACTAGCCATGAATGCTGATAATGCACTGGGGATTCTATAGGTACATGTTTTTAGCTATTATTTTTAACACTCCCATTCTTTTACCGGTAGCTATCAAACTCACAGAGAGCAAATTTGTAATTAGGACAAGTATCAACACAAATCACGTGAAAAAAGTTGACTATTTCTAGCTAATCTCTGAGACAGTTTATACATCCTAATACTACAAGCTATTTAGAAAGATAAGCTGGCTAGAAAATTATTTGTGTTCATAATTGTAGTTGACTTGTAGTGCTTGTCATCTACCATCAAAAAGCTTCTGGTAAAGCTTCTACACTCGATCTGTCCAGGTTTATGTAAGAGACTGGGCTTTATAAAAGTCAGTCTTTAACTAAACTTTGAATATTCCTTTTGAGATTAAAATGAATATAGATATAGTTCTGTGAGAAAGCTATAGCTATAAACTTCATCTGCAGCTATAGCTGCTATATTGTACTAGACTTGCTCCTAAGAAAGAAGTCTATAAATGAAAAATTATCAGATTAAATACAAATTTTGCCACAGCTTAGGTAAGCTATAGAACTTACTTGTGTGGTTTTGAGGGCTGTGAAAAAACACACACCACAGCTGTATTAATGGCAGATAAAATGTTAAGGCTAGCACCGAAGAAGGAAGTCTATCGGCTAAATACTACTGCTACATAACTGCCCAATATTAACCCCATTCAAAGATTAGTACTATGCAGAATTGAAAGTAGTCAACATGTGGGTGTGCATGTACCATAGGGACGCACCAAGAGCTCAAGATTCATTCATGCACATAAGTACGAATTCTCCAGATTCTGATAATTAACTAATTGTGTGTATTAAACTACTACAATCATTGTAGCTTCCCACAATATATATTCACAAGACAGTGGCTGTTGCTATGATTGTGCTGGATTCAGTCTCTCTGTAGTGGACACTGGAATGTTCAGCCTGTCCATTACATTGGAAGCAGTCCTCATGCTCCCACATGATAGTGATACTGATAGGGCTCGCAGACTGAGATATTGATGAGGAAACACAGCAACTGGGAACTGTTGGACAAACTTCATTGTTGAATATCACTTGCTCCATTCAATACTCACCAGCAGAAGCAGTAGTTCCTGTACAAGTACTTGCAGGGGAGGAGCTGCAGTCTTTACAGCTGTTAGGTGTGTTTCATACTTGGTAGCTTCTTGCAGGGAAGTCAGAGTTTAGTTTGATGATAGGAACAGTCACACCACCTGATGAAACACTAACACAGCCTTCAACTTTCATGTAACTAATTGTGTAGTGTCCATAACATCTTGGGAGGGCTGTGATCATGAGAGCTATACTGATGTAATCTTATTCCATCAGGCTTATTGGAGTAGAAGGTCTAACAAAATAATGTAATATTCATATATTGACATATTTATATAGCACCATTCCTGTGCCTAATCTATACTTTTATATATCTGTGCCTAGAACCTGTCAGATCATCTTTGTTGTCAATGCTCTTAACACAGCAGCAGAACATACATACATGCTGTACAAAAACTTCACTCATGCTTGGGTGGCCTATTCCTAGAATATATTTTATATAACTCAAAAGTACATACTTGGAAAAGCTGATCTGGTTTTGCATCAATGCTTACTCAGTTGGACTGCAGCTTCTGTAGCTAGAATTGTGGATCTCAGAGCAATATATTTAAAGACACTATAGAGGTGAGTTACATGGCTAAACTAAATACTGGTAAAGTGTTTTATATATTATTTATAGCATATATTAATAAACCTAATCCATTTTTAGCAAGAGAATTTTATATATAAAACTGTTGTGCATGTTTTTATTCACACATGGCAAAGAATAACATCAGCTTATATTGGTTAGTATGTGTGTGTGTGTGTGTGTGTGTGAGTAGTGGAGATGACATAAGCAACTTCTTGAAAGAAGCTATTTCTTGAATAATATGTTAAATTACACTCTCTAAATAGTAAGCGAGTTAGTATGGCAGAGATATATTGGGTGGTCACAAGTGAAGGGATCGCTCTGATCATGAACCAAGTGAGTGAAGGTGAAGGCATTCTTATTTACTTGAAGCAAGTTTTTTTTACCATACAGCAAAGGAATACTTGGTATATAGTTGTGGTTATTCGACCACAACAGGGTATATAGCTGACAGTGATGTCTTACTAATTTGAAAAACACAGATGGATAAGGTTTCTCGGGTTTTTGTATGGATCTAACAGTGTTAGAAATGTGATGTGAGTGTTTATAATAGAAGCAATGTTCTCTTATTGATAAATTGAAGTTATTCATAGCTTATAATTATACCAACTTTCTTTGAGCTAAAACAGAGCACATAGATAGAGCTATCATTTGAGCCACATATAAATCATATACAATAAAGTATTTGGCTGCAATGGAGCTAAAAACCAAGCACATATGTTTATTGACTGGCACTGTGGTGCTAACACACCTAATTGCAAGAGCTCCGAGTAAATCCCTGATATTTTAAGTTTTCAATTTGGAATAGTGCTCTAAAAACCCGATGGGGAGAGGGTTAAGACATAAAACTAATTTAATAATAATACATTTTAAAGGATTTGGAAGCAGCTTTCTTTGAGATGGCAAATGCATAAACTAAATGTGAGTTAATAAGGCAATACTTTCAGCAGAAATTCTCAGAATACTAAAAGTAAGAACATGCAGAAGCTGACAAGGACTTGTTATAGTGATAGTCAATTTAGCATGCTCAGTATCATTAGCACATCTCTCCTCTAATGACTAGATATATGCACTCAGCAGGAAGATGCGCAAATAGTTAGTACAAAAACAGTATTTATAATAGAGTAAGCACATAAGCAAGTAAAAGCTTGGAATGTTTAAGACAAGTGTCCACCGACACAAATCTACAGTTAGAATTTTCCAAATGGGTATATTATATTCTTCTCAAATTACTTGATAATGACTTCTTAGTAATTGCAGGTGTCACAATATCTCTTGATAGTCATGAAGAAACATGTATGAGCAGACCAGCTGTATTTGTAATTACAAGAATTGTGTTCAGAATCTTATGTATAAACTTCAATATAAAGACCTTTAATTCCTCTTGTTTTGCATTGAGTGCATCGCAAACTGTTGAATTCCAATAATATGTACAAGTTTATTTTGACTGAAAGCCTTCTCAGATGAGCTAGCAATTTTTCCATGTCGCATTTTATAGAACTGCTTGAGTTTTAACATCAACCATTAAATGCACTGAATACTTTGGAAAATCCCTAAAATTCTCATGCAGGAAGTGTTTCTCAAGCTCTTCCTCTATGCAGATTATATATTCTTCTCTAGTGACAGAATCATCACACTTGCTAGAAACATCTTGTTTATTTCCTTCAATAGGACTATATTAGAAGATGTTGTATGTGTTGTAGATCAACTACATCTTCACATATTTCACATTTTTCAGTTGCATACCTCAGAAGTTGATCTGTGTTGTAGATGGATGGAAAGCTGAGTAAACTGATGAAATAATAATATCATTGAGACAAACTACCAAGATCCTACTATCATTTTGAAGTTAAGAGCTGTTATAGTGCATATACCTAAAGCATCTTTAACCCTTTCACTGTTGTGGGTGTGGGTGGAATGGGAGAAGCTGTAGTCTGGTAATTACCTTTCAGTGGCAAAAAAACTGGAATTTGTGTTTATTAGTTAAACTGTTGTGGGTGTGGGTGGAATGGGAGAAGATGTAGTCTGGTAATTACCTTTCAGTGGCCAAAAAAAAACTGTAAACAGTTCTAGAATGGAATTTGTGTTTATTAGTTAACCATTCAAGGTCTGTGAGTGAAAGAAGAAAAATCTAGTGCTTCTAGAAAGTATTCTAGTTGTGTCTTTCACCACAGATATAATTATTATAATCATCAACTACAATATTTAATCCTTACTCAACTGGATATCTTGGTTTGTGTTTTTTATGCAGTACTAAAAGCTAGGTAGCTATATACACTGTACATTTCCCAATTACCTACTGATTTTGTCATAAACCTTCATACTGTACATCCTATCACAAAATGTACCCACCATCCCAATATTGTTACCTCTGCACTTAGTATAATTATAGAGGTGTTACTCTTTTGACACTAAACTCGGAGTAAGCATATTCAACATTGATTCAGCCAATCAGATGAGGTTTAGTGTATCTTGTATTTACCAGAACAAGGTTTTCTGCAAAGAAGCAAATTTTACAGGCCTGGGTCAAACAAAAAAGAAGATCTCTGGCTGAAGTGACCTGATTAAGCTTTCACCATTTAGATGGCTGTCACTAAAACTTTAAGTTACATAATGTGGCACATTTACATGTTCACAATTGCCATCTCCCATACATAACTTTATGAGTGAGCAACCAGCTTGTAGTCATAGTTAATATCCATTACCGATTTGCAATTACTTATTTTAACCAGGATTACTAATTGACTTTTGGCGAAGCACTTCTGCTTGGCCTGTTGTGAGATGCTGGCATAACAAATTTAACAAAAACGCTTTCCCTCACTGACAATCTCAGTGAGGTGGCTATGTACATCATATTTAATAATGATCTTGATGTTATGACATAACACTTCACCAGACCCATTCCTTTTGCAGAACAAATCAGTAGCAAAATAATAATAATAATAAAAGAAGAGAAGTGGCACTCCCTTCAATGCATCATGCATGTTATGCCAATGCTCTTGCTCCATTAGTATTATTATTATTATTTTGTGGGAGGGGGCTGAGGAGGGAGGGGCTGTAATTGATTATGCTTGTCAACATATTTCCATATAGCCAGTGCTGCCTGTATAGTGTTTGCTATTTTGATTCTAGTATTCTAGTTTGTGATTGAACATACAATTCTGTATGCATGGAATTTCAACATAAATGCAATTTGTTCAATTTCTAAGCACTAGATCTAAAACACAGGGTCACACCTCATTTTACTATAATTTATGTTTAAAAGCTGACCCATAACTAGAACCATCAATTCATAAGCTATTGGTGACCTACCACTTGAGCCATTTCAGACGAAGCATATTGCCTTCCATTCTTGATCAATTAACCTTTCATTTCAGTCTACCTGGTTTAATTAAGAACTTTAACCGATTAAACGCCGTAAGCGCCATATGGCGCGAGACCTTACATCCTTCGCCGCACCAAAATATATAAAATGAACCGTTACGAGCTAACAGCCCCGGTTGGGTTCTGCACATGCCTAGTAGACTAGAGAACGTTCGAAGGATAGCGCTGTACGCATTTGCCACTCAGACTGAACTGGATATAGAACGATTGTCATAGAATAGCAATGCATGGACAAGTGAGGAATGTGTAGAGAGCATGCGCTAGGTAAGGGGTCGTCAAGTTAGTAAGGACGTGTATAGCATGAGAATACATCAATATGAGTTAGGCTGGCTCCATAGTTCTCTATCCCCCCCCAAGCAGAGGCTAGGGCTCTGGTGATTAGTTTCTCTGTTTGTAGCCAAGCCTGTCGATTGGCTTTGGGCCTCTTTTGCTCCTGCGTGGTACAGGAGTGGCTTCCCGGGGGGTTGGTGGGAGGGCCAGGCTGCGTTGTGGCAGTGGAGTGGGTCTGGCTGGTGTTTTGGCCACCGATGCATAGGTCGGCTGGGGTTGGGTCTTTGGTGGAGTCGAAGCTGGGGGTGGTAGTGGTGCCGGGTGCTGCGGATGAGGCGGACTTGCTGGACGTGGCAGTGGGCGAGGATGGTGATCGTTGTGACTCGAGTCTGCAGTCGGTGGGGTCGTCGCGGTACTGGTCGGTGGCTGCGTAGGGGCTGGTTGCCGATCCTGTGTAGTGACAGGGGTTGGGGTGGTTGATCTGGTCGGTTGTCGAGTGACTGTGAACGGGTTGGGCGAGGTGGTGAAAGGATTAAATCGCCTGAGGTAGCGTCTGTTCCGTGTCGTGAGCCGTCCAGAGCCGTCGGTCCGTACTGCGTACTGGTGATATTGCAGTACTTCCACGACCATGCCAGACTTGTCCCACTTCGTTGGGTGACGTCCAGTCTGATTTTGGATCATGACTGTGTCACCACAACGGAGTGGGGACAGACCTTGGGTGTGTTCGTCCCATCTGGCACGGCCGGTGACCTGGCGTCTGGACAGCGCACGTTCACGGAGGTCCAGTCTCGATGTCCAGTCCTGGTGCGGGCGGTAGGTGGCAGGGAGTCCAGGGAGGAGGTCTCTGGTGGCCCTTCCAAAGAGGCATTGTGCCGGGGACATGCCAGTGTCGGAGCTTGGTCCGTTTCGGTACTGTAGAAGCGCCAAGTGAAAGTCGTCTGATAGGGTGCCGCCTGGGCCTGTGTTGCCGGCGATCAGCCTCTTGGTGGTCTTCACCGCTGTCTCAGCCCGGCAATTTGCGTGGGGGTTGTAGGCGGAGGACGTTCTATGGTGTACACTCCATGAGGATAGGAAGTCCCTGGTGGTGTGGGAGGCAAACTCTGGGCCGCCATCAGAGGTGATGCTCTCTGGAATGCCATAGGTGGCAAAAGTATCTCGTAGGACTTGGCAGAGGCCCTCTGCTCCGTTCGTGGATCTGGTGACGACCGGCCAGTTTGAGTACCGATCCACCAGCACGAGATACGCGAACCCTCCGTGGTGGAAGTAGTCCGCGCATATGTGCTGGAAGGGGTACTGAGGGTCGGCCGGTGTCGTTGATGGCATGGCAGGTTGGGACGGGGCGTTACCGTTGCAGGTGGCACAGTGTTGCCTGGTTGCGGTGATTTCCTTAGACATGCCTGGCCAGTAGAGTGATGTCTGTGCCCTTGCATACATGCTGGTTGTGCCTTGGTGAGGGCATGGAGGGCGTCGAGGCATCTTTGGCGGAGTGCGAGTGGGATGATGATCCTTTCACCTTTCACGAGGACGCCGTCCACATTTGTGATTGTATCAAGAATGGGGAAGTATTCCCTAATGATGGCAGGCATGTGGTGCCTTGCCTCGGGTGGACCGTCTTCGATGACTTCGGATAGCAGTCGTAGTGCCGGGTCAGCTACTGTGGCGACTTGGAGGGTTTCCCATGTGATGGGTATGTGATGGACGGCGGCACACAGGGCAGTGGCGAGTTCGTCAGCGTCCTCTGATGTGGTGGAGAGCGACGCGACGTGGCATTTCGGGATGCCTGATGGGTTCATCATGGATGTGTCCGAGTGGTTGTCATCCTGGAGGTAGAGCTTCGCTGGAAGGCGGTCGCCAGATGGATGGCGGGACAGAGCGTCACTCGTGTGGTTCCGTATCCCAGGAATGTATATCATCTGGAACCTGTAAGGCAGTGTCTTTTCCTTCAGGTTTCTGAGGCGGGTGTTATGGATGTCCTCGAGTGAGCGATCCCCAAAGATTTTGAGTAGTGGCTTGTGGTCCACTGCAATCTGGAGATCACTGCACCCGAGGACGAAGTGACGTGCTTTCTCGAGGGCGTCTGCCACTGCGAGGGCCTCCCCCTCGATGGGGGCGTACCTGGACTCAGCGGAGTGCGTGAACCTCGAGCCGACCAGCACCACTTTCCATCCCTCCTGGCAACAGAGGATCTCGCGGGATGGGCACTGGCAGTGTTTTTGAAACAGCCAGTACCCAATCCCGTCTTTGCTCCAATCTGTCGCCAGGCATGTGGGTCGACTCTTGTCGTAGATGGTAACTCCTTCAGCAATCTTTTGGCATATGGTGGTCTTGGAGAGGTCGAACGCGCGTTGTGTCTGCTCGTTCCATAGGAATGGGTTGGTGGGCTTCAAGAGGTCCCGGAACGGCTGCATTGTTGGGACCATCGAGAAGGCGTACGCGACCTGGTTGACTAAGCCAAACCAGGCGCGTACGTCTGTGATGTTCTTGGGTGTAGGGAAGCCGGTGATGGCCTCCAGGTACTTCTGTGATGGTCTTACTTCAGATGGGGTGATGGTGAACCCGGCAAATTCCACCTCGTCCTGCGAAAAATGGAACTTGCGCGGGTTCAGTGTTATCCCGTTCCGTGCGCAGATGTCTAACCATTCTGTGGCCTGGTGGTATGCTTCTTCGATAGACTCGCTCCAAATGAGGGCATCGTCGATACACTTCGTTTTTCGGCTAATGTGAGATACAATCGCATCGTACCGTGCCGTGTAGGCGTCCCCTGAGGCAATGTATCCCTGTGGGGCGGAGCAGTAGCGGTATCTGCCCCAGGGGGTAATAAAGGTGGTGAAATGCCGGTCTGCTGGTGAGAGGGCTACCGAGTGGTAGCCGTTCCAGGCGTCAAAGATGGTTTTCTTCGTGTTGCCTGGAACGGCTCTGGCCTGGTGGAAAGGGGAGGCGCAATGGTGTGTCTCTCTTGTGGCATGTTTGTTCAACTCCTGGAAGTTGATGGTCCGCCTCAGGGACCCGTCCTTTTTGGTGCATATCACCATGCGGTGGCACCAAGTGTCCGGGGTCCCTAAGGGGACCTTCTCCAAAACTCCAAGGCGGACGTCACGGTCCAATCCAGCCTTAACCTCATCCTGCCAGTGGATGGGGACGGTGATGGGGGTGTGGCATGGTTTGGGGACGGCGTTGGGGTCGATGCTCAATGAGAGCAGAGGTCCGGCCATCATAGGGAGGGGCTGATGCTCACAAATGTTGAATGAGCTCGACGCATACGTCTGTAGTAGGTGTTGCTCGAGACGTGCCCTGTTCTCCGGTGTGGCTGGGTAGGGGCGGTGATCTTGTAGGGCAAGAGCAAGGTCGTCTCGCCTGGTTGATCAGTGGGGTGTCATCGCTAGTCCGGGGTGGGTTGACTCCCGGTCGCCTCTCTGGGCGCATTGTAGCGGTACTTGGGGCTCTTGCAGCGTCTCCATACGCCCTCTTTAAGGGTCTCTCTGCTGGTGGTGTCGGTTGAGTGGTCTGGGAGATCTGGGCAGCGTTGGGGCTGGGCCTGTTGTCTCGGGTGGACGATGATCCGGACGGGAAGTCTCTTGGGATCATGTCCAGGTCGGCCAGGGTGGCCATGCTTAAGTATATCTGGGATGTCTCAGGACTGAAGTATACCATCTGGCGCGTTTCCTTGCCAGATGGGATTTTGAGACGCAGCAGAGCCGCCCCGAGGATGGGGAGGTTGTTTCCACTGGCTGACTTCATTGTCAGGTTGACAGGGATGAGGTCGTTTGGGCCAAGGTGCAGCTTGGACATGAGGTCCGGGCCGGCCAGGCAGCTCTGGCAGCCGGTGTCCGCGAGTGCCGTGGTGCGTATGTGTCTGAACTCTTGGGGCAGTGTGTGGCCATGGTTCCTGAAGTCCTCCGCGTGGGAGGAGACTAGGATGGCGATCACGGGTTGCGAGGGAGAGTGTTTTTGTATCCAGGATGAGGTGTCACTCTGCCATGTTTGGTGGGGCAGGGTACCTTCTGACATTCCCTGAGCCATTTCGGAGAGGGCGGATTCATGTTCCGTTCGCTGCCAGCATACTGAGGCTGTGTGGTGCTGCCTGCCACATGATGTGCAGGTGCTGCCGAAAGCCGGGCAATGGATCCGACGGTAGGCAGTCTTCTCTTGCTCGCCATGCCCGCGTTGGCCGCAGTAGGTGCACGGTCCTGATGGTTGTGCTGCCTGGGGTCTGGGCTTCCGTTGTTGGCGAGGTGGAGTGTTGCCACGTCCCCTGGGTGGGGTGGGGAGTTCACGTTGAGATGGTGGGCGTTGTTGCCGCCTGTATTGTGACGTCACGGCATCAGCACCGTGGTCGTCAAGGGCATGTGCGTTGTTAGGGGTCAACATCGTCATGGCTGATTTCTTCCCCGCTGCTCTTACTTCAATGAAGCGGATGGTGTCCTCTACGCACATGTCCTGGTCGGGATGCTTGAGCAGATCTTCTTGGATCTCTGCATCCGCCAGGCCTATGCAGAGTTGGTCAGCCACCCGCTCCTCGCCCTGGTTCACCACTCCATCACAATCGGGGCACTTCTTCAAAAAGCGACATACCTCAGCTTGTCCCCGGAGGCGTGCAGCGAATGCTCGGATGGGTTCAGTACGGTCCTGTGTCATTCTTGATAAGGCTACGCGAGCCACCTTCGTGTTCTCGGCCATCACTGCGAGGGATTTTATGGCTGCAAGTAAGTCCTTCTCTGTCATACCCTCAATTGGTAAGGGTCCGACCGTATTTCTGGTGACATCGCGCCTGAGGTTAGAGTCGCAGCACTCTAGTAACTGTATGGTAAGGTCCTGACCTGTCAGTTGTACTGATGTAACGTATGATCGCCATCTCTGTAGAAAGTAGGTCCAGGCTTCCGTTGTTCCCCCTGATGTTAGTTCTGGACGCTTCACCGGAGCTGGTTTAGCTCTGGGGTTGGTCGGTGGTTCATGGCGTGTGTGGTGAGGAGGACAGGTGCCAGGGCGGTGTCTATTCCTTCTGGGATCGCCCAGTCGCATCCATCGAATGGGCAGGGGATAGCCATGATGGGTGGATGGGAGTTAAATAGAATTCGCTCTTCCTTTTACTCTCGAATTGTTGCTATCAGAGACTAGCTATCAGAGACTAGCTATCAGAGACTAGCAAAAATACTTGTCCATGCATCGAAGGATAGCGCTGTACGCATTTGCCACTCAGACTGAACTGGATATAGAACGATTGCATAGAATAGCAATGCATGGACAAGTGAGGAATGTGTAGAGAGCATGCGCTAGGTAAGGGGTCGTCAAGTTAGTAAGGGCGTGTATAGCATGAGAATACATCAATATGAGTTAGGCTGGCTCCATAGTTCTCTAAACGTCACAAAAATGATTATTTCCGGTTGATGCATCGTGCAACAAAAATCCTGCGGTTGAACGCCATTTTGTTGGTCGAGCTTTTTTTTTAATCTGCTTCTCCTGTGAGGACGTTATTTCTCAACTTTTAGCCGACGATTCTGGCGATTCTGGGTCAGATTCATTTGGGGAAGAAGGTCAAGACATCTATGCATACCGAGGAAACACTCTGGATCCAGTTGCTCTAAGAGAAGAGGCGCGCTTGGATGGACTTCTCGATTGTAAGTTTCTTCTAACCTTAGCGCTTCATAGCCTTTGTTTACCATAGTCAACTGAGAGTGTACTATTGCCAAATACTAGCTTATTCTGTTGGTATTCCAAATTCAGACAGGATAGTTATAGAAAAAAAGTTATAGCTAAGAGTGTAGGTTGGAGTTGTTGATGTTGATTTTCATTTGAATTTGAATTTTCAAATGTTGACCACAAACTTGATATATACATATATATCTTGTTTTTCCCACCCTCCCCACTACTTTTCCTACAGCATCAGATGAGAGTGGAGATGAGGCATCTATGACTCCTTTTGTTACATTGGAGGATGAGGAAGCCTTGCCTGAAGTCTCTACAGGGCGTGGGAACACGACTGGTGCTGGAGTTGTGCGAGGGAGAGGCGTGCGAGGGAGAGGCGGGCGAGGGAGTACTGGCCGAGGGAGAGGCGGGCGAGGGAGTACTGGCCAAGGGGGAAGCAGCTCAAGTGGTAGTGGAGTCGTAAGTGTTGCTAGTGGTCCTCCAAAAGGTACTGGTAGTAGGCGGGCCAGAGGTTATAGGCGTGTGCGAGCATCTGGCACTGGTTCTGTCCGAGCATCTGGCACTGGTTCTGCCCAAGCATCTGGCACTGGTTCTAGGCTAACTGAGGTCACAGGTAAGTGGGAAATAAAGGAGCCAACTCCTTTGAAATTGGACTATACAGCAACATCTGGTCCAACTTCTTCATTGCTTGGTGCATCAAGTACATTTTTAGATGCATTTTACCTTTTTTTAACTCTTGAAGTGTGGGAACTCCTAGTAGCAGAGACGAACAGTTACGTTTCTAGGATGGCTAGTCTCTCCAGGCCATGGGTAGATTCTAATATAGAGGAAATGAAAGCTTTTGTAGGAATGTTGATAATAATGGGAGTTTCCACACTTCCATACTTAGAATTGTACTGGTCCACTAATCACTCGGATTTGTCTGGATCTTTGGTTCGTAAAGTAATGCCTAGGACTCGGTTTTTGGAGCTAATGCGTTATGTACATGTAAATTCTACTGATGGTTTGTTGGTTACAAAGGGTAACCTGAATTATGATCGGCTAAGGAAGTTGTTAGATTTGATTACTCCTAAGTTTGAGAGTGAATATACCTTGCATCAAGGTATATTGATGAAGCTATGATTCCCTTTCAAGGTAGGCTTGTAGTCAGCTAGATCGCCTCAATTTAAAACGAGGTCATTTCCCACAGTGCTGTGCAAAGAAGCGCTGTGTAGTTTGCATTAGTAAAGGTTACAGGCATGAGGCAAGGTCCCAGTGTTGTTTTTGTAAGGTTCCTTTGTGTGGTGGATCAACAGGCCGTGACTGTTTTCGTAAATACCATACCTTGGTGGACTATCAGTAATGTTTATGCACCCCCTGCTCCTTTCTGTGCTTCTCTCTTGTTCCCTGCTCCTTCGTCTACTTCTCTCTTGTTCCCTGCCCCTTCGTCTACTTCTCTCGTTCCCTGTCCCTTCGTCTACTTCTCTCGTCTCTCCAGTATTCAAGTGTTATTCTTATCCTGGTATCTCATGTTTGTGTAGAATAAAAACATGGTGAAATATCATGCCGGAGACCAAGCAAGCTATACCCAAGACTGAGCAAGTTCTACTCTACCCGTGACAGCAAGACCGGAGCTCTACCCAAGACACTCCCTTACATAAGTGTTTTATATTATGGTTTTATTCTAGTATGTGTTAGCATTTTCACTCTCTTATAATTTGTTTTTTGTATTATTATGTGTTAGCATTTTGATGGGGAAAACAACCCACTGGCTTTGCAGCTGGTAGAGGGTTTGTAAATAGATGCTCCATCTTGTGTTGGCATTATAATGTGTATAATAGTGTGAAAATATGAAAATATTCACCCCCAAGAAGATGACAAGGTTTTATAATGCTGGTTAGCTCTGCCCAGTTGGTAAGGAAGGCTCGATTTTTTTTACTGGCTGAATATGACCCAAGTTTCATGGGTGGAGTCCCTCCAGAACGGAAGATATAAAAATAATAAGTAAAATACCTCGTTAATTCATGAATAATTTGCCCGCGGGTACTAGGAATACGGCGTGCAATCGGTTAAGTGGCTGCACTATGATATTGTTCAGAATGTAGCTAGAGGCTTGACATACCAAAAAGCTGTACAGGACAGTACAGCTGTGATTACTCTTGTGACTGAGCAAGACTTGCTAGTGAAGGGCTTTAAAACTGGAAGGAGAACACACGTTGCTTTTCCAAGCATGAAAGCTGGTACTTCCACAAGGTCTGTGCTACTTCCCACGCTTCATATTGCATGCTATTATTACAGTATATTGCCCAAAAAACACAACAATTTCCAGCAAGTTGAAGTTTGAAGTTTCATTCATTGCACTGCCCTTTATGGATGGTCTTTATAAACATGCATGTTCAAACAGGAACATAAGAGAGATAGTCAAGAATTGAATTAGAAAAAGTGTTAAATGACAATTTGAAGATCTAAGTGGTCAGCTTTGGGGGGAGGGGGGGGGCAGCAAGTTAGCTATATCAAAATTCAAGTGACACAGGCAGAGATGTTCTAAGTGTCGTTGAAATAGGAGTGTAACATTGAGGGTGGATCCAGTCCTTAAACTGGCCAACATAATAATTATTTTGAAGTGGCAGCTCTATATCTAAAGAATAGAGTCAGAGCAGGCATTCTGCATGGCAGATGGATGTGGCTTGGCTAATTTGCCCAGTTCTGAAGAAATCTCCTCCAACAAGGGTAGCCAAGAGATTCTGGCTGCACCACCTCCAAATACCTGCCTATGACTCTGCTACATAAAGTAACTTATTGTGTGCATGTATATATGTGGGTGTCTGTGTGCCATTATTTATAAATGGATGTTTAAGTAAATACATATGCTCGTTCGTTTAAATACTTGTAATTATTTACCTTTCACTGCAAATCTCTTCAATGACCTCTGAAATTTATAAGACGTTGGTTCTCTCAAATAGTGAAACCGGCGACTCTATACGTAGAGATTTTTTAGGAATTGGGATTGAGTATCCATTTCTGAATGCAACTTCAGCTACATATCTTCACGACTACTAAATGTACCATCTTTTGCTGCCATTTCTTATTTGCAACTTGCCAGTTTTCTTAACTACTTCTAGTTTTCTTAACTACTCCCTTCAATAAGACAAATTTTAAAATTAACTAAATCCCCATTCTTTTTGAGACAAATGACCCACTCATATGGTAATAATTACAATCTATGGTTTGCTCTAATCGTTAGAGAGTGAAGTAGCAGATTTTAGATTGTGGTAAAATGAATACATATCATTCCACAGGGAATCCTTCCCAACATAACAAGCAAGCCTCTGTGCACACTGTGCTGACCAAGTAGTTTGCCGTCAATGCTCAGTATGGCTTCTGTCATACCTGTAAATGATGATGACTGCATCCTGCACTGACCGAAGAGGAGAAATGTGTGTGTGTGTGTAACGGTGTGTGTGTGAGGGGTGTGCACGTGTGAGTGAAGAATAAAGTAACCTTGAATATCTTAATAGTCCTAATGTATAACACTCGAGATGAGAGAGGGGATGCACATGCATGATGGCTGGGAAAATAAACCTAGACCAGTATCAAATCCAATCTGCACACAAAACAAGATCTATTTCTAGCTATGTCTCTGTAACTGTTTATGAATTCCCTTACTATTATACTTTTCTGTTTAGCAAGATAATCTAGCTAGATACACATTATTTTAGATTTTTGCTTATTTACAATAAGAAACTGAAGAACAAAACTACAACTGAACAGAAACTGACAGGAGCCAATGTGTTTACACTAAATTGTATTGAGAAAGCTTCAGACTATTCAACCCCCCCCCTCTCTCCCGTGGATCTGATCTTAGAATCTAAAGGTCAAATAAATGGTAAGGTCTTTCCAAGTACAACAAATGTTTATATCAAAAGTTGTGGCTACAAATAAGTAGTGCAGTTAGGCAATAAAAGCAAAGTTCAAAGTACAGTGTAAAAATCCCTGCCATCTTATAAAGTGGCACAGTGTGTTAAGCATGAGACTAACACTAACCTTCTCGTAGCTAAGACAATAATGATCACAATGAGGATGAGGATCACAATAATGGCCACCACGCCCACAACTGCTGCAACAGTAATGACCTTAACTCCAAATCCTCCACCTCCACTGCCTAATTAACAAAAAAAGTTAATACATAATAGTTAATTAAATGAGCACATTCACAGACCAAATTTTGGGAGTAGGGTGGCAATTATTGCTCCACTGAAAGTGCCTGCTCCAGCTGCATTACCAGCTGAGACTTGCACAGCATAGGCAGTGTTCTCATCCAGGCCTTCAATACTGGTCTCACTGGAGTCATTGCTCGCAGTCTTGTACAAGGTGTTGGGTTCTTGTCGTTTGCTGCCACTTGGTAAAGGGAAGTAGGCCACAGTGTAGCTAGTGATGAAGCCACACGCTTCAGACAGAGTCAGCCTGGTCCAGGACACTGTCATCATGCTGCCACAGATCCTCAACGCCTTGATATTCCTAGGTGATTACTTGGTTCTACAAAATATTGAGAGCTAGTGATGGAGAGGAGGTTGTGGTAAGTGGCAGTGGAAGTGTCCACAACCATCTGGCTCTGTTGGTAGGAGGGGCCACTCCTGTTCCAAGTGACGCTGCTGGCAGGTCCTCCAGTAGATGCACAAGTGAGAACACCTGATGTGATGTTGTAGGTCAGAGATGTTATGAGGGGTGAGCCTGAGGAGAGTTACAGTAGAGTAGCAATACACACTAGTATGAGATGCTTAGTTACTGTACCAGCCTCTGGAGGGTATATCCCAACAAACACTTGCTGGGGGTTGCCTTGACTGTCTTGTACAGCACAGGTGAATACTCCTGTAGGCCCTGAGGCAGCACCTCTACGATGCAGTAAGACAGCACTGGGTCCTCTAGTTCTGGAAAATGATGTGTCTGCTCCAGAAGATGACACTACTCTGGCAATATCCACACACCACGCGCACCAACACCTTCTTCAGTATCACTACCTCTACAGCAGGCAACAGAGTCAGTGAGGCAGTTGAGAGCAGTCCTGCCCTCCCCTATGTCAGTCAGGGTGACCACGCTGTTGTTAGGGTAAAGTACACCACCAAGGAGGAGACCAAGACCTGTAGACAGTAATGTGATTGAAGATGAGTGTGTTATGTTATAGTCAACACTCTTACTGGTAGGAGTCCTGGTAGAGATGTCAGTCATACTGTAAGGGCCTGTCCCTACTTCATTAACAAGAGCCACTTCAAATGTGTATGAAGTACGAGGAGAGAGTGGACTAGCAGTGTAAGTCCTGGCACCAATACTGGCAGTGGCTGTTGCTATGATTGTGCTAGATCCAGTATCTCTGTAGTGCACACTGTAATGTCTGCTCTGTCCATTGCGTAGGAGGCAGTCCTCACGTTCCCACATGATAGTGATACTGGTTAGGTTCATAGACTGAGATGTTGGTGAGGGAACACAGCAACTGGGAACTGTTGGACAAGAAACATACTTCATTGTTAAATAATACTTGTTTAGTCTAAGACTCACCAGCAGCAAGAGTAGTTTCTGTATAAGTACTTGCAGGGGAGGAGCTGTTAGGCTTATCTCATACGCTGTGGCTTCTTCCAGGGAAGTCAGTTCCTTCTAGCAGATCCACTAACAGTCACACTACCTGATGGAACACTAGCACAGCCAGTAACTTTCATGTAATGCATTATGTAAGTGTCCACAACATCTTGGGAGGACTGTGACCATGTGAGCTCTACTGATGTAGTCTGAGGAGTGCCCATCAGGCTTGTGGGAGCAGAAGGAACTGCAACTTTAATATTCACGTATAGCACAGTTGATTTGCATATGATATATTTTTACATATTTACAGACTCTGTGCTCAGAACCTGTCAGATCATCATTGTTGTCAATGCTCTTAACACAGCAGCAGATCATATATACACGCTGTACAAAAACTTCACTCACACTTGGTGGCCTATTCCTAGAATATATTTTATATAACTCAAAGCAACACACTTGGAAAAGTAGTAGCTTTCAATCCATGTACTCACTACTTACCCAGTGGGACTCTGGCTAGACCAATAGCAGCTTCTGTAGCTAGAATTGTGGATCTCGCATCAATATATTTAAAGACACTATAGAGGTGAGTAACATGGCTAAACTAAATACTGGCTCCTTACAATCCTGGTAGCTAATCATGTCAGCCTATTCTGTGAGCTGGTGGTGTGGGACTAAGCTTCAACCAGTAGCAGCTACTCTGGCATGGCACTCTAGCAGAGAATCAAAAGAAAAGTGCTCACTTTGCTAACCCAATCTCTAGTGTTGGATTGGTTACAGGCACACAGCATTGAATATCTGAATGTATCCAAGGAGACTGTGAATGCTAGCTGTATAGCTTTAGTAAGAATATTTAACTAGATTGACACATTCAAAGAGGCTACAGTTAGCTTCAAACTCACCTCCTCGCAGAGCCTCCAACCTCATTGCAGTGATGTCAACATCAATTGAAGAACTATCAGCATTTATGACCTCCATTTCAGTATTTACCCACTTACAGATGACCACATACTGGTACAGTTCTGGGCCTATGACTGTAAGGCTGCTTCACAATATGACACTGTGCCATCGTATCGTATCATAATTATTGTCTTATTGTATCACATCATCATATTGTGAGCGAGCAACACTATGTCCTCCACAACCATATGCACTCCAACTGCAGCACATATGATACAATATGATAGCACAATACAATACAATATGATGGCCAAGTGTCTTATAGTGAAGCAGCCTTTGGTCTTGGTGTGCTTGCAACTAAAGTCAGTGTCGGAAACTCTCCTTTGATGACCTTCTCTGGTCAATCAATAGTTCACCGATGACGCCCGTACTCTTGTCTTGCAACCCTAGGTGACTCTCACTAGTCAAACCTCTTAGTTCCAGACCTAGCAGGACCAAATAAAACCACTACTCACTTAGGCTAACCACAAGCTGTAAGATGACAGTAGTAACAACAAGGAATTCTTCATACAATTACAATAACATGATACAGTGGTGACTAGGTTGTGTTCCGTAGTCTATTACAATTCCATGTAATTCTCCATGAATATGCATGTGCAAAGGAGGGATAGTCTTAGCATGTTAAGCGCTGTCTACTTATCCACTCTCTCTCTCTTTTCTCTCTCTACTCTCTGTCTTTATATACACAATTCATGTCTACACCACACTCCCTAACAATTCCTTATACGGGTACATTCGGGTGGTGTGGTGACTTCTCATCCTGTGGTTGCTCTGTCCAATCAGGAGACTTGTAGATTCCTTCTAGAAGGTTGTGGTTGTGCACAACCTCGTCCATAGACTGCAGTGGTTTTGGTTGAGAGTCATAGAGACTTCCTTCCTGTTGAACTTCTTGTCCTCTTGTGTTTAGGGGTGTTTCCGACAGTCAGCAGCAATCTTGGAATCAGGAAACATTGAGCAAAGCAAACCAGAGAGGAGGGCATATCATCAGCTCATCAGACATCTCTTTTGAAGCATGGACACATTTTAACTTCCCCCCCAAAAGTTGCCAAGCTTGAGCACTGGCTTGCTACTCTCAACCTTTGCTGGAGGCTTGACAATTAAAAGCTACTACCACACAACCTACAGTGGAATATTGTTACCAGAAAAGCTATGGCCATTTTGTAACTCTTGCATAGCTACCTGCAATAGAATTCTAAATAGTACATATTATCGTACTATTCATGATGGTTTTGTGGTCCGTACTTATGGATCAGAAGCCATTAAAAATACAGATGAATCCATATAGTTGGAGGCCCTGTCCTTGTAACTGTCGTACATATTGGGCAGAACACTATTAGAAATGACAATAAGTCAGATTCTGATAGTGAGGAAATTGAGGTTCCCATGAACCACACTCTCTATTTTCTGAGTATATTTAGTAAAGCGTCTGGACAAATCAGCCGGGTATTCATGATATGAGGAAACTGCAGCAGACAACTTGTGCATACAGGGACGGAGGATCTTGAAGTCACCAGTTGGGGCAAAACACAACTCGACAGCATGGCTAATTATAGCAATGACTGTGGTCTATCACATGGCTTCAAGCTGATTAAATAGCATTCCTGGCACAAACAATATGATATGCCATATATTTATTGATGTCTGCTTCACGAGACAACCTCCATACCACCATCACCAAGGAGACCAACATCTGAGAATTTATAAAGTCTTTGTGTTTTAGACTTTCTGGTAGTAATTATGTCAGTGGTACTGTAGGGGCCTGTCCCTACTACATTAACAAGAGCCACTTCAAATGTGTATGAGGTACGAGGGGAGAGTGGACTAGCAGTGTAGGTCCTGGCACCAATACTTGCTATGATTGTGCTGGATCCAGTCTCTCTGTAGCGCACACTGTAATGTCCATTGCGTAGGAGGCAGGCCTCAAGCTCCCACCTGATAGTGATACTGGTAGGGCTCACAGACTGAGATGTTGGTGAGGGAACACAGCAACTGGGAATTGTTGGACAAGAAACAAACTTCATTGTTAAATAATACTTGTTAAGTCTAAGACTCACCAGCGGCAGGAGTAGTTCCTGTATAAGAACTTGCAGAGGAGGAGCCTTGAGTGTTCACAGCTGTTATCTCATACTCTATGGCTTCTTCCAGGGAAGTCAGAATGTAGCTTCGTGCTGATCCAGGAACAGTCACATTACCTGATGGAGCATTATCACAGCCTGCAACTTTCATGTAATGTATTGTGTAAGTGTCCACAACATCTTGGGAGTGCTGTGACCATGTGAGCTCTACTGATGTAGACTAAGGAGTGCCCATCAGGCTTGTGTGAGCAGGAGGTCCTACAAGTGTAATATTCACATAAGTATTTGCATATTCATAAAACAGAGTTCCTATGCCACTGCTGGAGGAAGATAAATACTAATACTCAGGACAGGAAGTAAGGGCTATTGCATGTTGTCAGTAAGTGGGTACACCATGGGTGTGGTGAAATTAAGATGAATCATTCCCTTCTTCTGTCCATCTTCTTGGTTTTCAGAGCAGAAGTGCATGTCTTATAAATACAACCTATCTCATGGTTGGTGGCAGTAGAGCTATGGCCACAGCTTAACCAGGAGGGATGATTAGCTCGCTGAGGATGTGCAGAATGAGCAGGACTATAAGGCAGTTGCTGAGTGGCATTCACACTGCTAGCACAAGGAAGAGCATGCCTAGGCTAGTGATGTCTACTGAGCATGCTCGTGGTGCTCCAGATATGGAAGTTGAACTTTGTTTGCTAGAGTTGATCCAATGAAAACCTGTCCATCCTGACCTACTCAACTACAATACTAATTCTACGCCAAGTTCTACTATAAACTGCAAAGAGAATATTGTTGTTTGTAAACTTACTTGAATTAGGTGGGAGCACTTCTGTGCTACTGATCTTCACCAATGTGCCCACTTCAACACGGCAAGTGTATGTTCCTCTATCACTAGTACTCAATGTCTGAAATGTCAGTGTCAAATTAGACACACTGCTCATCTCCGTCTTTGTAGTTGTTCCTCTCAACCAGACAATATGGCTAGCACTACCTGCACCTGACACACTGGCAGTGCATGTGAGGGAGTAGGGCTGGCCAACTAGGTTCTGTCCAGAAGGTGAGATGGTCACACTCAAACTAGTAGACACTGTAAATAGACAATGTTGTGAAGCTCCAAATTAAATTAGGCACTCAACCACACAGTGTAAATTAGCTAAAATATTATGCAATTATGCTGAGGCCTACTTATTTTATTGATGTGGTAATTAACACCACCATGTTGAGCACACTTCACCAACACACCTGTAGGGCAACTTATTTCTCCTCAAGTGCTGGCAATGACATGCTCTCACCAATGGACAAGGGCTAGGCTAGAGCCAGAGTTCTCCTCAGGCCAGCCAGTGGGCATGAGGCTAGGCTAGAGTAAAGCACTATGACTACTAGTTAACTCTGCATGGCCAGAACTATAAGGACCTCACTCCATCAATGTTGTTACTCTACTCTACTCACTTAGAAGTAACATTGTTCCGAGTTGGGCAGTCTAAATTGCAAAATGTGAGAAGAACTTGTGCATCCATTACATGTGATAAATAGCAGAGCTACCCTGTAGACAACCAATGCTCATAATTATCTTACCTAAAATATTGCTACCTAAATGGCTGATATTAGCTCGGAAGATCTCCGAGCTTTCCTGGAATCTCTCGCTAAAGCAGTAAGCAATCAGTGCAAGGGAATAAACCTTGAAACTCATTATCAAGGATCTATGATTCTATGGTTATATATTTCCCACCTGCATACAATAGGGCCGCTCATATAAACGTAATGCCATAAGACCCCAAATGTTCCAGAGCATGGCAATGAATATGGTTGCAGAAAAGAGACGTGGCAAAGACTTCTATCTTTACAGCAACAAGCTAGCTCACATATTTACAATCATAAGCCCAGACATGTGTATTATAAGCAGATAAATCACACATGCTCATTTCTGCTGATTTGTTTGCGGAATTTCTTGCTCATTAAAAACTGTTACCAAGTCAAAATGAGGCTGAAGCTGATCCTCTACAAATAAATCTGCTGTTAGGTTGGTGCTGTGCAACTGTTACCAAGTTCTTAAAGGAGGCTGTAGCTGGCTCTACATGGGTACAGCCAACAACGAGATGTGGTATGTGCTGATTACTTAAGTGGACCATGTCGGGGAAACAACCTCACCAACTCCAGGAAACCACTAACCAGGAAACCACTCAGACACCCCAGGAAACTACTACGTCTTCAAGTCTTCAAAGACCCACAGACCACAGCACCAGGAAGAGTAGTGGCAGACCACGGCATGAGGAAGAATAGATAGTTATAATTACTTATATCTTTGTATGGAATTATTGACCTAATGTATAGATAGTTTTGATGTAATATATAAGAACTGGGCCAACGCCTTGATCGAGAGAATGAATCGCTAGAGCTGAGGGCCGAAGAGACTGAACACTGTATAGTTATATATGTGTTTACGTGGTATCTAATATTTGTCTGTTTAACTGACGTATACTTATTCAGAGGCTACTGGACAAGTGCGCTAGGAAAGCTTACAGCTACTGGGCATAGATAAACTAGGCAGCGGAGTTGCTAACGTTCGGACCTAGGTATTTCGGAGACTTTACCCCAGGGCACTAAGGGATCGGCGACCCTGATTAGGATTATTAGCAGAGGTAGAAAGACCTTAGAGCAGAGGGTAAATTTCACCGACAGTGGTGGCAGTGGTGGGATCTCAAGCAGAGGAGATCCCGGACCAGACCTAGCTAGCAGAGGCAGACTGGTTGCTAGCGGAAGGAGAAAACTCGGGCTAGGCCTTGGAGTTTGCAAACCCACCCTTCACTAGTGAGCGAAGAGGAGTGGAATTAGTTATTAAATTTTTGTTTTGGTTTAAATGTCCTATCCCCTTAGATTTGGAGATCGACCTCCCCGAGCATCAATGAGCCTGCCGGAGGACAGGGATGAGGACGAGGAAACACCTCAAGTCAGCCAGTTCGACCGCTTCATGGATCGCTGGACAGACCTCGAACAGGCCCGAGCGCAGCGGGAGGACGACCGACGACAGAGGGACGAAGAAAACAAGGAACAACAACGTCAGGACGACCGTCAACGACAACAAGAGGACTACGAACGACAGCGGGCACAACAGGACCAGCTGGTTCAGCCGAGGGCCAGAGACAAAGGACTGAGATGGAGAGAGCACCTCCACCACCTCAACCACCCAGACTGGCAGTGCAGAAGTTTCAGGAGGGCAAGGATGACATGTCTGCCTTCCTGGACACGTTCGAAGCGACAGCACGGGCAGGAGCATGGCCCCGAGGCCAGTGGACAATCATCCTCTGTGGCTCTCTGTCTGGTGCAGGATTGACAGCAGTCGCAGCCATGCCAGCCACCCAGCAAGATGACTACGACAGCGTGAAGAAGGACCTGTTGAGAGAGTACCGGATCTCAACAGAAACCTACCGGAGTCGAACTCTCGACACCCCCTTCGACACCAGCAACCCCGATGCTTGGTTCGCCAGACATAGGCAAAGCTATCACCAATGGCTAGCTTCCTCCCCACTCTCAATAACGGACACGGTACTGATGGAACTCACCCTGGCCCGACTTCCCAAATGGTTGGAGGCCAGGATGAGGAACCAGAATCCTGGAATCTACGACGAGTTGGCAGAGTCGGTGACCAGACACCTAGCCAACTTACCGCCAAGAAAGGAGCTGGGCGACTCCCCAGCCAGACGACCTCAACCGATACCAGAAGCCCCGACCAGACAGAACCCCCAGAACCGAGGAGAGCACCGAATGCCTCCAGAACGGTACCCACCCCGAGGTGGAGAGCATGGGAGAAATCCCAGGAGAACCAGCCCCATACCACTTCACGAGGTCCAATGTTTTCGATGCAACCAGCTCGGACACTACCCTGGAAACTGCCGAGTCAAACAGGAGAACGCGCAGATGAGCCGGCAGAACCAACACTCATACCCCCCAACCCTTGGCTCCGAAAGGCCAAGGTGAATGGACGCTCAGCAACTGTATGGCTCGACACTGGGTGTACTCGCTCTCTCATTCACCCCCGGTGTCTGCACCAGAACCAGACACTGACGTGGAAGATACCCTACTCAACTGCCAGTACCGAGATGGTATGGTTCCCAGCAGCTCGAGTGGAGCTAGTGCTGAACGGGACGAAGAATGTACTGATTGTGGGAGTATCTCCCCACCTCACAGTGGACATGCTTGTGGGACAGGATATTCCCCAACTCAAACACTTGATGCAGGACGAGAAGGCCTCAGGAGACCGACCAAATCCTGGAGGCATGAGTCCTGAGAAAAGCTACGCCACGACAAGGGCGCAAGCTGAACGACTTGCCCAGCAAGAGCAAGCGGACCTGGAACAGAGAATCCAGGACGAGGTAACTCTCACAAACCCAGACCTCTCACCAAACCCAGACACTCTCCCCACCACTGGCTCGCCAATTCCACCTGAGTCAGAGGAGGTGAAGGAGATGCCTTTTAATTTTGAACAGGAGTTCTTCGAACAACCCCCAAAAGAGAAACGGACGACCCCAGAAGAAGGCACCAACGAGTGGTTGCCAGAAGAAGTGAGCCCCGAGCAGCTCAAGGAACTACAGCAACACGACCCCACCCTCAACCAGGCCAGGGACGAGGCCGACAAGGACAGCAGCAGATACCTGAGGAGGAATGGAATTCTACTCCGACAGCCACTAACCCAGCAGGGACACCAGCTTATCATGGTTCCTCAGGCCAGCAGGATGGAGATCCTGAGACTCGCACACAGCTCCCCCATCGCCGGACACTTTGGCCAGGAGAGAACCATGGACACCATCAGATGCTCCATGGATTGGCCAGGCTTGCACAGGGACGTAAGAGATTTTGTCAAATCATGTCCTAATTGTCAGCGGGCAAAGCCAGACGCAAATGTACATGCACCATTACACCCTCTACCTGTGATAGGCCCCCCATTCAAGAGACTAGCAATGGATATATTTGGGCCATTGAATAGAACTAAAAAGGGAAACAAGTATGTCCTAGTGGTGGTCGACTATGCCACAAAATGGCCAGAGGCCTATGCCATACCTAACACTACCTCTGAGACTATCATTAGTTGTTTGCTAGACCTCACAGCGAGAGTAGGGGTACCCGATGAAGTATTGTCCGACAATGGCTCAAACTTCATCTCAAATACAATGAAGCAGTTTTGTGCCCTAACACACATCAAACAGATCAGAACCTCCCCATACCACCCACAAACGGATGGAATGGTGGAGAGGTTTAATAGCACCCTTAAACAGCTACTAAGAAAGCTTACCCAGAAGAGAAAAGATGAGAAAGAGTGGGACTAGTATTTGCCCTACATCCTGTGGGCATACCGGGCGACAAAGCATAAAAGCACAGGGTATTCCCCCCATGAATTAGTATTTGGGAAACCAATGAATACCACAATTGACCAGCTAGCCCTAGCTTGGAAGGAAGAAAGCCTAGGAGGGAAGGTCGAGGTGGTAACTTACCTGAGAAACCTCCGAGAGAAGCTAGATGTAGTAAGGGAGTTAGCATTCGCTAATGAAACGAAGGCAAAGGTGGGCCACAAGAGGTACCACGACCAAAAGGCAAAGCAACGGAAGTTTGTGGTGGGAGACCAGGTATTAGTGTTTAGGCCTAGGAAACTCAATAAACTAATTAGTGAGTGGCAGGGACCCTTTACCATTACTGAGCAGTTAACCGATGTATCGTTCAAAGTGTCTGCAGGTCAGGGTTCGCAGAGCCTCCGTGTCTACCACGTTAATGGGATGAAGGCATGGCATCCTCCCATTTCACCAGCGTTGGTGGCCACGGAGTACTTCTCGATCGTAGGCCCTGGACCCGAGCAGCAATGAACGATAAACTCACTCACTCACACACAGGAAGAGCAACTCAACCGACTCACGACCGAGTTCGACAACCTCTTCAGCGAAACCCCAGGACGAACAGACGTGGTGGAGCATACAGTCCACACAGGGGACGCCTCACCCATCCGTCTATCCCCCTACCGACTACCACACACGTCGCATGAATTCCTGCGTAAGGAGATTGCTACATTACTAGAACAAGGGTTAATTGTACAGTCTAAGAGCCCCTGGGCGGCACCGGTAGTAATAGTACCAAAGGTTGATGGAACGAAAAGACTATGTGTCGATTTTAGAAAGCTCAACCTAGTGACCCAGTCCGACCCTTACCCTATTCCCCGAATTGAGGAGGTCATCGACAATGTGGGAGGAGCAAGGTGGATATCCACGATCGACCTTACCAAGGGCTACTGGCAAGTACCCATGGAGAAGGCTAGCCAGCCTAAGACTGCTTTTGTCACTCCATGGGGAAAGTATGAATTCACAACTATGCCCTTCGGCTTGGCTAGAGCCCCCTCAACCTTCCAACGTCTCATGGACGACACACTCTCCGACACGACATCCTACGCGATACCGTACCTGGACGACATCGTCATTTTCAGCAGCAGCTGGAAGGATCACCTTCAACACCTCCGAGCGGTATTCGAAAGACTCGACAGAGCCGGACTAACAGTGAACAGACGGAAGTGCCAGTTCGGCAAGAATACGTGTACCTACTTGGGCCACCAGATAGGCCATGGACAAGTCAGGCCAGTGGAAGCTAAAATCCAAGCCATTCAAACATTCTCAACCCCCAGAACAAAGAAGGATATCAGAGCCTTTCTAGGAGTATGTGGTTACTACCGAAAGTTCATCCCAGACTTTTCAGAAATTGCCACTCCCCTCTCTGATGCGACCAAGAAGGAGCAACCGAACCACGTCCGGTGGAAAACAGATCAGCAGACAGCCTTCGTGAAATTGAAGCACAAACTCACCCACTACCCTGTGCTAAGGACCCCACAATGGGAGCGGAAATTCTACTTGCAGACAGATGCATCCAACACCGGAATTGGATATGTCCTCTCCCAAATGGACGATACAGGAGATGACCATCCACTAGCTTACGGATCTCGGAAGCTATTGCCACGAGAGAAGAACTATTCAGCAATAGAACGAGAAGCTTTAGCTATTGTCGAGGGAGTGAGGCACTTTAGAGTGTACCTGGAGGGTACGCACTTTGAGGTCCAGACCGACCACAACCCTCTCACTTACCTTGACAGGCTGAAGGATGCACATGGAAGAATAGCACGATGGAGGATGGAGCTATCCCAATACGACTATACCACCATCACCCACCGATCTGGTTCTCGGAATGGGAATGCAGACGGTTTAAGCCGAGAATATGATTCGCGGCTAGAGGAGGGGGAGATGTCGGGGAAACAACCTCACCAACTCCAGGAAACCACTAACCAGGAAACCACTCAGACACCCCAGGAAACTACTACGTCTTCAAGTCTTCAAAGACCCACATACCACAGCACGAGGAAGAGTAGTGGCAGACCACGGCACGAGGAAGAGTAGTGGAAGAGTAGTGGCAGACCACGGCACGAGGAAGAATAGATAGTTATAATTACTTATATCTTTATATGGAATTATTGACCTAATGTATAGATAGTTTTGATGTAATATATAAGAACTGGGCCAACTCCTTGATCGAGAGAATGAATCGCTAGAGCTGAGAGCCGAAGAGACTGAACACTGTATAGTTATGTGTTTACGTGGTATCTAATATTTGAGGTAGAAAGACCTTAGAGCAGAGGGTAAATTTCCCCAACAGACCCCATGGCTTGCATGGACAGCAATAATAGCAATAATAGCAACAAGACATGGCATGTGGTGATGTGCAGTGTCCAACAACAATAATCAAGCTATAAAAAGTGTTTAACAGCCCTGGAGGTGCTGAAGCTCACACTTGGTATAGTCCACCGCTACCCAATTATAATAATATAAGAGGAAAACACAAACAAACAAGCAACAAACAACAACAAATATTTATTTAAAAACAAACAACTCCGTTGGATTGCCTTGTTAAGGCAACAAGACCACACCCATGTAGACCTAGCCAGCCAGATATCATTTAAAACACATATCCACCAATATTGTCAGTGGACATAGTAGATGCAATGACTTTCTCTACAATCAGCTTACATCTACTCATTCGATGTTTCTGCTAGATGCTCTGGCCATCATCAGGAATAATGACATGCTAAGACTTAAGTGAGGTTGATATATACCAGTAGCTATTGTTTCTGAGGTTATTTGTTGTGGACAAGATTTCTTCCAGGTCAGCTTCATCTCTTGGAAAGGGATCATCATCAGCCTCAATCTCTATCCATTTCATTCTAGAGTTTGGCCATCTTACTTGCAATAGTTGCTGCTGTACTGGCTGAACATGTCCAGACCTTTATCTTCTGCATCTCAGCCTCCTGTCCTCACAGAAACATTCAGTGGTCACTTTACTGGTAGCACTTCAGATATTATACTTAGAAATACTCAATATTCTGTTGTGTGTGTGTGTGTGTGTGCATGGGTGGGTGTACTGTACTGTTGCATGTCTTGTAATTAAATATGCAGAATGAGTGCAGGTGCTATAATCAAGGGTGTACACTACTTTACTGGAGTCCATTTGAGGGTGTGGTCTACTCCAGGGTGCACAATATCTGCACTTGCATATGCAGTAGCCACACAGACAGTCATATGCATACACTATGCCCACGTGTGGTGGTGGGGAGGGGGGGGGGGGGGGGGGGGGGGGAGGATTACAAACATTCTGGACAAGACAAGTACATGCAAATGCCCGAGAATAAAAGAGAGATTGAAATCTTAAAAATTAAAATGAAGAGATCAAGTTTCTGACTGCCATTTTCAGAGAAAGATAAGAAAGAAGGAAGGCTGCAGAAATAATAGTTGCTGAATACTGCACAGAGATTGATCTAATTCCAGCTTGTGATCCTCTATTCAGACAGCAGATATATGATTAGCCAGACATTCTGGAGTGAAGTTCACTAAACCTTGAACACGAGACTTTATAGGGAGACAGAGATACTCACAAAATGAGAGCAAAATTTGACCCTGCTTGCTGTTAGTGCCCTTCTGGTTACTGATGGCTCTATAATTATACTATTTTGACATGGAGCACTGGTGAAGACATGCCCACACAAATAGAAAGAGCAGAAGATACAGAAACAGCAGAACTAAACTCATTGATGGAGAGGATCACTGCATGCACTACTGAAACTTGGACGTCAATAGACAAGCAAGATTGTATTCCAACATGTACACCACTGCACTGGTGCTATACGTATCAGCAAGGTCTCCTAGACATTGATTACTAGCATGGTAAAGACACCACAAGTGTTCAGTGCATGCATGACATCACGATTATGATTGTAATTTAATGATCTAGAGCCAGTTTGTATCTATAATTATCATACCATACCTATCTCCACACATTGAGTCTGTGTAACACCACTATCATCAGGGAGTTCACAACAAAACTGTCCAGTACGATAGTTACCACTGTGCATGGCTCTGCGGTTAAGGTGGATCTGTTGTTCATCATCCCTGGTCCTGAAATACTCCTGAGTTCCTCCTCTGGTACCTATATTCACATTATTATGTTTCCAATGACCAAATCTATCGGGTACAGTTGCACAGCATGGACTCCTGGTAGTCCTGCAGACTAGCACATTTCCCAGGTCACTGCTCTCATAAACTGTGATTCGTTCTGGCAACGTTGGCAACTCTCCAATATCCTCCAAGGAGAAGACTCTGCTATCATTAGGATAGATGCCTGGCTTAAAGGGAACAAACTGTACCACTGCAATTCATAAGCAGGTACAAGTTGTCAAAAAAATGACTGTCTACTAGCTAACTAGAAAGCTAGCTACATGCTATAATTATATATTATGCTAATTTCCATAATATGCTACAAGGCTTACATTGTGCTTCTGCAAATACGATACCCCGCACAAAGCAAAGACGGGGCTCTCTAAAATAATGTTGCGTAGCTAACTATGCCAAAGTCAACTGCAACCTAAGGGTGGTATCTCAACTTCTTGAAGGTTGCTGCAGGGGTAGCTCTTGCCTTCAGGTCATGCCCTTTGTTTCTGGTTGCATTCCCTTGAAAATTGAACTTTCACATCCAATTACGAAAATCCACCCATTAATTAATGAGCCTTCATCAATCTCTAAATGACTTGCCGCCACATACTAAGAAAGTTCCTGGCTGCCCCTATCAACCTTTCTCCATTCATCTCTTCACTCACACTTGGGTGACCTATTCCTAGAATGTATTTTATATAACTCAAAAGTACATACTTGGAAAAGTAGTATATTGCTGATCTGGTTTTGCATCAATGCACTTACTCAGTTGGACTCGGCCTAGACCAAAAGCAGCTTCTGTAGCTAGATTTGTGGATCTCAGAGCAATAATTATATTTAAAGACACTATAGAGGTGAGTAACATGGCTAAACTAAATACTGGCTCTCCTTAGAAACCTGATGCAGCATACTTGACCTAATGGCAGCAAAGTGAGCATTCTGTTCTCAGTAGCTACTATATAGAAAAACACTTCTTAGCACAACTATATAGGCCTGATGGCAGTTAAACAGAACAAAATGGTGACTTCTGCTATGAGATCAAGTCCGCATCTAGCTGGTGCAGTCTAAATAACAGCAATGTGAGCATTCTGTCCTCTTTTTAGCCTCAGTAGAGTAAGTTGCTTGCAGCACATCTGGAATGGTTTGACACAGGTAAGGACAAGCTATATATTCAAATAATAAGCTACTGATTTACTATTTCAAAATGGCAGAGGCTTAAATCTCACACCTAAAATATTTATATATCACTATGAACTCCTTTAACAGCCATAAATGGATATCTGTCTAAACATTCATGCCTTGAAAACTATATTTCTAAATAGTAAACAGGCAGCCTCAAAACCCATAATCTTGTATCTTCCATACATCTTATTTTTACTACAACAATTGATCAATTGTTTTTCTCAGAAGCTCACTCTTGTGAAAATTGTGGCATTTGAGTATATTTTACATAAAAATTACGTCGGGAGTTTAGGAATTATTCCAAGTGGCACCTTGTAAGAAGCTGCTTGACCATAAAATATAATCAGAAATATAGAAACAAGAAAAATATGTTTCATATAAAAGTATGTATCAATTTGACAAGAAAGGAAACAAGGATTTGCCAAAGTAGACAACAAACAAAGGACCAATTTTATATGATCAGTATGTTCAGTGGTAAAGTGTTTTATATATAAATATAGCATATATTAATAAACCTATACCTTTTTTAACAAGAGAATTTTATATATAAAACTGTTGTATATATATATAAATGCATGTTTTTATTCACACATGGCAAAGAATAACATCAGCTAATATTGGTTAGTATGTGTGTGTGTGTGTGTGTGAGTAGTGGAGATGACATGAGCAACTTCTTGAAAGAAGCTAGTTCATGAATAATATGTTAAATTATACTCTCTAAATAGTAAGCGAGTTAGTATGGCAGAGATATATTGAGTGGTCACAAGTGAAGGGATCGCTCTGATCATGAATCAAGTGAGTGAAGGTGAAGGCATTCTTATTTACTTGAAGCAAGGTTTTTTGACCATGCAGCAAAGGAATACTTGGTATATAGTTGTGGTTATTCGACCACAACAGGGTATATAGCTGACAGTGATGTCTCACTATTTGATTTGAAAAACACAGATGGAAAAGGTTTCTCGGGTTTTTGTATGGATCTAACAGCGTTAGAAATGTGATGTGAGTGTTTATAATTATAAACAATAGAAGAAATGTTCTCTGTATTGATAAATTGAAGTTATTCATAGCTTATAATTATACCAACTTTCTTTAAGCTAAAACAGAGCACATAGATATAGCTATCATTTGGCCACATATAAATCGCATACAATGAAGTATTTGGCTGCAATGGAGCTAAAAATCGAGCACATAATTATGTTTATTGTGATATTCATATTTGTGTTCAGTTTGTGGTCAGTAAAATATGACCACAATGACTGACACTATGGTGCTAATAGATGACCTAATTGCAAGAGTTCCGAGTAAATCCCTGATATTTTTAATTATGTAACTTTTCAATTTGTAACAGTGCTCTACAAACCCGATGGGGAGAGGGTTAAGCTAATTTAATAATAATACATTTTGAGAGGATTTGGAAGCAGCTTTCTTTGAGATGGCAAATGCATAATGAGTTAATAAGGCAATACTTTCAGCAGAAATTCTCAGAATACTAAAAGTAAGAACATGCAGAAGCTGACAAGAACTTGTTATAGTGATAGTCAATTTAGCATGCTCAGTATCATTGGCACATCGCTCCTCTATTGACTAGATATATGCACTCAGCAGGAAGATGCAAAATATTGGGGGAAATAGTTAGTACAAAAACAGTGTTTATAATAGAGTAAGCACATAAGCAAGTAAAAGCTATTTAGTTAACTTTACTACCGACACAAATCTACAGTTAGAATTTTCCAAATGGGTATATTATATTCTTCTCAAATTACTTGATAATGACTTCTTAGTAATTGCAGGTGTCACAATATTTCTTGATAGTCATGAAGAAACATGCATGAGCAGAAAGCTGTAGTTGTAATCACTAGAATTGTGTTCAGAATTCAATATAAAGACCTTTAATTCCTCTTGTTTTTTTCATTGAGTGAATTCTAATAATATGTACAAGTTTATTTTGACTGAAAGCCTTCTCAGATGTATAAGAAAATTTTTCATGTCGCATTTTATAGAACTGCTTGAGTTTTAATATCAGCCATTAGCACTATCAAAATGCACTGATTACTTTGGAAAACCCCTAAAATTCTCATGCAGGAAGTGTTTCTCAAGCTCTTCCTCTATGCAGGTTATGTATTCTTCTCTGAAATACTAAGGAGCTAGAAACATCTTGTTTATTTCCTTCAATAGGACTATATTAGAAGATGTGGTATGTGTTGTAGACCAACTATATCTTCACATACTTCACATTTTTCAGTTGCATACCTCAGAAGTTGATCTGTGTTGGAAATGGATGGAAAGCTGAGTAAGCTGATGAAATAATATCATTGAGACAAATTACCAAGATCCTACTATCATTTTGAAGTGCTGTTATAGTGCACATACCTAAAGCATCTTTAACCCTTTCACTGTTGTAGATGTGGGTGCCTTTCAGTGGCAAAAAAACTGTAAACAGTTCTAGAATGGAATTTGTGTTTATTAGTTAACCACTCAAGGTCTGTGAATGAAAGAAGAAAAATCTAGTGCTTCTAGTAAGTATTCTAGTTGTCTTTCACCACAGATATATTATAATCATCAAGCTACAATATTTAATCTTTACTCAACTGGCTTGTGTTTTTTATGCAGTACTAAAAGCTGTACATTTCTTGATTAACCACACAAAGCTATCCCCATGATGAAAACTTCCCAATTACCTACTGATTTTGTCATAAACCTATATACCGTACGTCTTGTCACAAAATGCACCCACCACCCCAATATTGTTACCTCTGCACTTAGTATATAGAGGTGTCAATCTTTTGACACTAAACTCGGAGTAAGCACATTCAACATTGATTCAGCCAATCTGATGAGGTTTAGTGTATCTTGTATTTACCAGAACAAGGTTTTCAGTAAAGAAGCAAAATTTTATGGGCCAGGGTTAAACAAAAATGAAGATGTCTGGCTGAAGTGACATGATTAAGCTTTCACCATTTAGATAACTGTCACTAAAAATTTAAGCTACATAATGTGGCACATTTACATGTTCACAATTGCTGTCTCCCATACATCACTTTATGATAGAGCAACCAGCTTGCATGAATTTTAGTCATATAATATCCATTACCGATTTGCATTTACTTATTTTAACCGGGATTACTAATTTACTTTTGGCTGAAGCACTTCTGTTTGGCCTGTCGTGAGATGCTGGCATGACAAATTTAACAAAAATGCTTTCCCTCACTGACAATCTCAGTGAGGTGGCTATGTACATCATATTTCTTGGACATAACACTTCACCACACCCATTCCTTTTTGCAGAACTAATCAGTAGCAAAATAATAATAAAGAGAAGTGGCACTTCCCTTCAATGCATCATGCATGTTATGTCAATGCTCTTACTCCATTAGTATTATTATATTGGGGGGGTGGGAGAGTGGGGGGGGGGGAGGGGCTGTAATTGATTATGCTTGTCAACATATTTCTATATAGCCAGTGCTGCCTGTATAGCATTTGCTAATTTGATTCTAGTATTCTAGTTTGTGATTGAACATACAATTCTGTATGCATGGAATTTCAACATAAATGCAATTTCTAAGTACTAGATCTAAAACACAGGGTTGCACTTCCTTTTATATACTATATGTTTAAAAGCTGACCCATAATTATACCAGCATAACTAGCAGCATAACCAGAACTATAAATTAATAAGTTATTGGCCACCTACCACTTGAGCCATTTCAGACGAAGCATATTGTCTTCCATTCTTGATCCTTTGGTATAAGGGCACCAAACATTTCGTTTCAGTCTACCTGGTTTAAGAACTTTAAGTGGCTTCACTATGATATTGTGCAGAATGAAGCTAGAGGCTTGACATACCAAAAAGCTGTACAGGACTGTTCTGCTGTGATTACTGTTGTGACTGAGCAAGACTTGCTAGTGAAGGGCATTATAAACTGGAAGGAGAACACACGTTGCTTTTTCAAGCATGAAAGCTGGTACTTCCACAAGGTCTGTGCTGCTTCCCACGCTTCATATTGTTATATGTGCATGCTATTATTACAACCAAAAAAACACAATTTCCAGCAGGTGAAGTTTGAAGTTTCATTCATTGCACTGCCCCTTATGATAAACATGCATGTTCAAACAGGAACATAAGAGAGATAGTCAAGAATTGAATTAGAAAAACTGTTAAATGACAATTCGAAGATCTAAGTGTTCAGCTTGGGGGGGGGGGGGGGGGGGGAGCAGGTTAGCTATATCAAAATTCAAGTAACACAGGCAGAGATGTTCTAAGTGTGTTTGAAATAGGAGTGTAACATCGAGGGTGGATCCAGTCCCTGAACTGGCAAACATAATATTTTGAAGTGACAATTGGAAAGCTTTGTATCTAAGGAATAGAGTCAGAGCAGGCGTTCTGCATAGCAGATGGATGTGGCTTGGCTAATTTTCCCAGTTCTGAAGAAATCTTCTCCAACAAGGGTAGACAAGAGATTCTGGCTGCACCATCTCCAAATACCTGCCTATGGCTCTGTACATAATGTTAATGAGAATAACTTATTGTGTGTATGCATGCACACGCACGTTTGTGTGCATGTGCATGTGTGTGGGTGTCTGTGTTTTAAATGGATGTTTAAGTAAATGCATTATGCTTCTGGAGTATCATTACACTTATTCTCAGTATTTACAACAGCTCCTAGTGTGTTGATCATCATGGAGGCCTAGAGATGTTGCATGTGTAGGTGCATCATGTGTAGTAGAGACAACCATGCACCAGCTCTACAAACTATCACTATGTCTTTTAATGTTATTTTTGTTGACTTGGTTACCAGTGTACATATCTCTGTGTAAACTTCACTGAGTTACACATGTAGAAAAGCAACTGTAGCACACTGCACAACAACTAACTGAACAACAGTACAAACTGAAAGGAGAGAGTGGTATTGTCTAACAGGACCACAAAAATATTTTAACATCAATATAATATAGTAAGTATTACTAAGTTTAGTATATAGTATATCTAACACATACCTTTAATGTATCTTCAATCATAGCATTATTTTACTGTCCCATAAACTCCACCCTCTTGTCCTTCTCCAAGTCCAAGGTTTGGTAACGTGTTAATTATCCCATTTGCACATTTGCAGGGCACTAGTTCAGACCAATGTCTACTGGTGGGTTGCAAGCCAGAGATCCACTTGGAACTGCTTCCTGAACGTTACAATTATAAGCATTTAAATACTTGTAATTATTTCCCTTTCACTGCAATAGGAGAATGCAAATCTCTTCAATGACCTCTGAACTTTATATGACATTGGTTCTCTCAAATAGGGAAACCAGTGAGTCTATATCTAGAGATTTTTTAGGAATTTGGATTGAGTATCCATTTCTGAATGCAACTTCAGTTCACGAGTATTAAATGTACCATCTTTTGCTGCCATTTCTTATTTGCAACTTGCCAGTTTTCTTCTAATTTTCTTAACTACTTCTCTTCAAGAAGACAAATATTACTTATTTTTAAAATTAACTAAATCCTCATTCTGTTTGAAACAAATGACCCACTCATATGGTAATAATTATCATCTATGGCTTGCTCTAATCGTTAGAGTGGTATTTAGATTTTAGATTGTGGTAATATGAATACTTATCATTCCACAGGGAATCCTTCCCAACATAACAAGCAAGCCTCTGTGTACACTGTGCTGACCAAGTAGTTTGCCGTGAATGCTCAGTATGGCTTCTATCATACCTGTAAATGATGATGACTGCATCCTTCATGGCCGAAGAGGAGAAATGTGTGTATGTGTGTAACGGTGTGTTTGTGAGGGGTGTGCATGTGTGAGTGAAGAATTATGTAACCTTGAATTACCAATCTTTGTATCTTTAAAAGTCCTAATGTATAGCACTCGAGATGAGAGAGGGGGAGCATGTGCATGATGGCTGGGACAATAAACCTGTGGAATTAGAACAAGCATCAACTCCAAGCACACAAAACAAGAGCTATTTCTAGCTATGTCTCTGAACCGGTTTATGAATTCCCTTACTATTATACTTTTTGTTTAGCAAGATAATCTAGCTATTACCACAAGAAACTGAAGAACAAAACTACAACTGAACAGAAACTGACAGGAGCCAATGTGTTTACAACCAGTCTAATATGCCCACACAAATAAGCTGACCAACACTTGCATAGCACAACACATCATGTGAAAGAAATCATTATAACTCCACTGTTTGATAAACACCATCAGTCAGAGTTCCTTCCACACCCTCTTGTCCTTGTCCGAGCCCAAAGTTGGGTGAAGTGGTAATCATCCCATATGCAGGGCACTTGTTCACACTAATGGCGGGTGGTGGGAATGTCGCAGGGATATTTGGAACATCATCCTTGCAGGTGGAGTAACTTTCCTTGAGTTTCACCTCTTCATATTCACAGACTTTGTCAGTATTGCAAGTGGTAGGGTCTGTCCTTGTGGAGACTGATCTGCCACTGTTTTAAAATATAATAGGAGACACAAGATATTGGAGAGAGAAACAGCAATGACTATATATTACTTTAGAATCTCCCAATAGTAATTTATTAATGGACTACTAATCTCATATTGTAGTGCATGCACATTTCTGTGTGGAAGAACAACTCTTGATTCCGTGTCATAAACAGCGTACAACTTTCCAGAGAATTAATCTGTGCCTAGTGCACTCGAGACTAATCATAATAAAGAACTGACTTGAGCATAGCATTCATCCAGATAGACTAGAGGATGCTTTCGAATATAAATACAGTATTGACTATCATTATGATCTTCCTGTAGGATTTACCTGTCACTGACCAATTGTAGTATTGTCAATTATTACTGATGAAGGCAAGAGCATCTAGTTGAATCATCAAGATCCAATTTGCTTACTGAGAAGGTTGTATATTGTATTGTCATTTACTTTGGCACAAGTTACTTCCACACTTGCAAAGCTATTCTCAGGTAATTCCACTTGCAACAAACTCTAGCACATTTTGGCAAGCATTTGTGATTTTACCATCAGAAACAAAGAAAAACATTATATATAATTTTTTTAAAGTCAGGTTAGCGTAAGAAACTCTGGGAGGACTGCTGATAGATGACTGAGCTGGTTGGGTGTGTTGTAGCAGCTAATACTCCAAACTGGTGGCACAGCAGGTATGCTAACTCAAAGAGTAAACATTTCATAATTTATCCAGAAACAGACACCAGGATATTGGTTTCACTAAATTGTGTTGAGAAGGCTTCAGACCCCTCAATCACAACACCCACCCCCCACCCACCTGGATCTGACCTTAGAATCTAAAGGTCAAGTGAATGGCAAGGTCTTTCCAAGTACTCCAAATGGAAATGATTTTATATCAAAAGTTGTGGCTACACATAAGTATTGCAGTTGGGCAATAACAGCAAAGGTCAAAGTAGAGTGGGATAATCCCTGCCATCTTATAAGGTGGCACAGTGTGTTAAGCATGACACTAACACTAACCTTCTCTTAGCTAAGACAACAATGACCACAATGAGGATGAGGATCACAATAATGGCCACCACACCCACAACTGCTGCACCAGTAATGGCCCCAACTCCAAATCCTGCAACTCCACCGCCTAATTAACAAAAAAGATAATACATAATGGTTAATTAATTGAGCACATTTATGCACCAAATGTTGGGTGTAGAGAGGAAATTATTGCTCAACTGAAACAGCCTGCTCCAGCACGAGTATTAGCTGAGACTTGCACAGCATAGGCAGTGTTCTCATCCAGGCCTTCAATGCTGGTCTCACTGGAGTCATTGCTCACAGTGTTGTACAAGGTGTTGGTTTCTTGTCGTTTGCTGCCACTTGGTAAAGGGAAGTAGGCCACAGTGTAGTCAGTGATGAAGCCACGTGCTTCAGACAGAGTCAGCCTGGTCCAGGACACTGTCATCATGCTGCCAGAGCTCCTCAACGCCTTGATATTCATAGGTGATATACTTGGTGCTACAAAATATTGATATATGCAGCACCTACTAATGTTACTGAGATATGAATGGAAGGACTTACCAAGTTCTCTTGTGAAAACTACTGTATAACTGAGTCTCCCTGGACCTGCCCTGTTCAGAGCTACAACACTGACATTGTAGGGGACACCAGCAACTACAACATCAGCAATCACTCAGTCAGCCATTGCAACATTATGACATGACATCCACTCTCTCTCCTACCTAGACCACTATCTGTGTAGCTAGTCACCTCTCCATCACTGATCATATACTCATCACTGATCATATACTCTGTTACTGCTCCTTGTGCAAGGTCATTGATCCTGACCAAGAAGGATGTGATGACTCCATTTGGCACAGCAGGAGGAGACCAAGAGATGATCAGAGTAGAGTCACTAGGAGATGTTGTAGCTAATCCTCTGACAGGTCCAGACTCTGTATAATATCAGATGATAACATATTCTATATATATTATTAACAGCAGGTACATCATGTTTAACTCACCGCTGTCACTGGTTGTAAATGGCATTTCGGCACTTGATTTTCCAGTACTATCCAACTCATTTCTGCACTGTATGACATAGTTATAATCTGTGGCTGGGGCCAGTGAGATTAGTGGTATAGAGTAGGTCAGACGTCCAACATCAGCAGTCACTGCTGAGCTCCTATCTAGTGGTCCTGAAGTAGTTCCATACACCACCACACAAGTCTCTTTTTGCATGAATTAAAAGGCCCCACAAACATCCACTGAACAGTCACTCAGGACGATGTGATGTCAGTGACCATGATAGAGGTCAGAGGACGCACTAAAGATTTTAATTGGATCAAAATAAAAACCTACTAATTAAAATGCAACACATCCTCTGGTGCTACTTACCACTAACATGCAGCATAAAATTATGCCTGGCAACCACTACACCTTTAGTAGGTAGGCGGATCGACACCTCACATGTGTATCGTGTGTTGTTCATATCACTGGTGACCCTCTCTATGTCCAGAACCAGTTGTTGCTGTCCAGAAGTACCACTAGCTAGCAAAGACCCACTGTTGGAAGCATTCAGCCATCGTATAGACTGCACTGTCAGGCAAGTGACACTTGCAGATGATCCAAGAGGATATGAAGTCTGCTGTCCAGATAATGCACTTGCTAAAGAAACAAAGGGAAACATGAAGAGAGTTTTCAATAATAGTAAGTATGGAACTTGTACATTGGTATGTCATTGTAGTGGCTGCACTTTGTCCTCTGCTGTTGCTGACTGAGCAGCTGAAGGAGCCACTGTAGTGGCTTAGCTGAGAGCTAGTGATGGAGAGGAGGTTGTGGTAAGTGGCAGTGGTAGAGTCCACAACCCTCTGGCTCTGTTGGTAGGAGGGGCCACTCCTGTTCCAATTGACGCTGCTGGCAGGTCCTCCAGTGGATGCACAAGTGAGAACACCTGATGTGATGTTGTAGGTCAGAGATGTTATGAGGGGTGAGCCTGAGGAGATTACAGACTGAGATGTTGGTGAGGGAATACAGCAACTTGGAACTGTTGGACAAGAAACAAACTTCATTGCTAAATAATACTTGTTAAGTCTAAGACTCAACAGCGGCAAGAGTAGTTCCTGTATAAGTACTTGTAGGGGAGGAGCCTGCAGTGTTCACAGCTGTTAGGGTTATCTCATACCTTGTGGCTTCTTCCAGGGAAGTCAGAGTCTTCCTTCTTGCAGATCCAAAAAGAGACACTCTACTTGATGGAACACGAACACATCCTTCAACTTTCCTATAACTAATTGTGTAAGTGTCCACAGCATCTTGGAAGGACTGTGACCATCTGAGCTCTACTGATGTAGTCTGAGGAGTGCCCATCAGGCTTGTGGGAGCAGAAGGAGCTGGAACTGTTATATTCACATATGGACATATTTATATAGCATAGATCCTTTGCCTGAGATATACTCTTACATATTTACAGACTCTGTGCCCAGAACCTGTCAGATCATCATTGTTGTCAATGCTCTTAACACAGAAGCAGAACATATATACGTGCTGTACAAAAACTTCACTCACATTTGGGTGGCCTATTCCTAGAATATATTATATAACTCAAAGCAACACACTTGGAAAAGTAGTAGCTAATCTTGTTTTCAATCCATGCACTCACTACTTACCCAGTGGGACTCTGGCTAGACCAATAGCAGCTTCTGTAGCTAGATTTGTGGATCTCGCATCAATATATTTAAAGACACTATAGAGGTGAGTAACATGGCTAAACTAAATACTGGCTCCTTACAATCCTGGTAGCTAATCATGTCAGCCTATTATGTGAGTTAGTGGTGTGGGACTAAGCTTCAACCAGTAGCAGCTACTCTGGCATGGCACTCTAGCAGAGAATCAAAAGAAAAGTGCTCACTTTGCTAACCCAATCTCTAGTGTTGGATTGGTTACAGGCAGCCAGCATCAGAGATAGGTATATCTGAATGTATCAAAGGAGACTGTGATTGCTAGCTGTATAGCTTTAGTAAGAATATTTAACTAGATAGACACATTCAAAGAGGCTAGCTAGAGTTAGCTTCAGACTTTCCTCCTCGCAGAGCCTCCAACCTCATTGCAGTGATGTCAACATCAATTGAAGAACTATCAGCATTTATGACCTCCATTTCAGTATTTACCCTCTTGCAGATGACCACATACTGGTAAAGTTCTGGGCCTATGACTGTAAGGCTGCTTCACAATATGACACTGGGCCATCGTATCGTAGCATATTGTCTTATTGTATCACATCATCATATTGTGAGTGAGCAACACTATGTCCTCCACAACCATACGATACGATAGGACAATACAATACAATATGATGGCCAAGTGTCATATAGTGAAGCAGCCTTTGGTCTTGGCATGCTTGCAACTAAAGTCAGCAGCAATCTTGGAATCAGGAAACATTGAGCACAGCAAACCAGAGAGGAGGGCATATCATCAGCTCTGCAGACATCTCATTTGAAGCATGGACACATTTTATCTTCCCCCCAAAAAGTTGCCAAGCTTGAGCACTGGCTTGCTACTCTCAACCTTTGCTGGAGGCTTGACAATAAAAAGCTACTACCACACAACCTACAGTGGAATATTGTTTCCAGAAAAGTTATGGCCATTTTGTAACTCTACCTGCAACAGAATTCTAAATAATACATGTTATCATACTATTTCATGATGGTTCTGTGGTCTGTACTTATGGATCAGAAGCCATTAAAAATACAGATGAATCCATATAGTTGGAGGCTCTGTCCTTGTAACTGTCGTACATATTGGGCAGAACACTATTAGAAATGACGATAAATCAGATTCTGAGTGTGAGGAAATAGAGGTTCCAGACTACTCTCATGAACCACACCCTCTATTTTCTGAGTGTATTTAGTAAAGTGTCTGGACGGGTATTCATGATATGAGGAAACTGCAGTAGACAGCTTCTGCATACAGGGACGGAGGATCTTGAAGTCACCAGTTTGGGCAAAACACAACTCGAGGCAGCATGGCTATATAATAGCAATGACTGTGGTCTATCACATGGCTTCAAGCTGATTAAATAGCATTCCTGGCACACACACTATAACCTGGCTGATATGCCATACACTTATTGAGGTCTACTTTACGAGACAACCTCCATACCACCAATGAGACCAACATCTGAGAATAATCTGAGAATAAATATAGTCTTGTGTTTTAGACTTACTGGTAGTAGAGATGTCAGTCATACTGTAAGGGCCTGTCCCTACTTCATTAACAAGAGCCACTTCAAATGTTTATGAGGTACGAGGGGAGAGTGGACTAGCCGTGTAGGTCCTGGCACCAATACCTGCAGTGGCTGTTGCTATACTTGTGCTGGATCCAGTCTTTCTGTAGCGGACATTGTAATGTTCAGCCTGTCCATTGCGTAGGAGGCAGGCCTCACGCTCTCACCTGATAGTGATACTGGTAGGGCTCACAGACTGAGATATTGGTGAGGGAACACAGCAATTGGGAACTGTTGGACAAGAAACTCACTTCATTGTTAAATAATACTTGTTAAGTCAAAGACTCACCAGTGGCAGGAGTAGTTCCTGTATAAATACTTGCAGGGGAGGAGCCTAGAGTGTTCATAGCTGTTAGGCTTATCTCATACCCTATGGCTTCTTCCAGGGAAGTCAGAGTGTAGCTTCGTGCTGATCCAGGAACAGTCACATTACCTGATGGAGCATTATCACAGCCTGCAACTTTCATGTAATGTATTGTGTAAGTGTCCACAACATCTTGGGAGGACTGTGACCATGTGAGCTCTACTGATGTAGACTGAGGAGTGCCCATCAGGCTTGTGGGAGCAGGAGGGCCTACAAGTGTAATATTCACATAAGTATTTGCGTATTCATAAAACTGAGTTCCTATGTCACTGCTGGAGGAAGGTAAATACTAATGCTCAGGACAGGAAGTGGGGGCTATTGCATGTTGTCAGTAAGTGGATGCACCATGGGTGTGGTGAAATTAAGGTTAACCATTCCCTTCTTCTCACCATCTTCGTTGTTTTCAGAGCAGAAGTGCATGTCTTATAAATACAAGCTATCACATGGTTAGTGGCAGTAGAGCTATGGCCACAGCTTAACCAGGAGGGATGATGAGCTCTCTGAGGATGTGCAGAATGAGCAGAACTATAAGGCAGCTGCTGAGTAGCATTCACACTGCTAGCTAGCACACTCAAGGAAGAGCATGCCTAGGCTAGTGATGTCTACTGAGCATGCTCGTGGTGCTCCAGATATGGAAGTTGAACTTTGTTTGCTAAAGTTGGTCCAGTGAAAACCTGTCCACCTTGATCTCTTCCTATGGGCCTTATACTTAACTAATTCTACACCAAGTTCTATATAAACTGCAAAGATGTTTGTAAACTTACTTGAAATAGGTGGGAGCACTTCTGTGCTACTGATCTTCACCAAAGTGCCCACTTCAACATGGCAAGTGTATGTTCCTCTATCACTAGCACTCAATGACTGAAATGTCAGTGTCAAGGTAGACACACTGCTCATCTCCGTCTTTGTAGTTGTTCCTCTCAACCAGACAATACGGCTAGCACCTGCACCTGACACACTGGGAGTGCATGTGAGGGAGTAGGACTGGCCAACTAGGTTCTGTCCAGAAGGTGAGATGGCCACACTCAAATTAGTAGACACTGCAAATATGAAGTTCCAAATCAAATTAGGCACTCAACGACATGGTGAAAATTAGCTAAAATATTATGCAGTTGGGCTGAAAGGTTTAGTTATAATATTATTGATGGGGTAATTAACACCACCATGTTGAGCACACTTCACCTGTAGGGCCACTTATTTCGCTGGCAATGACTTGCTCTCACCAATGGACAAGGGCTAGGCTAGAGCCAGAGTTCTCCTCAGGCCAGCCAGTGGGCATGAGGCTAGGCTAGAGTAAAGCACTATAACTACTGGTTAACTCTGCATGGCCAGAACTATAAGGGCCTCCCTCATCCATGTTGTTACTCTACTCTACTCACTTAGAAGTAACATTGTTCAGAGTTGGGCAGTCTAAATTGCAAAATGTGAGAAGAACTTGTGCATCCATTACATGTGATAAATAGCAGAGCTACTCTACAGACAACCAATGCTCATATCTTACCTAAAACATCGCTTCCTAAATGGCTGATATTAGCTCAGAAGATCTCCGAGCATGCCTGTCTTTACAGCAACAAGCTAGCTCACATATTTACAATCATAAGACCAGACATGCTGTATTATAAGCAGATGATGCGGAATTTCTCTCTGTTACCTAGTCAAAAAGAGGCTGTAGCTGATCCTCTACAAATACATCTGCTGTTAGGTTGGTGCTGTGCAACTGTTACCAAGTCCTTAAAGGAGGCTGTAGCTGGCTCTACATGGGTACAGCCAACAATAGCAACGAGATGTGGTATGCGCGGGTTACTTAAGTGGACCCCACGGCTTGCATGGATAGCAATAATAGCAATAATAACAAGACATGGCATGTGGTGACATGTGCAGTGTCCAACAACAATAAACAAGCTATAAAAAGTGTTTAACAGGCCTGGAGGTGCTGAAGCTCACACTTGGTATAGTCCACCGCTACCCAATTATAATAATAATAAGAGGAAAACACAAACAAACAAGCAACAAATAAACAACAAAAAATATTTATTTAAAAACAAACAACTCCGTTGGATTGCCTTGTTAAGGCAACAAGACCACACCCATGTAGACCTAGCCAGCCAGATATCATTTAAAACTTGTGTCCACCAATATTGTCAGTGGACATAGTAGATGCAATGACTTTATATCTACAATCAGCTTACGTCTACTCATTTGATGTTTCTGCTAGATGCTCTGGCCATCATCAGGAATAATGACATGCTAAGACTTAAGTGAGGTTGATATATACCAGTAGCTATTGTTTCCGAGGTTATTTGTTGTGGACAAGACAGCTTCATTCTTGGAAAGGGATCATCATCAGCCTCAATCTCTATCCATTTCATTCTAGAGTTTGGTCATCTCACTTGCAATAGTTGCTGCTGTACTGGCTGAATATGTCCAGACCTTTATCTTCTGCATCTCAGCCTCCTGTCCTCACAGAAACATTCGGTGGTCACTTTACTGGTAGCTCTTCAGATATTATACTTAGAAATACTCAATATTCTGTTGTGTGTGTGTGCATGTAGGTGGGTGGGTGGGTGTACTGTTGCATGTGTTGTAATTAAATATGCAGAATGAGTGTATGTGGTCTAAGGGTGTGCACTGCTTCACTGGAGTCCATTTGAGGGTGTGGTCTACTCCAAGGTGCACAATATCTGCACTTGCATATGCAGTAGCTACACAGGCAGTCATATGCATACACTGCCCACGTGTGGTGGTGTGGTGGTGGTCGTGTGGTGGTGGTGGTGGGGGGGGGGGGGGGGGGAGGGGGGAGGATTATAAACATTCTGGACAAGACAAGTACATGCAAATGCTGAGAATAAAAGAGAGATTGAAATCTTAAAAATTAAAATGAAGATATCAAGTTTCTGACTGCTATTTTTAAAAAAAGATAAGAAAGAAGGAAGGCTGCAGAAATAATAGTTGTTGAACGCTGCAAAGAGATTGATCTAATCGCAGCTAGTGATCCTCTATTCAGACAGCATATATATGATTAGCCAGACATTCCGGAGCGAAGTTCACTAAACCTTGAACACGAGACTTTATAAGGAGACAGAGATACTCACAAAATGAGAGCAAAATTTGACCCTGCTTGCTGTTAGTGCCCTTCTGGTGACAGATGGCTCTATATACTATTTTGACACAGAGCTCTGGTGAAGAACCGCCCACACAAATAGAAAGAGCAGAAGATACAGAAACAGCAGAACTAAACTCATTGATGGAGAGGATCACTGCATGCACTACTGAAACTTGGACTGTCAATAGACAAGCAAGATTGTATTCCAACATGTACACCACTGCACTGGTGGAGCTATAGCTATACGTACCAGCAAAGGCTCCTAGACATTGCATGGTAAAGACACCACAAGTGTTCAGTGCATGCATGACATCACGATTATGAATGATCTAGAGCCAGTTTGTATCTATAATTACCTATCTCCACACATTGAGTCTGTGTAACATCACTATCATCAGGGAGTTCACAACAAAACTGTCCAGTACGATAGTTACCACTGTACATGGCTCTGCGGTTAAGGTGGATCTGTTGTTCATCATCCCAGGTCCTGAAGTACTCCTCAGTTCCTCCTCTGGTACCTATAGTAATACTATTATGTGTCCAACGACCAAATCTATTAGTTGCAGAGCATGGAGTCTTGCTATATAGTCCTGCAGACTAGCACATTACTACTCTCATAAACGTTTTGTCCTGTCAACTCTGGCAACTCTCCAATATCCTCCAAGGAGAAGACTCTGCTATCACTGGGATAGATGCCTGGCTTGAAGGGAACAAACTGTACCGCTGCAATTCATAAGTAGTGTAAAAAAAATGACAATGTCCACAGCTAACTAGAGGCTATAACTTTTCAAATGCTAACAATAAATCAAGGCTTACATTGTGCTTCTGCAAATACGATACCCTGCACAAAGCAAAGTGCAACAGCACACCACTCCACCTCAGATACTTTCATCCTGTACTAAACTACTTCAGACCGTTGAGTTCCTAAATTACAAGTCCCACGGTGACTGATTGCTATAGAACACCACACACTTATTTAGTTGTTGCGCGTAGCCACCCGTGACTGGGCCAAGCGGAGGAAAAGTTTTTCACCTACATGTTCAGAACATTTGGTTTGAGGTGCCATTGTTTAGGAGGATATGTGGGAGTTATTGGGATCTAGTTCTGTTATCTGGTATGGGTCGTTATCATATTAACCTCTCACTTGTGCCAGGCGACCTTCACAGTGTACGCTAATGAGTTTAGAAGTCCATCTCCGCATAAATTTTTATGCCAGTTCAAAAGATAGGGCTCTCTGTGTGATCACTTTTGATAATTTAAAAAAATGTGCGTAGAGGTATAGCAAAGTGAACTGCAGCCTAAGTGTGGTATCTCATGGCTTCGTTTTCGGTCACATCCCCTTGAAAATTGAACAATTACAAAAATCCACCCATTGCCAGATTCAGCCATATAGTATAATTATAAGAAAGTTCCTCACTCTTTCTCTATTCTTTACCTTTCCCCATTCACCTCTTTCTTGGAGAAACTTCCCCCCCCCCCCCTCCCGAAACACATCCAGCACATGGCAGAGGAAGCATAATTATAATTATTGTGTAAAGTAACATTAAAATATATATATAATATAAGAGACAAAAATAATAAATGAGAGTAAGTGCTCATAATTTAGAAGGACCAAAATAGTTCCTTCTTTTATTACATTAACTTAAAATTATTTAGCAATTTGGAATACATCTATTTTGTTTGTTAAACATGCAGCAACATCATATTATTTAGCCAAGGTTCACTCAGGGTCAGACGAAGGTATTCTTTAATCTCCATAATATAGAAAAGTTATTTCAGCTGTGGCTGCAGTTACTGGTACAGTGAGGACAATTATTTTAGTGGTTGAATGTTTTTGATTATATATTTTTAACCTATCTGGAAGCATTTGTAGATTAACAATTAGCTGATCCATGTTTATATACCACTTTATCATAAATCTTCATATCTGAAAGATCACCATGAGAATCATTTCCAGCATCTAATAATACTCTTCCCAATGCTGTCTCTAGGGGCATGCCCCCCTGGTTTGGTCATACCTATACTTCAATTCTTCAACAACAATATATATTGCCTCATTAAATAGGATCACCAAATGAATGTGGTATCTCACCATAATCTAATCTTCTAGGTTGATGTCTTTCATGAGGCAGCACAGGTTGCCAAGAAAAATTAATGGCCTCGTTATATATATATATATACATTACATTGTAAAACTCGTCAAAATGTCATCAGTCTGCTTTTCAAGGATGTTCACAAGCAATCGGGATGCTATCACTGCTGCTTGTAATGAAGTTTCTTTACCTGCTAGGTAATTGCTAACTCTTCAGTTGCTGAGAAAGAAAACTTCAGACCAAAAAAGGATTTTAATTTTCCCGAAAACCATGAACTTTCATAGCAAAGAAATGCCTACCTTGTTTAATAATTTCCCAATAAAATTAATTGGAATGTCATGAATATCTTTGGTGCACACTGTCCATCTTATTGTGCAAAGAGGCTTTAACGTGGTGATAATCATATCTGAAGTAGTTGAAATAAGCTTGATAGTTTGGGTGAAAATGACTTGGTCCTGATAAAGCTCATATGCAGAAACTGACTAAAGGTTTTAGGCAAAGGTTCTATACTGCTAGACAGTGCACAAATAGCATTCTTCTTGCTGAATCTGTTTGCTACACCACTCACACGTCCACTCACTTTAGCTGTGCCATCATATGATATGCCTGAGTATAACACCTCAAATGGGCAATGAATTGTCACAATGACCTTCTCAATAGTCAACTTGAATTTTACTCCTTGATGTTTTGTCTAGATCAGGCAGGGTTGCCCACACTTTTTCGGCTTGCGAGCTACTTTTAAAATGACCAGGTCAAAATGATCTACCTGTATTAAAAAAATGCTAATATATTTATTTATATATGTACTGCTTTATATATATATAATATATGTTGGCATACCTTGAATCACAATATTATACATGAACCGTTACTGCACAAAACATTTATGGTCACTACTTTACTCTGATGACTTGCACTGAATGGAGTCGGCCCAATATGACATGGTGAAAAAAGGTCCTCCCATTCCGCATAGAAGTGGTAAGTTTTTTGTTTCTTACCTGGTCCGGCTCCCCCACTAATTTTTTATATCCTTCTTTAGTAGATATAAATTGGCAGGCTAACTTTGTGTAGTTTTGCCGTAGCACGCGCGTTTTCTACGTGGTGACCCGTGTGTTTGAAGTTAAGTAACACAAGACTAGCCGTCCTGTGCGTCAATCAAAGGCTAGCATCTAAAAAAAAAAAAAAAAAAAAAAAAAAAAAAAAAAATTTAATGGCGCGCGATCTATATAATAATTATAATAATTATACCCGTATTCGCGATCTACCTGTCGATCGCCGATCGACTAATTGGCCTGGCACTCTAGATCCTCTAGCCTTCATCAGGAATGATGAGGTGCTGCTAAGATTTGCCTGACCAAGTTATATAACTATTCACAATCCCCCAATCTGAATTCAACCCTTATCACTTGGTGCTTTAAGGTGGTGACACATTGATATTGTGTATGAGTGAACATAGAGTGAAGACACCTAGATACATGGACAGATACTCTACGTGTGGTAATGCCACGTTTTCTATCCAAATTCCTACTGAAGGATCAGTTCACTTGCCAGTTGTGATGTTGTGACTTAATATTGTGTATGTGGATGGCAGAAAATCTATCAACTGGAGTCAGAGTGCAGTGATCTGCCAGTGCTGTATGGCTAAGTTCTGTACAGCAATTGAAGTGAAGCATCCTACCAGCACTTTGATGGTTGACAGCCTGGTGGTCACTTGAGCCAACTATTCCTAATTGTATTGAAATATTCTTTACCCTATGTTTAAGTTTCTGTGTTTTGTAGCCCACTCCATAACCAACAACTGTTAACTCTGACTTATATTCATTTTCAACTCTCAGCTACCTGGTATACTCTAGTTGACTCCATACTTCAATACCTTTAGCTACATACCTGGTGTTCCATAATCTGGTCCCATGCTTCTCATATTCATTACACTCCAGGTACGTTGTGTACCATGACTGCCCCCATACTGCAACATCTTGTGGGTATATATATATACTGTTCCCCACACTTCTGTCAACCTACATTGTAGATTTTGAACTTGGTAATTACAGCTGCTTTAGCACTAGTGCAAGTGGTATGTACTGTGCGCGTGGATATTTAGCGACAAAAAATGATTACAATTTGATCTGGTTGGCAGTTTCTCTAAATGGTGACAATAAACAAGTTAGAGAGTGTTTTAAACAGGTTCATCACAGAAGGTCTAAGTTGGATTTTGTAGTAGTTTAACTTAACGTGTCCTATATACAATGCCTAAGTTTAGTCTTCACTGCTCAAATTTAATATATAGAAATAGAAGCATAACCGACAAACAAATTAAAAAAACACCACGTTTTTATAACAAACAAAAATGTTTTTGGATTACTCTGTCCAAAAAAAGAAGAGAAAATACCAGAACCACAACCCTTTACCATATACATTATTTATTAACTACATGCATAGATATACATATACCTCTATTCATATTGAAAGATAGCCACATACACCATAGCAACAAGCATAGCTAGCCAACATATACAGACTTGTCACCACTAACTTTCACTTTCAACCTTTCATTGAGGGCAAGCTTCAGCTCCAATATAGAGAGCTGCTCATAAACAAAAACTATTACCATGAACTCCGTATTAGAGGAGCAGGTATTGTTTTCAGAACTTAATGTATCTACTTCAAAAAGACAACCTTTGATTCCTCTTGATTTGCATTGAATGCATCATAACCAATTCTTGAATTCCAATAATATAATATTATAGTCACATTTTTATTGTGTCTGGAAGCATTGGAAGCTTTTTTTCATGATTTCGCTGAGTTTTATAGAACTGCTTGAGTTTTCACAAGATTGAAATTCTTGTCCATTATCACTATCTATCAAAATACACTCAATGCTTTGAACGAAACCAAAATTTTCTTGCAAAAAGTGCCTCCCCATCTCATCGTTTATGCAGCTTCAAAATATTCTTATCTGAAAATCTCTTCAATGGAAATAAAAACTTGCTGTGATTAGCTTTTATCAAATCTCCTTGGAATATGTCTCTGCCATGTTAGGACAGAACTATCGCACTTGCTAGAAAGTTCTTGTTAAGGAAATAATGTGGTATTGGTTCCGTGGCACTCAAGAGTAAGAGTGCTCACATTATATAGTTGTCTACATTTGTAGCATTCCCTTGATAAGTTGTGGACAATTGTTCAGTATTACTGAAAAAATGATGGTTAGTTACAGAGCAAAATAACTAGAAACCTTGTTCATCATAGCTAAATCACTACTGGTATGTCTTGAGAAATGTTTGGTCCATGAGATGATGATTCCATTGTTACTTGCAAAGAGTCAATATTATTTGTGGCTTGCTTACTAGTTGGCCAGAGAGATCAGATTCAAGATGGTCTAGATGACTCCTGTTCTCCTGAATATTTTCCAAAAGAACTTGTGTTTGAGTGATAAATAATATTTTAAGGAGAATATCGATGGTAAGGTTGAGTCCTATCCTAATTGATTATATTTTGTCAACTTACATAATTATGATTAATGTGCAAAGAGCCAAGCAATGTATTGGTATTGCAGTATGATTGTGAAGTTAAAAAAATCATCCAATTATTCCACCAATATGCCCTTGAGAACTTTGCTGGCCTGTGCAATGCATAATGGAATAACCAACTGATCCTGTATATTATAGTAGATGTTTTATTTGCTATAGACCAACAACATCTCCACACACTTCAGTTCCATACCTCAAACTTAATAAGCTTCAAATGGATCTGTGTTGGAGAAGAAAACTGAGTAGCTAAAATTAATGATGAGATAATAATTATCATAGGAAAAACAAGGTTAGAGTATCTAGTCAAAGCATCAAGGAACTAAAATTCAAGTTTGTTACTAAGAAGGTCATTGTAAAATCCTAATACCATTTTGAAGTGAACTGTTGTTATATTCCTCTTACCTAAAGCATTTTTAACCCTTTAACCATTTGGGGTGGGTGTGGAGTGGGAGAAGCTGTAGAATGGTAATTACCACCTCTCAGTGGCAAATAAACTTGTAAAAAAAAATTAAAATGCTATTTGTTTGTGTTGATATTTATTAGTTATTCACCCAAGATCAATGAGACCTGAAGAAAAAATATCTAGTGCTTCTAAAGTATTCCTGTTGTGTGCTTCACCACAGCTATATTATAGCTAGCAAGCTACAATAGCTTGAGCTGTTTAAATAGTCCAGTGTTTTTTATGTAGTAGCAAAAGCTATATAGGTGGCTAGCCTGAATATTTCATCTAAATATCGTTTATGGATACCAGTACTAGGCTCAACAAAAAGAACAGCCTATTTCACCAGATCTTGGATTAACCACACTATGTACCCCTACAGTACTCCTTCAATAATCCAAGTTCCTTGGGAAAGCAGTTGATACAAAGAGCAGCACTCCATTGTGAACATCCTGGGATTTGCAAGATGAAAGCTGTTGCCAGGAGTTAGCTATATGTAGTAGCCAGGATTAGACAGAGGGATTAAAACTTTGGCAAAGTCTTGCAAGACTAGTGCTGTCTAGCAGTCAAGGGCTCACCACAAGTATCATCTCTGCATCCATGGGTTTGGGCCATCCCAGCCATGGTAGAGAGTTCATGTGGATTTGTAGTGCTATTCTTAGAACCAATGTTCTTGAAAACAGTGGATGCCCATTCCAAGTGGACAGAGTTTTACCTGATGTTGCAGACAACAGCTTGCAAAACAATTGATGTATTGAGGCAAATGTTCTATATTTACGGGTTATTACAACCGAAAATGGTCCTTAATTTGTATTTGCTAGTTCTCAGCCTTCATTAAAAGAAATGGTATATTGCACATTCAGTGTGCACCTTACTATCCTGCTTCCAATGTTCAGGTTGAAAGCACGGGTGCTGAAAATAATATAATGACATTCAGTTGCCTACTTTGTCTAAGGCAGGAATCTTACGGCAACTTTTTGTGTTTTACACCTAAGAAAATCTTGTTTGATCCTTTCATAAGGCTATTATGGCCCATCCCCCCCCCCCCCCCCCAATATTTGACCTTTTTTGTGTGCTTATATCATTTCTAAACATCTGTACAAATTGTCTTTCAAATTTGAAAACATTTGGAAGCACAAGTTTCAAGTTGTGGTGGATTTTATCCAGGCCTACACTTTATTCAACTGAAAAATTGAAGGGGGCATTTTTTATTTTGATTTAATTTTTACTTGTGGTTACAACTTTAGAGCTCCGTAATATATAGCTCAAAAGATAGGTCTCTCTGTGGGTGCTCTTTTGATACTAAAATATGTTTCATATGTATAACTATAGGAAAGTTATTAGACCTTAAGTGGAGGGAACCTACACCCCAAACACCTCATCCAAAATAACTCCAGATTGCTAAGTGCTAAAAATTTGAAACTGGTACCAGTGGCTAGAGGAAGCCCGCCTCAATGACCTTTTTCATTAGGCGTGAAAATGTGTACGCGGTCAAGCGCGCGGATGGAAAATTGATTGCGTTGAATCAACGCCCTCAATTTTCACCCGCGCGCTTGACCACGTAAAATTTTAACGCCTAATGAAAAAGGTCATTGCTAGCCACTCGTCAAATTTTTAGCACTTAGCAATTTGCAGGTTTTTGAGGTCCCTCCACTTTAGGGTGTAGTAACTTGCCTATAGTTATATATACCTATGAAACATATTTTAGTGTCAAAAGAGAGCACACAGAGAGACCTATCTTTTGAGCTTTAAATCAAGTCTATACCATGAAGTTTGCAGAATCTACGGAGCTCTAAAGTTGTAATCACACGTTTTAAAAAAATATTAAAAAATACCATTGTCTCCCCTTGAAAGTATATAGTCCAACTTCAACAGCGATTTCCCACATTTCCAAAAAAAGAGCCTTTTTGAATTTCAAAAAAGGATATCTCTAAGAAAAATTAGTGTGTACCTACTTAATTATATATCATTTTATAGCTCTGTCTTTGCTCTAGAATTTGATAGAGTTACTTAAGTAGTAGCTATAAGCACTTCCAAGTTATAAGTTTATTCACAACTGTCCTTAGTGGCAATTAAAAGTGCTGGCACGCAGCCAATTGTACAGCTGGTAGTGCACTTAGCAAGCACTATTTGCTGTGAGCATGATAGTGACACCTTGATTGAGTTAACCTGAGCGCTGAAATATAAGATTCCCAATTCGGGCTATTGTAGAGGGATCCTCCTTACTCCAGTAACCAAGTGTCTCCACTACAAGTTGAACAAAAACTCTCCTCACAGAGTGGCATGCTTCATGATTAACTCTTTGACTGCGGTGGACATATATATATGTCCGACAAAAATTGCACTCGTACGCGGTGGACATATATATATGTCCGTAAAGGACTAATGCTTTTTGACTCGCAGTAAGGTGCTGCTTATCGGTACAGCCACTCACGAAGCATCTGCCTATTGTCTGCTTGTTGGTACAGCTGCTCACAGTGTTTAATTCACTTGTACTGACCTGGAATTATCAACTATCTTTGGACAAAGCGTGCTTATGTAAGGTGGTTATGTACCTTCACTCTAGATGCTTGATAGATTATTATGCTGAATACAAGTGATGGATAGATAATTATTATAATAGAGCTGAAGTGCTGTGTATGTTAAAAAGAGATGACAGTGATGATGATTTTGGTGGATATATTGATGAGAATTATTGTGAAGGTGTGGAGGATGGTAAAGAGGGTGTGGAGTATGGTGAAGATGTTGTGGATAGTGTAAAGATGAAGAAAGTCGTAGGAGTAGCTCCAGTGAAAGTTCAAGCAGCTCCAGTTCAAGCAGCTCCAGTTGAAGCAGCTCCAGTTGAAGCAGCTCCAGTTCAAGCAGCTCCAGTGCCATCAGCTCCAGTGGCCAGCAGCTCCAGTACCAGCAGCTCCAGTGCCAGCAGCTCCAGTGGTAATATCTCATTCAGTCAGACATCTGGTTGCACAGTTGATATGGAAGGAAAAGCGCCCATTGACTTTTCTCAGCTTTTTCTCGATGACACTATCCTAAGGAGAATTGTGGAGGAAACAAATTTGTAAGCAGACCAATTTATAGCTTCGAATCAAGACCTACCTCCTCATCTAGAATGAGAGGTTGGAAAGCTTGGCACAGTTAGCGAGATAAAGAGCCCTCTATATATCCATTAGCGTGGACAATCATACCAGCTTTGAAGAGAAATTGCTGTCGATGAATCAATTGGATTCAAGGGGAGGGTCTGGTTCATCCAGTACTTGTCCATGAAGCCCACAAAGTGGGGTACGAAAGCTTATATCCTGGCAGACAGCTCTAGTGGATATACCTATAGTTGGAAGCTGTATGTAGGTGAGGAGACTTTAGTATACTCATAATAATATGATAAATACACTTGTACCATCTCTAAAAAGTAGTGGCTTTGGTGCATTTGGTACAGTTCAGGTGAACAGGTTGCATGTATCAAGGCCAAAGACGAAATGAAAAAGAATCTGTAAGTACAAATGGTGTCCATGCCTTGAAATGGTTGGACAAGAGAGCTGTGACCATTCTGAGAACTATCCATGATGATAGCACAGTTGGTAGATCATCCAAAGCTAGCTGAGCTGAGATACATACTAGCACTAGCTATAGAACAACTTGGTTTGCTTGGTAGTCTACTAGTTACCTCCAATGCTAGCTATTGCTGGCTATATATCGGCTACAACTGCCTTCTTCAAGCGCTGCTAGCTATAATGATCATCTAAAACTGCCAACTTCAAGCGCTAGCTAATTTGTCAGCTATAAAGATCAGCTCAAACTGCCTATACACTTCAAGCGCTAGCTACTTGGCTATCTAAAACTGTCAACTTCAAGCGATAGCTAATTTGCTAGCTATAAAGATAAGCTGAAACTGCCTATACACTTCAACCGCCATCTAATTTGCTAGCTATAATGATCGTCTAAAACTGCCAACTTCAAGCGCTAGCTAATTTGCCTTCTATAAAGATCAGCTCAAACTGCCTATACACTTCAAGCGCTAGCTACTTGGCTATCTAAAACTGCCAACTTCAAGCGCTAGCTAATTTGCTAGCTATATATATCAGCTAAAACTGCCTATACACTTCAAGCGCCATCTAATTTGCTAGCTATAATGATCATCTATGTAACAAACTGGTTAGCTTATCCATATAATAATACTTACTTGGAGTCTAGCTTCACTTGTCTTGCCATCTCAAAAGGTTCTGCTAGCCAGGTGTTGGGTAGAAAGTTAGGAGATAGTAGGAATATCACTCGTATGCTCACCTCAAAAATACAAAACAAAACCAATTAAAAATCAGGTGATTTAAAAAACGGGTGATTCAATAAACAGCCTCCGCATGCAGGGGAAATTACTGGGTAAATCCCTTCGCAGCCAAAGAGTTAACAGTCATCATTCTCTCCTCCACTACCCTCATTACTGAGACATCTAGAGCAGAGGGTAGGACTATGCTCCAATTTTGGAGAAAGATGTCAGATGGACGGCTCCTTGTTCCTGAAATCAGAGAGTAGACAAGGCTGCCGACTCTGTGACTGAGAAAATTGTGTCTCTGACGGAGTTATGTGGTAGATAAGGTCACTGTTATCCCCTCAGTCCTCTTGGTGGTTCCAAAAAGGGTTGATTATACAGAGGTGGCATCGTTATCTTTCATTGTGACACCAAGCCAGTAGCTCAAACACATGTGGAATTGATGGTTTTGGAGGGCTGAGAAAGGGATGACATTCAGCCAATCACTAACCCATTAGATTTCAGAGGATAGGACAAGGGCTTGAGAGCAGGTGTCAGGGTCAGAAGTCAAGAGAGAGTTATAGGAGCCCTTGTCTATCTTGCATGATAGGAGATGCTGATGGAGAGGGACCTCAATCATGTGTTCATAGTGCATAGAACACATCAACATATCATATGATCATGGTTTCATGCACAGTCTCCTAGAAATCAGACAGCTCCAGCTCTATTAGAATTGAAATGGTGTGTAAAATGTGGATGTGAAGCACCTCACCCCCAAGCAGTTTTCTTCATTTGACATCTTCATATATCTGTGAGGTCTCCTCCTATAAGATTTGGTGGCAGTTTCAAACATGTCAGCTAAAAGCACTTTTCTCTCAAGTTACTGGATTTATATTGTTAGTGCAAGATAACATCAATGGTTGTTATATACATGAATATACAGGCAACTATAGTGACGTATGCTTAGTGCTAATAATTATTGATTGCTTATTTACTTTAGAAGAGAGAATTCTCATATTGTACAGCCAGGCACTGTATTCTTAAGCTTTTGATTGAGGTCAATAGTTTACAATTAAATCCTGAGACATCACAAGCTGTGGCAGTGTAGAAGTCTCTTGGACATCAAGTCTAGTTTTATCAGGGAATTCATTCAAACTAACTGCTTGGTCCATCACATATGGTGGCAGTGGTGGGATATCAATCACTGAAAAGATCAATATAAGGACCCCATAGGTATGTAGGAGTTATAAATCAAGAAGACGTTGTGTGTTGGGTATACATATAAGGTGACCAACCAGTTGGTAGGAGATGTTTGACATAACAAGTGAAAAATGAAGAATTGGTATGACTTTGGAGCAAAGACATAACGTATACAACTTAGACTGTTAAGCAAGAAATATGGAAGGAATTCTTCAGCTGCGAAAAGACCAAAAGGAGAGTGTGAAACATCGGAGGCAGACCTGAGATGCAACTCCACCTCAATTAATAGCATTATAGTAAAACAGATGTGATAGGGGAATGTCTATTGACTTTAGAAAAGTCAATGAGACTGATAAAGATGATTGGCTGTTACATATGTTGCTTTTACCTACTGAAAAAGCAGGAGAGAATTGTGCACAGCTTTATGTAGAGGCAGACTATGAGGAGGTCGAACGAGCTATTTCAACTCATTACAATATAAGTCACAAGAGATACAGAAGCAAGCTGAGAGATGTTAATTGGAGTCTAAACCCATTGCTAGCAGTCTAACTACACAGTGGTTTCAAGTAATTCATATGTTAAAAAATATATATATATATATATATATATAAGAAAAAATTATGTCTACCCTTTTATAATAGTTGTCCAGGTAAATCTCCACTATCGTTTTAACATCTGTGATAATACAAGCACATAGGTCTAGAATATGCCCTAAGGTCACAACTCGAGTGCAAATAGGTGTTGTGTGTAGGATCAAGATGAATTAGATGTGCGGCAGACTTAAAGTGGACATGCAAGGAGAGAGAGGGAAACTTAATTTTGATGTCTATTTTTGAAGTTGTTGTAGCCACAGCTACTTAATAAACTCTAACAACTCTAAACATAGCATCATGGGCATGTGGGAAAGATGCAGCACATTCCTTGAGATGCATGGACAATTTTGAGTCCTTGAATATTACATGACCATTTGTCTGAACATTAGAACCTCTAGCCACTGGACAATGACACCTGAACCATCCCACCACATTAAAGGGAAATATTGATGGGCATAGACTTGTCGAGATCTACTTAGCAAAGTGCTAGTGCACCCTTCCATTAGTTGTTCCACATGGACCTACCCAATGATCTTCAGACTTTTTATATGTATACTAGAGGAAAAAAAAGTTTGCTCTGGATAATATAATTCCACTCAACCTCAATTAGAAAGTAATTATAAGTTTTGCCAAGTTTTGTGGCCCTAACAAAACCTACTGTAAAAAACTTTAGCAAATGTACTCACACATATACACACATACACACATACATACATACATACATAAATACATACATACACATACAAATATATATACCTACTACATAGTATGGAAGTTCCCTTATTTGGATAGATTGGGACTACACTAGATAGGGTCTACACACCTTAAAAAGCAAATGTCAATGTCTCAGCTAAAACTCACTCAAGTAACAAATTATTAACTCCAAATACATTTCCAGCATATATACCTTGTGCTGTTCATGATATTGTAAACTGGCTGACAGGAAGACGCTATTAAAATTTAGAATTCAAGGGTCATATCTGTTTTCTCTCACTCATAGAATTGAGATCATCGCAAGTTCATCCTAACAGATCTTCCAATGAATCAATGTGGCAATATTTGTTGATTCAGTAAAACACCAAAATTGGTAATTTCTTCTGGACATTTATCAAAATTGTCTAGGTGGGTGTGAGTGTATTTGTGCATGTGTCTGAGTTTGTTATGCAATAATTAAGTAGAGATGAGATTATTCAGCAACTCCACTTTTCTAGAAAATATATAAATGAGAACTTGTTGGCAAGCAAAGCGAGCCCTCACATGGGAGTTGGACGGAGAACTTGATATTGCCACACAGGGAATATGTATGTATGTATGTATGTATGTTTCTATATATGTCTCTATTCACTGAATGTTCACCTGTAAAAATCAGAATGGGACATCTGTCTTAATTAACTAATGTGGCTTTACATTCAGTGTGTGTGCTAAATCCCTTATTTGGTGGCAACATATTTATGCATTTTAGCTTGTTTTATAAGCAACTGACATTTCCCCTCTTTTTACTATATATGAAATATATAGAATTGTTTGCAACTGACAATTTTACCCAGATTTCTTGCTGGAGTACTGGGACAGGCCCCAAGTTATATCTTGGACAATGACTTCTATGGCTATCTGGATCTGGACCAGGGAATTTTTGCAGAGGAACACAAGCAGCCGATGCTTCACTTGATATTTGTGTCTACCAGTAGCTCAATGGCAGTGGAGCTTCTTTGACATTCCAAAGAACAAACTACCTCTCCTCAACAGTTTTCAGCTCCCCTACCATCACAGTTATCAAGCCACTCCCTCACACTCACTTGCAGCTCCTCCTACTCCAATTCAATCCTCCAGTTTTATTCCTGATTTTTTAGATGATTTATTTAATTTATATAAAACATTAACATTAACATCAATTATTCATTGAAGAACTGTATTTCACAGAGTTTCCTTCATTACACCTGCATTTGAAGACAAGATGAGAATTATCATAATATGAGTTGTTCCTCAAATCTACTATTCATCTCAACTAACTCTCAGAAGACAAAAGTTAGTGACTTTTGCTACATTAACTCTAGCAAAACTAACTGTTAGCAGTGTATTAGATCTAGCTACCTAGCTCATGATCATAATTGTCATGAACAAATTAACTTGTGTTTGGGTAGTGGATAGTCTAACTTTTAGTTGGCTACCTAATATTGAACAACTACATCATGTTACCTTCACGATAACTCGGCTTCTTAGAAGAGAAGGATGCAATAAGGAAATAGTGTTGATTACCACACATCTGGGTACTAGTTATAAATTTTGCTGACAGAAGAATGACTAATATACACTAAGTTACCTACAAGCTAGATTTACTATTTGCTGTTAGAAAAATATCGCATAAACACTAGGACAAATAGTTAAAGCATAGAAGCAACATTGATCCGTTATATACTTGTTATTCACTATCTTGCTAGCAATTTTTTTCCTCTATATATTATAGCTAACCTGTTTCTATGGAAAACTTACTTAGCTATATATAGACATGCTTTTGAAGTGTAGAAACACTTGGAATGTGATGTAGCAGAATATCTGTGATGTGGTATTATATGAAATATGTGTGTGTGTGTGTGTATGTGAATGTGGGTGTGGGTGTGTGTAAAATAATGTTACCTTGTATTACCATTCTTCGTATCTTTGAGTCCTAATGTATAATTATTGATTGGACATACTTTAGCTCTATCTAGAAACTATCTACATATTGAAAACTATTCGGGTTCAAAATCAATTCTAACTGTACCTTATTTTTATAGACTTTATTGTTATCTAGCGCTTGGCATCATCCACATCAAGAAACTGCTCAGGTAAAGCTTTTACACTCTCCATGCTTCTACAAGTGAAGGAGTCCATAAAATTATGCCATTAACTAAACCTTGAAGATTGCCTTTGAAATCTTGAAGGTAAGATGATCTAATCGAAAAACTAGTCCAACAATTTATTTTAGAAGCTCAAATTGTGAGTCGTAAGTTACTTTCTTCAAGACAATATTATGACCATGAGCTAGGTAGCTAGCTTTAATAGAATGCTAGCTGTTAGTTATGCTAGAGCTAATGTAGCTAAAGTCATTTTATATCAACTGAGAGTTCATTGAGAGGAATAGTAGATATGAACAACAGCCCGTTAATGTGATAATTTACACCTTGTCTTAAAATCCAGGTGGATATGTTCTGAACAAGGAATCCCAGTTATTCAATATAATTAATGTTATTGTTAATAATATTGAATAACCCCTGACATCAGGGCTAAGGCTATGGCGCTAGGGCTTAGTGTAAGTTGCACAATTCAACTTACTTTGTTGTGGTTTTCAGTGCAGCTCTTCACTATAGCTACAAACCACAAATATATTAGAAACTATAGTGGTCTTGTCTAGGACCAAAGAAGGTAATCTACCAATGAAAAACTACAACGCAATCTGCTACAGCTCTCCACCAAGCCTACGAATTTAGATAAATATGTTTGATAATACATGTATGTGCAGAGTAAAACCATAGCTACTTACAGCTGCAGATTTCTCAGCGATATACCAGAATGGTTAAAGAAATTAAACTTCAGAAAATGAGAGAGAGAAGTCAAATCCTGCTCTCTGAAACAGCAGAACAAAGAGAGCTGAAATTTGGGGGGAAAGAGCTGGCGTTATAAAATGTGACATGGCATAGGAAAAGGGGGGAGTTTGAATTTTTATTTTTTAATATTTTATTACATTTTCCACTTCCTTAAACACCAAGCTATATCACTACAAAATTTCAATGGTCAATATGGTACTATCACTGAGATAATCAGGTTTTACTCCCATAATAATTTAAGTTCCGATTTGTGGATTATGGTGTACAGTGTATTGTGTGATGTACACATGGTTCCAAGGGATGTTTGAAAAATGAAGTAATTTAATTGAACTATGTAGCTATAATCTATAGATACAGACAGAACAGCTTCACTATAACAAAGTCATTCATAGCTAGGTCATGTTTTTTTGTTGTGTCCAGGCTTACAACAAATGCTACACAAACGTTTCTTTACATCTAAGCGGAGTGTTGCTTCTGTTGGTGGCTCAACCAGTACTGCATTATCTGATGATGGCTGCAGAATTTTTTTTCTTTTTAGGATTTGCTTGTGATGGCTTGGGATGTGATGGCTTGGGATGTGATGGCTTGGGATGTGATGGCTTGGGACATGTGATATCACGACTAAGATTGGAGTGACAAAGTACACGTATTTTGTCGTATAAGTACCACTGCCTCTCTAAATCCATTCCTTTCGGTGCTATACTTCTGATGGCAAGAGTGTCTTATCAATCACTGATAAATCTTTCAGCAAGATAATTGATTCCTAAGGTTCATTTGAATACTCCCTTACAAACACAACTGTTGAATTTGAAACATCAACCCGAAATACATGGTATCGAAGAATGTTTGGGACACTTTTAAATTCCAAGGAATGAAAAAAAGAAACCCAATCATAAACATGGACAAGAAGTTCACCAGTGGTTGTGTTTCTAGTAGGCAGAGGTAGATTGTAACCCTCAGAAGATTCATTAACAACACAGCAAATTCCATGCATCGTGTCGATTTTAGATCTGCGGTATTTCTTCTTGATTAAGCCAAAATACCTGTCACAACTGAACTTGGTGTGACCAGCAACCATAAAAGAAAGAGTGATCGACTTCTGCTTCCCAGTTATCACTCGCCACAATAAATAGAAGATGAATGCATTGTTCTTATTTTGACCGACACAGTTATCACAATGAAGCTTTATCGTGCCATTTCCAACGCCGTAGTTCTCTAAAAAGTGGTGAACATAACTAATAGTTGCATTTGCTCCTTTGCCAGTTATAATTATCAGGTTCATCAATTAGATAGTTCACCTGCTTCGATTGGCCTTCACTGCAGACTCCAAATAACTGGCACTTCCTTGCAGTCAGAAAATATGCAGGACCGGGCTGTTGCTCATTATAGGGGTAATGTAGTTGTTGAGCGTAATCAAAACTGTAATGCATTTCACCTTCATAAGGCAACCTTGGGTGTTTCTCGTTGTGTTCTGCCCACTGTTCCGAAGCTGTACTACACTGGGAGCGGTAATTATGTCATTCCAAACGTGCATGATTAAGGTGTTGAGCAGTGTTTAAGTGCAACTGTTCTCTAACCTCTTCAGATAACGAAAAAGACTTCGAGATCTTTTCATTGTTCAACTGGCAAGTCAAGCATAAATCTGTAGCTGGTATATTAGTAACCACAAATGGACGTAACTCATACCATACTTGTTCAAATTTTCGGCGTGAAAAAACATTATTGTTTAAGTTTTCACATGCTTCGGCATACTTTCTGTAAACATACGATTTACTCATGTCAGAGGGAAGAATAACTACATCAGAATCACGATGATTTGGCATTCTACCTGGCAGTGGTAGTCCATGAATGCCAGAAAAATTGTCTATGAAGCCAAGAGCATGAAATGTATCCTCTGGTGGGCATGTATTAGATGGAAGACGCTTGTCGTTGCCATGACCCCGATTAACCAGTCCAACCGAATCAAAATGCTTCTGAAGTGCTTCCAATCTCTTGTGATTGATGGTATGAATGAATAAGAAAGTTTTCAGACATACTCTACAATTATGGGGGGGAAAACATGGTGTGGCGATGAGTTGAACCTGATGAACGGCAACCATCTACAGGTTGATCTGGATGAGTACGAAGGGATTGAAGTTGAGAGAGAATGACAAGGTCCAATTCACTCCTAACTAACTGAGCAGTTTAGTCTTGTAGTAGTACACAATTGCTTGCTTATGATACTTGAACAAGCAGAGCTTTTAGGGCCAAACTTACAACCACAACTCTTGGAGAAGAAGGTTTCAACCTTTTTAGCTTCATCCAGGTCAGAACTGCTGAATTTAAGCTCTATCACTGGAGAGTTGCCATCAGGAACACCGCTGGTTGAAGGGACTGCCGCTATCTCAGCCATTGCTGTGCAAACGAACTCAGTTTCGCAAACTACCAACTTAGCTAAGGTAAGAAAACTAAAACCTACGTACGCTTCAACTTTAGATCGCTGTAACTCGCACAATACTAACTCGAATTTCACAAAACAAACTGCTCAATTTATTCTCTTATTAATGCCTATCAGTATGATGTAATGCGAGTTAAATTTAGCCAGTAAAACGGCGATTATGTAATCATGTTACTAAAATTGACTACCTCCCGTTAAACAGCGTTTTCTCAAGTTTTAATTTTTTACGAACTTTCCCCTTTTCCTATGCCATGTCACAAATGAAAAAAAGTATTGGAAAAGCACAGCAGCCCACGTTAGAGGAGCTTCCTTAGGCCAGGTGAAGTTTCATTCTGACTTAGCCACTCTATTCAGCAACACACTCTAGCTATGGACACAGTTTGCTAACATGAAAATGTTTGTCACTGTGACGAAGTCCTAAAATGAAAAGATCATTACCAATATTGTCATGGGTAGTCCTTGAAAATATCAAGTAATGTACTATCTATATTACAATCTAATTTGATAATTTACAGCTTAGTGTATAATTATATTATAGTATTACGACGGCAGCTTGGGATTTCATTTTTTGCACCTTGGCTCGCTACAGAATGTCTTGCATTCATTTCTAGTTCAATGATTAGTTTACATGTGAAAAAAGTTTGTATATACATACAATAAATGCTAACTTTGTGGATTTTATCATAAGGTGGCAATAGCTAACAGCACTGGCCAATTACCAGTAGTCAATTGTGTGTGTGTAAAATTTAAGGTAAAGAATGATATCTGCTATTGTTGGTTAATTTTGGAGATATCCAGAAGAAGTGTTGCCAAGTTCTTAAAGGAAGCAACAATATTGCAATATTTAAAGATAGCAAATAGCAAGATAGTAAAATAATAATCATCAAAAATCAAAGGAAACAAGAATAAAAAAATGGTAATAGACAAATACTGTATCTACTTTCTCCCCTACACACAACATGCATTCAATATTTACATTCATTGTAATGTTATTTCCAGAAGACTCCCAATTCAGCACAAAAGTGTCGGTAAAGATCTTCAATACAAAAACTTGCTCTCAATGAACTCTCAGTTAAATTGTAAATTGCAATAACCTTCTCAATATTCAACTTAAAATTGTACTCTCTCATTAGATGCTCTAGCCTACATCTAGGCGAAATGTCGACACAATTTGAAGATGATTATTGAGAAGATTATTGTAATAAACATGCTCATGAGTATATTATATGCAATATTGAGCCTTACAGCCAAGTTGTTTCAGCAAGTTCTCACTGCTTTGGGAAGATCTCCAAGGAAAGGTTATCTACAATCTAGTGACATGGTTAGTGTCCAGCTACATTTTAAGAAGTTGGCAGTGTGCAGCTAATATAAATTTTGTTCTTCAAAGAGGAAGATGACCATGGAGCATTATAACAGCCACCATGGCCTAACAAGTCAGCTATTGCATACTTCTCTGTTTGTTGCCGTTTGTTGTTATTATGTTCAGAGGAGACATTAAAAGCAAAAATGGCATGTGATAATTGGCTTAGTGTACAATATGTTCTCCATGCACCACTCAACACACATTACCAGATAGTGGCACAACTGATTGGCAATATAGAGTTTATAAGTGCTTGAGTCCCAGAGGGCAGTTAGACAATACTGTGTAGTTCTTCAGTGATGCAATATAAAAGCTACAACAACAACAATAAGAATAATTAAAAAAATAACAAGACAATAAAACAAGAATGACATTCTCAATTAAATTTTTAATTCTCGACATTTGTCTGCATGCTCTTGCCAAACAATCAAAGAGTTTCTTGTCCAAAAAAAGAAAAAAGTATTCATGTTTACCATAACTAGTTAGAGAACCACTTACCATATAAAATCAAGGCTATTATATGACTGCTTTTATAATGGTTGGTGTAGTGATTTAAAATATTGTCTAACTGATTGTGGTGTATATACATACATTCTTGTGCCTTCCTTTCTTGACAGTTCATTCCAATGTAGTTTTTTTAAAATTTGATCTATATAATTATGATCGAGTTACAAGTATGTGTAGTCTAATTAAAGCAAAGAAGAGTCTACCTCTTCACGTATTATGATCAGCCAACTAGTGTCATCTATGATCACTGTAGTATCCCTCATAGCTACTTTATGTGTATATAAACACTTAATTCAGTAACTGTACTCTAGTGAACCAATCAATAACAATATTCCACATACGTATAGATATACAGAGTTCCAAAGGGCCAGCCTAGAACTTGTTTGTGTGTATAATGATAATTATATTGATTCCAACTGCACATCTGTATTGGTTGATGCACTGCTAATAGTGAATCTTAGGAATAGAGCTCATTGAGAATAATCAGAAGTTGATGTAATTCTTCAGTAAAGTTGTATAGCGGGGAATTTTTTCACTCATATATTATTTATTCAGCTCCATGAATGCGTTTAGAAGATTGGTATATAACTCTTGATCTACTTAGAGTGTGCTGCTAAAAATCTCAACCCATCAGGCTAGAACAATATCTATTGCTATCATTATAATATTATTATACAAGAAATCATAACATCAAAAAAAAAACACTCAACAATAGTGCACTATAGACACAAGACTTTCCTTAAGTAGACATTTGGATGTCTTGCAACTGTATTCATCAAGGAGAAAACACATTTTGAGAAGTTTTATAATTCATAGAGATTCATATAGCATGATGTCTATGTCATTACTGTATGAATAATGTCATATAATTACATTGAAGTTAACATCACATATAACTGCAACAATTGAGTTAATAGTCAGCTCCGATGAATACAAGAAAGTTATCAGTGCCATTTTTTCCCAATGCCTCATGCTAGTCAAATCCCTACTCTCACTTCTTTAGCTTACTGCTGGAAAGTAGAGCACAGATTATGGCCAATTATGATCATCACGTAACTAGTGTAAGTCCTCTGGCCAGTGACTTTTCTATTTTAGTTAGGTATTCTAGTATGTGATTAAATTCTAGGCATATAGCGTTTCCATGTATACTAGTATTTCTTGTGTGCAATTAGAGTTTATGCAATTTCCAAATGCTTATTATACATTTTAATAATGCTTTATTTATAGTAATTTTAAACAATTTTAAACAATTCTTCACAGCAAACAATAACGCAATTTTGCGGTAAATACACTTATACAAAATAATACTTATACCAAATAATTACATTTTTGTTTTAACTGAAGAACAAAACTACAACCGAACAGAAACTGACAGGAGCCAATGTGTTTATAACCAGTCTAATACGCCCACAAAAATGAGCTGATCACATTATGTGAAAGCAAATCCAATCATTATAGCTCCACTGTCTCATAAACACCATCAGTCAGAGTTCCTTCCACACCCTCGGGTCCTTGTCCGAGCCCAAAGTTGGGTGAAGTGGTAATCATCCCATATGCAAGGCACTTGTTCACACTAATGGTGGGTGGTGGGCATGTCGCACGAATATTTGGAACATCATTCTTGCAGATGGAGTAACCTTCCTTGAGGTTGATCTCTTCATATTCACAGACTTTGTCAGTATTGCAAGTGGGAGGGTCTGTCCTTGTGGAGACTGACCTGTCAATGTGTTAAAATATAATAGGACACACAAGATATTGGAGAGAGAAACAGCAATGACTATTACTTTAGAATCTCCCAATATTAATTTATTAATGGACTACTAATCTCATATTGTGTATATAGTGCATGCATATTTCTGTGTGGAAGAACAGCTCTTGATCCCATGTCATAAACAGCATAGTACTTTCCAGAGAATTAATCTGTGCCTAGTGCACTCGAGATTAATCCGTTTCTAATATGATATAGAACAGACTTGAGCATAGCATTCATACTGATAGACTAGAGGATGCTTTCGAATATAAATACAGTATTGACTATCATTATGACCTTCCTGTAGGATTTGCCCGTCACTGACCAATTGTATTATTGTCAATTATTCCTGATGAAGGCAAGAGCATCTGGTTGAATCATCAAGATCCAATTTGCTTACTGAGAAGGTTATATATTGTATTGTCATTTACTTTGGCACAAGTTACTTCAACACCTGCAAAGCTATTCTCAGGTTATTCCACTTGCAACCAACTCTAGCACATTTTGGCAAGTATTTGTGATTTTACCATCAGAATCAAAGAAAAATATTATAAATTATTTCAGGTCAGGTTAGTGTAAGAAACTCTGGGAGGACTGCTGATAGAAGACTGAGCTGGTTGGGTGTTTTGTAGCAGCTAATACTCCAAACTGGTGGCACAGCAGGTATGCAAACTCAAAGAGTAAGAAACAGACAGCATGGAGGATATTGGTCTCACTAAATTGTGTTGAGAAGGTTTCAGACTGCTCAATCACAACCCTCCTACCCCACCCTCCTGGATCTGACCTTAGAATCTAAAGGTCAAGTGAATGGCCAGGTCTCTCCAAGTGCTCCAAATGGAAAAGATTTTATATCAAAAGTTGTGGCTACACATAAGTAGTGCAGTTGGGCAATAGCAACAAAGGTCAAAGTGCAGTGTGTTAAGCATGACACTAAAACTAACCTTCTCTTAGATAAGACAACAATGACACAATGAGGATGAGGATCACAATAATGGCCACCACGCCCACAACTACTACACCAATAAAGGCCCAAACTCTAAATCCTGCAACTCCACCGCCTAATTAACAAAAAAGATAATGCATAATTGTTAATTAAATGAGCCCATTCACACACCAAATGTTGGGAGCAGAGAGGCAATTATTACTCCACTGAAGGAGCCTGCTCCAGCTGCTGAGATTTGCACAGCATAGGCAGTGTTCTCATCCAGGCCTTCAATGCTGGTCTCACTGGAGTCATTGCTCACAGTCTTGTACAAGTTGTTGGGTTCTTGTCGTTTGCTGCCACTTGGTAAAGGTATGTAGGCCACAGTGTAGTGAGTGATGAAGCCACGTGCTTCAGACAGAGTCAGCCTGGTCCAGGACACTGTCATCATGCTGCCTGAGATCCTCAACGCCTTGATATTCATAGGCTTGGTGCTACAAAATATTGATATATGCAGCACCTACTAATGTTACTGAGATATGAATGGAAGGACTTACCAAGTTCTCTTGTGAAAACTACTGTAGAACTGATTCTCCCTGGACCTGCCCTGTTCAGAGCTACAATACTGACATTGTAGGGGATACCAGCAACTACAACATCAGCAATCACTCAGTCAGCCATTGCAACATAATGATATGCATCTACTCTCTCGCCTACCTAGACCACTAGCTGGGTAGCTAGTCACCTCTCCATCACTAATCATATACTCTGTTACTGCTCCTTGTGCAAGGTCATTGATCCTGACCAAGAAGGATGTGATGATTCCATTTGGCACAGCAGGAGGAGACCATGAGATGATCAGAGTAGAGTCACTAGGAGATGTTGTAGCTAATCCTCTGACAGGTCCAGACTCTGTATAATATCAGATGATATCATATTCTATTATATATTATTAACAGCAAGTACATCATGTTTAACTCACCACTGTCACTGATTGTAAACGGCATTTCTGCATTTGAAGCATGGACACATTTTATCTTCCAAAAAATAAAGTTGCCACCAAGCTTGAGCACTGACTTTCTACTCTCAACCTTTGCAGGTTTGACAACAAAAAGCTACTACCACACAACCTACAGTGGAATACTGTTTCCTGAAAAGTTATGGCCATTTTGTAACTCTTGGATAGCTATACAAAATACCTGCAACAAAATTCTTAATAGTACATATTATCATACTATTTCATGATGGTCCTGTGGTCAGTACTTATGGATCAGAATCCATCAAAAGTACGATTGAATCCATATAGTTGGAGGCTCTATCTTGTAACTGTCGTACATATTGGGCAGAACATATTGGGCAGAACACTATTAGAAATGACGATAAATCAGATTCTGAGTGTGAGGAAATTGAGGTTCCAGACTACTCTCATGAACTGCACCCTCTATTTTCTGAGTGTCTGAACAAATCAGCTGGGCATTCATGATATGAGGAAACTGCAGCAGACAACTTCTGCATACAGGGACGGAGGATCTTGAAGTCACCAGTTGGGGCAAAACACAACACGAGGCAGCATGGCTAATTATAGCAATGACTGCATGGCTTCAAGCTGATTAAATACCATTCCTGGCACACACAATATAACCTGGCTGATATGCCATACATTTATTGAGGTCTACTTCACAAGACAACCTGCACACAACCATACTACGAAGGAGACCATCTTGTGGACACTTAAAGTCTTGTGTTTTAGACTTACTGGTAGTAGAGATGTCAGTGGTACTGTAGGGGCCTGTCCCTACTACATTAACAAAAGCCACTTCAAATGTGTATGAAGTACGAGGGGAGAGTGGACTAGCAGTGTAAGTCCTGACATCAATGCTGGCAGTGGCTGTTGCTATGATTGTACTGGATGCAGCCTTTCTGTAGCGCACACTGTAATGTTCAGCCTGTCCATTACGTAGGAGGCAGGCCTCATCCTCCCACCTGATAGTGATACTGGTAGGGCTCACAGACTGAGATGTTGGTGAGGGAACACAGAAACTGGGAACTGTTAGACAAGAAACAAACTTCATTGTTAAATAATACTTGATAAATCTAAGACTCACCAGTGGTGTCAGAGAAGCCACCCACTCTGACAGAGAAGACATCTCCAAACCCCAATACCACCGCCACATCAAAGGAACCACAAGCTCCTTTGAACCCAACGACCAATAACAACAACAGATGTTGTGTACAGCCAAAGCGTGAGAGCAGCCCTGAACAAGCTCCTTTGAACCCAACGACCAATAACAACAACAGATGTTGTGTACAGCCAAAGCGTGAGAGCAGCCCTGAACCTGACACCGCAGCAGTCGAGAGTCTGTGACCACAACCACAACTGCCACGTCAGAGCATCACTGAAACATTACCTTATATAGTCCCGTTGGGACATAGTGTATTTTATGAACATTGGATAGTAGCTAGAGTATAAAAGGAATTGAATACTAGCTAGAGATTTAGATATGTCTTAGATCTGAACAGATAACCTTCAAACTACAAAGAACAAGAGACTCCATTAATGTACTTACTCACCGAGGGTGAAGTGTTGTAATTAATCTTGTTTGCTTGTAAATTATACCGTCTCGTATCTCATTACTAATAATACCTATATTATTAGTTCTTACAGTCCGGTAACTTAAAGGGTTGCTGAGTGGTTATCCAGCATCTCCAGGAGGGAGAGTGTTGAGTTTGGTTTGGGTGGTGCAGGACGTCAGAGGACCGAGCACGCCCTTACGGCATCATAGAGCGCAGGGATCTGGGTCCTAATTGGTTAAAACTTCCAAGAGAGGCAGAAGGCTGGGTTTCTACGACACTGGTGGCAGCGGTGGGATTTCGAGAAAGGAAATCCAGGACTACCAAGTGAGTGGAATTCTCAAAGAGTGAGGATTGACAGGGAGATCTCAAAGAGTGAGAAGACCCAGAACAGACAAGTGAGATAGCAAAGAGTGTATCTTATTTAAGAGCAGAACAGATAGAAGTAGCAAAAGTGTACTTTTATCATTGTTACCAGTAAAGTGCATTGAATTGTACTTATGAGCAGAGAGTACACAGAGAAGGTACAGAAGCTACACATTGAGACGTGGACTGATCAAGAGAGCCAGTACCAGAGAATAGTCCTCGAACAGAGAGAGACAACCAGAAGAGCCTCACCAGAAGAGAGAGCGAAAGAAAAAGTGGACCACAGATCTCGAGCTGAGATAGTCGAGGAAGCTGTGAGGACATTGCGCGAGTTGGGCGTAAAATAATTGAATATTTGTTAGTCCTTCGGGATAATTCATATTTCTGTTGTTATTGATTTAGTGAGCTTTTGTGCCACTGTTAATTTGTTTGTGCTACCCGCGTGAGACGCGCGGCGCGAATTAATTTTCTTATTATTCAATTTTTTACCAAAGATGCAGAACACAGGAAGAGCCGGAGAGAACAGGCAGCTCCGAAGTGGGAGTATCTTCCAGACCTCAGCAGATGGAATAGAGGAAGCCCCAGGGACGACACAAGAGTTACACATGTCCAGGTCTTTATTAATGAATAGGTTCATCCAGACGGAGGAGAACAGGCTAATAAAAGACACTGAAGAATCTCAGAGAAGAGACCAAAGAGAAGATGAAAGGACAGAAAGAGAAACTGAAGACAAGAAAGATCAGAGGGATAGGGCAGAGAGACAGGAAGAGAGAATGTCACAGCTTCTGCTAGGGATGCAGCAGGACCTGGTTCGTTTAGCAGAACGTCCGGCAGCAGCACCGCCATCACCCCATGTAAGATTGCAAAAGTACATTGAGGGGGTAGATGACATGGGGGCGTACCTAGACTTATTCAAAATAGTCGCTGAAGCCAATGGTTGGCCAGAGCGCCGATGGTGCACGTTCTTGCGCAGCGCTCTAAGTGGTCAAGGGATGTTAGCTGTTACTTCTCTTTCCCCCACAGATCAAGGCGACTTCGAGGAAGTCTGCAGAGTCCTCAGAGAGACCTATCAAGTTACCTCAGAAAACTACAGGAAACAGATCTTCGACTCCCCCTTCAATTCCAGCACACCAGAGCTTTGGTTCAGGGACCGGAAGCAACAGTTCGGTCGCTGGATTGAAGCCGAGGGTAAGCCAGTGCGCGATTTATTCCTATTTGAATTGACCTTACAGAAACTTCCCAGATGGCTAGAGACGCGCATGCGTCAGCTAAACCCCCAGAGCTACGAAGAGCTCACGGCGGCGGTCATCAGGCACTTGAACATCCCAAGAGGAGAGCAAGAACAAAGAGGGAGAGGGACCATGCCTCCCAGGGAGAACACTCACCCCTACAGACAGCAAGAACAAAGAGGAAGAGGAACAATGCCTTCCCGGGAATCAAATTTTCCCTACAGAGAACAAAGAGGAAGAGGAACAATGCCTTCCAGAGAGATTAACCAACCAACACCATGGAACCGGGACCGCAGAGAGCCTGCGCGTTCCCCGCCTTCCAACACATTCCCCAATACACATCAGGAGCAGGGTAAGAATTATTCTAACCAGGGCAGAGACCCGAAATCAGTATCTTGTTTCCGATGTGGTAAAGCGGGGCATTACCAGAGAGAGTGCAGAGTAAAGTTTGAGCAAGGGCATGTTGCCATAGACCAGAGAGAAGGGTTGCCAGAATGGACACGAGAAGTAGCCATTAATAGTAGACCAGTGAAGGCCTTACTTGACACGGGATGTACTAAGAGCATAGTGCATCCCAGGTGTGTGAATGAGAAAGATTACTTGCCATGGCAGATTAAATATCAGACAGCAAGTAGTAAAGAGACACAGTTCCCAGCCGCTAAAATAATGATACAGCTGGAGGGTAAAGAAGAGATTATGGTAGTGGGAGTCAGTAAACATATAAGTTGTGATATGTTGTTAGGCCATGACATTCCTCATTTCAGGAAGTATTTGAGGGAGGCCTTAGATTCACCAAGAAAGGAAGAAACAACTCCACCTACCACCACCCCAACTGAATTTGGACTGGTCACAACCACCAGGGCCCAGAAGAAAATCAAGGATCAGCAAAAAGAGGACGAAGTCCGTCAACAGCAGCAAGATGAGCCTGTGACTCACTCCTTGACCCCCAGCCCAAATGACAGTGACAAAGAAGAAGAAGAAGAAACCAGGAAAAGAGAATTAGTCACCCCAGAAGAAGGAAATCAAATGGACACAATTTCACCAACACAGCTGAGGAAAGAACAACAAAGCGACCCGACGCTAAGTAAGATCAGAGCAGGGTTGTGTGATAAAAAGAGAGAATATTTTATGGAGGGGGGGCTAATGATGAGGAAACCGTACAAAGAAGGAGGAAAAAGCCTTGTAGTGGTACCTGAGGTAGCGAGGACAAAGGTGTTACGCCTAGCCCACACCTCTGTGGTAGCAGGTCACTTTGGCCGTGAAAGAACCTTGAGCATAATTAGATCTCGGATGGATTGGCCGGGGTTGGTCAGCGATGTCCAAGCCCTGTGCCAGTCATGCCCCATTTGCCAAAAAGCTAGCCCTGCCACCACAGCTAGAAACCCACTACACCCCTTACCCATCATTGATAAGCCATTTGCCAGAGTTGCAATGGACATCTTTGGTCCCCTCAGAAGAACTAAAAGAGGCAATAAATTCATCCTTGTGATAATGGATTATTGTACCCGGTGGCCGGAGGCTTTCCCTTTGAGGAATGCCACCGCAGAGGCCACCGCGGAATGCTTGATGGAGGTCATAGCCAGACTAGGACTGCCGGAAGAGATCTTGACAGATAACGGCACGAATTTTGTTGGTAAAGTGATGACGCACCTATGTAACGTGACAGGGATAAAGCGGGTCAGAACTTCACCGTACCATCCCCAAACAGATGGTATGGTGGAGCGTTTCAACTCCACCCTGAAACATTTGCTAAGGAAGTTGACTAGTAGCAAAGACGTTGAGTGGGATGCATGCTTACCTTATATTATGTGGGCATACCGGGGAACCCCTCACAAGACAACTGGGTTTTCCCCGTACGAACTGATGTATGGGAGGGAAATGAGGATGCCCCTAGACCAGTTGGTAAGATATTGGAGAAAGAAAGACAGTGAGAGTTCTGTAGACACCCCTGAATACGTCCAGACTCTCAGAGCTAACATGGAAGTGACTAGTAAATTAGCTCAGGAAAATGAGCGGGAGAATAAAAGAAAAGACAAGATTTACTATGACAAAAAGGCAATTGAGAGATCATTTGATGTTGGAGAGTTTGTCCTGGCCTTCCGCCCAAGGAAGCAGGACAAGCTCTTGAACGAATGGCAGGGTCCATTTGAGGTTGTAGGCAAAGTAAGTGATGTGACCTATCAGTTGAATGTGGGCAAGGTGGGTAAGCCAATTAAGATCTACCACATCAATGCGCTAAAGAAATGGCACACGCCCACGGCTGCAGCCTTCTTTAGCCAGGAAGATGAAAGCGAATCATCACTAGCAGGAGACGCAGAAACTAGTCTCACTAGTTCACAACTTACACAACTAAACCAAGTCAAGAGCAAATTTTCAGACGTTATATGTGATGTGCCAGGACGGACACAGCTAGTGGAGCACGTGATCCCGACAGGGGATGCACTGCCCATTAGACTACCCTCGTACAGATTAGCAGAAGCCTCCAAAGTATTTCTAGAAGAAGAAATAAAATCTTTACTCGAATTGGGAATCATCACCGCTAGCAAAAGTCCTTGGGCGGCCCCAATAGTATTAGTTCCTAAGAAGGATGGGACGAGGCGAATGTGTGTGGATTTCAGGAAACTTAACAGCGTGACCACAGGCGACCCGTACCCATTACCAAACATTGAGGAGCTAATTGATAATCTGGGGGGTGCTGAGTATATAACAACGCTAGACCTGACCAAGGGGTATTACCAAGTACCAGTGAAGGGGAGTGATAGGGAAAAGACCGCCTTCATCACTCCCTATGGGAAATACGAATTTACGACCATGCCCTTTGGTCTGGTCTCAGCCCCCTCCACCTTTCAGAGGTTGATGGACCACATACTAGCAGGTTTGGCCCAGTTTACTGCGGCCTACCTGGATGACATCGTGATTTTTAGTGACACATGGGAACAGCATGTACAACACATTGCTTGTGTACTAGAAAGGCTAAGAGAAGCAGGCCTAAAGATTAAATTAAAAAAGTGTCAATTTGGGAAGAGCCACTGCACTTACCTAGGCCATGAAGTGGGAGGAGGCCAGGTTAAACCAGTAACATGCAAGGTAGAGGCAGTGAAAGCATACAAACAGCCTACCACAAAGAAACAGCTACGTGCATTCTTAGGTCTTGCGGGCTATTACCGTAGATTTATAGCAAGATTTGCTGAGATAGCTACACCACTATCCAACTTGACTAGAAAGTCCAAAAGTAATAATGTTGTTTGGAATGCAGAGTGTCAGACAGCATTTACCAGTTTAAAAACATTGTTGTGTGACCAACCAGTGCTCTCTTCGCCCAATTGGGCAAGTATATTTTATCTACAGACCGACGCATCAGATGTTGGTCTTGGATACGTACTCAGCCAGAAAGACAAAGACGAAGAAGAACATCCGGTGGGCTATGGCTCGCGAAAGTTACTACAACGTGAAAGGAACTATTCTACGATCGAGAGAGAAGCACTAGCAATTGTGGACGGGATCCGTCACTTCCGGGTGTACCTGGAAGGGCGGCGATTCATCGTACAGACAGACCACAACCCTCTCGCCCACATGGCCAACTTAAAAGACTCTCACGGACGCTTAACGAGATGGGCGTTAGCACTACAGGACTATAACTTTGAAGTACAACACCGACCAGGGACGGCTAACGGAAACGCGGACGGACTTAGTCGCGAGGAAGACAAGTCTTCAACCGAGGAAGGGGGAGTGTCAGAGAAGCCACCCACTCTGACAGAGAAGACATCTCCAAACCCCAATACCACCGCCACATCAAAGGAACCACAAGCTCCTTTGAACCCAACGACCAATAACAACAACAGATGTTGTGTACAGCCAAAGCGTGAGAGCAGCCCTGAACAAGCTCCTTTGAACCCAACGACCAATAACAACAACAGATGTTGTGTACAGCCAAAGCGTGAGAGCAGCCCTGAACCTGACACCGCAGCAGTCGAGAGTCTGTGACCACAACCACAACTGCCACGTCAGAGCATCACTGAAACATTACCTTATATAGTCCCGTTGGGACATAGTGTATTTTATGAACATTGGATAGTAGCTAGAGTATAAAAGGAATTGAATACTAGCTAGAGATTTAGATATGTCTTAGATCTGAACAGATAACCTTCAAACTACAAAGAACAAGAGACTCCATTAATGTACTTACTCACCGAGGGTGAAGTGTTGTAATTAATCTTGTTTGCTTGTAAATTATACCGTCTCGTATCTCATTACTAATAATACCTATATTATTAGTTCTTACAGTCCGGTAACTTAAAGGGTTGCTGAGTGGTTATCCAGCATCTCCAGGAGGGAGAGTGTTGAGTTTGGTTTGGGTGGTGCAGGACGTCAGAGGACCGAGCACGCCCTTACGGCATCATAGAGCGCAGGGATCTGGGTCCTAATTGGTTAAAACTTCCAAGAGAGGCAGAAGGCTGGGTTTCTACGACAAGTGGCAAGAGTAGTTCCTGTATAAGTACTTGCAGGGGAGGAGCCTGCAGTGTTCATAGCTGTTAGGCTTATCTCATACTCTGTGGCTTCTTCCAGGGAAGTCAGAGTGTAGCTTCTTGCTGATCCAGGAATATTAGTCACACTTGTACCTGATGGAGCATTATCACAGCCTGCAACTTTCCTATAACTAATTGTGTAAGTGTCCAAAACATCTTGGGAGGACTGTGACCATGTGAGCTCTACTGATGTAGACTGAGGAGTGCCCATCAGGATTGTGGGAGCAGGAGGTCCTACAATGGTAATATTCACATAAGTATTTGCATATTCATAAAACAGAGTTCCTCCACTGCAGGAGGAAGATAAATACTAATGCTCAGGACAGGAGGTGGGGGCTATTGCAGTAAGTGGGTGCACCATGGGTGTGGTGAAATTAAGATTAACCATTCCCTTCTTCTTCTTGCTTTTCAGAGCAGAAGTGCATGTCTTATAAATACAAGCTATCACTTGGTTGGTGGCACTAGACACAGCTTAACCAGGAGGGATGATGAGCTCTCTGAGGATGTGCAGAATGAGCAGGACTATAAGGCAGCTGCTGAGTGGCATTCACACTGCTAGCTAGCACACACAAGGAAGAGCATGCCTAGGCTAGTGATGTCTACTGAGCATGCTCGTGGTGCTCCAGATATGGAAGTTGAACTTTGTTTGCTAAAGTTGGTCCAGTGAAAACCTGTCCACCTTGACCTGTTCCTCTGGGCATTATACTCAACTACAAATACTAATTCTATGCCAAGTTCTACTATAAACTGCACAGTGAATGTTGTTGTTTGTAAACTTACTTAATGTGAGCACTTCTGTACTGATCTTCACCAAAGTATCCACTTCAACACGGCAAGTGTATGTTCCTCTATCACTAGCACTCAATGGCTGAAATGTCAGTGTCAAGGTAGATACACTGCTCATCTCCAGCTCTGTAGTTGTTCCTCTCAACCAGACAATACGGCTAGCACTACCTGCACCTGACACACTGGCAGTGCATGTGAGGGAGTAGGGCTGGCCAACTACGTTCTGTCCAGAAGGTGAGATGGTCACACTCAAACTAGTAGACACTGCAAATAGACAATGTTATGAAGCTCCAAGTCAATTAGGCACTCAACCACAAGGTGTAAATTAGATGCAGTTAGACATAGTTATAATATTGATGTGGTAATTAACACCACCATGTTGAGCACCACTTCACCAACACCTGTAAGGAGCTTATATCTCCTCCAGTGCTGGCAATGACTTGCTCTTACCAATGGACAAGGGCTAGGCTAGAGCCAGAGTTCTCCTCAGGCCAGCCAGTGGGCATCAGGCTAGGCTAGAGTAAAGCACTATGACTACTGGTTAACTCTGCATGGCCAGAACTATAAGGGCCTCCCTCCATCCATGTTGTTACACTACTCTACTCACTTAGAAGTAACATTGTTCAGAGTTGGGCAGTCTAAATTGCAAAATGTGAGAAGAACTTGTGCATCCATTACATGTGATAAATAGCAGAGCTACCCTGCAGACAACCAATGCTCATATCTTACCTAAAACATCGCTTCCTAAATAGCTGATATTAGCTCGGAAGATCTCCGAGCATGCCTGGAATCCCTCGCTAAAGCAGTGGACCATCAGTGCAAGGGAATAAACCTTGAACCTCATTATCAAGGATCTATGATTCTATGGTTATATATTTCCCAGTGTTCCCACCTGCATAACTTGCATACAATAGGGCCACTCATATAAACTTAATGCCACAAGACCCCAAATGTTCCAGAGCATGACAATGAATAATCTGGTTCATGGTTGCAGAAAAGAGACGTGGCTAAGACTTCTGTCTTTACAGCAACAAGCTAGCTCACATATTTACAATCATAAGACCAGACATGCTGTATTATAAGCAGATGAATCACACACGCTCATTTCTGCTGATTTGTTTGCGGAATTTCTTGCTCATTAAAAACTGTTACCAAGTCAAAAAGAGGCTGTAGCTGATCCTCTACAAATACATCTGCTGTTAGGTTGGTGCATGCAACTGTTACCAAGTCCTTAAAGGAGGCTGTAGCTGGCCCTACATGGGTACAGCCAACAACAGCAATGAGATGTGGTATGTGCTGATTACTTAAGTGGACCCCACAGCTTGCATGGATAGCAATAATAGCAACAAGACATAGCATATGGTGACATGTGCAGTGTCCAACAACAATAAACAAGCTATAAACAATGTTTAACAGCCCTGGAGGTGTTGAAGCTCACACTTGGTATAGTCCACCGCTACCCAATTATAATAATATAAGAGGAAAACACAAACAAACAAGCAACAAATAACCAACAACAACAAATATTTATTTAAAAACAAACAACTCCGTTGGATTGCCTTGTTAAGGCAACAAGACCACACCCATGTAGACCTAGCCAGCCAGATATAATTTAAAACTCATGTCCACCAATATTGTCAGTGGACATAGTAGATGCAATGACTTTCTCTACAATCAGCTTACATCTACTCATTCGATGTTTCTGCTAGATGCTCTGGCCATCATCAGGAATAATGACATGCTAAGACTTAAGTGAGGTAGATATATACCAGTAGCTATTGTTTCTGAGGTTATTTGTTGTGGACAAGACAGCTTCATTCTTGGAAAGGGATCACCATCAGCCTCAATCTCTATCCATTTCATTCTAGAGTTTAGCCATCTCATTTGCAATAGTTGCTGCTGTACTGGCTGAACATGTCCAGACCTTCATCTTCTGCATCTCAGCCTCCTGTCCTCACAGAAACATTCGGTGGTCACTTTACTGGTAGCTTTTCAGATGTTATACTTAGAGACACTCAATATTGAGTTGTCTGTGTGTGTGTGTACAATACTGTGCATGTGTTGTACTTATAAGTGTGTGCACTGCAATGCAACATTAAATATGCAGAATGAGTGCACGTGCTATAATCAAGGGTGTACACTGCTTCACTGGAGTCCATTTGAGGGTGTGGTCTACTCCAGGGTGCACAATATCTGCACTTGCATATGCAGTAGCTACACAGGCAGTCATATGCATACACTATGCCTACATTCTGGACCAGGCAAGTGCATGTAAATGCTCAAGAATAAAAGAAAGATTGAAATCCTAGAAAATTAAAAATGAAGAGATCAAGTTTGACTGCTATTTTCAGAGAAAGAAGGAAGGCTGCAGAAATAATAGTTGCCGAATACTGCATAGAGATTGATCTAATTCCAGCTAGTGATCCTCTATTCAGACAGCAGATATATGATTAGCCAGACATTCTGGAGTGAAGTTCTCTAAACCTTGAACATGAGACTATACGGAGACAGATATTCACAAAATGAGAGCAAAATTTGACCCTGCTTGCTGTTAGTTCCCTTCTGGTTACTGATGGCTCTATATACTATTTTGACATGGAGCTCTGGTGAAGACACACCCACACAAATAGAAAGAGCAGAAGATACAGAAACAGCAAAACTAAACTCATTGATGGAGAGGATCACTGCATGCATTACTGAAACTTGGACTGTCAATAGACAAGCAAGATTGTATTCCAACACATGTACACCACTGCACTGGTGGAACTATAGCTATACGTACCAGCAAAGGCTCCTAGACATTGATTACTAGCATGGTAAAGACAACACATGTGTTCAATGCATGCATGACATCACAATTATGATTGATCTAGAGCCAGTTTGTATCTATAATTATCATACCATACCTATCTCCACACATTCAGTCTGTGTAACATCACTAGCATCAGGGAGTTCACAACAAAACTGTCCAGTACGATAGTTGCCACTGTGCATGGCTCTGCGGTTAAGGTGGATCTGTTGTTTATCATCCCTGGTCCTGAAGTACTCCTCAGTTCCTCCTCCTCTGGGACCTATAGTAACATTATTATGTGTCCAACGACCAAATCTATTAGTTGCACAGCATGGACTCCTGGTAGTACTGCAGACTAGCACATTTTCCAGGTCCATGCTCTTATAAACTTTGGTTTGTCAAACAAGATTTTTTGACCATGCGACAAAGGAATACTTGGTAGTTGTGGTCATTCGACCACAACAGGGTAGCTGACAGTGATGTCTCACTATTTGATTGGAAAAACACAGATGGGAAAGGTTTCACCGGTTTTTGTATGGATCTAACAGTGTCAGAAATGTGATGTGAGTGTTTATAATTATAAACAATAGAAGCAATGTTCTCTGTATTGATAAATTGATGTTATTCATAGCTTATAATTAGACCAACTTTCTTTGAGCTAAAACAGAGCACATAGATAGAGCTATCATTTGGGCCACATATAAATTGCATACAATGAAGTATTTGGCTGCAATGGAGCTAAAAACCAAGCACATATGTTTATTGTGATATTCATATTTGTGTTCAGTTTGTGGTCAATAAAATATGACCACACAATGACTGGCACTATGGTGCTAACAGATGACCTAATTGCAAGAGCTCCGAGTAAACCCCTGATATTTTTAAATATCAATTTGGAATAGTGCTCTACAAACCCGATGGGGAGAGGGTTAAGAAATAAAACTAAATATTAGCAGGATTTGGAAGCAGCTTTCTTTGAGAGGGCAAACTCATAAACTAAATGTGAGTTAATAAGGCAGTACTTTCAGCAGAAATTCTCCGAATACTAAACAAGTAAGTACATGCAGAAGCTGACAAAGAACTTATAGTCAATTTAGCATGTAGTTGCCATCATTAGCACATCTCTCCTCTATTGACTAGATATATGCACTCAGCAGGAAGATGCAAAATATTGGGGAAATAGTTAACAAAAACAGTATTTATAATAGAGTAAGCACATAATCAAATGTTAACTTTGCCACCGACACAAATCTACAGTTAGCATTTTCCAAATGGGTATAATTTATTATATTCTTAAATAAATTTATTACTTGATAATGACTTCTTTTTAATTGCAGGTGTCACAATATTTCTTGATAGTCATGAAGAAACATGCATGAGCAAAAACCTATGCACAGCTGTAGTTGTAATCACTAGAATTGTGTTCAGAATCTTATGTACTTCAATATAAAGACCTTTAATTCCTCTTGTTTTGCATTGAGTGCATTTAATTCCAATAATATGTACAAGTTTATTTTGACTGAAAGCCTTCTCAGATGAATTAGCAAATTTTCCATGTCGCATTTTATAGAACTGCTTGAGTTTTAACATCAGCCATTAGCACTATCAAAATATACTGAATACTTTGAAAACTCCCTAAAATTATCATGCAGGAACTGTTTCTCAAGCTTTTCCTCTATGCAGATTATATATTCTTCTCTGAAATACTTAGGACAGAATCATCACACTTGCTAGAAAGATCTTGTTTATTTCTTCAATAGGACTATATTAGAAGATGTGGTATGTGTTGTAGACCAACTATATCTTCACATACTTCACATTTTTCAGTTGCATACCTCAGAAGTTAATCTGTGTTGGTGATGGATGGAAAGCTGAGTAAGCTGATGAAATAATATCATTGAGACAAACTACCAAGATCCTGATCATTTTGAAGTTAAGAGCTTTTATAGTGCACATACCTACAGCATCTTTAACCCTTTAACTGTTGTGGGTGTGGGTGGAATGGGAGAAGCTGTAGTCTGGTAATTTCCTTTCAGTGGCAAAAAAACTGTAAAAAGTTCTAGAATGGAATTTGTTTCTATCCATATTCATTAGTTAATCACTCAAGGTCTGTGAGACTGAAAGAAGAAAAATCTAGTGCTTCTAGTAAGTATTCTAGTTGTGTCTTTAACCACAGATATATTATAATCATCAAGCTACAAGATTTAATCTTTACTCAACTGGCTTTTGTTTTTTATGCAGTACTAAAAGCTAGATAGCTAGCTATATACCCTGTACATTTCCTTTATATAACCTTTCTGGATGCCTGTACCAGGCTCAACCAGAAGAACAACCTGAATTCACCAAATCTTGGATTAACTATGCTACATATGCGTATAGTACTCGTACAATACTTCAAGTTCCTTAGGAAGGTAAGTTGCTATTAAGAGCTATAAGAACTGTAGCCTTTAGGATTAGCTATCCCAACGATGAAAACTTCCCAATTACCCACCGATTTTGTCATAAACCTTCATACCGTACGTCTTGTCACAAAATGTACCCACCATCCCAATATTGTTACATCTGCACTTAGTATATAGAGGTGTCAATCTTTTGACAATAAACTCGTAGTAAGCACATTCAACATTGATGCAGCAAATCAGATGAGGCTAAGTGTATCTAGTATTTACCAGAACAAGGTTTTCAGCAAAGAAACACAATTTTACAGGCCTGGGGCAAACAAAAATGAAGATCTCTGGCTGAAGTGACCTGATTAAGCTTTAATCATCGAGATGGCTGCCACTAAAAATTTGAGCTACATAATGTGGCACATTTACATGTTCACAATTGCTCTGTCTCATACATCACTTTATGAGAAAGGAACCAGCATGCATGAAGTTTAGTCATAGTTAAACATATTTACAGACTTATTTTAACCAGGATTACTAATTTACTTTTGGCTGAAGCACTTCTGCTTGGTCTGTTGTGAGATGCTGGCATAACAAATTTAACAAAAAATGCTTTCCCTCACTTATAATCTCAGTGAGGTGGCTATGTAGCTACATCATAATATTATTTATAAATGATCTTGATGTTATGACATAACACTTCACAGAACAAATCAGTAGCAATAATATTAAAAGAAGTGAAGTGGCACTTCTCTTGAATACATCATGCATGTTATGTCAATGCTCTTACTCCATTAATATTATTATTATTAATTTTTTTAATTATTATATTTTTGGGGGTGGGTGGGTGAGGAGGGAGGGGCTGTAATTGATTATGCTTGTCAACATATTTCCATATAGCCAGTGCTGCCTGTATAGCATTTGCTATTTTGATTCTAGTATTCTAGTTTGTGATTGAACATACAATTCTGTATGCATGGAATTTCAACATAAATGCAATTTGTTCAGTTTCTAAGCACTAGATCTAAAACACAGGGCCACACCTCCTTTTACTATATGTTTAAAAGCTGACCCATATAGCTGCATAACTATAACTATCAATTCATAAGTTATTGGCCACCTACCACTTGAGCTATTTCAGATGAAGCATAATTATTGTCTTCTGATCCTTTGGTGTAAAGACACCAGTGAATCTTTTGTTTCAGTCTACCTGGTTTAAGAACTTTAAGTGGCTACACTATGATATTGTGCAGAATGCAACTAGAGGCTTGACATACCAAAAAGCTGTACAGGACAGTTCAGCTGTTGATTACTCTTGTGACTGAGCAAAACTTGCTAGTGAAGGGCTTTACAAACTGGAAGGAGAACACACGTTGCTTTTCCAAGCATGAAAGCTGGTACTTCCACAAGGTCTGTGCTGCTTCTCACGCTTCATATTGTATATGTGCATGCTATTATTGCAATTTCCAGCAAGTTGAAGTTTTAAGTCATTCACTGCCCTTTATGGATGGTATTTATAAACATGCATCTTCAGACAGGAACATAAGAGATATAGTCAAGAATTGAATCAGAAAAAGTACAATTCGAAGATCTAAGTGTTCAGATTGTGGGAGGGGGGGGCAGCAGGTTAGCTATATCAAAATTCAAGTGACACACGCAGAGATGTTCTAAGTGTGTTTGAAATAGGAGTGTAACATCGAGGGTGGATCCAGTCCTTGAACTGGCCAACATAATAATTATTTTGAAGTGGCAATTGGAAAGCTCTATATCTAAGGAATAGAGTCAGAGCAGGCATTGTGCATGGCAGATGGATGTGGTTTGCCCAGTTCTGAAGAAATCTCCTCCAACAAGGGTAGCCAACACATTCTGGCTGCACCACCTCCAAATACCTGCCTATGACTCTGCTACATAATGTTAATGAAAATAACTTATTGTGTGTATGCATGCACACGCATGTTTGTGTGCACGTGCATGTGTGTGGATGTCTGTGTGTCATTATTTTTAAATGGATGTTTAAGTAAATGCATATGCTTATGGAGTATGCTTACACTTATTCTCATATGTTTACAACAGCTCCTAGTGTGTTGATCATCATGGAGGCCTAGAGATGTTGCATGTGTAGGTGCATCATGTGTAGTAGAGACAACCACGCACCAGCTCTATAAACTTTCACTATGTCTTTTAATGTTATTTTTGTTGACTTGGTTACCAGTGTACATATCTCTGTGTAAACTTCACTGAGTTACACATGTAGAAAAGCAACTGTAGCACACGGCACAACAACTAACTGAACAACAGTACAAACTGAAAGGAGACAGTGGTATTGTCTAACAGGACCACAAAAATATTTTAACATCAATAGTAAGTATTACTCAGTTTAGTGTATAGTATATCTAACACATACCTTTAATGTATCTTCAATCGTAGCATTATTTTACTGTCCCATAAACTCCACCCTCTTGTCCTTCACCAAGTCCAAGGTTTGGTAACATGTTAATTATCACATTTGCAGGGCACTAGTTCACACCAATGTCTACTGGTGGGTTGCAAGCCAGAGATCCACTTGGAACTGCTTCCTGAACATTACAATTATAAGCGTTTAAATACTTGTAATTATTTACCTTTCACTGCAATAGGAGAATGGAAATCTCTTCAATGACCTCTGAACTTTATATGACATTGGTTCTCTCAAATAGGGAAACCAGTGACTCTATATCTAGAGATATTTTAGGAATTTGGATTGAGTATCCATTTCTGAATGCAACTTCAGCTACATATCTTCACGACTACTAAATGTACCATATTTTGCTGCCATTTCTTATTTGCAAGTTTTCTTAACTACTTCTCTTCAAGAAGACAAATATTACTTATTTTTAAAATTAACTAAATCCTCATTCTGTTTGAGACAAATGACCCACTCATATGGTAACAATTATCATCTATGGTTTGCTCTAATCGTTACAGAGTGAATTAACTAGGTATTTAGATTTTAGATTGTGGTTAAATGAATACATATCATTCCACAGGGAATCCTTCCAACATAACAAGCAAGCCTCTGTGTACACTGTGCTAGTTTGCCATGAATGCTCAGTATGGCTTCTATCATACCTGTAAATGATGATGACTGCATCCTTCATGACCGAAGAGGAGAAATGTGTGTGTGTGTGTAACGGTGTGTGTGTAACGGTGTGTGTGTGAGGGGTGTGCATGTGTGAGTGAAGAATTATGTAACCTTGAATTACCAATCTTAGTATCTTTAAAAGTCCTAATGTATAGCACTTGAGATGAGAGAGGGGAAGCACATGCATGATGGCTGGGAAAATAAACCTGTGGAATTAGAACAAGCATCAACTCCAAGCACACAAAACAAGAGCTGTTTCTAGCTATGTCTCTGAACCGGTTTATGAATTCCCTTACTATTATACTTTTCTGTTTAGCAAGATAATCTAGCTAGTTACCACAATAAACTGAAGAACAAAACTACAACTGAACAGAAACTGACAGGAGCCAATGTGTTTACAACCAGTCTAATATGCCCACACAAATAAGCTGACCAACACTTGCATAGCACAACACATCATGTGAAAGAAAATCCAATCATTACAACTCCACTGTTTCATAAACGCCATCAGTCAGAGTTCCTTCCACACCCTCTGGTCCTTGTCCGAGCCCAAAGTTGGGTGAAGTGGTAATCATCCCATATGCAGGGCACTTGTTCACACTAATGGCGGGTGGTGGGCATGTCGCAGGGATATTTGGAACATCATCCTTGCAGGTGGAGTAACTTTCCTTGAGTGTGATCTCTTCATATTCACAGACTTTGTCAGTATTGCAAGTGGTAGGGTCTGTCTTTGTGGAGACTGATCTGCCACGGTGTTAAAATATAATAGGAGACACAAGATATTGGAGAGAGAAACAGCAATGACTATATTATATTACTTTAGAATCTCCCAATAGTAATTTATTAATGGACTACTAATCTCATATTGTAGTGCATACACATTTCTGTGTGTAAGAACAACTGTCATAAACAGCGTACAACTTTCCAGAGAATTAATCTGTGCCTAGTGCACTCGAGACTAATCATAATAAAGAACTGACTTGAGCATAGCATTCATCCAGATAGACTAGAGGATGCTTTCGAATATAAATACAGTATTGACTATCATTATGATCTTCCTGTAGGATTTGCCCAATTGTAGTATTGTCAATTATTCCTGATGAAGGCAAGAGCATCTAGTCGAATCATCAAGATCCAATTTCAAGTTGCTTACTGAGAAGGTTATTGTATTGGCATTTACTTTGGCACAAGTTACTTCCACACTTCCAAAGCTATTCTCAGGTAATTCCACTTGCAACAAACTCTAGCACATTTTGGCAAGCATTTGTGATTTTACCATCACCATTAAAGAAAAACATTATAAATTATTTTTTTTAAGTCAGGTTTGTGTAAGAATCTCTGGGAGGACTGCTGATAGAAGACTGAGCTGGTTGAGTGTATTGTAGCAGCTAACACTCCATACTGGTGGCACAGCAGGTATGCTAACTCAAAGAGTAAACATTTCATACTTATCCAGAAACAGACACCATAGAGGATATTGGTCTCACTAAATTGTGTTGAGAAGGTTTCAGACTTCTCAAACACAACCCCCACTCCCCTGGATCTGACCTTAGAATCTAAAGGTCAAGTGAATGGCAAGGTCTTTCCCAGTAGTCCAAATAGAAAAGATTTTATATCAAAAGTTGTGGCTACACATAAGTAGTGCAGTTGGGCAATAACAGCAAAGGTCAAATTGCAGTGGGATAATCCCTGCCATCTTATAAGGTGGCACTGTGTGTTAAGCTTGACACTAACACTAACCTTCTCTTAGCTAAAACAATGACCACAATGAGGATGAGGATCACAATAATGGCCACCACGCCCACAACTGCTGCACCAGTAATGGCCCCAACTCCAAATCCTGCAACTCCACCGCCTAATTAACAAAAAAGATAATACATAATGGTTAATTAAATGAGCACATTCACACACCAAATGTTGGGAGTAGAGAGGCAATTATTACTCCACTGAAGGAGCCTGCTCCAGCACGAGTACTAGCTGAGACTTGCACAGCATAGGCAGTGTTCTCATCCAGGCCTTCAATGCTGGTCTCACTGGAGTCATTGCTCACAGTCTTGTACAAGGTGTTGGGTTCTTGTCGTTTGCTGCCACTTGGTAAAGGAAAGTAGGCCACAGTGTAGTCAGTGATGAAGCCACGTGCTTCATACAGAGTCAGCCTGGTCCAGGACACTATCATCATGCTGCCAGAGCTCCTCAACACCTTGATATTCATAGGTGATATACTTGGTTCTACAAAATATTGATATATGTAGCACCTACTAATGTGACTGAGATATGAATGGAAGGACTTACCAAGTTCTCTAGTGAAAACTACTGTAGAACTGAGTCTCCCTGGACCTGCCCTGTTCACAGCTGCAACACTGACATTGTAGGGGACACCAGCAACTACAACATCAGCAATTACTCACTCAGCCATTGCAATATTGATTATGACATATGACATGCATCCACTCTCTCTCCTACCTAGACCACTAGCTGTGTAGCTAGTCACCTCTCCATCACTGATCATATACTCTGTTACTGTTCCTTGTGCAAGGTCATTGATCCTGACCAAGAAGGATGTAATGACTCCATTTGGCAGAGCAGGAGGAGCCCAGGAGATGATCAGAGTAGAGTCACTAGGAGATGTTGTAGCTAATCCTCTGACAGGTCCAGACTCTGTATAATATCAGATGATATCATATTCTATTTATATTATTAACAGCAAGTACATCATGTTTAACTCACCACTGTCACTGGTTGTAAATGGCATTTCTGCACTTGATTTTCCAGTACTATCCAACTCATATCTGCACTGTATGACATAGTTATAATCTGTGGCAGGGGCCAGTGAGATTAGTGGTATAGAGTAGGTCAGACGTCCAACATCAGCAGTCACTGCTGAGCTCCTCCTATCTAGTGGTCCTGAAGTAGTTCCATACACCACCACACAAGTCTCTTTTTGAATGGAATTAAAAGGTCCCTCAAACATCCACTGAACAGTCACTCCGGACGATGTGATGTCAGTGACCATGATAGAGGTCAGAGGACGCACTAAAGAATCTAATTGGATCAAAATAAAAACCTACTAATTAATATGCCACAAAGCCTATGCTGATACGTACCACCAGCATGCAGCACAAAATTCTGCCTGTCCATCACTACTGTTCCAGTAGGTAGGCGGATCGACACCTCACATGTGTATCGTGTGTTGTCAATATCACTGGTGACCCTCTCTATGTCCAGAACCAGTTGTTGCTGCCCAGAAGTACCACTAGCTAGCAGTGCTCTACCATTGGAATCATTCAGCCATCGTATAGACTGCACTGTCAGGTTGCTAAAGCAAGTGACACTTGCAGATGATCCAAGAGGATATGAAGTCTGCTGTCCAGATAATGCACTTGCTAAAGAAACAAAGGGAAACATGAAGAGAGTGTTCAATAATAGTAAGTATAGAACTTGTACATTGGTATGTCATTGTAGTGGGTGGACTTTGTCCTCTGCTGTTGCTGACTGAGCAGCTGAAGGAGCCACTGTAGTGGCTTAGCTGAGAGCTAGTGATGGAGAGGAGGTTGTGGTAAGTGGCAGTGGATGTGTCCACAACCCTCTGGCTCTGTTGGTAGGAGGGGCCACTCCTGTTCCAACTGACGCTGCTGGCAGGTCCTCCAGTTGATGCACAAGTGAGAACACCTGATGTGATGTTGTAGGTCAGAGATGTTATGAGGGGTGAGCCTGAGGAGAGTTACAGTAGAGTAGCAATACACACTAGTAAGAGATGCTTAGTTACTGTACCAGCCTCTGGAGGGTATATCCCAACAAACACTTGCTGGGGGTTGCCTTGACTGTCTGGTACAGCACAGGTGAACACTCCTGTAGGCCCTGAGGCAGCACCTCTACGATGCAGCAAGACAGCACCAGCTCCTCTAGTTCTGGAAAATGGTGTGTCTGTTCCAGAAAATGACACTACTATAGTTCCCCCTGGCAATATCCACTCACTACGCACACTACCACCACCTCTACAGCAGGCATCAGAGTCAGTGATGCAGTTGAGAGCAGCCCCTCCCTCCCCTATGTCAGTCAGGGTCACCACGCTGTTGTTAGGGTAAAGTACACCACCAAGGAGGAGACCAAGACCTGTAGACAGTAATGTGATTGAAGATGAGTGTGTTATATTATAGTCAACACTCTTACTGGTAGGAGTGCTGGTAGAGATGTTAGTCATACTGTAAGGGCCTGTCCCTACTTCATTAACAAGAGCCACTTCAAATGTGTATGAAGTACGAGGGGAGAGTGGACTAGCAGTGTAGGTCATGTCATTAACACTAGCAGTGAATGTTGCTATGATTGTGCTGGATGCAGTCTCTCTGTAGCGTACACTGTAATGTTCAGCCGGTCCATTACGTATGAGGCAGTCCTCACGCTCCCACCTGATAGTGATACTGGTTAGGTTCACAGACCGAGATATTGGTATGGGAACACAGCAACCGGGAACTGTTGGACAAGAAACAAACTTCATTGTTAAATAATACTTGTTAAGTCTAAGACTCACCAGCGGCAAGAGTAGTTCCTGTATAAGTAGTTGCAAGGGAGGAGCCTGCAGTGTTCACAGCTGTTAGGATTATCTCATACCCTGTGGCTTCTTGCAGGGAAGTCAAAGTCTTCCTTCTAGCAGATCCACTAACCGGCACACTACCTGATGGAACACTAGCACAGCCTGAAACTTTCATGTATCGTATTTTGTAAGTGTCCACAACATCTTGGGAGGGCTGTGACCATGTGAGCTCTACTGATGTAGTCTGAGGAGTGCCCATCAGGCTTGTGGGAGCAGAAGGAGTTGCAACTGTAATATTCACATATTGACATATTTATATAGCATAGAACCTTTGCCTGAGATATACTCTTACATATTTACAGACTCTGTGCCCAGAACCTGTCAGATGATCATTGCTCTTAACACAGCAGCAGAACATAGATATGCACTGTACAAAAACATCACTCACACTTGGTGGCCTATTCCTAGAATATATTTTATATAACTCAAAGCAACACACTTGGAAAAGTAGTAGCTAATCTTTTTTTCCATCCATGCACTCACTACTTACCCAGTGGGACTCTGACTAGACCAATAGCAGCTTCTGTAGCTAGAATTGTGGATCTCAGAGCAATATATTTAAAGACACTATAGAGGTGAGTAACATGGCTAAACTAAATACTGGCTCCTTACAATGGTAGCTAATCATGTCAGCCTATTCTGTGAGTTGGTGGTGTGGGACTAAGCTTCAACCAGTAGCAGCTACTCTGGCATGGCACTCTAGCAGGGAATCAAAAGAAAAGTGCTCACTTTGCTAACCCAATCTCTAGTGTGGATTGGTTTATTATACAGGCAGCCAGCATCAGAGATAGGTATATTGAATGTATCAAAGGAGACTGTGAATCCACCTACAGTGAGCTTCAGACTTTCCTCCTCGCAGAGCCTCCAACCTCATTGCAGTGATGTCAACATCAATTGAAGAACTATCAGCATTTATGACCTGCATTTCAGTATTTACCCACTTACAGATGACCACATACTGGTACAGTTCTGGGCCTATGACTGTAAGGCTGCTTCACAATATGACACTGTGCCTTCGTATCGTATCATATTGTCTTATTGTATCACATCATCATATTGTGAGCGAGCAACACTCTGTCCTCCACAACCATATACACTCCAACTGCAGCTCATATAATACGATACGATAGGCCAATACAATACAATATGATGACCAAGTGTCATATACTGAACCAGCCTTTGGTCTTGGCATGCTTGCAGCTAAAGTCAGCAGCAATCTTGGAATCAGGAAACATTGAGCACAGCAAACCAGAGAGGAGGGCATATCATCAGCTCTGCAGACATCTCTTTTGAAGCATGGACACATTTTATCTTACAAAAAATAAAGTTGCCACCAAGCTTGAGCACTGACTTTCTACTCTCAACCTTTGCAGGTTTGACAACAAAAAGCTACTACCACACAACCTACAGTGGAATACTGTTTCCCGAAAAGTTATGGCCATTTTGTAACTCTTGGATAGCTATACAAAATACCTGCAACAGAATTCTTAATAGTACATATTATCGTACTATTTCATGATGGTTCTGTGGTCAGTACTTATGGATCAGAATCCGTTAAAAGTACGATTGAATCCATATAGTTGGAGGCTCTGTCTTGTAACTGTCATACATATTGGGCAGAACACTATTAGAAATGACGATAAATCAGATTCTGAGTGTGAGGAAATTGAGGTTCCAGACTACTCTCATGAACCACACCCTCTATTTTCTGAGTGTATTTAGTAAAGTGTCTGGACAAATCAGCCGGGTATTCATGATATGAGGAAACTGCAGCAGACAACTTCTGCATACAGGGACGGAGGATCTTGAAGTCACCAGTTGGGGCAAAACACAACCCGAGGCAGCATGGCTAATTATAGCAATGACTGTGGTCTATCACATGGTTCAAGCTGATTAAATACCATTCCTGGCACACACACACTATAACCTGGCTGATATGCCATACATTTATTGAGGCCTGCTTCACAAGACAACCTGCACACAACCATACCAAGAAGGAGACCATCTTGTGGACACTTAAAGTCTTGTGTTTTAGACTTACTGGTAGTAGAGATGTCAGTGGTAATGTAGGGGCCTATCCCTACTACATTAACAAAAGCCACTTCAAATGTGTATGAAGTACGAGGTGAGAGTGAACTAGCAGTGTAAGTCCTGGCATCAATACTGGCAGTGGCTGTTGCTATGATTGTACTGGATCCAGTCTCTCTGTAACGCACACTGTATCGTAAGCTCTGTCCATTACGTAGGAGGCAGGCCTCACGCTCCCACCTGATAGTGATACTGGTAGGGCTCACAGACCGAGATATTGGTGAGGGAATACAGCAACTGGGAGCTGTTGGACAAGAAACGAACTTCATTGTTAAATAATACTTGTTAAGTCTAAGACTCACCAGCAGCAAGAGTAGTTCCTGTATAAGTACTTGCAGGGGAGGAGCCTACAATGTTCACAGCTGTTAGGCTTATCTCATACCCTATGGCTTCTTCCAGGGAAGTCAGAATATAGCTTCGGGCTGATCCAAGAACAGTCACACTACCTGATGGAGCATCATCACAGCCTGCAACTTTCATGTAATGTATTGTGTAAGTGTCCACAACATCTTGGGAGGGCTGTGACCATGTGAGCTCTACTGATGTAGACTGAGGAGTGCCCATCAGGTTTGTGGGAGCAGAAGGGCCTACAAGTGTAATATTCACATAAGTATTTGCATATTCATAAAACAGAGTTCCTATGCCACTGCTGGAGGAAGATAAATACTAATGCTCAGGACAGGAAGTGGGCATGTTGTCAGTAAGTGGGTGCACCATGGGTGTGGTGAAATTAAGATTAACCATTCCCTTCTTCTCTCCATATTTATAGTTTTCAGAGCAGAAGTGCATGTCTTATAAATACAAGCTATCACATGGTTGGTGGTAGTAGAGCTATGGCCACAGCTTAACCAGGAGGGATGATTAGCTCTCTGAGGATGTGCAGAATGAGCAGGACTATAAGGCAGCTGCCGAGTGGCATTCACACTGCTAGCTAGCACACACAACGAAGAGCATGCCTAGGCTAGTGATGTCTACGGAGCATGCTCGTGGTGCTCCAGATATGACTTTGTTTGCTAGAGTTGGTCCAGTGAAAACCTGACCACCCTGACCTGTTCCTCTGGGCCTTATACTCAACTACAATATTAATTCTATGCCAAGTTCTACTATAAACTGCAAAGAGAATATTGTTGTTTGTAAACTTACTTGAATTAGGTTGGAGCACTTCTGTGCTACTGATCTTCACCAAAGTGCCCACTTCAACACGGCAAGTGTATGTTCCTCTATCACTAGCACTCAATGTCTGAAATGTCAGTATCAAGGTAGCCACACTGCTCATCTCCGTCTTTGTAGTTGTTCCTCTCAACCAGACAATACGGCTACCTGCACCTGACACACTGGCAGTGCATGTGAGGGAGTAGGGCTGGCCAACTAGGTTCTGTCCAGAAGGTGAGATGGTCACACTCAAATTAGTAGACACTGAAAATAGACAATGTTGTGAAGCTCCAAGTCAAATTAGGCACTCAACCACATAGTGTAAATTAGATGCAGTAGGCTACAGGGGAGCTTATTTCTCCTCCAGTGCTGGCAATGACTTGCTCTCACCAATGGACAAGGGCTAGGCTAGAGCCAGAGTTCTCCTCAGGCCAGCCAGTGGGCATGAGGCTAGGCTAGAGTAAAGCACTATGACTACTGGTTAACTCTGCTGGCCAGAACTATAAGGGCCTCCCTCCATCAATGTTGTTACTCTACTCTACTCACTTAGAAGTAACATTGTTCAGAGTTGGGCAGTCTAAATTGCAAAATGTGAGAAGAACTTGTGCATCCATTACATGTGATAAATAGCAGAGCTACCCTGCAGACAACCAATGCTCATATCTTACCTAAAATATTGCTACCTAAATAGCTGATATTAGCTCCGAGCATGCTCGCTAAAGCAGTGGGCCGTCAGTGCAAGGGAATAAACCTTGAAACTCATTATCAAGGATCTATGATTCTATGGTTACAGTGTTCCCACCTGCATAACTTGCATACAATAGGGCCACTCATATAAACTTAATGCCACAAGACCCCAAATGTTCCAGAGCATGGCAATGAATAATCTGGTTCATGGTTGCAGAAAAGAGACGTGGCTAAGACTTCTGTCTTTACAGCAACAAGCTAGCTCACATATTTACAATCATAAGACCAGACATGCTGTATTATAAGCAGATGAATCACACATGCTCATTTCTGCTGATTTGTTTGCGGAATTTCTTGCTCATTAAAAACTGTTACCAAGTCAAAAAGAGGCTGTAGCTGATCCTCTACCAAAACATCTGCTGTTAGGTTGGTGCATGCAACTGTTACCAAGTCCTTAGGAGGCTGTAGCTGGCCCTACATGGGTACAGCCAACAACAGCAACGAGATGTGGTATGTGCTGATTACTTAATTAAGTGGACCCCACAGCTTGCATGGATAGCAATAATAGCAACAAGACATGGCATGTGGTGACATGTGCAGTGTCCAACAACAATAAACAAGCTATAAACAGTGTTTAACAGGCCTGGAGGTGCTGAAGCTCACACTTGGTATAGTCCACCGCTACCCAATTATAATAATATAAGAGGAAAACACAAACAAACAAGCAACAAACAAATATTTATTTAAAAACAAACAACTACGTTGTTAAGGCAACAAGACCACACCCATGTAGACCCAGCCAGCCAGATGTCATTTAAAACTCATGTCCACCAATATCGTCAGTGGACATAGTAGATGCAAAGACTTTCTCTACAATCGGCTTACATCTACTCATTCGATGTTTCTGCTAGATGCTCTGGCCATCATCAGGAATAATGGCATGCTAAGACTTAAGTGAGGTTGATATATACCAGTAGCTATTGTTTCTGAGGTTATTTGTTGTGGACAAGACAGCTTCATTCTTGGAAAGGGTTCATTCTTGGAAAGGGATCATCATCAGCCTCAATCTCTATCCATTTCATTCTAGAGTTTGGCCATCTCATTTGCAATAGTTGCTGCTGTACTGGCTGAACATGTCCAGACCTTGATCTTCTGCATCTCAGCCTCCTGTCCTCACAGAAACATTCGGTGGTCACTTTACTGGTAGCTCTTCAGATGTTATACTTAGACACTCAATATTGAGTTGTGTGTGTGTGTACAATACTGTGCATGTGTTGTACTTATAAGTGTGTGCACTGCAATGCAACATTAAATATGCAGAATGAGTGCACGTGCTATAATCAAGGGTGTACACTGCTTCACTGGAGTCCATTTGAGGGTGTGGTCTACTCCAGGGTGCACAATATCTGCACTTGCATATGCAGTAGCTACACAGGCAGTCATATGCATACACTATGCCCATGTGTGGCAGGGGGGGGGGGGGGGGGGGGGGGGGGGGGGGGAGGGGGATTACAAACATTCTGGACCAGGCAAGTGCATGTAAATGCTCAAGAATAAAAGAAAGATTGAAATCCTAGAAAATTAAAAATGAAGAGATCAAGTTTGACTGCTATTTTCAGAGAAAGAAGGAAGGCTGCAGAAATAATAGTTGCCGAATACTGCATAGAGATTGATCTAATTCCAGCTAGTGATTCTCTATTCAGACAGCAGATATATGACTAGCCAGACATTCTGGAGTGAAGTTCACTAAACCTCGAACACGACACTTTATAGGGAGACAGAGATATTCACAAAATGAGAGCAAAATTTGACCCTGCTTGCTGTTAGTTTCCTTCTGGTTACTGATGGCTCTATATACTATTTTGACATGGAGCACTGGTGAAGACACACCCACACAAATAGAAAGAGCAGAAGATACAGAAACAGCAAAACTAAACTCATTGATGGAGAGGATCACTGCATGCACTACTGAAACTTGGACGTCAATAGACAAGCAAGATTGTATTCCAACATCTACACCACTGCACTGGTGGAACTATAGATATACGCACCAGCAAAGGCTCCTAGACATTGATTACTAGCATGGTAAAGACACCACAAGTGTTCAATGCATGCATGACATCACAATTATGATTGTAATTTAATGATCTAGAGCCAGTTAGTATCTATAATTATCATACCATACCTATCTCCACACATTCAGTCTGTGTAACACCACTATCATCAGGGAGTTCACAACAAAACTGTCCAGTACGATAGTTACCACTGTGCATGGCTCTGCGGTTAAGGTGGATCTGTTGTTCATCATCCCTGGTCCTGAAGTACTCCTCAGTTCCTCCTCTGGTACCTATAGTAACATTATTATGTGTCCAACGACCAACTCTATTAGTTGCACAGCATGGAGTCTTGCTAGTCCTGCAGACTAGCACATTTTCCAGGTCACTGCTCTCATAAACTTTGGTTTGTCCTGTCAACTGTGGTAACTCTCCAATATCCTCCAAGGAGAAGACTCTGCTATCACTAGGATAGATGCCTGGCTTGAAGGGAACAAACTGCACCGCTGCAATTCACAAGTAGTGTCAAGAAATGACAATGTCTACAGCTAACTAGAAAGCCAGCTACATAGCTATACCAATATATATCTTTTCAAATGCTAACAATAAATCAAGGCTTACATTGTGTTTCTGCAAATACGATACCAAGCACAAAGCAAAGTGCAACAGCACACCACTCGACCTCAGATCCTTTCATCCTGTACTAAACTACTTCAGACCGTTGAGTCCCTAAATTAAATCCCACCGTGAGACTGATTGCTATAGAACACCACACCCTTATTTAGCTGTGCTTGCGCCACTGCGCGTAGCCACCAACTGGGCCTTGAGTGACAAGCGGAGGCAAAGGAAGGAAAAAAAAGGTTAATAACTTTGTTAGTCCATAATCCTTTCTTGTCAGCCATGCAGTATGTTTTCACCTACCTGTCCAGAAAATTTGGCATGAGGGCCTTTAATTTGGAAGACATATCCGGAGTTATTGGTTGTTCTGTTATCTGGTAAGTGTCGTTAACTTAGTAACCTCGCAACCCGTTCTCATTTCCCCCGCGCAAACCCAGGTAGACCTTCACTGTTGTTAAGATGTGACGAGTTTAGACTATGGAGCTCCATAGAATCTGCATGCTTCACTGTATAAATTTTTATGCCAGTTCAAAAGACAGGGCTCTCTAAAATAATGTTGCGTAGGTAGGTATAAAAGCTAACTATGCCAAAGTCAACTGCAACCTAAGGATGGTAATCTCAACTTCTTGAAGGTTGCTGCAGGGGTAGCTCCTGCCTTCAGGTCATGTCCTTTGTTTCTGGTTGCATTCCCTTGAAAATTGAACTTTCACATCCAATTACGAAAATCCACCCATTAATTAATGAGCCTTCAATCTCTATAAAATGACTTGCCAGATGCAGCCATAAACTAAGAAAGTTCCTCACTGCCTATCAACCTTTCTCCATTCATCTCTTCCTTGTAGAAATCCCCCCCCCCCAAACACATCCAACATGTGGCAGAGGAAGCATATATTGTGTAAAGTAAATATCTGAAAAAATAAAGATAATAAATGAGAGTAGATATAGTGCTTATTATTTAGAAGTGCCGAAGTAGTTCCTTCTTTTATTATCTTCTTCAGCAATCTGGAATACATCTATTTTGCCTGTTAAATATGCAGCAGCATCATATTATTTAGCCGAGGTTCACTCGGGGTCAGCTGCAGGTATTCTTTAATCTCTGCAATGTAGAAAAAGTTCTTTCAGCTGTGGCTGCAGCAGGTCGAGTGAGCAGGTCGAGTGAGGAGGAAATAATTAGTTAGTAAACTAAACTTCACCTAACTTGCTTTTACTGGCTTCATAATTTCACATCAAGTGCAGATACGAGTGACTTCTTTGATCTTAGTAGTTGAATGTTTTTGTTCACCCTATCTGGAAGCATTTGTAGATGAACAATTTGCTGATGCGTGTTTACCACTTTATCATAAATCTTCACATTTTCTGGAAGATTATATCTAAAATCACGAGAATATTTTCCAGCATTTAAAAGTACTCTTCCCAATGCCCCTGGTTTAGTCAAGCCTATACTTCAATTCTTCAACAACAATATCTATTGCCTCATTAAATAGGATCACCAAATGAATGTGGTATAATCTAATCTTCTAGGTTGACATCTTTGATGAGGCAGCACAAGTTGCCAAGAAAAACTAATGGACTAGGTACATTACATTGTAAAACTCGTCAAAATGTCATCAGTCTGCCTTAGGATGTTCACAACCAATCGGGATGCTATATAGCACTGGTACTTGTAATGAAGTTTCTTTACCCACTAGGTAATTGATAACTGTTCAGTAGTTGCGAAAGAAAACTTCAGACCAAAATTTTCCTGAAAATCATGAGCTTTCATAGCATACAAATGCCTACCTTGTTCAACAATTTCCAATAAAATCAATTGGAATAATATCATCAATAGCTTTGGTGCACACTGTCCATCTTGTTAGACAAAGTGGCTTTAATGTTGGAACAACATTTGAAAATCATGCCTGGAGTGGTTGATAGTTTTGGATAAAATACTTGCATGAGCAGCTTAAATTGTGTACAAGCATGCTCAGTTTGTTCAGGCAGTTCTCAGACCTCACATAAGTTCTTATTTGACAACCTGTGTGGTATGGAACGAGTTTTACACCCTTTAAATCAGGTACGTTTATTGAAGAGACCAAGTGAGACAATAACAACAGCTTCTTAGCTGGAGGCAAATAAACTGGCTGCATGGTCAAGTGAAATGACATTGCATGCAGAAAACAGAATTGTGATATTCAGTTGATTTACTCTGGAAGTCACAGGTAGAAATATGATATCTGAAAGTAGTTATATACCTGAAATCTGAACAGAAATATGTACTTATAAGCTCTATAGTAATTTGGTAAAATGAATAAATTCTTATTTCATAGGATTCCTTCCCAAAATAACAAGCAGGCCTGAAAAGAGACATGGCTAAGACTTCTGTCTTTACAGCAACAAGCTAGCTCACATATTTACAATCGTAAGACCAGAATTATACGCAGATAAATCACACATGCTCATTTCTGCTGATTTGTATGCGGAATTTCTTTCTCCTTGAAAACAGTTACCAAGTCCAAAAGAGACTGTAGCTGATCCTCTACCACAACAGCTGCTGTTTGGCTGGTGGAGCACTCCTGTGCAAGTCTTACCAAGTTCTTGAAGGAGGCTGTAGCTGACCCTACATGGTAGAGTCAACTATAGCACAAGATGCAGTTTATGCTGATTTTTTTCAAGTGGACCACATGGCTTGCATGTGTGCAATCCAATAATGGCAACAAGACATGGCATGTGGTGACATGTGCAGTGTCCAACAACAATAAACAAGCTATAAAAAGTGTTTAACAGCCCTAGAGGTGCTGAAGCTCACACTTGATATAGTCCACCGCTACCCAATTATAATAATATAAGAGGAAAACACAAACAAACAAGCAACAAATAAACAACAAAAAGTATTTATTTACAACTACGTTGGATTGCCTTGTTAAGGCAACAAGACCACACCCATGTAGACCTAGCCAGCAAGATATCCTTTAAAACTCATGTCCACCAATATTGTCAGTGGACATAGTAGATGCAATGACTTTCTCTATAATCAGCTTACATCTACTCATTCAATGTTTCTGCTAGATGCTCTGGACATCATCAGGAATAATGACATGTTAAGACTTAAGTGAGGTTGATATATACCAGTAGCGTATTGTTTCTGAGGTTATTTGTTGTGGACAAGACAGCTTCATTCTTGGAAAGGGATCATCATCAGCCTCAATCTCTATCCATTTCATTCTAGAGTTTGGCCATCTCACTTGCAATAGTTGCTGCTGTGCTGGCTGAACATGATGTCCAGACCTCTATCTTCTGCATCTCAGCCTCCTGTCCTCGCAAAAACATTCAGCACTTTACTGGTAGCTCTTCAGATATTATACTTAGAAATACTCAATATTCTGTTGTGTGTGTGTGCATGTAGGTGGGTGGGTGGGTGTACTGTTGCATGTGTTATAATTAAATATGCAGAATGAGTGTATGTGGTCTAAGGGTGTACACTGCTTCACTGGAGTCCATTTGAGGGTGTGGTCTACTCCAGGGTGCACAATATCTGTACTTGCATATGGCAGTAGCCACACAGGCAGACATATGCATACACTATGCCCACATGTGGGGGGGGGGGGGGGGGGGGAGGGGGGGGAGGATTACAAACATTCTGTTGACAAGACAAGTACATGCAAATACCCGAGAATAAAAGAGAGGTTGAAATATTTAAAATTAAAATGAAGAGACCAAGTTTCTGACTACTATTTTCAGAGAAAGATAAGAAAGAAGGAAGGCTGCAGAAATAATAGTTGCTGAATACTGCACAGAGATTGATCTAATTCCAGCTTGTGATCCTCTATTCAGACAGCAGATATATGACTAGCCAGACATACATGAGTGAAATTCACTAAACCTTGAACACGAGACTTTATAGGGAGACAGGGATACTCACAAAATGAGAGCAAAATTTGACCCTGCTTGCTGTTAGTTCCCTTCTGGTTACTGATGGCTCTATATACTATTTTGACATGGAGCTCTGGTGAAGACACACCCACACAAATAGAAAGAGCAGAAGATACAGAAACAGCAAAACTAAACTCATTGATGGAGAGGATCACTGCATGGACTACTGAAACTTGGACTGTCAATAGACAAGTAAGATTGTATTCCAACATGTCCACCACTGCACTGGTGGAACTATAGCTATACGTACCAGCAAAGGCTCCTAGACATTGATTACTAGCATGGTAAAGACACCACAAGTGTTCAATGCATGCATGACATCACGATTATGATTGTAATTTAATGATCTAGAGCCAGTTTGTATCTATAATTATCATACCATACCTATCTCCACACATTCAGTCTGTGTAACACCACTATCATCAGGGAGTTCACAACAAAACTGTCCAGTACGATAGTTACCACTGTGCATGGCTCTGCGGTTAAGGTGGATCTGTTGTTCATCATCCCTGGTCCTGAAGTACTCCTCAGTTCCTCCTCTGGTACCTATAGTAACATTATTATGTGTCCAATGACCAAATCTATCAGGTACAGTTGCACAGCATGGACTCTTGCTAGTCCTGCAGACTAGCACATTTCCCAGGTCACTGCTCTCATAAACTGTGATTCGTTCTGGCAACTGTGGCAACTCTCCAATATCCTCCAAGGAGAAGACTCTGCTATCATTAGGATAGATGCCTGGCTTGAAGGGAACAAACTGCACCGCTGCAATTCATAATAGTTACAAAGTGTCAAAAAATGACTGTCCACTAGCTAAATAGAAAGCTAGCTACATAGCTATAATTATATATTATTTCCATATGCCATATGCTAACAATAAATCAAGGCTTACATTGTGCTTCTGCAAATACGATACCCTGCACAAAGCAAAGTACAATAGCACACCACTCCACCTCATATCCTTTCATCATGAACTAAACTACTTCAGACTGTTGAGTCCCTAAATTACAACTCCCCCTGATGTGCTATAGAACACCACACCCTTATTTAGCTGTGCTTGCGACTACGGGCATCACTACTGCGCGTAGCCACCCGTGACTGGGCCATGAGTGGACAAGCGGAGGCAAGGAAGGGGAAAAAAGGTTAATAACTTTGTCAGTCCATAATCCTTTCTTGTCAGCCATGCAGCATGTTTTCACCTACCTGTCCAGAAAATTTGGCGTGAGGGCCATTATTTTGGAGGACATATTATGATGCGGGAGTTATTGGGGTCTTTGTTGTTGTTCTTTTATCTGGTAAGTGTCGTTGACTTTGTAACCTCGCAACCCGTTCTCACTTCCCCCGCGCAAACCCGAGAGATAACGAGTTCAGACTATGGAGCTCCATAGAATCTGCATGCTTAATTAACTGCATAAATTTTTATGCCAGTTCAAAACACAGGGCTCTCTAAAATAATGTTGCGTTGGTAGGTAGAGCTAACTATGCCAAAGTCAACTACAACTTAAGGGTGGTATCTCAACTTCTTGAAGGTTGTGCTGCAGGGGTATCTCCTGCCTTCAGGTCACGTCCTTTGTTTCTGGTTGCATTCCCCTGAAAATTGAACTTTCACATCCAATTACGAAAATCCACCCACTAATTAATGAGCCTTCAATCTCTAAATGATTTGCCAGATGCAGCCACACACTCCTCACTGCCTCCTATCAACCTTTCTCTTCCTTGGAGAACCCCCCCCCCCCCCCCCCACCGAAACACATCCAACACATGGCAGAGGAAGCATATATTGTGTAAAGTAACTGAATAAGAATATCAGAAAAAATTATAAGACATAAAGATAATAAATTGGAAATACAGACGAAATTTCTAAAAGAAAGCTCTTGTATATATCCCTAGTGGGTTCCCAGCTCATATACTGCTCCCAACTGTGGAGGCCTGTTATGATTAAAGACATTGTCAAGGTGGAAAGGATACAAAGAAGGGCAACAAAGTTTATTTTAAAGGACTATTCAATGGACTATAAATCGAGACAGGTATATAATCTAAACATTCTGCCTTTGATGTATCAGTTCGAAATCAGTGATCTACTTTTCTGCATCCGATCACTAAACTCTCCATCTTATCACTTTAACATAAAAGAATACATCTCCTTTAGCAGTAATGCGACCAGATCAGGATCCAACTTAAGGATGTGCCACAGCCGTGCTGCAAACAGAACCTCATCAAACTCGTACTTCAAGCGGCTACCCAGATTGTGGAACTCATTACCTCCTTTAGACTTAGAGAAACCACTACATGTAATTAAATCTAACTTGATGAAGTTTATGCTCGAACATTTTACTGAAATATTTGTGTCTATCAACCCTTGTACTTTCCATTATTTATGTCCCTGTGCTAAGTGTTCTCAAAATCCACATCCACCTTTGTTTTCGTAGTTGATGTGTTTTCTTGTTCTTTTGTTCTCTACAATACATTATATGCATTTTGTTATTAGTTTATTCTTTTTAATCGGCAATCAGTTCTGGACTGATTGACCTTCAGTGTTTATGTTTGTCTATGTTTATTCGGGTCATCCTTGAGCTATTTGTTTCAGTTTACTGTTCAAATATTCACTGTAAAGCATTAATAATAATAAAAAAAATAAAAAAATGAGAGTATATATAGTGCTCATTATTTAGAAGTAACAAAATAGTTCCTTCTTTTGTTAACTTCTTCAGCAGTCTGGAATACATCTATTTTGCCTGGAATACATCTATTTTGCCTGTTAAATATGCAGCAGCATCATATTATTTAGCCAAGGTTAATTCAGGGTCAGCTGCAGGTATTCTTTGATCTCTGTAACGTAGAAAAAGTTCTTTCAGCTGTGGCTGCAGTTACTGGTACAGTGAGGAGGAAACAATTAGTTAGTAAACTAAACTTCACCGAACTTGCTTTTATGGCTTCATTATTTCACATCAAGTACAGATACGAGTGACTTCTTTGATCTTAGTTTTTGATTATATGTTTTCACCCTATCTGGAAGCCTTTGTAGATGAACAATTTGCTGATGCGTGTTCACCACTTTATCATATATCTTCATATTTTCTGGAAGATTATATCTAAAATCGTGACAATCATTTCCAGCATTTAAAAGTACTCTTCCCAATGCTACCTCTAGGGGCATGCTCCTGGTTTGGTCAATCCCATACTTCAATTCTGCATGCCCCTGGTTTGGTCAATCCCATACTTCAATTCTTCAACTATTCCCTCATTAAAATTTAGGATCACCAAATGAATGTAACATGACATTTTTGACAAGGCAGCACACTGAAAATCAGGAGCTTTCATAGCATACGTAACAAATGCCCACCTTGTTCAACAATTGCCAATAAAATCAATTGGAATGTTCAATAAACAGAATAACAAACAAACATTAAAACAATATATCTTAATAGACTACAGTCATCAATAGCTTTGGTGCACACTGTCCATCTTGTTGGACAAAGTGGCTTTAATGTTGGAACAACATTTGAAAATCATGCCTGGAATGGTTGATAGTTTTGGTGAAAATACTTGCATGATCAGCTTAAATTGTGTACAAGCATGCTCAGTTTGTTCAGGCAGTTCTCAGGCCTCACATGAGTTCTTATTTGACTGCCTGTGTGGTATGGGACAAGTTTTATACCCTTCTTTAAATCAGCCAGGTTCATTGAAGAGACAATATAACAGCAGCTTCTTAGCTAGAGGCAAATAAACTGGCTGCATGGTCAACATTGCATGCCGAAAACAGAATTGTGGATTTACTTTGGAAGTCACAGGTAGAAATATGATATCTGAAAGTAGTTCCTTAAATCTGTACTTATAAGTTAGCTCTATAGTAATTTGGTAAAATGAATAAATTCTTATTTCACAGGATTCCTTCCCAAAATAACAAGCAGGCCTGTGTGCAAACTGTGCTATCCAAGTAGTTTGCTGGAAATTGACGACTGCATCCTGCACTGGCAGAAGAGAAGAAGTATGTGTGAGTGTATTGCACGTGTGTGTGTGTTTAGTTTGCCATGAATGCTCAGTTTGGCTTCATCTTATTTGAAACATGATGACTGAACCCTGCACTAGCAGAAGAGAAGTGTGTTTGTGAGAGAGAGAGAGGGAATTAAGTTGCCTTGTACTATCAATCTTTGTGCCTATAAGAAGTAATAGTTGAGAGGAGAGAGGGGAGGCACATGCATGAGGGCTGGACAGAAGAGAGAGAACTCTGTTGTAGCTGGATAATAACTAGCCATGAATGCTGATAATGCACTGGGGATTCTATAGGACATGTTTTTACCATTACCTAGCTAATTTTTTAAAACCCTCCCATACTTTTACCGGTAGCTATATAACTCACAGAGCAATTTGATAATTAGGACAAGTATCAACTCAAATTACCTGAAAAAAGTTGGCTATTTCTAGCTAATCTCTGAGACAGTTTATATATCCTAATACTTTAAACTATCTAGCAAGATAAGCTGGCTACCTATACATTGAAAATTATTCGTGTTCATAATTGTAGTTGACTTGTATTGCTTGGCATCATGCTTCTGCTAAAGCTTCTACACTCAATCTGTCCATGTTTCTGTAAGAGACCGAGCTTAATAAAAGTCAGTCATTAACTAAACTTTGAATATTCCTTTTGAGAAATTAAGTAGACACTTAAACGTGAAACACTATTATAGATTTAGTTCTGTGAGAAAGCTATAGCTATAAACTTCATCTGCAGCTATAGCTGCTATATTGTACTAAGTTTGCTACTAAGAAAGAAGTCTATAAATGAAAAATTATCAGATTAAATACTAATTTTGCCACAGCTTAGGTTAGCTATGGAACTTACTTGTGTGGTCTTGAGGGCCGTAAAAAAGCCAACCACAGCTGTATTATAGCAGATAAAATGTTAAGGCTTGCACCAAAGAAGGAAGTCTATCGACTAAATACTACTGCTACATAACTGCCCTATATTCACCCCATTCAGAGATTAGTATATTCTAGCTATGCAGAATTGAAAGTAGTCAACATGTGAATAATTCTGGTGTGCATGTACCATAGGGTTGCACCAAGAGCTCAAGATTCATTCACGCACATAAGTACGAAATCTCCAGATTCTGATACTTAACTAATTGTGTGTATTAAACTTCTACAATCATTGTAGCTTCCCACAACAAGACAGTGGCTGTTGCTATGATTGTGCTGGATTCAGTCTCTCTGTAGTGGACACTGGAATGTTCAGCCTGTCCATTACATAGGAAGCAGTCCTCATGCTCCCACATGATAGTGATACTGATAGGGCTCACAGACTGAGAGATTGATGAGGAAACACAGCAACTGGGAACTGTTGGACAAACTTCATTGTTGAATATCACTTGCTCCATTCAATACTCACCAGCAGAAGGAGTAGTTCCTGTACAAGTACTTGCAGTGGAGGAGCCTGCAGTGTTTACAGCTGTTAGGTGTGTTTCATACTTGGTAGCTTCTTGCAGGGAAGTCAGAGTGTAGCTTCTTGATAGGAACAGTCACACCACCTGATGAAACACTAACACAGCCTTCAACTTTCATGTAACTAATTGTGTAAGTGTCCATAACATCTTGGGAGGGTTGTGACCATGAGAGCTATACTGATGTAATCTGATTAGTGCCCATCAGGCTTATGGGAGCAGAAGGTCCTACAAATGTAATAGACATATTTATATACACCGTTCCTTTGCCTAAGCATATATCTGTGCCCAGAACCTGTCAGATCATCTTTGTTGTCAATGCTCTTAATCAACACAGCAGCAGAACATATAAATATTCTGTACAAAATCTTACTTACACTTGGATGGCCTATTCCTAGAATATATTTTATGTAACTCAAAACTGCATACAGTACTAGGAAAAGTAGTAGTTAATCTGATTTTCTATCCATGCAGTCACTACTTACTCAGTGGGTCTTGGGCTAGACCAATAGCAGCTTCTGTAGCTAGAATTGTGGATTGGATGCAATATATTTAAAGACACTATAGAGGTGAATAACATGATTACTGGCTCCTTAGAATCCATGTAGCTAATTATGTCAGCCTATCTATGAGCTGGCGGTGTGGTAAGAATATTTAACTAGATAGACACATTCAAAGAGGCTACAGTTAGCTTCAAACTCACCTCCTCGCAGAGCCTCCTACCTCATTGCAGTGATGTCAACATCAATTGAAGAACTATCAGCATTTATGACCTCCATTTCAGCATTTACCCACTTACAGATGACCACATAAAAAAGAATACTGGTACAGTTCTGGCCTGCCTATGATGTAGGCTGCTTCACAATATGACACTGGGCCATCGTTTCGTATCATATTGTCCTATTGCATCACATCATCATTATTGTGAGCCACAACCATATACACTCCAACTGCAGCTCATGTGATACAATACGATAGCACAATACAATATAATATGATGGCCAAGTGTCATATAGTGAACCAGCCTTTGGTCTTGGCATGTTTGCAGCTAATGTAAGCAGCAATCTTGGAATCGGGAAACATTGAGCACAGCAAACCAGAGAGGAGGGCATATCATCAGCTCTGCAGACATTTAAAGCATGGAGACATTTTATCTTCCCCCCCCAAAAGTTGCCAAGCTTGAGCACTGGCTTGCTACTCTCAACCTTAGCTGGAGGCTTGACAATAAAAAGCTACTACCACACAACCTACAGTGGAATATTGTTTCCAGAAAAGTTATGGCCATTTTGTAACTCTTGCATTGCTACCTGCAACAGAATTCTAAATAATACATGTTATCGTACTATAATTATCATTACACTTATTCTCAGTATTTACAACAGCTCCTAGTGTGTTGATCATCATGGAGGCCTAGAGATGTTGCATGTGTAGGTGCATCATGTGTAGTAGAGACAACCATGCACCAGCTCTATAAACTTTCACTATGTCTTTTAATGTTATTTTTGTTGACTTGGTTACCCGTAACCAGTGTACATATCTCTGTGTAAACTTCACTGAGTTACACATGTAGAAAAGCTACTGTAGCACACTGCACAACAACTAACTGAACAACAGTACAAACTAAAAGGAGACAGGTATTGTCTAACAGGACCACAAAAATATTTTAACTTCAATAGTAAGTATTACTCAGTTTAGTATATAGTATATCTAACACATACCTTTAATGTATCTTCAATCATTGCATTATTTTACTGTCTCATAAACTCCACCCTCTTGTCCTTCTCCAAGTCCAAGATTTGGTAACGTGTTAATTATCCCATTTGCAGGGCACTAGTTCACACCAATGTCTACTGGTGGTTTGCAAGCCAGAGATCCACTTGGAACTGTTTCCTTGAACGTTACAATTATAAGCGTTTAAATACTTGTAATTATTTACCTTTCACTGCAATAGAATGCAAATCTCTTCAATGACCTCTGAACTTTATAAGACGTTGGTTCTCTCAAAATTTAATAGGGAAACCGACGACTCTATACGTGTGGTGTGTGGGGGAAGGATTACAAACATTCTGGACAAGACAAGACAAGTACATGCAAATAACCGAGAATAAAAGAAAGGTTGAAATATTAAAAATTAAAATGAAGAGATCAAGTTTCTGACTGCTATTTTCAGAGAAAGATAGGGAAGAAGGAAGGCTAATACTGCACAGAGATTGATCTAATTCCAGCTTGTGATCCTCTATTTTTTCAGACAGCAGATATATGATTAGCCAGACATACCTGAGTGAAGTTCACTAAACCTTGAACATGAGACTTTATAGGGAGAGAGAGATACTCACAAAATGAGAGCAAAATTTGACCCTGCTTGCTGTTAGTTCCCTTCTGGTTACTGATGGCTATTTTGACATGGAGCACTGATGAAGGCACGCCCACACAAATAGAAAGAGCAGAAGGTACATAAACAGCAAAACTCTGATGGAGAGGGTCACTGCACGCACTACTGAAACTTGGACTGTCAATAGACAAGCCAGATTGTATTCAAACATGTCCACCACTGGCACTGGTGGAGCTATAGCTATACGTACCAGCAAAGGCTCCTAGACATTGATTACTAGTAAGATTGTATTCCAACATGTACACCACTGCACTAGTGGAGCTATAGCTATACGTACCAGCAAAGGTTCCTAGAGATTGATTACTAGCGACACCACAAGTGTTCAATGGATGCATGACATCATGATTATGATGGTAATTTAATAATCTAGAGCCAGTTTGTATCTATAATTATCATACCATACCTATCTCCACACATTCAGTCTGTGTAACACCACTATCATCAGGGAGTGCACAACAAAACTGTCCAGTACGATAGTTACCACTGTACATGGCTCTGCGGTTAAGGTGGATCTGTTGTTCATCATCCCTGGTCCTGAAGTACTCCTCAGTTCCTCCTCTGGTACCTATATTCATATCATTATGTGTCCAATGACCAAATCTATTAGGTACAGTTGCACAGTATGGGCTTTTGCTAGTCTGCAGACTAGCACATTTCCCAGGTCACTGCTTGTCAGGGAATCTCTCTCCTTTATCCATGACTGCTTCCTCCCCGAGGCTAAGCCTGAAGACAGAGACAGAGCCACTACGGGAAATGAAGGGGGAAGACATAGAACAAGTGGTTAATGAAGTACTACTGGACATGACCTTAAAAGAGCGCCAGAAGTCTAAGAAAGTGCAGGCTGACACGACCGCAGAATCCGGTAGTGTAAATCCTGAAAGGGCATACCTGGAAACGTGTGACATACAAGACTGCCAAGGATTCTGATTGGTTGCCAAGGACGGTGTCCTGGAAACGGGAGGAGGTATTTAGGAGATGAGTGGGAAAATAGAAAGAAACTGAACTGTTGTAGATATAGAGAGAACTGTGATTTATTGAGTAAAGTTGTATCGCCAGAGTATTATTGAGTTTTACGTCTGAGCGTCTTATTTGTATATATGGTCTTGTTGTAGTAAGTTTACTATTGTCCAAATATACCAGTCCTTTTCGTAAGGGGTAATACAATCTGGGAAGTGGATTGATTTCGACTAACTGTGGGTTTTGGTGTGAGATTAGAATCTAAGTTGGTGGCGGGTGTGGAGAGCGGATCTGTAGGAAATCAAGTAGCTTTCCTAGTAGAAGGGTTTTCCCATCACAGTGGTGGCAGCGGTGGGATTTTCAAGTGAGAGGCCTAGAGTACAGTGCATTGCTTGAGATCTGTCTGAGTAGTTGTTGGCAGCTATCTAAGTGAGAGGTTGTGTGCAGTGACTAGATAGCCTGAGAGAGAGGTGTCTAGGGTTACTAAGAGAATTCTTATGTGATTGTGACCTAAGGTGAGAGGTCAGTACTTACTAATTGTACCAGACCTAAGGTGAGAGGTTCTGGTGGGGAACACTGTTAAGCAATTGTGTTGCTGTTGACAGGAATTGTCTACACTGCTAGCTACCACAGTTGATAGTGTAGTGTTAGACAGGGAAACAGTCCAGGTTATTCATACCTTGGGACCTGTGAAACCAGACCCTGAAGTAGGAATTTTGAGTGGTTTTTTACCTTCGGGTGCACGTATATTTAAGTTGTTTTTGTATTAGTTGGCATTTTTTGTTGTCAACAAGTTAGTTTTCTGTTTGTTATCTACTCGGCTTGGACATCATGTCAGAAAAACGTCGACAACATGGACAGCGGGCAGGGGAGGATCGAACTCTGATGAGTCAAGCTAGTCAACTCGAAGGACGACAAACTCCAGCTGATCCACCCATCCTGCTGAGAGGCGAAGAGGAAAAACCACCTCTTACTCACTTCATGACTACCTGGCTGGAAACAGAGACAAACCGAGTAAGAAGGGAGGACCAGAGACGAGAGGAAGATTGCTTGCTGGATCGGGCAGAGGACAGAAAGCTACAAGCCCAACAGCAACAACATTGGCACAGTTATTGGTGGACGCCAGACAACCTGCTCCAGCAGTGGTTGTTCCGGCTCTACCTCCCCAACCACCAAGGCTGACAGTACAGAAATTCCTCGAAGGCACGGATGATATGGGTGCCTATCTAGGATCCTTCGAAGTGACAGCCCGAGCAGCAGCCTGGCCCGAGAACCTATGGAGTGTATACTTAGGATTTCCTTGTCAGGACAGGGACTAACTACGGTGAATGCCTTACCTGCCGGTGACCAGGCAGATTACGAAGAAGTGAAACGTATCCTTTTGGAAACTTACCACATCTCCGAGGAAACCTACAGACGAAGAGTTTTTGAGACCACCTTCGATATGAACAACCCCGATGCTTGGATGAGATCATTCAAATAGTCTTTTTCTCAATGGGTGACCTTGATAGATGAGGATGTTGCAAAGGTGGTGCTATATGAATTACAAAAACTCCCAAGATGGCTTCAAACTCAGATGAAGAATTTGAATCTTCAAGGCTATGATGAACTGACTAAGACTGTAGTCTGGTTCATCGGAAACCAACGAAAGGAAGTCGATGCAAAGCGATCCGAACAGCGAGACCGGTTCCACCCACCGAAGAAAGACACCCCGACTCGCACTACAATCCCACAAACCAAGCAGCTGCAACGGAGCACGGAAAAGGATGGTCAGACTACCCCTTACCGAGATATGAAGCTGGTAACATGCTACAGGTGTGGAAAGAAAGGCCACATGCAGAAGGATTGTAGAGTACGATTGGACGTAATCAAGAGTGAAGGTGCACACTCGGTTAGTCTAATACGGGAACGACAAAGCCAGAAATGGACGAAGTTTGTCCGAGTGAATGGACAACCTGTAACCGCTCTTATCGATACCGGGTGCACCAAGTCAATGGTACATCCCCGATACGTTAACAACAGAGACTATTTGAGATAGAAGATTCCCTTCACCACAGCCAGTTCTGGGAAGACCCTCTACCCAGTAGCTCAAGTAATTGTTGAACTAGATGGCAAGAAGTGTGAATTGGCGGTGGGAGTTTCAAAACACCTGACCTCAGGTATGCTGTTGGGACAAGACATTCCACGGTTTAGGAAGTATGTGGAGGAAGCGTTGGAAACCGACATCCAAGAGGCAATGGAGTCAACCTGACCCACATCCAAAGCCACTGAACCTGAAGTGGTGACGATCCGTACCAACGAACCTGGAGTGGTGACGATCCCTACCCAACCACCAATGAGTGAACCTAAAATTGTGACGACCATTACCCAACCATCAATGACTGAGTCTGTATTGGTGACGACCCGAGCCCAATGTCAGGGAGCATCCTGACAACTGCCTCTGACACCTCTGGAGAAGGAGGAACAACCTGTGGGAATCACGTTGTGACTGCCTCTGACACCTCTGGGAAAGGAGGAACAACATGTGGGAATCTCTCACCTGATTACTCACCTACATCAGAAGGTGTAAAACCACAGAGACCAGAGAAGACAGACTACCCACAAAACCACTACGTGAACTGTGACAGAATCTATAAAAGAGAAGAACAGCAAAGAGAGAAGAGGAACAAAAAAAGAAAGAAAGCGAACGATTAAGAAAGACAATTAAGACTGAGTAAGTCTATCATCGAACAAGATAGATTACTAGTGATATTGTGCTTATTGATATATGTTTTAATGTGCATTTGAGCCATTGTTTTATTGTTCTTTAATTCCTAACAAGCTCTAGTGAGGGAGTGAGGTTAGTGTATTGGTCTTACCAAGGTCTTGAAGGCAAGAGGTGTGGTGCATCTAGGTTCTCAGACAAGGGTTTGGCGTCATGAGAAACTGCTAGTGGCTTATAATAGGTCACAGGGAGAGAGTTTCTGACATTTGGTGGCAGCGGTGGGATCAGCGAAACAGTGTTGGATCCTAGTGGAAGACAACTTGGACAGGAGTTCCTAGTTGGTCGGAGCATCGCATTGCGCTATTTTTCTTTTCTCTATTGCTACGTCAGCAGGGAAACGGCTCGGGTATTCATATCTAGGAGCCTGTGAAACTAAACCCTACCCTAGGATATCATACAGTGTTAGTCCCTAGGGACAGTGCATATTTTTGTTGTATCCTTTTCTTTTGGAGCGGCACTATCTTACTATAATTATTGGTTAATTGTGTTCTGTATAATATATGCAACCCGCGAGCATGTCTCACGAACGAGCGCGGCCTGGAGAAGACCGTCAGTTACGGAGTGGGAAAATTCCTAGGGATGGTATGGCAGAAGAAGCGACGATTGCTGAAGAATCTATTATATCTGGAACGCTGCTGATGATGCGATTCGTTCAAGCAGAACAAAGACAAGCACAGAGGGAGGAAGAAAAACTTCAGCGAGAGGAAGAAAGACAGGCACAGAGGGAGGAAGAAAGACTTCAGCGAGAGGAAGAAAGACAGGCACTGAGGGAGGAAGAAAGACAGCGAGAGGAAGAACAAAGGGAGCGTGAGCAGGCACGTCAAGAACATCAAGAAGAATGTTGGGCTCAGCTCCTATCATCATTATTTCCTCCACCATCAGCACCTCCCAAGATTTTAGTGAAGGCACCGACGATATGGGCGCATACCTGAAAATGTTTGAGGTGACAGCCAGCGCGAATGGTTGGCCAGCCCGACATTGGGCGAACTACTTAAGAGGTTCGTTGTCTGGTCAAGGGTTGACGGCAGTGACAGCTCTGCCAGCACTGAGTCAGACCAATTACGAGCAGGTCAAAGAAGCCCTCTTGAATATCTACAAGGTAACCTCTGAAACATACCGAGCCAATGTATTTGACCAGACATTCGACGGAACTAACCCCGATGGATGGTTCAGGTCGTACAAACAGTCCTTCCACCAGTGGTTGGACTCCTCCAACAAGACGGAACGAGATACTATGCTAGCACTAAAGCGTCTTCCAGGGTGGTTTGAGGGGCAGATGCGATGGTTGCACCCCGACACTTATGAAGAACTGGGTGAGGCTGTTGTACGCTATTTGTCCAGTCAGCGACAAGGAGGAGGAATACCAAAGAAATCTGACCAGAGAGAGAGTTTTGGACCGAAACCTAGGGACACTCGGAATCACCCAAGACCACTGGAGCAGAAGCATCCAGATGCAGAGGGAAATATAGGTGTCTACTCTCCACCCGGTAGGGACTTGAAACAAATGGAAAAAATTGTCGAGTAAAAATGGACAGTGTCAATTTTGGACACAGCACATACATCCGGACGAATTTACCAACTTGGACAAGAATGGCCAAGGTCAACGGCAAGTCTGTAGTGGCGTTGCTGGACACAGGCTGCTCGAAAGCCATAGTACATCCGAGGTGCATCGACAGCAAAGACCGACTAGGATGGAAAATACCCTACACCACTGCTAGTTCTCGAAAGACTTGGTTCCCTGCCGCGAGAATCGAGTTACAGATAGACGGGAAGACACACGAGCTTGCAGTGGGTGTATCACCTCACATCAATGTGGACATGCTTTTGGGGAAAGATGTACCACACTTCAGGAAGCTACTCAGAGAGATGCTTGAGGATGATGTCAAGGAGGAGACTCAACCAACGGAAGAAGTGAGACTTCCTGATGTGGCCATGGTGACCACAAGAGCTGGACACAACCGACAGCAGGAAGAGAACCAAGCCGCAGAGTCGCAACAGAAGCAGGATGAAGCAATCATTCAGACTCTAGAACCTTTGGAAGAGGAAGAGTCAAGTTTGGGTAACATGTACCAATTTGATGATGAATTAATTGTTGTCCCAACCCAACGTTGCTTCCCAGATAAGGCTACAGAAGATCCTCTATGGCCGGAACAAGTCACTCCTAGCCAGCTACGCTCTCTCCAAGCAACAGACCCTACACTGGAGAAATGGAGACAGGAGGCTCAGGAGGCTTAGGATGGTGATGTGTTTTGGGAGAATGGGCTACTAAGGCAAAGACCGTACAAAAAAGGGGGATACTAATTTGTTAGTTGTTCCTCAATCCTGTAGGACAGAGGTGCTGAAGCTTGCACATTGTTCCCCAACCGCGGGACATTTTGGAGAGACAAGAACTCTGGATACTCTCCGACAGAGGGTTAGCTGGCCAGGTATGACCGTAGACGTAAGAGAAGCGTGTAAATCCTGTCCAGAGTGCCAGCGAGCTGCCCCAGCAACCTTGAAGAGAGCTTCGCTTCATCCGCTGCCAATCATCAAGAATCCATTTGACCACATAGCGATGGATATCTTTGGGCCTCTAAAAAGAACAAAAGCAGGTAACAAATATGTACGTGTAGTACAAGATTATGCAACAAAATGGCCAGAGGCGTTTCCTCTACGAAACGTGACCACAGAATCAGTAATTGACTGTGTAGTGGAGCTCACTGCTAGATTGGGGGTGCCAAGAGAAATACTCACCGATAATGGGTCAAATTTTATTTCTAAAACCATGAGAGGGTTTTGTGAGAGGTCTGGAATAAAGCAGATCAAGACATCTCCTTATCATCCACAAACTGATGGGATGGTGGAAAGATGGAACTCCACCCTGAAGCGTCTGCTTCGTAAGTTGACTAAAAAACATGGGTTAGAATGGGATCAGTGTCTATCCTATGTATTGTGGGCTTACCGTGGGACAACCCACAAATCAATGGGTTACTCGCCGTTTGAGCTTTTATTTGGCAGAAAGATGAGGACACCACTGGATGAGTTGGTAGAGCTGTGGACCAATGAGACAGAAGAAGAAGGTCAACCCGTAATCGAGTACCTTCAACTCCTTCGAGAGAAGATGGAGACAGTGCGGGAGTTGGCTGCTGCAAATGAAACCGATGCGAAAGAAAAACACAAATATTATTATGACAAAAAGGCTGTGAGTAGGTCATATGATATTGGTGATTTTGTCTTGGTTTTCCAACCCAGGAAGCAAAACAAGCTGGAAAACGAATGGAGGGGTCCGATGCAAATCACACGCAAGGTGACCGATGTGACATATGAAGTTGACATGGGCCAAGGACAGAAACGACTACGTACCTTCCATGTGAACGGGATGAAGACGTGGCATTCACCAGCACCAGCAGTATTTCTATCTGTTGACGACATCATTGAGGAGGATACTACAGAAGGTATTCAATCACAGGAAAATAACATTGCTCTTACCTCTTCACAGACAGAAGAACTCTTACAACTGAAGCAGGAGTTTGCTGACATTATTTGTGATGAGCCAGGACTTACGACATTGGTGGAACACGTAATTGACACGGGTGATGCAAGTCCGATTCGACTACCCCCCTACAGACTACCACATGCATCGCACGAATATTTACGCAGAGAAATCAAGGAGTTGTTGGAGATGGGTATTATCGTTCCATCTAAAAGTCCTTGAGCAGCCCCAGCTATTCTAGTACCGAAGAAGGATGGAGACAAGCGTCTCTGCATTGACTACCGGAAGCTTAACTTAGTAACCAAGGTAGATCCGTATCCTATACCACGTATAGATGATCTAATTGATGATGTGGGGAAGGCTAAGTTCATAACAGCTTTCGATCTGACGAAAGGGTACTGGCAGGTACCAGTGGCTAAATCTAGCCAAGAAAAGACAGCATTTGTGACGCCGTGGGGAAAGTTTCAGTTCCGTACCATGCCCTTTGGACTCATGGCTGCACCTTCTACGTTCCAGAGACTAATAATTATTGATCATGTGCTGGAAGGAACTCAGTCCTTCGCTGCGGCATACCTCGATGACATTATTATCCACAGCCATACTTGGGATTAACATCTCACACATCTCAAGGACATCTTCGAGAGACTTCGAAAAGCAGGATTAACAACCAAAAATCGAAAGTGCTAGTTTGTGTGTAACACATGTGTTTAATTAGGGCATATTGTGGGGCAAGGAACAGTACAGGCTAAGGTACAAGCCGTACAAAGCTTTAGGCAACCAACAACTAAAAAGGATGTGAGAGCTTTTTGGGGATTGTGTGGGTACTATAGAAAATTCATACCCAATTTCTCGACTATAGCCACCCCCCTTTCATAAACCCAACTTAATTGAGTGGAATGAGCATATCCAACAGGCTTTCCAGAAATTGAAAACAGTTCTCACCAATTACCCAGTTCTATCCACACCTAATTGGCATAGATCATTTATCTTACAAACTGATGCCTCTGATAGTGGCATAGGTTTTATTCTTGCCCAGATTGATGAGTTGGGAGAGGAACACCCAATCGCCTATGCATCCAGGAAACTTCTTCCACGGGAGAGGAAATATTCGACCATCGAGAAAGAAGCCCTGGCGGTTATCGAAGGAACCAGACACTTTCGCATTTATCTGGAGTGTACCGAATTTACGATACAGACTGACCACAATCCATTGACATAACTGAAAGATAGCCATGGAAGACTAGCACGATGGACTCTACTGATGCAACTGTACAACTACAAGATTGTACACAAGCCTGGCACACGCAATGCCAATGCTGATGGCCTATCACGAGAGCATGGCTCTCACTTGAACGATGGGGGAGTGTCAGGGAGCATCCTGACAACTGCCTCTGACACCTCTGGAGAAGGAGGAACAACCTGTGGGAATCATGTAACTTGCATAGATGTGCATTTAGCTCTCCCATGAAAACGGAGCCTTGATCCGTAAGAACTTCATCTGGGATGCCTGTGCATGAGAATGTCTCCATCATAGCATCTGCTACAGTTCTGGCATCCACTCTCTTCAAGGCTATTGCTTCTGGATATTTGCTGGCATAACACATAGTAGTCAAAATATATTTATATCCAGACTTTGTTCTTGGAAAAGGCCCAACAATGTCAAATGCCACACAACTAAATGGTATGTCGATTCTTGGCAGTGGAATTAGAGGAGCTCGTTGATTCGAGTTTCTAGCTGCTTTCTGGCATTGAGGACAGGTAGAGCACCACTTCTTGATATCTCTTGATATGCCAGGCCAGGTGAAGTGTTTACGTAGCTTGGCTGCAGTCTTCTTTACTCCAAAATGTCCTCCTGTCTTTGTAGAATGAGCAAGCTTTATTACTGCTGCCTACCAGGTACCACAACTCTGGTCCAGATAGTGCCTAGTTCATCTTCTTCTTTATGAACTAATAAACCATCAATGTAACTGTATCAGGCATCTGGAATGTCAATAAGTTGTCTTGCCGACTCCAATGTTTGATCATTCTCCTTTTCTTGGACTAGTGCATCTTTGTCTGCACTGTCATTTGCCAAAGAAGGGAGGGGTAAGTCCAATGGATCATCACTATCCGGTACTGTCTGAACTTGTTGTTCCTGTGAGAAGAGTGAATCATCAAAATTGTAGATATCACTTAGGTTGATGGTGTTAGCGCGGTAGCTTCATCGTCCTGTTGCTGCTGGATGTCTTCTGCAGCTGCCTGAGCTCTTGTCCTCAACACATGGGATCGAAGTTTATTCTCGGATTCGCACATCTCTCGTAGCTCCCATGCACTATCATAACACTCAAGGTCCATGCCAAGGAGGGCATCTGCTGGTTCAACGTCTACTGTCACAGCAACGTCGCATTCCTCAAGGTTTCCTCCAATTTTGAATTGCACTCTAGCCATTGGATATGAGTGTACTGACTTGTCACCGAATCCTTGGACATTAATGTCTTCACCAAGGTACTGCTCTGGTTTCACAAGTCGTGGATGAACAGTATACTACAGTCGCTTCCAGCATCTAATCTTAAAAAGTTACACTGAGTTTCACCCACTTTGCCACAAACAAAAGCCACTCGACTAGGCTTCTTGTGAGAATATATCCTTTGTATTCTTCTAGGATATTCTGGTCTTTTGTGTCCTTTCTCATGACACAGATAACATGTAGGTGTTCTTGGACCACTATCATGATGCTGTTTAGTGTGCATTCCACTTTTATCGACCTTTCCACTAGCAGCTGAAGTAGAGATGGGTTATCTTTTCACTTCTCTGTGCTCGAACTTTTCTCTCCTGTATGAACCATCACTATCGCGTCGGTCAAACCTTGGCTGATAATTAGGTCTAGACTTCCAGGATTGTGAGGCTTGGTACTCAGTTTCCAAGTGAGCTGCCTCCATTGCTGTCTTGGGATTTCTTCCTAGGACGAACCAAGTAACATCAAATGGAAGTGTGGACAAAATTTGTAGAGTGACAATTGGGCAATAATATCTGTCTCATCTTTACAGCCTTCAAGTCCTCTTTTGATTTTGGCTTCTATTCGAACAACCAGCTCCTGTGCAGACTCTCCATATTTCCTCTTCATGGTCCATAATTTTCTGTGAGTTTGCAGTACTGTGTCACCAAAGGAATCCAACAGTGTTATTTTAATGCTGTTATAGTCATTCCTCATTTCTGTTGGCACTCTAGTGTTGTAAATGGAGTAGTCTTTGCCAGACAATTGCATTGCCAACAACCTGGCCCAACGTTCCTGCGGTTCTTCATTACATTCCATGGCTTGTTCGAATCTCTGCATGAAGTCAGCAGGCTTGTCGTTATCTATCCACATCGGTATTGCCATTAGATTCTTCTTTTGGGACAAAATCTTTTCGGTTTGTTTGGCTTTGGAGTCTTCCAATTCCTTTAGAAGAGTCAACATACATTCCTGGCTGTGTCTGAACTGTTCCAGATCTTGTTTGCACTGTTATTCTCTTTCTTTCTCTTTCTCTTCCCTACATCGCTCATCACGTATCTTATCTTCTTGTCTGCTTTTCTCCATGAATATCATGAGCTGTTGCATTGTGTTGACCACATCCATTGAAGCACCAGAGGCAAAGTCCTCCTGTTCTTTCTCTTCTTCCTCTGTGGTCAGAAGGGAATCCATTGCAAGTAATGGCATCTTTGACTTATTACGAGCCGTCATTTTGTAGACAACCACAAATAGTCGATTCGAATATTGATAGAAGCTGACTGGCTAAGTCAAAAACAAATAAACTGCTACAATTCCTGTTATGCTCTAGTATCAGACTAGCTAAGCAATCACTGTTACGAACAATTGTTATTTTAAACAAGATAGTAGCTAACTAACTGGCGAGTACAATGTTACTGCCAAATGTCATCCAAGCGGTTATAAAATAGTATTCGGGCTAATATGTAAGCTAGTAGCTAACTGATTTGCAACCACCGCTGCCACCAAATGTTATGCAAGGGCCAATCTGACTCGGGACTTATCTTGCCAACGTGGTTTACCTAGCAACACAACCTAGAGTTATACTCAACCAACTCAGCTGTATGCTAGGCAAGTATGCTGCCACCAGAGTCAATCTGCTCAAACTTTGTCAAGAAGAATAGAATTTTAAAACTATCTTAGATTAAAGTTGTACTTGAACAATAACTGACTGACTGAAAAAACCTTGCTCTGCCAGAGCTTCAGCAGAGCAACCAAAAACATGACCAAATAATGTGGTGAACTTGTGTGTGAAGGTTCCTGTGAAACATGTGAAGGTCATGTTTCAAATACTCAATTTAACAAGGTGATGCAATCTTGAACAAGATGATGCAAGCATGTTGTATGATACAATTATATAACCACAACATGATAATTGCATGAATAAGTATTCTGACATAAATATTGTAATGTTTTCAGGCCTGTGGCATGACAGTCATCCAGGACGAGCCTGGCAGGACGTCATTGGTAGAGCACGAGATACCAACGGGAGACGCATTTCCGATTCGGTTGCCCCATTACAAGTTGGCCCACAAGTCTGAAGAAGCCTTGCGGGAAGAGATCAAGACATTGTTACAACAACAGATTATCGAACCATCCAAGAGCCCCTGGGCAGCGCTCATCATCCTAGCAAAAAAGAAAGATGGCAAGATAAGAATGTGCGTAGATTATCGCAAGCTAAACAACATCACCCGAGGAGATCCTTACCCATTACCAAACATAGAAACACCTATCAACGAGATTGGAGGATCAAGGTTCATCACGATGCTGGATTTATCGAAGGGGTACTATCAGGTGCCCCTGGCAAAGGAAAGCAGGGAAAAGACGGTGTTTGTCACACCGATGGCAAATATCAGTTTCTGACCATGCCCTTTGGGTTGGTCACAGCACCGTCGACATTCCAGCGCCTGATGGACCGTCGATATTCCAGCGCCTGATGGACCAGGTTTTGCACGGCCTCCATGAGTTTACGACTGCTTACTTGGATGATATCTTGATCCACAGTGAGACGTGGGAGGAGCATCTTCGGCACCTCAACATTGTGTTTGGCAAGCTACGAGCGGCTGGCCTACACATTAAAGAGAGCAAGTGCAGTATGGGAGTAAACAGTTGTGTAAACCTGGGTCACGTGGTGGGAGGAGGAGTCATCAAGCCGATGGAATGCAAGATTGAAGCAGTGAAGAATTATCAGCAGCCGCAGACCAAAAACAGGTGAGAGCGTTTCTTGGCCTGTGCGGATACTACCGCCGATTCATACCGGACTTCTCTACGATTGCCAACCCCCTCACAGAATTGACCAGGAAGAACAAAGAAAATAAAGTGACATGGACGGAAGCATGCGAGAAGGCATTTCAGTTATTGAAAGGTGCCCTTACCATTAAACCGGTACTGACATCCCCAAACTGGGAGAGGATGTTCATCATCCAAACCGACGCTTCAGCTACGGGACTTGGTTATTGTTGAGCCAGCGAGAGGAAGATGGAACCGAACATCCAGTAGCCTATGGATCCCACAAGTTGTTGCCATGGGAACAAAAATACTCTGCTATTGAAAGAGAGGCATTAGCCATCATAACTGTTATCAAACATTTTCGAACATATATTGAAGGATATAAGTTGAAGGTGGAGACCGACCATGTTCCATTAACTCACCTGGCAACCATGAAGGATAGTCATGGGAGGCTGGCCAGATGGGCTTTGGCTTTTCAGCCATATGATTTAGTGTGACCCATCGAGCTGGAACGGCGAATGCGAACTCCGACGGTTTGAGTCGAGACCAGGGCTCTCGAGCTAAGGTGGAGTGAGTGTCATGGAATCTCTCTCCTTTATCCATGACTGCTTCTTCCCCGAGGCTAAGCCTGAAGACAGAGACAGAGCCACTACGGGAAATGAAGGGGGAAGACATGGAACAAGTGGTTAATGAAGTACTACTGGACATGACCTTAAAAGAGTGCCAGAAGTCTAATAAAGTGCAAGCTGACACGACCGCAGAATCCGGTAGTGGAAACCCTGAAAGAGCGTACCTGGAAATGTGTGACGTACAAGACTGCCAAGGATTCTGATTGGTTGCCAAGGACGGTGTCCTGGAAGCGGGAGGAGGTACTTAGGAGATGAGCTGGGAAAATAGAAAGAAACTGAACTGTAGAGAGAACTGTGATTTATTGAGTAAAGTTGTATAGCCAGAGTATTATTGAGTTTTACGTCTGAGCGTCTTATTTGTATATAATTATGGTCTTGTTGTAGTAAGTTTACTATTGTCCAAATATACCAGTCCTTTTCATAAGGGGTAATACAATCCTGGAAGTGGATTGATTTCGACTAACTGTAGGTTTTGGTGTGAGACTAGAATCTAGGAAATCAAGTAGCTGTCCTAGTAGAAGGGTTTTCCCATCACACTGCTATCATAAACTGTGATTCCCTGTGGCAACTATGGCAACTCTCCAATATCCTCCAAGGAGAAGACTCTGCTATCATTAGGATAGATGCCTGGCTTGAAGGGAACAAACTGCACCGCTGCAATTCATAAGTACATACAAAGTGTCAAAAAATGACAATGTCCACTAGCTAACTAGAAAGCTAGCTACATAGCTATATTATTTCCAAACGCTAAGAATAAATCAAGGCTTACATTGTGCTTCTGCAAATACGATACCTTGCACAAAGTAAAGTACAACAGCATACCACTCCACCTCAGATCCTTTCATCCTGTACTAAACTACTTCAGACCCTAATTACAAGTCCCACTGATGTGCTATAGTACACCACACCCTTATTTAGCCGAGCTTGAGACTTACAGACACCGCTACTGGCACGTAGTCACCGACTGCGCCTTGAGTGACAAGCGGAGGCAAGGAAGGAAAAAAAAAGGTTAATAACTTTGTCAGTCCATAATCCTTTCTTGTCAGCCATGCAGCATGTTTTCACCTACCTGTTCAGAAAATTTGGTATGAGGGCTATTATTTCAGCTGCCAGGCGCGTTCTCTAGACCTTCACTGTGGTTAAGATGCGACTACGCTAACGAGTTTAGACTATGGAGCTCCATAGAATCTGCATGCTTCACTGTATAAATTTTTATGCCGGTTCAAAAGACAGGGCTCTCTAATAAAATAATGTTGCGTAGGTAGGTAGAGCTAACTATGCCAAAGTCAACTGCAACCCAAGGGTGGTATCTCAACTTCTTGAAGGTTGCGGCAGGGTAGCTCCTGCCTTCAGGTCATGCCCTTGAAAATTGAACTTTCACGAAAATCCAATTAAGGGGGGACTACACCTGAAACCACCAAAATTTGATTGCATTTTTATAGCCAACATAACTTTCCCTCCCTATTTTCTGTGAAGATACTTTTGATACCAACTTGTTGCTCATTCTGTGTGCTGTAAGATGATATGTGAAATGTCTCTATAGATACATTTTCTTAGAAGATACATCCAAAAAGGCAAGGGTCACTCCAATAATTGCACCCCCCAAACTGCGGCGAGGATATTTCCAAAGTGCCTGGTCTACAGATGCCCAAATTTGGTTTGTAGCTTACCAAGACATTTAGCTGTGATATAACAGAGGCTTATTTTTCAACACATCTCCTGTTCATTAGTTCTAAGGCATTTCATTTCCAACCACAAAATAAACGCAAAATCTGTGACAGTCACCTCTTCTAATCACCATAACTCGGCAATACTTCAAGTAAAAAAAAATATCTAACTGTTATATCACAGATCACTAAAAGAGCTCTCAAATTAATCCTCAAATATTGCAATTGAGTCAAGTGTGGCAAAGTTATGTTCGCCGCAAAATCAGAACAAAATAGATTTTCTAAATTCCTGGCAATATGTGTTGAAGGAGGGACAGTTGCATTTTTGGTGGGAGAGTGACCCACATGTATTTTCCCCCTTTTTTCTTCTTGCGGTTACCATTTTATAACTCCATAGATTCCGTAAACTTCATGGTATGGACTTGATATATAGCTCAAAAGATAGGTCTCTCTTTGTGCTCCCTGTTGATACTAAAATATTTTTTATAGGTATAACTATAGCCAAGTTACAGGAGCTACAAGTGGCTGAATAGAGCAGGGCTTCCTCTAGCCACTGGTGCTAATTTGAACTCTCTAGCACTTGGCAATCAGGAGATATTTATGCTGCCAGTTCAGGCATTCAGGTTTTTGAGGTTCCCTCCACTTTAGGTCTAGTAACTAGGCTATAGTTATACCTATGAAAAATATTTTAGGTTCAACAGAGAGCACAAAGAGCGACCTATCTTTTGAGCTATATATCAAGTCCATACCATGAAGTTTACAGAATCTACAGAGCTATGAAGTGGTAACCACAAGTTTATTTGTTTTGATTTAGCTGTCCCCCCCCCCCCCCCCCCCCTTTAGTGTTCCTTGTTGGTTTCTCTTCAAATCAATAAGAAATTGCATGGACAAAAACCATCATAACTTTGAAATGGAGCATCCAGTAGCTCTAAAACTTTAGAATTGGCTAGTAGATATGTACGGCAACAGTTTGAACTGATAAAAAAAAATTTAAAAAAACTTTGGCAGGTGTAGTTCCCCCTTTTAATGAGCCTTCAATCTCTAAATGACTTGCTGGGGGGTAGGAACTGGTCCCGCAGACCCGGCAGCTGCCGGACCAAAGTTTCAATACCAACCTCCAAACTTTCTAATCTTTACTGAGAGCACTCTCAGAGTCTTCTCCAGCCAGCTATCTTCAGTTGTCTTATTTTAAAATTCAAATGAAGCCCACCAAACCACGCCACTACATTTTTGCGCGTACGATTTTAGTATTATAGCGAGCGGATCATGGCCACGAGTGACTCGAACAGCTGACCAATTCCAGCCTAATAGGCTCTACAAGTTTCCAAAACAGAAATTTGGAAAAAGCTAAGATGAGAGGTATATATCTAATTAAAACTGAGCTGGGCATTATAGCTAGCTATAGGTTTATCTGTACTGCATCACAGTTTTAAATCTAAAACATAGCTACATGCCAGGTGTCGGAAACTCTCCTTTGATGACCTTCTCTGGTCAATCAATAGTTCACCGATGACGCCCGTACTCTTGTCTTGCAACCCTAGGTGACTCTCACTAGTCAAACCTCTTAGTTCCAGACCTAGCAGCAGGACCAAATAAAACCACTACTCACTTAGGCTAACCACAAGCTGTAAGATGACAGTAGTAACAACAATGAATTCTTCCTACAATCACAATAACATAATACAGTGGTGTTCCGTAGTCTATTACAATTCCATGTAATTCTCGATGAATGTGCAAAGGAGGGATAGTCTTAGCATGTTAAGCGCTGTCTACTTATCCACTCTCTCTCTCTTTTCTCTCTCTACTCTCTGTCTTTATATACACAATTCATGTCTACACCACACTCCCTAACAATTCCTTATACGGGTACGTTCGGGTGGTGTGGTGACTTCTCATCCTGTGGTTGCTCTGTCCAATCAGGAGACTTGTAGATTCCTTCTAGAAGGTTGTGGTTGTGCACAACCTCGTCCATAGACTGCAGTGGTTTTGGTTGAGAGTCATAGAGACTTCCTTCCTGTTGAACTTCTTGTCCTCTTGTGTTTAGGGGTGTTTCCGACACTCCCCCTTTGTTCTGGTGAGAGCCATGCTCTCGTGACAATCCGTCGGCATTCAGGTGGAATCTCCCTGGCTTATGCACGATCGTGTAGTTGTAGGGCTGCATTTGGAGTGCCCATCTTCCAATCCGTCCATGGCTGTCTTTTAGTCTAGCCAAGTGAATCAAAGGGTTATGGTCTGTGACGATGGTGAATGTGGTACCCTCAAGGTATACTCGGAAATGTCGAGTCCCTTCCACAATCGCCAAAGCTTCTTTTTCAATGGTAGAATAGTTGACTTCTCTCGGGAGAAGTTTTCTGGAAGCAAATGCGATGGGGTGTTCTTCCCCTTCCTCATCCATTTGAGAAAGTACATAGCCGACTCCTGTGTCTGAGGCGTCTGTTTGTAATGAGAAGGGTTTTTCCCAGTTAGGTGTAACCAATACTGGATAATGGGTCAGGGCAGTCTTCAATGCATCAAATGATGCTTGCATGGTATCGGACCATTTGATGTGATTCGGCTCTTTCTTTCTGGTTAGATCTGACAGGGGTGTAGCTATTGTTGAGAATGCCGGAATAAAACGTCTGTAGTAGCTACAGAGACCCAGAAAGGCTCGGACTTCCTTTTTTGTTGTTGGTTGTTTAAAATTCTGGACAGCCAGAATCTTCGCTGCCTGTGGTTGCACCTTCCCCTTTCCTACCACATAGCCCAGATAGTGGCATTGATTGCAGGCGAACTTGCACTTGGTTTCTTTTAAGGTGAGCTTGGCTTTTCTTAATCGTTTGAAGATCTCGTGCAGGTGTTGAAGGTGGTCATCCCAAGTATGACTGTGTACCACGATATCGTCGAGATATGCGGCTGCATATTGATGTGTGCCCTCCAATACTTGGTCCATCAATCTCTGGAATGTCGATGGGGCCGATACGAGTCCAAATGGCATGGTGATGAACTCATATTTACCCCACGGGGTGATGAAAGCTGTTTTGTTTCTGCTCTTTGGGGCGACGGGCACCTGCCAATATCCTTTGGTGAGGTCTAGGGCAGTGATGTAGTTTGCACCGCCTATATCATCAATCATATCTTCGATCCTGGGTAACGGATATGGGTCGGCTCGGGTGATGAGGTTGAGCTTCCGGTAGTCTACACATAGCCGCTTGGTACCATCTTTCTTTGGTACCAAGACTACCGGTGCTGCCTACGGACTCTTTGATGGTTTAATTATCCCCAAACGAAGGAGTTCCTTGATTTCCTTCCGGAGGTACTCGTGTGAGGTGTGTGCCAGTCGGTAAGGTGGCAACCTCACTGGACTTGCATCTTCCGTCTCGATCGTGTGTTCAGTGAGTGGGGTCCTTCCTGGAGTGTCGCAGATGACATCCTCAAACTCCTCCTTTAAATGTCGTAAATCTCCTTCCTGTTGGTCAGTCAAGTGGGTAGGATGTGGTTCTTTTATCTCGTTCACGGGGTCTTCATTAATGTCATCATCTACAGTAAAGAAAACTGCGGGGGCAGGGGCCTTCCATAATTTCATCCCATTAATGTGAAAGGTTCTCTCTCTCTTCCTCCCCTGTCCCATGTCTACCTCATACGTAACTTTCGATAATTTCTTTGTAATAAGAACAGGGCCTCGCCACTCACTTTCCAACTTATTTTTGTGCCTTGGTTGGAAAACCAACACATGATCTCCCACATCAAATTCTCTGGTTATGGTCTTACGATCGTAGTTGTGCTTGTGGGCCTTTTTTGCTGCTGTTTCATTGAAGCCAGCCAACTCTCTGACAAGGGTCATTCTCTCTCTCAGGAGTCTCAAGTATTCCACCACGTTCTCATCTGTTTCTTCTTGCTCTCTGCTCCACAGATCTACCAGCTCGTCGAGGGGTGTTCTCATTCTCCTCCCATAGAGTAACTCATAGGGGGAGTACCCTGTCGACTTGTGGGTGGTGCCTCGGTAGGACCATAACACATAAGGTATGCATTCATCCCACTCACTTTGGTCCTTTTGTGTTAACTTGCGCAAGAGGCGTTTCATCGTGCTGTTGAACCGTTCCACCATTCCGTCGGTCTGAGGGTGGTATGGGGATGTCCGGATCTGGTGGAACCCCGTCATCTGGCGAAACTGTGCCATGGTCTTGGACACGAAGTTGGAACCATTGTCCGATAGTATTTCTTCTGGGGTGCCCAACCTGGAGAAGATATCTAAGAGACAAGTGACAATGCTTTGTGTGGTCACATTACATAGAGGGAATGCCTCTGGCCATTTTGTGGCATAGTCTTGTACGACCAACACATATTTATTCCCCTTTTTTGTCCTCTTCAGTGGTCCGAAAACATCCATAGCAATCCTCTTGAAGGGGGTGCTAATCACGGGTAGGGGTTGTAGAGGAGCTTTCTTAACCGTTGCAGGGGCAGCCAGTTGGCAAGTTGGGCAGGATCGGCAGGCTTCCTTTACATCTGTTGTTATCCCTGGACACACCACTCTCTGTCGTAGTGTATCCAGAATCCGTACTTCACTGAAGTGTCCGGCGATGGGGGAGGCATGAGCCATCCTCAGTATCTCGCTCCTGCAGATCTTAGGCACAGCCAATAAATATTTTTCTCCTATAACACTTGGTTTCTTATGTAACAGACCTCCCTTCCAGCAGAACCCACCATCCCCAGCTTCGTCAGCTTGACGTCTCCACTCCTCCAGAGATGGATCCGCCTGCTGAAGAGAGCGAAGCTGGAGTGGCGAGGTCTGCTCAAGGTTCGTCTGGACCTCTGGTTTCTCGGTTACTTTTTCTGCTGCTTTGATCTGTGGGGGAGATACAAACATATCATTATCAAATTCAAATACTTCACCCAACTCGGGTTCTTGGTTGACTTCTTGAATGACTGCTCCCTGTTCTTCCTGAGCTTTTTCTTGTTCATCCTGCTCGCTCTGTTGTTTCTTTTCTTGAGCCCTGGTCACAACCATAGCTACTTCCATGTCTTCTGGTTGAGGCTCAGCCACCAATGCTTCTCTTACTAACTTTCGGAATTTAGGCACATCTTGGCCAAGAAGCATGTCCACGTTGAGATGGGGTGATACGCCCACAGCCAGTTCATAGCTCTTTCCATCAATTTCCAGGACAATTTTTGCGGCTGGAAACCATACCTGTTTTGCACTGGCCGTTGTGTAAGGTATCTTCCATCTTAGACGGTGTCCAGTTTGAACACAGCATGGATGTACCATGGACTTGGTACACCCGGTGTCCAATAGAGCCGTCACTGGTTTTCCATCGACCATGACCTCTCTCATCCATTGGGGTAGTGATTTCTTTTTCTTGAAGATGCTGCAACATTGGGCACCTTCCATTTTCACTCTACAGTCTCTCCTCACATGTCCTTTCATCCCACACCTGAAGCATTCGATGGTACTTGCATTCTTCCGGTCACCTGCGTCTAGACGTCTGGGTTCTGGGACTCGCTCATGTCTTGGTGTTTGAGGGAACTGTGTTTGAGATCGATTCCTTTGTTCTGTTCTTTCTGGAGGTTTCGGTCGTGTCTCTCCATCTCTTCTTTGCTGATTCCCCAAATGTCTTGCCACTGCCTCACTTAGCTCATCGTAAGTAGTAGGGTTGAGGTTTCTCATTTGAGCCTGCAACCACCGTGGCAGTTTCTGTAAGGCTTGTTCTTGTAACATGGCGTCCATCATTGGTTTGCCTGTAGCCTCTACCCACTGGATGAACGCTTGCCTATGGCAACGGAACCATTCATCTGGCTTGCTCATGTCAAATGGCACCTCGAAGGCCTTCCTTCGATAGGTCTCCTCGGAGATGTGATAGGTAGCTAGAAGAATCGCCTTTACCATCCCATAATCAGCTTGATCAGCTGCTCCCAATGTTGACACAGCCATCATGCCTCGTCCTGCCAGTGAGCTTCTTAAATATATGCTCCACTGGTCCCTTGGCCAAACTGCAGCTCGGGCAGTGACTTCGAAGGTCTCCAGATACGCTCCCATGTCATCAACCCCCTCCACAAACTTCTGTAGAGTAAGTTTGGGTGGAGCAGCTCCTGGGACTGGGATGGGTACCTCTGGTGCTCTGTTGTCAGCCAGGGCCATCAACAGCTCGGTGTGCTGTTGGGCCATCTGATCCAATCTTTGTTCCTCTCTGTCCGCTCTCCTCCTGTCGGCTCTTATCCACTGGGCCATTACATCGGTCAATTGGCCTGTTCCTTCATCCTTCTCTTCCTCACTGTGGTGACCTTCTTGAGGTGGTCCCTGTTCCCTGCTCCTCAGGTGCCGGTCCCATCCTGCGCCATGTTGTCCTTCTGATAATGACATGGTGGTTGTAACTCAGATACACACACACAACAACAAAAAAATAGTAATTAGCCTGGTTTTTGGAGTTGGTTTTCAAGCCCCAAAGGTGTAATCACCTGGACTGTTCCCCAGCTATTACAACAATCAAAAAGTTTAACAGACAGACCTGGTCCTGGGTAGCTATCTCCCTTAGACAAGCTATCCCACTTGGGTATCTCCTCACTGAGATATCCCACCGCTGCCACCAAATGTCGGAAACTCTCCTTTGATGACCTTCTCTGGTCAATCAATAGTTCACCGATGACGCCCGTACTCTTGTCTTGCAACCCTAGGTGACTCTCACTAGTCAAACCTCTTAGTTCCAGACCTAGCAGGACCAAATAAAACCACTACTCACTTAGGCTAACCACAAGCTGTAAGATGACAGTAGTAACAACAATGAATTCTTCCTACAATCACAATAACATAATACAGTGGTGTTCCGTAGTCTATTACAATTCCATGTAATTCTCGATGAATGTGCAAAGGAGGGATAGTCTTAGCATGTTAAGCGCTGTCTACTTATCCACTCTCTCTCTCTTTTCTCTCTCTACTCTCTGTCTTTATATACACAATTCATGTCTACACCACACTCCCTAACAATTCCTTATACGGGTACGTTCGGGTGATGTGGTGACTTCTCATCCTGTGGTTGCTCTGTCCAATCAGGAGACTTGTAGATTCCTTCTAGAAGGTTGTAGTTGTGCACAACCTCGTCCATAGACTGCAGTGGTTTTGGTTGAGAGTCATAGAGACTTCCTTCCTGTTGAACTTCTTGTCCTCTTGTGTTTAGGGGTGTTTCCGACACCAGGCAACCATCCAATTCCAGGACAGTCCTTAGATTTTTTGGATGCACAATTTAGACTAGGAGTCCAGGACTATAAGCTGATTCAGCACTGCTAATCATGGCATCTAATGATGCCAGCCACCTTGTTCATGTGGTACGACACTGTATTATGTTACTGTAGCATTAAAATTCACAGTGCTAGAAAAATCATGAGGCTCAACCACCAGCAATAAAGGCAAAATAGAGTTTGCATTATCAGGACAATGTATTTATGTATGATCCATTTCAAAGTAAATAACTAGTTTAACTTATTTTAGCTGTACACTAGAGCCATGTTTGCACAAGGCCTTAATCCAATCATCCATTGGTTTAGTCTTATCCGAGTTACATACTAATACAATAATCCAGATTAAAAACACCAAATAATAGCTAACCTATAAAAATAGGTGGAGTACAATCCTTAGAGATCTTGAGTAAATAGCTACAGTGCAAGATGAATGAAAGTGCATAGGAAAGAACCACTTATGTACATAATGGCCAGGGAACGGAACAAAACTACCGTCAGTTGTCCAGATATTAGACCAAGCCAGTTGGCATGGATGCCAAGAGTCCCGAAATGTTATAACATTTTTCGGAATTGAAAAGCTCCAAAACATTTTGAGAATGGAACAGGAGAATCACTGCAGTTGAAGATTATTATCGTTGCTTTTACTTTGAAGCAATATACTTGGGCATGTCAGCAATTCAAGATCGCTTTGATCAGCCAGGATATGCTGTTTACCAAAATCTTGAAGAATTGCCTGTAAAAGCTGGCTGAGTTAGTGAAGTTGTTTCTTTTTATGGAGAGGCCTTCAATAAGAGTGAGCTTTCAACTCAACTTCAAGCTTTTAGTTAAAGTTTTAGCTCACTTGAGTCAGATGGAACTGTAACACTGAAAGATATCTTGACTTTTCTTTGCAATCTTTCTGATGGTCAACGTGCATTTTTTAAGCAGGTGTGCTGAGTTATCTGTCTAATCCTTGTCATGCCTGCTATGAATGCTGCAAGTGAAAGATGTTTTTCCTGCATGAAAAGAATAAAAACATACTTATGAAGTACTATGAAACAGGATAGACTTAATCATCTAATGATACTAACATTTACAAAGAAGCTTTGGAATGCCTTGATCTAGTCACAATTGTAAATGAATTTGTGAGGAACTATGAGCACAGACTCAGAGTGTTCCGGAACTTGTGAACTTATTTCAAACTAAGTTTATTCCAGTTATATATATTCTTTTCAATTACCATGATATTTCTTTTCAATAAGGTGCGTGTATCGCCCTCCCTTACACACACTTTTGCCTGATCAATCCCAAAATGCTTCCTACCCTCTGACTTGCCAGATGCAGCCACATACTAAGAAAGTTCCTCACTGCTCCTTTCAACCTTTCTCCATTCATCTCTTCCTTGTAGAAACTCCTCCTCCCCCCCGAAACACATCCAACACATGGCAGAGAAAGCATATATACAATAAATGAGAGTATATATAGTGCTCATTATATAGAAGTACCACTTCTTATGTTAACATCTTTAGCAATCTGGAATACATCTGTTAAATATGCAGCATCATCATATTATTTAGACGAGGGTAGGTTCACTCAGGGTCAGCTGCAGGTATTCTTTGATCTCTGCAATGTAGGAAAAGTTCTTTCAGCTGTGGCTGCAGTTACTGGTACAGTGAGGAGGATATATTAGTTAGTAAACTGTAAACTGCACCTACCGTGCTTTTACTGGCTTCATAATTTCACATCAAGTGCAGATACGAGTGATTTTTTTAATCTTAGTGGTTGAATGTTTTTGATCATAATATGTTTTCACCCTATCTGGAAGCATTTGTAGATGAAGAATTTGCTGATGCGTGTTTACCACTTTATCATAAATCTTTATATTTTCTGGAAGATTATATCTAAAATCGTTAGAATCATTTCCAGCATTTAAAAGTACTCTTACCAATGATACCTCTAGGGGCAAGCCCCTAGTTTGGTCAATCCCATACTTCAATTCTTCAACAACAATATCTATTGCCTCATTAAATAGGATCACCAAATGAATGTGGTATCTCAACAGAATCTAATCTTCTAGGTTGACATTTTTGACAAGGCAGCACACTGAAAATCATGAGCTTTCATAGCATACAAATGCCCACCTTGTTCAACAATTGCCAATAAAATTAATTGGAATGCTTTGGTGCACATTGTCCATCTTGTTGGACAAAGTGGCTTTAATGTTGGAACAACAATGCCTGGAATGGTTGATAGTTTTGGTGAAAATACTTGCATGATCAGCATAAATTGTGTACAAGCATGCTCAGTTTGTTCAGGCAGTTCTCAGGCCTCACATGAGTTCTTATTTGACTGCCTGTGTGGTATGGGACAAGTTTTATACCCTTCTTTAAATCAGCCAGGTTCATTGAAGAGACCAAATGAGACAATAACAGCAGCTTCTTAGCTAGAGGCAAATAAACTGGCTGCATGGTCAAGAGAAATGACATTGCATGCCGAAAACAGAATTGTGATATTCAGTGGATTTACTTTGGAAATCACAGGAAGAAATATGATATCTGAAAGTAGTTCCTTAAATCTGAACAGAAATAATAATGTTAAACTATAATTATAGTAATTTGGTAAAATGTATAAATTCTTATTTCACAGGATTCCTTCCCAAAATATCAAACAGGCCTGTGTGCAAACTGTGCTATCCAAGTAGTTTGCCATGAATGCTACACTTTGCTTTATCATTATGGAAATTGATGACTGCATCCTGCACTGGCAGAAGAGAAGAAGTATGTGTGAGTGTATTTCATGTGTGTGTGTGTGTAGTTTGCCATGTATGCTCAGTTTGGCTTCATCTTATTTGAAACATGATGCCTGAACCCTGCACTAGCAGAATAGATGTGTGTTTGTGAGAGAGAGAGAGAATTAAGTTGCCTTGTACTATCAATCTTTGTACCTATAAGAAGTAAATAGAGGAGAGAGGGGAGGCACATGCATGAGGGCTGGACAGAACAGTTCTTTGTAGCTGGATAATAACTAGCCATGAATGCTGATAATGCACTGGGGATTCTATAGGGACATGTTTTTAGCTATTATTTTTAACACTCCCATTCTTTTACCGGTAGCTATCAAACTCACAGAGAGAAAATTTGTAATTAGGACAAGTATCAACTCAAATCAGCTGAAAAAAGTTGACTATTTCTAGCTAATCTCTGAGACAGTTTATACATCCTAATACTACAAGCTATTTAGAAAGATAAGCTGGCTAGAAAATTATTTGTGTTCATAATTGTAGTTGACTTGTAGTGCTTGTCATCTACCATCAAAAAGCTTCTGGTAAAGCTTCTACACTCGATCTGTCCAGGTTTATGTAAGAGACTGGACTTTATAAAAGTCAGTCTTTAACTAAACTTTGAATATTCCTTTTGAGATTAAAATGAATATAGATTTAGTTCTGTGAGAAAGCTATAGCTATAAACTACATCTGTAGTTATAGCTGCTATATTGTACTCGACTTGCTCCTAAGAAAGAAGTCTATAAATGAAAAATTATCAGATTAAATACAAATTTTGCCACAGCTTAGGTAAGCTATGGAACTTACTTGTGTGGTCTTGAGGGCTGTGGGGGAAAAAATACCACAGCTGTATTAATGGCAGATAAAATGTTAAGGCTAGCACCGAAGAAGGAAGTCTATCGGCTAAATACTACTGCTACATAACTGCCCAATATTAACCCCATTCAAAGATTAGTATATTCTAGCTATGCAGAATTGAAAGTAGTCAACATGTGGGTGTGCATGTACCATAGGGGCGCACCAAGAGCTCAAGATTCATTCATGCACATAAGTACGAAATCTCCAGATTCTGATATAATTAACTAATTGTGTGTATTAAACTATTACAATCATTGTAGCTTCCCACAATATATATTCACATGACAGTGGCTGTTGCTATGATTGTGCTGGATTCAGTCTCTCTGTAGTGGACACTGGAATGTTCAGCCTGTCCATTACATAGGAAGCAGTCCTCATGCTTCCACATGATAGTGATACTGATAGGGCTCACAGACTGAGATATTGATGAGGAAACACAGCAACTGGGAACTGTTGGACAAACTTCATTGCTGAAGATCACTTGCTCCATTCAATACTCACCAGCAGAAGCAGTAGTTCCTGTACAAGTACTTGCAGGGGAGGAGCCTGCAGTGTTTACAGCTGTTAGGTGTGTTTCATACTTGGTAGCTTCTTGCAGGGAAGTCAGAGTGTAGTTTCTTGATGATATAGGAACAGTCACACCACCTGATGAAACACTAACACAGCCTTCAACTTTCATGTAACTAATTGTGTATGTGTCCATAACATCTTGGGAGGGCTGTGATCATGAGAGCTATACTGATGTAATCTTATTCCATCAGGCGTATGGGAGTAGAAGGTCTAACAAAATAATGTAATATTCATATATTGACATATTTATATAGCACCGTTCCTTTGCCTAATCTATACTTTTATATATCTGTGCCTAGAACCTGTCAGATCATCTTTGTTGTCAATGCTCTTAACACAGCAGCAGAACATACATACACGCTGTACAAAAACTTCACTCATGCCTATTCCTAGAATATATTTTATATAACTCAAAAGTACATACTTGGAAAAGCTGATCTGGTTTTGCATCAATGCTTACTCAGTTGGACTGCAGCTACTGTAGCTAGAATTGTGGATCTCAGAGCAATATATTTAAAGACACTATAGAGGCGAGTTACATGGCTAAACTAAATACTGGTAAAGTGTTTTATATAATTATATTTATGGCATATAATATTAATAAACCTAATCCATTTTTAGCAAGAGAATTTTATATATAAAACTGTTGTGCATGTTTTTATTCACACATGGCAAAGAATAACATCAGCTAATATTGGTTAGTATGTGTGTGTGTGTGTGAGTAGTGGAGATGACATAAGCAACTTCTTGAAAGAAGCTATTTCTTGAATAATATGTTAAATTACACTCTCTAAATAGTAAGCGAGTTAGTATGGCAGAGATATATTCGGTGGTCACAAGTGAAGGGATCGCTCTGATCATGAATCAAGTGAGTGAAGGTGAAGGCATTCTTATTTACTTGAAGCAAGGTTTTTTTGACCATACAGCAAAGGAATACTTGGTATATAGTTGTGGTTATTCGACCACAACAGGGTATATAGCTGACAGTGATGTCTCACTAATTTGAAAAACACAGATGGATAGGGTTTTTGTATGGATCTAACAGTGTTAGAAATGTGATGCGAGTGTTTATAATAGAAGCATGTTCTCTTATTGACAAATTGAAGTTATTCATAGCTTATAATTATACCAACTTTCTTTGAGCTAAAACAGAGCACATAGATAGAGCTATCATTTGAGCCACATATAAATCGCATACAATAAAGTATTTGGCTGCAATGGAGCTAAAAACCAAGCACATATCTTTATTGACTGGCACTATGGTGCTAACAGATGACCTAATTGCAAGAGCTCCGAGTAAATCCCTGATATTTTAAGTTTTCAATTTGGAATAGTGCTCTACAAACCCGATGGGGAGAGGGTTAAGAAATAAAACTAATTTAATAATAATACATTTTAAGAGGATTTGGAAGCAGCTTTCTTTGAGATGGCAAATGCATAAACTAAATGTGAGTTAATAAGGCAATACTTTCAGCAGAAATTCTCAGAATACTAAAAGTAAGAACGTGCAGAAGCTGACAAGAACTTGTTATAGTGATAGTCAATTTAGCATGCTCAGTATCATTAGCACATCTCTCCTCTAATGACTAGATATATGCACTCAGCAGGAAGATGCGGAAATAGTTAGTACAAAAACAGTATTTATAATAGAGTAAGCACATGAGCAAGTAAAAGCTTGGAATGTTTAAGACAAGTGTCCACCGACACAAATCTACAGTTAGAATTTTCCAAATGAGTATATTATATTCTTCTCAAATTACTTGATAATGACTTCTTAGTAATTGCAGGTGTCACAATATTTCTTGATAGTCATGAAGAAACATGCATGAGCAGACCAGCTGTATTTGTAATCACAAGAATTGTGTTCAGAATCTTATGTATAAACTTCAATATAAAGACCTTTAATTCCTCTTGTTTTGCATTGAGTGCATCGCAAACTGTTGAATTCCAATAATATGTATATACATGTTTATTTTGACTGAAAGCCTTCTCAGATGAGCTAGCAATTTTTCCATGTCACATTTTATAGAACTGCTTGAGTTTTAACATCAACCATTAAATGCACTGAATACTTTGGAAAACCCCTAAAATTCTCATGCAGGAAGTGTTTCTCAAGCTCTTCCTCTATGCTGATTATATATTCTTATCTAGTGACAGAATCATCACACTTGCTAGAAACATCTTGTTTATTTCCTTCAATAGGACTATATTAGAAGATGTTGTATGTGTTGTAGACCAACTACATCTTCACATATTTCACATTTTTCAATTGCATACCACAGAAGTTGATCTGTGTTGTAGATGGATGGAAAGCTGAGTAAACTGATGAAATAATAATATCATTGAGACAAACTACCAAGATCCTACTATCATTTTGAAGTTAAGAGCTGTTATAGTGCACATACCTAAAGCATCTTTAACCCTTTCACTGTTGTGGGTGTGGGTGATATGGGAGAAGCTGTAGTCTGGTAATTACCTTTCAGTGGCAAAAAAAAATGTAAACAGTTCTCGAATGGAATTTGTGTTTATTAGTTAAACTGTTGTGGGTGTGGGTGGAATGGGCGAAGCTGTAGTCTGGTAATTACCTTTCAGTGGCAAAAAAACTGTAAACAGTTCTAGAATGGAATTTGTGTTTATTAGTTAACAAATCAAGGTCTGTGAGTGAAAGAAGAAAAATCTAGTGCTTCTAGAAAGTATTCTAGTTGTGTCTTTCACCACAGATATATTATAATCATCAAGCTACAATATTTAATCCTTACTCAACTGGATATCTTGGTTTGTGTTTTTTATGCAGTACTAAAAGCTAGGTAGCTATATACACTGTACATTTCCCAATTACCTACTGATTTTGTCATAAACCTTCATACTGTACATCTTATCACAAAATGTACCCACCATCCCAATATTGTTACCTCTGCACTTAGTATATAGAGGTGTCACTCTTTTGACACTAAACTCGAAGTAAGCACATTCAACATTGATTCAGCCAATCAGATGAGGTTTAGTGTATCTTGTATTTACCAGAACAAGGTTTTCTGCAAAGAAGCAAATTTTACAGGCCTGGGGCAAACAAAAAAGAAGATCTCTGGCTGAAGTGACCTGATTAAGCTTTCACCATTTAGATGGCTGTCACTAAAAATTTAAGCTACATAATGTGGCACATTTACATGTTCACAATTGCCATCTCCCATACATCACTTTATGAGAGAGCAACCAGCTTGTAGTCATAGTTAATATCCATTACCGATTTGCAATTACTTATTTTAACCAGGATTACTAATTTACTTTTGGCGAAGCACTTCTGCTTGGCCTGTTGTGAGATGCTGGCATAACAAATTTAACAAAAACGCTTTCCCTCACTGACAATCTCAGTGAGTTGGCTATGTATATCATATTTATTAATGATCTTGATGTTATGACATAACACTTCACCAGACCCATTCCTTTTGCAGAACAAATCAGTAGCAAAATAATAATAATAATAAAAGAAGAGAAGTGGCACTCCCTTCAATGCATAATGCATGTTATGCCAATGCTCTTGCTCCATTAGTATTATTATTATTATTTTGGGGGAGGGGGCTGAGGAGGGAGGGGCTGTAATTGATTATGCTTGTCAACATATTTCCATATAGCCAGTGCTGCCTGTATAGCGTTTGCTATTTTGATTCTAGTATTCTAGTTTGTGATTGAACATACAATTCTTTATGCATGGAATTTCAACATAAATGCAATTTGTTCAATTTCTAAGCACTAGATCTAAAACATAGGGCCACACCTCATTTTACTATATGTTTAAAAGCTGACCCATAACTAGAACTATCAATTCATAAGTTATTGGTGACCTATCACTTGAGCCATTTCAGATGAAGCATATTGCCTTCCATTCTTGATCCTTTGGTATAATGGCACCAGTTAACCTTTCGTTTCAGTCTACCTGGTTTAAGAATTTTAAGTGGCTGCACTATAATATTGTGCATAATGCAGCTAGAGGCTTGACATATCAAAAAGCTGTACAGGACAGTACAGCTGTGATTACTCTTGTGACTGAGCAAGACTTGCTAGTGAAGGGCTTTAAAACTGGAAGGAGAACACACGTTGCTTTTCCAAGCATGAAAGCTGTTACTTCCAGAAGGTCTGTGCTGCTTCCCACGCTTCATATTGCATGCTATTATTACAGTATATTGCAAAAAAACACAACAATTTCCAGCAAGTTGAAGTTTGAAGTTTCATTCATTTCACTGCCCTTTATGGATGGTCTTTATAAACATGCATGTTCAAACAGGAACATAAGAGAGATAGTCAAGAATTGAATTAGAAAAAGTGCTAAATGACAATTTGAAGATCTAAGTGGTCAGCTTGGGGGGGAGGGGGCAGCAAGTTAGCTATATCAAAATTCAAGTGACACAGGCAGAGATGTTCTAAGTGTCGTTGAAATAGGAGTGTAACATTGAGGGTGGATCCAGTCCTTAAAAGGGGGTAGTTCACCCAAAACTGGAAAAAAACGTCTGTTGACTTTGAATGCCCATAACTTTTTTAAATAATTGGTTTGTGTAGATAATGTTATGCTCAAATTGTTGCTTGTTCTATGTGCTTTCCAATGATATATAAAATATCTCTAGAGGCATGTTTTGTCAGAAGATGCATGCAGAAATGCATGCATCTTCAGAAACAGGGACCCTCCTTCTCTTGGCAGACCCCCACTACTCATTTTAAAAAATCAAAAGCTGTAAATTGGTTTGTGGCTTGTCAAAGCTAACAGCTGTGATATCAATGATTTTATATTGCAATAACTAAAGTTTTTTTTTTTTTAGAGTAACATAAATTTTTTATCACATGACATATTATACTAGTACTACATCACATTTTGTAAAGTTAATAGTTGATGATGGGGGGGGGGAGTTAAATACTGCCATCAACCCACGCAGAACATGGTGGTAGCCTGCGTGACCACATGGCAGCATTTCCCTTCCACAGACATAGAGCCAGACGTTGGTAGAGGTGGCGGGTTGTTTCTGCCGGAGCTGTTCTTGAGCGCTGTCCCAACTGATGGCCGATTCTGGAGATGGTAATGGTGGCTTCTTCGCTCCAGCCGCCTAGCGTTTCCACCACAAGGGGTATAAAATCGACTCCCACGGAACGACAGGCATCACTGTGGGCGGCCAACTTCCTCTCCTCACCTACTCGCAGTGCGTGGCCCTTGGTGGTGGCGGCTCCGGCAAGTGTGCGAGGTTGCATGGTTGATATAACCGTCACATCCAAAGCTGCAGGACGCCCCCTACCCCAATTTGGGAGATAGATGTCGGCTGGGCGGCTGCGCGAACCAGGAATGAGAGATGGAACCTCCCTCCTAGGTGCCAGAGCTGCAGACTGAGCAGCATTGAAGAGGGCATCTCTGAGGGCATCATGCCTATGTATCCGGTCACCATTCCCACCGCATCCTACCTGATGATCACCAAAAGCATCTGCATCAATGGAGCGGTCACAAATCTGGCAGGTAGCATCACCAGAAAACATCCTGAGGCCCAGCCAGTAGTTGAGGCAAAGACGAAACTCCAGGTCATGAAGGTGGAGACCTAGGGCTGGGGAAGGGACAACATTTAGCCAGTCCCCTGCATGTGGAAGTGAGGAGGAGAGAGCGAGGGCACGTGATCTGTTGTCTGGAGCCGAATCTAGGAGCAAGTTATATGTTATTTCATCTATTCTCCTGGAAAGGGGACGCTGTCGGAGGGGGATGTCGATGTCCTCCAAAGAGCGCCACTGAGGCATCTCAGCCGCAGTTGCTAAGGCAGCCACAGCTCCAGGCAGATGGACGGAAAAAGCTGGTTGGTAACCCAAGATCCTGGCAACCAGGTGGCGAGACGTGTCAAGAGAGCTGAGGTAGGCAGCTGGTGCATGGAGACTCGCCAGCCGGAGGTTGAGACCGCCTAAGCAGCTTGGAAGAGATGCCTTTTGCCAGGACCAGTCAGATAGAGACCCTCCTGCAATGTCTGATAGCGTGTCCCTCATTAGAAGATCGAAAGCCTTGGTGGCCTCAAGAGCGAAAGCAGGAGGACAGCATCTCAGGGGGAAAATAAACTTAGGGAGAGCCAGGCAAGAACGAAGGAGGGTTATTTCAAACTGTGAGTCTTCCAAGTCTTGCAAACGGGCCACAGAAGCCCGTATTTTTTCCACTCTCTTAAGCATAGCGGATTCACAGAAAGTCGCAGAACCAATGGGGCATCCAAGCAGGCAAAAGCCGCTCCTTGAAACCGGAATTTCCTGTGGTAGTTGGTTAAGGGATGAGTCACCATTTTCTGGGATGAAAAGTAGGGACTTTGAACGATTGAGATTGAGACCTCGGGGAGGGCCATCTTCCTCTACAATCTTCAAGGCCAAGGCCAGATCCTCAGGAGAACCACACAAAGTCCCATCATCCAGGTACCAGGCATTGATGAGCAGGCCAGGTACCTCCCTCTTGATTCTTTCAACAATCGGGTGAAGAGTGAGAGAGAAGCACAGAGGGCCCAGTGGATCGCCTTGCTGAACACCACAACAACTGAGCATAGTGTGCTCGCCGAAGTGGAGCAAAGGTTGTGAGCCATAACTACTCTCCACCCAATTGGACAGGTCAGGGATGTGTTTTCTAACCTCCTGAAACATGCATTCGCGATCTATGCTATTAAAAGCATTAGCGAAATCAAGGAGCAGAGTCCAACGTGAGTCAGGACTGAGATCTGGGTTCTCCAACATGCTGGAAACTGAGTGAACAATTGCCTCGCACCCCACCTTGACCCCCACTCCAACCTGCAAGGGTGTGAGGACACTGAAGGCCTCAGACTGAACCGAGCGGGAGAGGCACTTGGAGGTGAGTCGACGAAGGACCTCACCCACCGCAATCGGACGGTGTCCACCCCCTTTCTTCTGGCAAGCGAGCAGGGTAGCGCCGCAGAGATGAGTGGCAACCTCAGGAGGGGCACGACCAGTGCAGAGGAGGTTGACAGTAGCGGTGATAACTTTCAGGACACGATTGCCAAGGTCGGGAGATGGACAGAATGCTGCCTCCCTAAAATGGTTAGCACGGAACAAAGAGGGACCCGGGGAGGAGTCACTGGGGAAAGATCGCAGCGCCTTAGCAACCAAAGACTCAGACACTCTGATAGACGATGGAACTGGTGATGGAGGAATGAGGCTGGGTGGAGACTGAGGGTGTTTCGATAGTAACTCGTCCAGGATTTCGCGTGAAGCTGGAGCTAGGCCATCCGAAGTCAGCGCCTGGATACCTTTCCTGTACTGGCCATCCTGGGTTGCCCGACTGGCACGTCTTGCATTGGAGGCACGTAGAGTATCCGAATGTGGGGGCTTCTTACACTTCCTCTTGCCTGTGGATATCTTATCCTCGGCAGCTAGCATATCAGCCCAAAGGCCAGCAATATCACCTGATTTCCATTTCCTAATACGAAGTTTCACAACCTTCACCAATTCACGCCATGGTAGTCTGGCCCCATTCACAGGGTTGAACAGGACACAACGAGGCAAAATAAAATACTTGACCCAGCTGTCCACATTGGAGGGATCTTCACTGATAGAAGTGAAAACATCGCAAACCAAACTTGCCCAAGAGTCTCGGGCACCCTTGGGAATATGATGAAGAGTAGTAGAGCGAGCTGCAAAGATAGAGTTCCATTCAGGGACTTGGGACTGTTCTGAAGGGAGGGACAGAGTGGGTGTGGAGGCAGGTGGGAGGGGAGGGATGGGCACAGAGGCAAAGGATGGAGGTAGAGCAAAATCAGGGGCAGACATAGAAACATGGGAGGGAGTAGTGATGGACCCTAGAGGAACAGCAGGGGTAGCATCTATGGCAACGCTTGATTGGACCTGAGACTGTGGCTGGATGTTGGGACAGGTCAAAGGTGCTGTCCATTTAGAGTTGGTGGACGGATGGTTAGCGATATTCGAGCAGTGACCGAGTCGACTGGGGAGGCAATTATGACAATCATTTCCAGCCTTAACACAAGCACAATTCCTGCAGCGCCCGGTTTTGTTACACTTGCAACACGCCATCGCAAAATCCTCACTCCATTCTTCAGGCTGGACCACGTGCACTAAAGTGGTTGTTGAATGGCAACGTGCCGTATTTGATTACGCGCTAAAATTGTATTTTTAGCGCGTAATCAAATACGGCACGTTGCCATTCAACAACCACTTTAGTTATTGCAATATAAAATCATTGATATCACAGCTGTTAGCTTTGACAAGCCACAAACCAATTTACAGCTTTTGATTTTTTTAAATGAGTAGTGGGGGTCTGCCAAGAGAAGGAGGGTCCCTGTTTCTGAAGATGCATGCATTTCTGCATGCATCTTCTGACAAAACATGCCTCTAGAGATATTTTATATATCATTGGAAAGCACATAGAACAAGCAACAATTTGAGCATAACATTATCTACACAAACCAATTATAAAAAAAAGTTATGGGCATTCAAAGTCAACAGACGTTTTTTTACCAGTTTTGGGTAGACTACTGGCCAACATAATAATTATTTTGAAGTGGCAGCTCTATATCTAAAGAATAGAGTCAGAGCAGGCATTCTGCATGGCAGGCTTGGCTAATTTGCCTAGTTCTGAAGAAATCTCCTCCAACAAGGGTAGCCAAGAGATTCTGGCTGCACCACCTCCAAATACCTGCTTATGACTCTGCTACATAAAGTAACTTATTGTGTGCATGTGTGTGGGTATCTGTGTGCCATTATTTATAAATGGATGTTTAAGTAAATGCATATGCTTATGAAGTATCATTACACTTATTCTCAGTATTTACAACAGCTCCTAGTGTGTTGATCATCATGGAGGCCTAGAGATGTTGCATGTGTAGGTGCATCATGTGTAGTAGAGACAACCATGCACCAGCTCTATAAACTTTCACCATGTCTTTTAATGTTATTTTTGTTGACTTGGTTATATACCAATGTATATACATATCTCTGTGTAAACTTCACTGAGTTACACATGTAGAAAAGCAACTGTAGCACACTGCACAACAACTAACTGAACAACAGTACAAACTGAAAGGAGATGGTGGTATTGTCTAACAGGACCACAAAAATATTTTAACATCAATAGTAAGTATTACTCAGTTTAGTATATAGTATATCTAACACATATCTTTAATGTATCTTCAATCATAACATTATTTTACTGTCCCATAAACTCCACCCTCTTGTCCTTCTCCAAGTCCAAGATTTGGTAACATGTTAATTATCCCATTGGCAGGGCACTAGTTTACACCAATGTCTACTGGTAGTTTGCAAGCCAGAGATCCACTTGGAACTGTTTCCTTGAACGTTCGTTTAAATACTTGTAATTATTTACCTTTCACTGCAAATCTCTTCAATGACCTCTGAAATTTATAAGACGTCGGTTCTCTCAAATAGGGAAACCGGCAACTCTATACGTAGAGATTTTTTAGGAATTGGGATTGAGTATCCATTTCTGAATGCAACTTCAGCTACATATCTTCACGACTACTAAATGTAACATCTCTGGCTGCCATTTCTTATTTGCAACTTGCCAGTTTTCTTAACTACTTCTAGTTTTCTTAGCTACTTCTCTTCAAGAAGACAAATTTTAAAATTAACTAAATCCCCATTCTGTTTGAGACAAATGACCCACTCATATGGTAATAATTATCATCTATGGCATGCTCTAATCGTTAGAGAGTGAAGTAGCAGATTTTAGATTGTGGTAAAATGAATACATATCATTCCACAGGGAATCCTTCCCAACATAACAAGCAAGCCTCTGTGTACACTGTGCTGACCAAGTAGTTTGCCGTGAATGCTCAGCATGGCTTCTATCATACCTGTAAATGATGATGACTGCATCCTGCACTGACCGAAGAAGAGAAATGTGTGTGTGTGTGTAACGATGTGTGTGTGAGCGGTGTGCACGTGTGAGTGAAGAATAATGTAACCTTGAATATCTAAATAGTCCTAATGTATAACACTCGAGATGAGAGAGGGGATGCACATGCATGATGGCTGGGCCTAGACCAGTATCAAATCAAATCTGCACACAAAACAAGATATATTTCTAGCTATATATGTCTCTGTAACTGTTTATGAATTCCCTTACTATTATATTTTTCTGTTTAGCAAGATAATCTAGCTAGTTACACATTATTTTTTATTTTTGCTTATTTACAACAAGAAACTGAAGAACAAAACTACAACTGAACAGAAACTGACAGGAGCCGATGTGTTTATAACCAATATGCCAACACAAATGAGCCGACCAACACTAGCACAGCACAACATGTGAAAGCAAATCCAATCATTACAGCGCCAGTGTCTCATACACACCATCAGTCAGAGTTCCTTCCACCACTTCTTGTCCTTCTCCGAGCCCAAGGTTGGGTGAAGTGGCAATCATCCCATATGCAGGGCACTGGTTCACACCAATGATAGGTGGTGGGCATGTCGCACGGATACTTGGAACATCATCCTTGTAGATGGAGTAACCTTCCTTGAGGTTGATCTCTTCATATTCACAGACTTTGTCAGTATTGCAAGTGGGAGGGTCTGTCCTTGTGGATACTGACCTACCAATGTGTTAAAATATAATAGGAGACACAAGATATTGGAGAGAGAAACAGCAATGACTATTAGTTTAGAATCTCCCAATAGTAATTTATTAATGGACTACTAATCTCATATTGTGTATAATAGTGCATGCACATTTCTGTGTGGAAGAACAGCTCTTGATTCCGTGTCATAAACAGCATAGAACTTTCCAGAGAACTAATCTGTGCCAAGTGCACTCTAATCCTCTTCAAATAGTGCATGGTAAAGAACAGACTATAGCATAGCATTCATCCAGAGGATTCTTTCAAATACAATACAGTAATGACCATTAATTTCTCAATTATGACTTTATTCTAGAAATTGCCCGTCACTGACCAATTGTAATATTGTACTGATGAAGGCTAGAGCATCTAGTTGAATCATCAAGAGACAATTTTTTGAGAAGGTTATTGTCAATTACTTTGGCACAAGTTACTTCCACACACATGTAGGTGTTTGGGTGTGTTGTAGCAGCTAATACTCCAAACTGGTGGGCAGCAGGTATGCAAACTGAAAGAGTGAACATTTCATGTATCCAGATACCCTCGGCCTCAACATTTAGTAACAGACCCCATGGAGGATATTGGTCTCACTAAATTGTATTGAAAAGACTTAAGACTCCTCAACCACAAACCCAAGCCCCCCCCCTCCCCATTGTGGATCTGACCTTAGAATCTATAGGTCAAATAAATGGCAAGGTCATTCCAAGTGCTCCAAATGGAAAAGATTTTATATCAAAAGTTGTGGCTACACATAAGTAGTGCAGTTGGGCAATAACAGCAAAGGTTAAATTGCAGTGGAAAAATCCCTGCCATCTTCTTATAAGGTGACACAGTGTATTAAGCATGAGACTAACACTAACCTTCTCTTAGCTAAGACAACAATGACCACAATGAGGATGAGGATCACAATAATGGCCACCAAGCCCACAACTGCTGCACCAGTACTGGCCCCAACTCCAAATCCTCCACTGCCTAATATATAATAAAAAAGTAATATAAAATAAATGAGCACATTCAAAACCTACTAATTAAAATGCAACACATCCTCTGCTGCTATTTACCATGGACATGCAGCATAAAATTCTGCCTGTACACCGCTACTGTTCCAGTAGGTAGGAGGATAGACACCTCACATGTGTATCGTGTGTTGTCAATATCACTGGTGACCCTCTCTATGTTCAGAACCAGTTGTTGCTGTCCTGAAGTACCACTAGCTAGCAGTGCTCCACTGTTGGAATCACTCAACCATTGTATAGACAGCACTGTCAGGTTGCTAAAGCAAGTGACATTTGGAGATGATCCAAGAGGATATGAAGTCTGCTGTCCAGATAATGCACTTGCTAAAGAAACAAAGGGAAACATGAAGAAAGTGTTCAATAATAGTAAGTATAGAACTTGTACATTGGTATGTCATTGTAGTGGCTGCACTTTGTCCACTGTAGTGGCTTAGCTGAGAGCTAGTGATGGAGAGGAGGTTGTGGTAAGTGGCAGTGGATGTGTCCACAACCCTCTGGCTCTGTTGGTAGGAGGGGCCACTCCTGTTCCAACTGACGCTGCTGGCAGGTCCTCCAGTGGATGCACAAGTGAGAACACCTGATGTGATGTTGTAGGTCAGAGATGTTATGAGGGGTGAGCCTGAGGAGAGTTATAGTAGAGTAGCAATACACACGAGTATGAGATGCTTAGTTACTGTACCAGCCTCTGGAGGGTATATCCCAACAAACACTTGCTGGGGGTTGTATGACTGTCTGGTACAGCACAGGTGAACATTCCTGTAGGCCCTGAGGCAGCACCTCTATGATGCAGCAAGATAGCACTGGCTCCTCTACTTATGGAAAATGATGCATCTACTCCAGAAGATTTCGCTCCTTCAACTTTAGTTCCCCCAGGCAGCACCCAATCACCATACCCAACACCTTCTTCAGTATCACCACTTCTACACAGCAGGCAACAAGGTCAGTGAAGCAGTTGAGAGCAGTCCTGCCCTCCCCTATGTCAGTCAGGGTCAGCAGACTGTTGTTAGGGTAAAGTACACCGCCAAGGAGGAGACCAAGACCTGTAGACAGTAATGTGATCGAAGATGAGTGTGTTATGTTATAGTCAACACTCTTACTGGTAGGAGTTCTGGTAGAGATGGCAGTCATACTGTAGGGGCCTTTCCCTACTTCATTAACAAGAGCCACTTCAAATGTGTATGAAGTACGAGGGGATAGTGGACTAGCAGTGTAAGTCCTGGCATCAATACTGGCAGTGGCTGTTGCTATGATTGTACTGGATCCAGTCTCTCTGTAACGGACACTGTAATGTTCAGCCTTTCCATTACGTAGGAGGCAAGCTTCACGACCCCACCTGATAGTGATACTGGTAGGACTTACAAATTGAGATGTTGGTGAGGGAACACAGCAACTGGGAACTGTTGGACAAGAAACTCACATCACTGTTACATATTAGTTAGTCCATTCAATACTCACCATCCGAATGTGTCGTTGTCATATATGGACTTGCAAGGGAGGAGCCTGCAGTGTTCACAGCTGTTAGGCTTATCTCATACCCTGTGGCTTCTTGCAGGGAAGTCAGAGTGTAGCTTCGTGCTGATCCAGGAAGAGTCACACTACCTGATGGAACACTAGCACAGCCTGCAACTTTCATGTAATGTATTTTGTAAGTGTCCACAACATCTTGGGAGGACTGTGACCATGTGAGCTCTACTGATGTAGTCTGAGGAGTGCCCATCAGGCTTGTGGGAGCAGAAGGAGCTGCAACTGTAATATTCACATATTGACATTTGCATAAAATATACTCGGGCTAGACCAATAGCAGCTTCTGTAGCTAGAATTGTGGATCTCGCATCAATATATTTAAAGACACTATAGAGGTGAGTAACATAGCTAAACTAAATACTGGCTCCTTACAATCCTGGTAACTAATCATGTCAGCCTATTCTGTGAGGTGGGGTGTAGGACTAAGCTTCGACCAGTAGCAGTTACCCCAGCTATAGTTACTCTGGCATGGCACTCTAGCAGGGAATCAAAAGGGCAGTGTTCACTGATATCGCAATCTCTAGTGTTGGATTGGTTACAGACACCCAGCATCAGAGATAGGTATATCTGAATGTATCTAAGGAGATTGTGAATGCTAGCTGTATAGCTTTAGTGAGAATATTTAACTAGATAGACACATTCAAAGAGGCTACAGTTAGCTTCCGACTTTCCTCCTCGCAGAGCCTCCAACCTCATTGCAGTGAAGTCAACATCAATTGAAGAACTATCAGCATTTATGATCTCCATTTCAGTATTTACTCACTTACAGATGTCCACATAAAAAAGAATACTGGTACAGTTCTGGGCCTATGATGTAAGGCTGCTTCACAATATGACACTGGGCCATCATATCTTATAATATTGTCCTATTGTATAGTATCATCATATTGTGAGCGAGCAACACTATGTCCTCCACAACCATATACACTCCAACTGCAGCTCATGTGATATGATACGATAGGACAACACAATACAATATGATGGCCAAGTGTCATATAGTGAAGCAGCCTTTGGTCTTGGCATGCTTGCAGCTAGAGTCAGCAGCAATCTTGTGAGCACAGCAAACCAGAGAGGAGGGCATGTCATCAGCTCTGCAGACATCTATTTTGAAGCATGGACACATTTTATCTTCCAAAAAAATGAAATGTTACCGCCAAGCTTGGGCACTGGCTTGCTACTCTCAACCTTTGCAGGTTTGACAACAAAAAGTTACCACCACACAACCTACAATGGAATACTGTTTCCAGAAAAGTTATGGCCATTTTGTAACTCTTGCATAGCTATACAAAATACCTACAACAGAATTCTTAATAGTACATGTTATCGTACTATTTCATGCTGGTTCTGTGGTCAGTACTTGTGGATCAGAAGCCATTAAAAATACAGATGAATCCATATAGTTGGAGGCTCTGTCCTTGTAACTGTCGTACATATTGGGCAGAAGACTATTAGAAATTACGATAAATAACATTCTGAGTGTGAGGAAATTGAGGTTCCAGACTACTCTCATGAACTGCACCCTTTATTTTCTGAGTATATTTGGTAAAGTGTCTGGGCAAATCAGCCGGGTATTCATGATATGAGGAAACTGCAGCAGATAACTTCTGCATACAGGGATGGAGGATCTTGAAGTCACCAGTTGGGGCAAAACACAACCCGAGGCAGCATGGCTAATTATAGCAATGACTGTGGTCTATCACATGGCTTCAAGCTGATTAAATACCATTCCTGGCATACACACTATAACCTGGCTGATATGCCATAGATTTATTGAGGTCTGCTTCATGAGACAACCTCCATACCTCTATACCACCAAGGAGACCAACATCTGAGAATTTATAAAGTCTTGTGTTTTAGACTTACTGGTAGTAGAGATGTCAGTGGTACTGTAGGGGCCTGTCCCTACTTCATTAACAAGAGCCACTTCAAATGTGTATGAGGTACGAGGGGAGAGTGGACTAGCAGTGTAGGTCCTGGCATCAATACCTGCAGTGGCTGTTGCTATGATTGTGCTGGATCCAGTCTCTCTGTAGCGCACACTGTAATGTCTGCTCTGTCCATTGCGTAGGAGGCAGGCCTCAAGCTCCCACCTGATAGTGATACTGGTAGGGCTCACAGACAGAGATGTTGGTGAGGGAACACAGCAACTGGGAACTGTTGGACAAGAAACAAACTTCATTGTTAAATAATACTTGTTAAGTCTAAGACTCACCAGCTGCAAGAGTAGTTCCTGTATAAGTACTTGCAGGGGAGGAGCCTGCAGTGTTCACAGCTGTTAGGCTTATCTCATACCCTGTGGCTTCTTCCAGGAGTGTCAGAGTCTTCCTTCTGGCAGATCCAAGAACAGCCACACTACTTGATGGAACACTAGCACAGCCTGAAACTTTCATGTAACTAATTGTGTAAATGTCCACAACATCTTGGGAGGGCTGTGACCATGTGATCTCTACTGCTGTAGTCTGAGGAGTGCCCATTAGGCGTGTGGGAGCAGAAGGAGCTGCAACTGTAATATTCACATATGGACATATTTATATAGCACAGATCATTTGCCTAATATACTTTTACATATTTACTGACTCTGTGCCCAGAACTTGTGAGATTATCATTGTTGACAATGCTCTTAACACAGCAGCAGAACATATATACGCGCTGTACAAAAACTTCACTCACACTTGGTGGCCTATTCCTTATTTTATATAACTCACAGCTACATACTTGGAAAATAGCTAGTCTGGTTTTCCATCCATGTACTCAATACTTACTGAGTGGGACTCGGGCTAGACCAATAGCATCTTCTGTAGCAAAAATTGCGGATCTCGTATCAATATATTTAAAGACACTATAGAGGTGAGTAACATGAATACTGGTTCCTTACAATCCTGGTAGCTTATCATGTCAACCTATTCTGTGAGCTGGTGGTGTTGGACTAAGCTTCAACCAGTAGCAGCTACTCTGGCATGGCACTCTAGCAGAGAATCAAAACAAAACTGCTCACTTTGTTAACCCAATCTCTAGTGTTGGATTGGTTTATTATACAGGCAGCCAGCATCGGAGATAGGTATATCTGAATGTATCTAAGGAGACTGTGAACGCTAGCTGTATAGCTTTAGTAAGAATATTTAACTACATACTCACATTCAAAGAGGCTACAGTTAGCTTCAAACTGTCCTCCTCGCATAGCCTCCAACCTCATTGCAGTGATGTCAACATAAATTGAAGAACTATCAGAATTTATCTCCATTTCATGACCCCATAACAAAGGAATACTGTTACAGTTCTGGCCCTATGACTGTAAAGGCCGGTTCATAATATGACGATAGCTCGGCGTAGCGCATCGTCGCTTTTGTGGTCAAGCTTCAGCGTTTCGTCTAGCAGCGTCATTGCCGTTCACAATTTGGCGTTATTGACGGAGAGCGAACCACCAATTGGACTTTGACCTTGCAGTTGCTGAGCGCTAGTAGCCAGTTCATTTTTTGCTCGCCATGGTCGGAAGAAATTTTGTACGAGAACAGGAGGCTATAATTCTAGTATTACTGTTGAGAAGAAGGAGGAATAGGAGACTGAAAAGAGTGCGTGCACGCAAAATATTCCAACAGCGCCTGGAGCAAGGAGAATATCATAATTTACTTCAGGAGATGCGTCTATCTGACCCAAGCAGCCACTTCACGTACCTCAGGATGACGAAAGAAAGGTTTGATAGTCTCCTGAAAGAGGTATAAGTTAAGTTAAATATTCACCCAGTTATTTGAAACCATCCCTGTAATAATGTCAGTATTCTATTCAGTGACTATTTATCTATATATTTATATATATACATAATCCGACTCATATATTTATATGTATATACAGACATTCTCAATCTGCAGCTGATGTCCAAGATTTCAAAAAGTTCTTTTGTGCACCTGCTGGAGAAGTGTGTTTGGCAATATTATCGCCATGTGCGGCTAACTTGACTATTCTGTTTTATTACATATAATAATAGAAATCAGCATAATTTCATTTACTGATATAACAATATTGTTGCAATTGAAAGGTGTAAAAGGTATCATTGGGGTGAGTGGGAGATGAAGGACCTGTATTTACATTGTTTGGGGGATATATAGTGAGGAGTGGAGTAGGGATTATTGGGATATTGGGAGTTAAGTAAGATTTTGTCTATCTCTACTCGTGCTATGGCCTTAGCTCGTCCTCCTAATAGCCTGAGACAGGCAGCAACATGTTTGCCAAAGGCACCCTCTCCATCTTCCTGCTGCTGCTGTCCTTGCAGGGCGATGAGCACCCTGTCCATTTCATCAACTTCAACTTGTCGTTTTCTTTTTTTGCGTTGGTGGTCAAGTAGTTGTGGTGTGAGGGTATATACCTGGGGTACTTGCTGCAGTACTGCTGTTGAACATAAAAGAACGGTCATATTAATTTTGGGATGGATACTAACCTACCTGATAGCAATTGTCGTCTCATCTACATGTACGTTACTTCCTTCCTCGCTTTCCTGCGGACGGTCTGATGTAGGAGGTCTATACCACATCAAGATTCAGTGTAACAAAGAATACATATCTAGAAAACATACGTGTCTGCCCGAGCAGGAGTAAAGTTGGTAACGGTGTAATACAAATAAGACGCAGAACATTCAAATATATAATTCAACTTCACTACATAGTCAAAACTTATGGTAATCACTAACATTTTGTGCTTCACAGTGTCGGTGATAAAGCTCATTGGCCACCAACAGGACACCAGTGCAGCATCTCTCGACTTCTTGGTTTTATTTTTTTTCAATTCCATGACGAATCTGTCCCTCAGAACCTTCCACCTTTTCATACATTCCTGGACACAGCAGTCCGCTCCAATCTTTTTTAAATTTAGTATTAATAACTACCCTTCCACAAATAACTAGCTACCCTTCCACAAATTTTACATAGCTAATATCCTACCTTGCCAGAAACCTCGATCTAGGCGTTGTCCTTGGCCCTCTGGGTCTTTGTAAGATCGCGAAGACACCTGCCAAAGGTAGCTATAAGACCGTACTGCCTCCACCACTTTCTCGTCATCCATTATAAAATGGGTAGCTTCAATTGGAAACGCTTAACGCCATTGTCACGTGAAAATCTAAAACAATCTGATTGGTTAGACGCTGAGCAGTAGACGTTGGAATAGAATCCAAGTCTATTCTATCGTCAGCCTCCGTGGCGTCACAGCGTCAAAACAGTAGCGGTTCATAATTGACGATAGGTTTGACGATGACAATGACGATGCGCTACGCTGAGCTATCGTCATATTATGAACCGGCCTTAAGGCTGCTTCACAATATGAGACTGTGCCATCGTATCGTATCATATTGTCCCATTACATTGCATCATCATTATTATTGTGAGTGAGCAACACTACGTCCTTCACTACCATATACACTCCAACTGCAGCTCATATTATATGATACGATAGGAAAATACAATACAATATGATGGCCAAGTGTCATATAGTCAAGCAGCCCTTGGTGTTAGTGTACTTGAAGCTAAAGTCAGAAGCAATCTTGGAATCAGGAAACATTGAGCAAAGCAAACCAGAGAGGATGGCATATCATCAGCTCTGCAGAAATCTCTTTTGAAGTGTGGACGCATTTTATCTTGAAAAAAAGGTTGAGCTCTCGCTTGCTATGCCCAACCTTTGCTGGTGCTTTGAGCCTCTACCATGATATAGAAAAGTTACCACACAACCTACAGTGGCATATTGTGTCCAGAAAAGTTGTGGACATTTTCTAATGCTAAATAAAATATCTGCAACAGAATTCTAAATACTTCATGATATTTCATGATGGTTCTGTGCTCTATACTTATGGATCAGAATCCGTTAAAAATCCATACAGTTGGAGGCTCTCTCTTGTAACTTGTCATACATATTGGGCAGAACACTATAAGAAATGAAGATAAGTCAGATTCTGAATGCGAGGGAATTGAGCTTCCAGACTACACTCATGAACCACACCCTTTATTTTTTGATAACAGGGCTCAACTGATATTCATGATATTAGGAACCTGCAGCAGACAACCTCTGCATGCCGGGACTGAACATCTTGAAGTTACCAGCTGGGGTAAATAATAACCTGCAACATGGCTTCAATTTCAGTGACTGTCTATCATTCACATGGCTGATTAAATAAATAGCATTCCTGGCACACACCCACTATGACCTGGCTGACTTGGCCATACATTTATTGAGGTCTGCTTCATGAGACAACCTCCACACAACCATAAGGAGACCATCTTGTGGAAACTTAAAGTCTTGTGTTTTAGACTTACTGATAGTAATGATGTCAGTGGTACTGTAGGGGCCTGTCCCTACTTCATTAACAAGAGCCACTTCAAATATGTATGAAGTAAGAGGGGAGAGTGGACTAGCAGTGTAAGTCCTGGCATCAATACTGGCAGTGGCTGTTGCTATGATTGTGCTGGATCCAGCCTCTCTGTAGCACACATTGTAATGTCTGCTCTGTCCATTACGTAAGAGGCAGGCCTCACGCTCCCACCTGATAGTGATACTGGTTAGGTTCACAGACTGAGATATTGGTATGGGAACACAGCAACTGGGAACTGTTGGACAAGAAACAAACTTCATTGTTAAATAATACTTGTTAAATCTAAGACTCACCAGCGGCAAGAGTAGTTCCTGTATAATTACTTGCAGGGGAGGAGCCTGCAGTGTTCATAGCTGTTAGGCTTATCTCATACCCTATGGCTTCTTGCAGGGAAGTCAGAGTCTTCCTTCTAGCAGATCCACTAACAGTCACACTACCTGATGGAACACTAGCACAGCCAGAAACTTTCATGTAACGCATTCTGTAAGTGTTCACAACATCTTGGAAGGGCTGTGACCATGTGAGCTCTACTGATGTAGTCTGAGGAGTGCCCATCAGGCTTGTGGGAGCAGAAGGAACTGCAACTGTAATATTCACATATTGACATATTTATATAGCATAGATCCTTTGCCTGAGATATACTTTTACATATTTACAGACTCTGTGCCCAGAACCTGTCAGATCATCATTGTTGTCAATGCTCTTAACACAGCAGCAGAACATATATACATGCTGTACAAAAACTTCACTCACACTTGGGTGGCCTATTCCTAGAATATATTTTATATAACTCAAAGCAACACACTTGGAAAAGTAGTAGCTAATCTTGTTTTCAATCCATGCACTCACTACTTACCCAGTAGGACTCTGGCTAGACCAATAGCAGCTTCTGTAGCTAGAATTGTGGATCTCACAGCAATATATTTAAAGACACTATAGAGGTGAGTAACATGGCTAAACAAAATACTGGCTCCTTACAATCCTGGTAGCTAATCATGTCAGCCTATTCTGTGAGCTGGTGGTGTGGGACTAAGCTTCAACCAGTAGCAGCTACTCTGGCATGGCACTCTAGCAGAGAATCAAAAGAAAAGTGCTCACTTTGCTAACCCAATCTCTAGTGTTGGATTGGTTTATTATACAGGCAGCCAGCATCAGAGATAGGTATATCTAAATGTATCCAAGGAGACTGTGAATGCTAGCTGTATAGCTTTAGTGAGAATATTTAACTAGATAGACACATTCAAAGAGGCTACAGTTAGCTTCAGACTCACCTCCTCGCAGAGCCTCCAACCTCATTGCAGTGATGTCAACATCAATAGAAGAACTATCAGCATTTATGACCTCCATTTCAGTATTTACCCACTTACAGATGACCACATAAAAAAGAATACTGGTACAGTTCTGGGCCTATGACTATAAGGCTGCTTCACAATATGACACTGGGCCATCGTATCGTATCATATTGTCTTATTGTATATAGCATCATCATATTGTGAGCGAGCAACACTATGTCCTCCACTACCATATGCAGCTCTATGATATGATATGATAGGACAATACAATACAATATGATGACCAAGTGTCAATTACTGAAGCAGCCTTTGGTCTTGGCATGCTTGCAACTAAAGTCAGCAGCAATCTTGGAATCAGGAAACATTGAGCACAGCAAACCAGAGAGGAGGGCATATCATCAGCTCAGGAGATATCTCATTTGAAGCATGGACACATTTTATCTTCCCCCCAAAAGTTGCCAAGCTTGAGCACTGGCTTGCTACTCTCAACCTTTGCTGGAGGCTTGACAATAAAAAGCTACTACCACACAACCTACAGTGGAATATTGTCCAGAAAAGTTATGGCCATTTTGTAACTCTTGCATAGCTACCTGCAACAGAATTCTAAATAGTACATGTTATCGTACTATTTCATGATGGTACTGTGGTCCGTACTTATGGATCAGAAGCCATTAAAAATACAGATGAATGCATATAGTTGGAGGCTCGGTCTTGTAACTGTCATACATATTGGGCAGAACACTATTAGAAATGACGATAAATCAGATTCTGAATGTGGGTTCCAGACTACTCTCATGAACCGCACACTCTATTTTCTGAGTGTATTTAGTAAAGTGTCTGAACAAATCAGCCGGGTATTCATGATATGAGGAAACTACAGTACATAACTTCTGCATACAGGGACGGAGGATCTTGAAGTCACCAGTTGGGGCAAAACACAACACGAGGCAGCATGGCTAATTATAGCAATGACTGTGGTCTATCACATGGCTTCAAGCTGATTAAATACCATTCCTGGCATACACACTATAACCTGGCTGATATGCCATACATTTATTGAGGTCTGCTTCATGAGACAACCTCCATACCTCTATACCACCAAGGAGACCAACATCTGAGAATTGATAAAGTCTTGTGTTTTAGACTTACTGGTAGTAGAGATGTCAGTGGTACTGTAGGGGCCTATCCCTACTACATTAACAAAAGCCACTTCAAATGTATATGAAGTACGAGGTGAGAGTGAACTAGCAGTGTAAGTCCTGGCATTAATATTAGCAGTGGCTGTTGATATGATTGTACTGGATCCAGCCTTTCTGTAGCAGACACTGTAATGTCTGCTCTGTCCATTACGTAGGAGGCAGGCCTCACGCCCCCACCTGATAGTGATACTGGTAGGGCTCACAGACTGAGATGTTGGTGAGGGAACACAGCAACTGGGAACTGTTGGACAAGAAACAAACTTCATTGTTAAATAATACTTGATAAATCTAAGACTCACCAGTGGCAAGAGTAGTTCCTGTATAAGTACTTGCAGGGGAGGAGCCTGCAGTGTTCATAGCTGTTAGGCTTATCTCATACTCTGTGGCTTCTTCCAGGGAAGTCAGAGTGTAGCTTCGTGCTGATCCAGGAATATTAGTCACACTTGTACCTGATGGAGCATTATCACAGCCTGCAACTTTCCTATAACTAATTGTGTAAGTGTCCACAACATCTTGGGAGGACTGTGACCATGTGAGCTCTACTGATGTAGACTGAGGAGTGCCCATCAAGATTGTGGGAGCAGGAGGTCCTACAATGGTAATATTCACATAAGTATTTGCATATTCATAAAACAGAGTTCCTCCACTGCAGGAGGAAGATAAATACTAATGCTCAGGACAGGAGGTGGAGGCTATTGCATGTTGTCAGTAAGTGGGTGCACCATGGGTGTGGTGAAATTAAGATTAACCATTCCCTTCTTCTTCTTGGTTTTCAGAGCAGAAGTGCATGTCTTATAAATACAAGCTATCACTTGGTTGGTGGCAGTAGAGCTATGGCCACAGCTTAACCAGGAGGGATGATTAGCTCTCTGAGGATGTGCAGAATGAGTAGGACTATAAGGCAGCTGCTGAGTGGCATTCACACTGCTAGCTAGCACACACAAGAAGAGCATGCCTAGGCTAGTGATGTCTACTGAGCATGCTCGTGGTGCTCCAGATATGGCTTTGTTTGCTAAAGTTGGTCCAGTGAAAACCTCTCCACCCTGACCTGTTCCTCTGGGCCTTATACTCAACTACAATACTAATTCTATGCCAAGTTCTACTATAAACTGCAAAGAGAATATTGTTGTTTGTAAACTTACTTGTAGGTGGGAGCACTTCTGTGCTACTGATCTTCACCAAAGTTCCCACTTGAACACGGCAAGTGTATGTTCCTCTATCACTATATAGCACTCAATGCTTGAAATGTCAGTGTCAAGGTAGACACACTGCTCATCTCCACCTCTGTAGTTGTTCCTCTCAACCAGACAATATGGCTAGCACTACCTGCACCTGACACACTAGCAGAGCATGTGAGGGAGTAGGGCTGGCCAACTAGGTTCTGTCCAGAAGGTGAGATGGTCACACTCAAATTAGTAGACACTGCATATAGACAATGTTGTGAAGTTCCAAGTCAAATTAGGCACTCAACCACAGTGTGTAAATTAGCTAAAATATTATGCAATTATGCTGAGGCCTACTTATATCATTGATGGTAATTAACACCACCATGTTGAGGACACTTCACCAACACCTGTAGGGCAACTTATTTCTCCTCCAGTGCTGGCAATGACTTGCTCTCACCAATGGACAAGGGCTAGGCTAGAGCCAGAGTTCTCCTCAGGCCAGCCAGTGGGCATGAGGCTAGGCTAGAGTAAAGCACTATGACTACTGGTTAACTCTGCATGGCCAGAACTATAAGGGCCTCCCTCCATCCATGTTGTTACTCTACTCTACTCACTTAGAAGTAACATTGTTCAGAGTTGGGCAGTCTAAATTGCAAAATGTGAGAAGAACTTGTGCATCCATTACATCTATTACATGTGATAAATAGCAGAGCTACCCTGCAGATAACCAATGCTCATATCTTACCTAAAATATTGCTACCTAAATGGCTGATATTAGCTCGGAAGATCTCCGAGCTTTCCTGGAATCTCTCGCTAAAGCAGTAAGCAATCAGTGCAAGGGAATCAACCTTGAAACTCAATATCAAGGATCTATGATTCTATGGTTATATATTTCCCAGTGTTCCCACCTGCATAACTTGCATATAATAGGGCCGCTCATATAAACTTAATACCACAAACCCCAAATGTTCCAAAGCATGGCAATGGTTCATGTTTGCAGAAAAGAGACGTGGCTAAGACTTCTGTCTTTACAGCAACAAGCTAGCTCACATATTTACAATCATAAGACCAGACATGCTGTATTATAAGCAGATAAATCACACATGCTCATTTCTGCTGATTGTTTGCGGAATTTCTTGCTCATTAAAAACTGTTACCAAGTCAAAAAGAGGCTGTAGCTGATCCTCTACCAAAACATCTGCTGTTAGGTTGGTACATGCAACTGTTACCAAGTCCTTAAAGGAGGCTGTAGCTGGCCCTACATGGGTACAGCCAACAACAGCAACGAGATGTGGTATGTGCTGATTACTTAAGTGGACCCCACAGCTTGCATGGATAGCAATAATAGCAACAAGACATGGCACGTGGTGACAAGTGCAGTGTCCAACAACAATAAACAAGCTATAAACAGTGTTTAACAGGCCTGGAGGTGCTGAAGCTCACACTTGGTATAGTCCACCGCTACCCAATTATAATAATATAAGAGGAAAACACAAACAAACAAGCAACAAATAAACAACAAAAAGTATTTATTTAAAAACAAACAACTCCGTTGGATTGCCTTGTTAAGGCAACAAGACCACACCCATGTAGACCTAGCCAGCCAGATGTCATTTAAAACTCGTGTCCACCAATATTGTCAGTGGACACAGTAGATGCAAAGACTTTCTCTACAATCGGCTTACATCTACTCATTTGATGTTTCTGCTAGATACTCTGGCCATTATCAGGAACAATGACATGCTAAGACTTAAGTGAGGTTGATATATAACAGTAGCTATTGTTTCTGAGGTGATTTGTTGTGGACAAGACAGCTTCATTCTTGGAAAGGGATCATCATCATCCTCAATCTCTATCCATTTCATTCTAGAGTTTGGCCATCTCATTTGCAATAGTTGCTGCTGTACTGGCTGAACATGTCCAGACCTTGATCTTCTGCATCTCAGCTCACAGAAACATTCGGTGGTCACTTTACTGGTAGCTCTTCAGATGTTATACTTAGAGACACTCAATATTGAGTTGTGTGTGTGTGTGTACAATTCTGTGCATGTGTTGTACTTATAAGTGTGTGCACTGCAATGCAACATTAAATATGCAGAATGAGTGCACGTGCTATAATCAAGGGTTTCCACTGCTACACTGGAGTCCATTTGAGGGTGTGATCTACTCCAGGGTGCACAATATCTGCACTTGCATATGCAGTAGCTACACAGGCAGTCATATGCATACACTATGCCCATGTGTGGCAGGGGGGGGGGGGGGGGGGGGGGGATTACAAACATTCTGGACCAGGCAAGTGCATGTAAATGCTCAAGAATAAAAGAAAGATTGAAATCCTAGAAAATTAAAAATGAAGAGATCAAGTTTGACTGCTATTTTCAGAGAAAGAAGGAAGGCTGCAGAAATAATAGTTGCCGAATACTGCATAGAGATTGATCTAATTCCAGCTAGTGATCCTCTGGAGTGAAGTTCACTAAACCTTGAACACGACACTTTATAGGGAGACAGAGATATTCACAAAATGAGAGCAAAATTTGACCCTGCTTGCTGTTAGTTCCCTTCTGGTTACTGATGGCTCTATATACTATTTTGACATGGAGCTCTGGTGAAGACACACCCACACAAATAGAAAGAGCAGAAGATACAGAAACAGCAAAACTAAACTCATTGATGGAGAGGATCACTGCATGCATTACTGAAACTTGGACTGTCAATAGACAAGCAAGATAGTATTCCAACATGTCCACCACTGCACTGGTGGAGCTATAGCTATTATATACATACCAGCAAAGGCTCCTAGACATTGATTACTAGCATGGTAAAGACACCACAAGTGTTCAATGCATGCATGACATCACAATAATGATTGTAATTTAATGATCTAGAGCCAGTTTGTATCTATAATTATCATACCATTCCTATCTCCACACATTCAGTCTGTGTAACATGAGGGAATTCACAACAAAACTGTCCAGTACGATAGTTACCACTGTGCATGGCTCTGCGGTTAAGGTGGATCTGTTGTTCATCATCCCTGGTCCTGAAGTACTCCTCAGTTCCTCCTCTGGTACCTATAGTAACATTATTATGTGTCCAACGACCAACTCTATTAGTTGCACAGCATGGAGTCTTGCTAGTCCTGCAGACTAGCACATTTTCCAGGTCACTGCTCTCATAAACTTTGGTTTGTCCTGTCAACTGTGGTAACTCTCCAATATCCTCCAAGGAGAAGACTCTGCTATCATCAGGATAAATGCCTGGCTTGAAGGGAACAAACTGCACCGCTGCAATTCACAAGTAGTGTCAAGAAATGACAATGTCTACAGCTAGAAAGCCAGCTACATAGCTATACCAATATATATATATCTTTTCAAATGCTAACAATAAATCAAGGCTTACATTGTGCTTCTGCAAATACGATACCAAGCACAAAGTAAAGTGTAACAGCGACCTCAGATCCTTTCATCCTGTACTAAACTACTTCAGACCGTTGAGTCCCTAAATTAAATCCCACCGTGACTGATTGCTATAGAACACCACACCCTATATTTAGCGCTACTGCGCGTAGCCACCAACTGGGCCTTGAGTGACAAGCGGAGGCAAAGGAAGGGAAAAAAAGGTTAATAACTTTGTCAGTCCATAATCCTTTCTTGTCAGCCATGCAGTATGTATGTTTTCACCTACCTGTCCAGAAAATTTGGTATGAGGGCCATTATTTTGGAAGACATATCGGGAGTTATTGGTTGTTCTGTTATCTGGTAAGTGTCGTTAACTTAGTAACCTCGCAACCCGTTCTCATTTCCCCCGCGCAAACCCAGGTAGACCTTCACTGTGGTTAAGATGTGACGAGTTTAGACTATGGAGCTCCGTAGAATCTGCATGCTTCACTGTATAAATTTTTATGACAGTTCAAAAGACAGGGCTCTCTAAAATAATGTTGCGAGGTAGGTAACTATGCCAAAGTCAACTGGGTGGTATCTCAACTTCTTGAAGGTTGCTGCAGGGGTAGCTCCCTGCCTTCAGGTCACGTCCTTTGTTTCTGGTTGCATTCCCTTGAAAATTGAACTTTCACATCCAATTACGAAAATCCACCCATTAATTAATGAGTCTATAAAACTAAGAAACTAAGCCATTTATAGTATCGGGGGGGGGGGGGGGGGGGGGGGGGGGGGGGGGGGGGGGGGGGGGGGGGGAGTTTTCAGCCACCTAAGCTACTTTTCCTTGTTCTACCACACTCTTCATTGAACTTCATTTCTTTTTGTAGGATTTAGTGTTGGGCATATCTTGGGCTACAATAATATCACTTTAGTTAAGGATCATGTATGTGTTTTGTTCAGATTTTTACACCAAAGTGCACCCACCTAACTAAGGGAGTTTTCAGCCACCAGAGGGAGTTTTCAGCCACACCTTTTAACCCAATAATTGTGCCAACAACTTCCATTCTACACACACAATAATGATGTACTATGAATTAACTATTATATCTTCTCATTAATATTTAAGCAAACCAAATAGTAGTGGGGTTGTTTTTCATATTTTGACCAATAATCAAATACTTTCACAAAAGTGACAAAGCCATTCAATGTCTAAAATACTTCCAATGTCTACATCAGCACATGTCTCTTCAAACCATCTTCCACAGTGGCCACATTCCACCCAGTTCTCCTCAGAATCCGAACTATCTTCGGCTGTCCCACAGAGAGCACAACAAACAGACGTCACAAGTGCAACCTTACGACGCTTCGTTCCACGTTTCACTACACCAGAATCACCTGATGAAGACTGGTTAAAATGTGGCAACCCAGAACCTCCCAATGTTGAAGGATCACCAGTGGATGACAGAGGCTCAGTAGTAGATGGAGGCTCGATAGTGGATGACAGAGGCTCACCAGTGGATGACGGAGACTCACCCGATGAAGATGGGTTGGAATTTTGCTTGCTTCTCTGTTTCCCGTACTTCTTCTGTTGAAGCTCAAGCTGCCTCTTTTCCTTTCTCTTTTGCTCCTCCTCCTTCTTCCTCTCTCTTTCTTCCTGTTTTTGATGCCGGATTCTGGCTTTCTCTTTTTCCAATTCCTTTCTTTTCCTTGCCTTTTCCTCTCGCTCTAGTCTTTTCCTTTCCTTGTCCTCTTCTTCTTCTTTTTTCTTTCGTTCTTTTTCTTCGCAAAGTTCAATAAACTGATTTGATGTCAGGTGGCTTGGAAGCTTAGTTCGATGTGCTGTTTGCTTCCCCTTCTTACTTTTCACTTTTGGATAACATAAAATGTCTTTGAATACCGGAGAAATTGCTTTTCCAGGTTGCAATTTAAGATTTGGTGCTGGTGTCTCACTTGATGCATGCATGGAAGCTACAGAGACAGGTGTGGAAGTTACAGAGGTAGCCGTACCACTGGCCTTTGGTGGAGAAATGTTACCTTTTGTTGTAGCATCTTGCGACGATGTGGAAGTCTGGTCTGCTAGACTTTTGAGTGACTTCCATTCAAGGTACAACTCATCATGAGTGAGATCATATCCTTCATCTAGTCGGCACTGGAAACACTCAATCTGGTCCACTGTCATTGATTTTTCTAACATCTGCAGAGTTGGTGTAGATCCTGTAACATCAGGTAGATTCTCAGGTGGGTTGTCATGTGGACACTCAGGTGGACTCGGATTCTTGTCACCAGCTCCACTGTTCTGAGAGTGGTAGACAGTAGATGGTGCAAGGATATCAGCTTTAATAGCTAGCCTGTTTATAGGACAAAGACCTGTGACTCTGAAGCTGTTTACCATGGTTGACAATTTCACTTGTCTTCTCCCAGGCAACTCGAAACACTTTTGCGAAATCATATTTACTCAATACATCGCCTAGGTGCTCTATCTCCCATCTTTCTACAGCCTTATCCCAGTTCTGTTTCAGAGGCTTGAAGAAGCCGACATCACATGGCTGCATACAATGTGTACAGTGAGGTGGGAGACAATAGAGTAGTACCTGATTTTCTATGGCGAGTTTAGAAACTTCCATATTGATATGAGAGCCATGTCCATCAAAAACTATGACAACTGGACGTTCAGGAGGTATTCTCTTAATAAAATGGTTGGCTAACCAACCATAGAAGAGTGATGCTGTCATCCAACCATTGTCACTGTGTCCCATGTAACTATTTGGAACACCACCATCTAAAGGGTTTTCTTTGAAGCGTTCACCTGGAAAGACGTGATAGGGTGGTATGGTTTCGCCAGCTGCATTATAGCAGACCAATGTAGTGATCTGTTGTTTATTTCCACTACTAACGTTGTTCACTTGTTTTGAACCACATGGTGCTAGCACTTTCCCAGTACGAGACATGAGAGGAAACCCACTCTCATCGCAGTTGTAGATAGCAGAGGGGCAATCAAGAATATTGTGTGATTCTAGGAAAACTTTAAAGCCAGCATACCATTGATCCAGAATGGCCGGAGTGCAAGAGAGAGCACGATACACATCCAAGGTTTGTGACTTCCTGAGTGAAATTTCAGGATGTCTTGCCATAAACCCACGAAGCCAATCCTTACCAGGACGGTTTTGTGCAAATGGGTTACGTCGACCATCTTTATCTAGAATCGCCTTGACTATCAACGTTAGATGGTCCCTTGTGCGGCCATATCCAATTGAAGACATGTGGAATACCCAGTTAACAAGCTCAGCTTCCTCTGCACCAGATAGATATGGAGAAGGGCCTGATCGAGAATTAGCAGGGATGTTGTGCTTAACTTTACTTTGTAGAGTACCTATAAAGGACAAAGGAAGTTTCATTCAACTCCATTATGAAAAAAAACACCCTAAAACTAAGCTTAGAAGTGAAACTTACCTCTAGGAACATCATTTTTTTTGGCAGATTGCCGCACCCCCATGCCATCATTGCAATCTTTCAAGGCCTTTGTCATCATTTGTACTGACCATTTTCTGTACCTTTCCCTGGTGTTAGTTTCCCTTTGATGTAGATTTTCTTTATTATCAGACATCTGTTAGCCTGCAGACCAACTCCAGCAGCTTAACTCCAATCACAGACAGAACTATACTACAAAGTTTACACCTCCCCCTTAGCTACACACTTTCAGGGTGGACCGCGACTAGTTCTGAAGCAAATGCCACTGCTTATTCACCGCCTAGCTCGGTCGAAGCCTATTACCAGCTATTAAACAATGGCTTAAATTATTTCTATATTACCATGTGACTTCACTGGATGTCTATTTAGAACATCTGCGCTCTAGTTCAGAGGATAAAATTAAAAAAGTTGCGAGGTGGCTGAAAACCGACCCTGGCTGAAAACTCCCCCCGTTACTATACTTAGCCATAAACTAAGAAAGTTTCTCACTGCCTCATCAACCTTTCTCCATTCATCTCTTCCTTGTAGAAATCCCCCCCCCCCTGAAACACATCCAACATGTGGCAGAGGAAGCATATATTGTGTAAAGTAAATATCTGAAAAAATGATAATAAATGAGAGTAGATATAGTGCTCATTATTTAGAAGTGCTGAAGTAGTTCCTTCTTTTGTTAACTTCTTCAGCAATCTGGAATACATCTATTTTGCCTGTTAAATATGCAGCAGCATCATATTATTTAGCCGAGGTTCACTCAGGGTCAGCTGCAGGTATTCTTTAATCTCTGCAATGTAGAAAAAGTTCTTTCAGCTGTGGCTGCAGCAGGTCGAGTGAGGAGGAAATAATTAGTTAGTAAACTAAACTTCACCTAACTTGCTTTTACTGTCTTCTTAATTTCACATCAAGTGCAGATACGAGTGACTTCTTTGATCTTAGTAGTTGAATGTTTTTGTTCACCCTATCTGGAAGCATTTGTAGATGAACAATTTGCTGATGCGTGTTTACCACTTTATCATAAATCTTCACATTTTCTGGAAGATTATATCTAAAATCACGAGAATATTTTCCAGCATTTAAAAGTACTCTTCCCAATGCCCCTGGTTTAGTCAAGCCTATACTTCAATTCTTCAACAACAATAATATCTATTGCCTCATTAAATAGGATCACCAAATGAATGTGGTATAATCTAATCTTCTAGGTTGACATCTTTGATGAGGCAGCACAGGTTGCCAAGAAAAACTAATGGACTAGGTACATTACATTGTAAAACTCGTCAAAATGTCATCAGTCTGCCTTAGGATGTTCACAACCAATCGGGATGCTATATAGCACTGGTACTTGTAATGAAGTTTCTTTACCCACTAGGTAATTGATAACTGTTCAGTAGTTGCGAAAGAAAACTTCAGACCAAAATTTTCCTGAAAATCATGAGCTTTCATAGCATACAAATGCCTACTCCAATAAAATCAATTGGAATAATATCATCAATAGCTTTGGTGCATCTTGTTGGACAAAGTGGCTTTAATGTTGGAACAACATTTGAAAATCATGCCTGGAGTGGTTGATAGTTTACTTGCATGATCAGCTTAAATTGTGTACAAGCATGCTCAGTTTGTTCAGGCAGTTCTCAGGCCACACATGAGTTCTTATTTGACTGCCTGTGTGGTATGGGACAAGTTTTATACACTTCTTTAAATCAGGTACGTTCATTGAAGAGACCAAGTGAGACAATAACAACAGCTTCTTAGCTAGAGGCAAATAAACTGGCTTCATGGTCAAGTGAAATGACATTGCATGCAGAAAACAGAATTGTGATATTCAGTTGATTTACTCTGGAAGTCACAGGTAGAAATATGATATCTGAAAGTAGTTATATACCTGAAATCTGAACAGAAATATGTACTTATAAGCTCTATAGTAATTTGGTAAAATGAATAAATTCTTATTTCATAGGATTCCTTCCCAAAATAACAAGCAGGCCGGAAAAGAGACATGTTCTGTCTTTACAGCAACAAGCTAGCTCACATATTTACAATCATAAGACCAGAAATATACGCAGATAAATCACACATGCTCATTTCTGCTGATTTGTATGCGGAATTTCTTTCTCCTTGAAAACAGTTACCAAGTCCAAAAGAGACTGTAGCTGATCCTCTACCACAACAGCTGCTGTTTGGCTGGTGGAGCACTCCTGTGCAAGTCTTACCAAGTTCTTGAAGGAGGCTGTAGCTGATCTTACATGGTAGAGTCAACGATAGCACAAGATGCAGTTTATGCTGATTTTTTTCAAGTGGACCACATGGCTTGCATGTGTGCAATCCAATAATAGCAACAAGACATGGCATGTGGTGACATGTGCAGTGTCCAACAACAATAAACAAGCTATAAAAAGTGTTTAACAGCCCTGGAGGTGCTGAAGCTCACACTTGATATAGTCCACCACTACCCAATTATAATAATATAAGAGGAAAACACAAACAAACAAGCAAACAAGCAACAAATAAACAACAAAAAGTATTTATTTACAACTACATTGGATTGCCTTGTTAAGGCAACAAGACCACACCCATGTAGACCTAGCCAGGCAGATATCATTTAAAACTCATGTCCACCAATATTGTCAGTGGACATAGTAGATGCAATGACTTTCTCTACAATCAGCTTACATCTACTCATTCGATGTTTCTGCTAGATGCTCTGGCCATCATCAGGAATAATGACATGCTAAGACTTAAGTGAGGTTGATATATACCAGTAGCTATTGTTTCTGAGGTTATTTGTTGTGGACAAGACAGCTTCATTCTTGGAAAGGGATCATCATCAGCCTCAATCTCTATCCATTTCATTCTAGAGTTTGGACATCTCATTTGCAATAGTTGCTGCTGTACTGGCTGAACATGTCCAGACCTCTATCTTCTGCATCTCAGCCTCCTGTCCTCACAAAAACATTCAGCACTTTACTGGTAGCTCTTCAAATACTCAATATTCTGTTGTGTGTGTGTGCATGTAGGTGGGTGGGTGGGTGTACTGTTGCATGTGTTGTAATTAAATATGCAGAATGATCTAAGGGTGTACACTGCTTCACTGGAGTCCATTTGAGGGTGTGGTCTACTCCAGGGTGCACAATATCTGTACTTGCATATGCAGTAGCCACACAGGCAGTCATATGCATACACTATGCCCATGTGTGGCAGGGGGGGGGGGGGGGGGATTACAAACATTCTGGACCAGGCAAGTGCATGTAAATGCTCAAGAATAAAAGAAAGATTGAAATCCTAGAAAATTAAAAATGAAGAGATCAAGTTTGACTGCTATTTTCAGAGAAAGAAGGAAGGCTGCAGAAATAATAGTTGCCGAATACTGCATAGAGATTGATCTAATTCCAGCTAGTGATCCTCTGGAGTGAAGTTCACTAAACCTTGAACACGACACTTTATAGGGAGACGGAGATATTCACAAAATGAGAGCAAAATTTGACCCTGCTTGCTGTTAGTTCCCTTCTGGTTACTGATGGCTCTATATACTATTTTGACATGGAGCTCTGGTGAAGACACACCCACACAAATAGAAAGAGCAGAAGATACAGAAACAGCAAAACTAAACTCGTTGATGGAGAGGATCACTGCATGCATTACTGAAACTTGGACTGTCAATAGACAAGCAAGATAGTATTCCAACATGTCCACCACTGCACTGGTGGAGCTATAGCTATATATACGTACCAGCAAAGGCTCCTAGACATTGATTACTAGCATGGTAAAGACACCACAAGTGTTCAATGCATGCATGACATCACAATAATGATTGTAATTTAATGATCTAGAGCCAGTTTGTATCTATAATTATCATACCATACCTATCTCCACACATTCAGTCTGTGTAACATGAGGGAATTCACAACAAAACTGTCCAGTACGATAGTTACCACTGTGCATGGCTCTGCGGTTAAGGTGGATCTGTTGTTCATCATCCCTGGTCCTGAAGTACTCCTCAGTTCCTCCTCTGGTACCTATAGTAACATTATTATGTGTCCAACGACCAACTCTATTAGTTGCACAGCATGGAGTCTTGCTAGTCCTGCAGACTAGCACATTTTCCAGGTCACTGCTCTCATAAACTTTGGTTTGTCCTGTCAACTGTGGTAACTCTCCAATATCCTCCAAGGAGAAGACTCTGCTATCATCAGGATAAATGCCTGGCTTGAAGGGAACAAACTGCACCGCTGCAATTCACAAGTAGTGTCAAGAAATGACAATGTCTACAGCTAGAAAGCCAGCTACATAGCTATACCAATATATATATATCTTTTCAAATGCTAACAATAAATCAAGGCTTACATTGTGCTTCTGCAAATACGATACCAAGCACAAAGTAAAGTGTAACAGCGACCTCAGATCCTTTCATCCTGTACTAAACTACTTCAGACCGTTGAGTCCCTAAATTAAATCCCACCGTGACTGATTGCTATAGAACACCACACCCTATATTTAGCGCTACTGCGCGTAGCCACCAACTGGGCCTTGAGTGACAAGCGGAGGCAAAGGAAGGGAAAAAAAGGTTAATAACTTTGTCAGTCCATAATCCTTTCTTGTCAGCCATGCAGTATGTATGTTTTCACCTACCTGTCCAGAAAATTTGGTATGAGGGCCATTATTTTGGAAGACATATGGGAGTTATTGGTTGTTCTGTTATCTGGTAAGTGTCGTTAACTTAGTAACCTCGCAACCCGTTCTCATTTCCCCCGCGCAAACCCAGGTAGACCTTCACTGTGGTTAAGATGTGACGAGTTTAGACTATGGAGCTCCGTAGAATCTGCATGCTTCACTGTATAAATTTTTATGACAGTTCAAAAGACAGGGCTCTCTAAAATAATGTTGCGAGGTAGGTAACTATGCCAAAGTCAACTGGGTGGTATCTCAACTTCTTGAAGGTTGCTGCAGGGGTAGCTCCCTGCCTTCAGGTCACGTCCTTTGTTTCTGGTTGCATTCCCTTGAAAATTGAACTTTCACATCCAATTACGAAAATCCACCCATTAATTAATGAGTCTACTAAGAAACTAAGCCATTTACTTAGCCATAAACTAAGAAAGTTTCTCACTGCCTCATCAACCTTTCTCCATTCATCTCTTCCTTGTAGAAATCCCCCCCCCCTGAAACACATCCAACATGTGGCAGAGGAAGCATATATTGTGTAAAGTAAATATCTGAAAAAATGATAATAAATGAGAGTAGATATAGTGCTCATTATTTAGAAGAGCTGAAGTAGTTCCTTCTTTTGTTAACTTCTTCAGCAATCTGGAATACATCTATTTTGCCTGTTAAATATGCAGCAGCATCATATTATTTAGCCGAGGTTCACTCAGGGTCAGCTGCAGGTATTCTTTAATCTCTGCAATGTAGAAAAAGTTCTTTCAGCTGTGGCTGCAGCAGGTCGAGTGAGGAGGAAATAATTAGTTAGTAAACTAAACTTCACCTAACTTGCTTTTACTGTCTTCTTAATTTCACATCAAGTGCAGATACGAGTGACTTCTTTGATCTTAGTAGTTGAATGTTTTTGTTCACCCTATCTGGAAGCATTTGTAGATGAACAATTTGCTGATGCGTGTTTACCACTTTATCATAAATCTTCACATTTTCTGGAAGATTATATCTAAAATCACGAGAATATTTTCCAGCATTTAAAAGTACTCTTCCCAATGCCCCTGGTTTAGTCAAGCCTATACTTCAATTCTTCAACAACAATAATATCTATTGCCTCATTAAATAGGATTACCAAATGAATGTGGTATAATCTAATCTTCTAGGTTGACATCTTTGATGAGGCAGCACAGGTTGCCAAGAAAAACTAATGGACTAGATACATTACATTGTAAAACTCGTCAAAATGTCATCAGTCTGCCTTAGGATGTTCACAACCAATCGGGATGCTATATAGCACTGCTACTTGTAATGAAGTTTCTTTACCCACTAGGTAATTGATAACTGTTCAGTAGTTGCGAAAGAAAACTTCAGACCAAAATTTTCCTGAAAATCATGAGCTTTCATAGCATACAAATGCCTACTCCAATAAAATCAATTGGAATAATATCATCAATAGCTTTGGTGCATCTTGTTGGACAAAGTGGCTTTAATGTTGGAACAACATTTGAAAATCATGCCTGGAGTGGTTGATAGTTTACTTGCATGATCAGCTTAAATTGTGTACAAGCATGCTCAGTTTGTTCAGGCAGTTCTCAGGCCACACATGAGTTCTTATTTGACTGCCTGTGTGGTATGGGACAAGTTTTATACACTTCTTTAAATCAGGTACGTTCATTGAAGAGACCAAGTGAGACAATAACAACAGCTTCTTAGCTAGAGGCAAATAAACTGGCTTCATGGTCAAGTGAAATGACATTGCATGCAGAAAACAGAATTGTGATATTCAGTTGATTTACTCTGGAAGTCACAGGTAGAAATATGATATCTGAAAGTAGTTATATACCTGAAATCTGAACAGAAATATGTACTTATAAGCTCTATAGTAATTTGGTAAAATGAATAAATTCTTATTTCATAGGATTCCTTCCCAAAATAACAAGCAGGCCGGAAAAGAGACATGTTCTGTCTTTACAGCAACAAGCTAGCTCACATATTTACAATCATAAGACCAGAAATATACGCAGATAAATCACACATGCTCATTTCTGCTGATTTGTATGCGGAATTTCTTTCTCCTTGAAAACAGTTACCAAGTCCAAAAGAGACTGTAGCTGATCCTCTACCACAACAGCTGCTGTTTGGCTGGTGGAGCACTCCTGTGTAAGTCTTACCAAGTTCTTGAAGGAGGCTGTAGCTGATCTTACACTACCCAATTATAATAATATAAGAGGAAAACACAAACAAACAAGCAAACAAGCAACAAATAAACAACAAAAAGTATTTATTTACAACTACATTGGATTGCCTTGTTAAGGCAACAAGACCACACCCATGTAGACCTAGCCAGGCAGATATCATTTAAAACTCATGTCCACCAATATTGTCAGTGGACATAGTAGATGCAATGACTTTCTCTACAATCAGCTTACATCTACTCATTCGATGTTTCTGCTAGATGCTCTGGCCATCATCAGGAATAATGACATGCTAAGACTTAAGTGAGGTTGATATATACCAGTAGCTATTGTTTCTGAGGTTATTTGTTGTGGACAAGACAGCTTCATTCTTGGAAAGGGATCATCATCAGCCTCAATCTCTATCCATTTCATTCTAGAGTTTGGAGATCTCATTTGCAATAGTTGCTGCTGTACTGGCTGAACATGTCCAGACCTCTATCTTCTGCATCTCAGCCTCCTGTCCTCACAAAAACATTCAGCACTTTACTGGTAGCTCTTCAAATACTCAATATTCTGTTGTGTGTGTGTGCATGTAGGTGGGTGGGTGGGTGTACTGTTGCATGTGTTGTAATTAAATATGCAGAATGATCTAAGGGTGTACACTGCTTCACTGGAGTCCATTTGAGGGTGTGGTCTACTCCAGGGTGCACAATATCTGTACTTGCATATGCAGTAGCCACACAGGCAGTCATATGCATACACTATGCCCACGTGTGGTGGTGGTGGGGGGGGGGGGGGGGGGGGGGGGGGGAGGATTACAAACATTCTGGACAAGACAAGTACATGCAAATACCCGAGAATAAAAGAGAGGTTGAAATATTAAAAATTAAAATGAAGAGATCAAGTTTCTGACTGCTATTTTCAGAGAAAGATAAGAAAGAAGGAAGGCTGCAGAAATAATAGTTGCTGAATACTGCACAGAGATTGATCTAATTCCAGCTTGTGATCCTCTATTTTTTCAGACAGCAGATATATGACTAGCCAGACATACATGAGTGAAGTTCACTAAACCTTGAACACGATACTTTATAGGGAGACAGAGATACTCACCAAATGAGAGCAAAATTTGACCCTGCTTGCTGTTAGTGCCCTTCTGGTTACTGATGGCTCTATATACTATTTTGACATGGAGCACTGGTGAAGACACGCCCACACAAATAGAAAGAGCAGAAGATACAGAAACAGCAAACTAAACTCATTGATGGAGAGGATCACTGCATGCACTACTGAAACTTGGACTGTCAATAGACAAGCAAGATTGTATTCCAACATGTCCACCACTGCACTGGTGGAACTATAGCTATACGCACCAGCAAGAGCTCCTAGACAATGATTTCCAGTATGGTAAAGACACCACAAGTGTTCAATGCATGCATGGCATCACAATTATGTTTGTAATTTAATGATCTAGAGCCAGTTTGTATCTATAATTATCATACCATACCTATCTCCACACATTCAGTCTGTGTAACATCACTATCATCAGGGAGTTCACAACAAAACTGTCCAGTACGATAGTTACCACTGTACATGGCTTTACGGTTAAGGTGGATCTGTTGCTCATCATCCCTGGTCCTGAAGTACTCATCAGTTCCTTCTCTGGTACCTATATTCATATTATTATGTGTCCAACGACCAAATCTATTAGGTGTAGTTGCACAGCATGGACTCTTGCTAGTCCTGCAGACTAGCACATTTCCCAGGTCACTGCTCTTATAAACTTTGGTTTGTCCTGTCAACTCTGGCAATTCTCCAATATCTTCCAAGGAGAAGACTCTGCTATCATCAGGATAGATGCCTGGCTTGAAGGGAACAAACTGCACTGCTGCAATTCATAAGTACGTACAAAGTGTCAAAAAATTACTGTCCACTAGCTAACTAGAAAGCTAGCTACATAGCTATATATATTATTTCCATATGCTAATTTCCATATGCTAACAATAAATCAAGGCTTACATTGTGCTTCTGCAAATACGATACCCCACACAAAGCAAAGTACAATAGCACACCACTCCACCTCATATCCTTTCATCATGAACTGAACTACTTCAGACTGTTGAGTCCCTAAGTTACAACTCCCCCTGATGTGCTATAGAACACCACACCCTTATTGCTGTGCTTGCGGCATCACTACTGCGCATAGCCACCGGTAACTGGGCCATGAGTGGACAAGCGGAGGCAAGGAAGGGGAAAAAAGGTTAATAACTTTGTCAGTCCATAATCCTTTCTTGTCAGCCATGCAGCATGTTTTCACCTACCTGTCCAGAAAATTTGGCGTGAGGGCCATTATTTTGGAGGACATCATATTATGCGGGAGTTATTGGGGTCTTTGTTGTTGGTAAGTGTCGTTAACTCTGTAACCTCGCAATCCGTTCTCACTCTTCCCCCGCATAAACCCAGGCGCGTTCTCTAGACCTTTGCGCTAACGCTATGGAGCTCCATAGAATCTGCATGCTTCACTGCATACATTTTTATGCCAGTTCAAAAGACAGGGCTCTCTATAAAATAATGTTGCGTATGTAGGTAGAGCTAACTATGCCAAAGCTAACTATGCCAAAGTCAACTGCAACTTAAGGGTGGTATCTCAACTTCTTGAAGGTTGTGCTGCAGGGGTATCTCCTGCCTTCAGATCACGTCCTTTGTTTCTGGTTGCATTCCCTTGAAAATTGAACTTTCACATCCAATTACGAAAATCCACCCACTAATTAATGAGCCTTCAATCTCTAAATGATTTGCCAGATGCAGCCACACACTAAGAAAGTTCCTCACTGCCCCCTATCAACCTTTCTCCATTCGTCTCTTCCTTGGAGAAATCCCCCCCCCCCCCTGAAACACATCCAACACATGGCAGAGGAAGCATATATTGTGTAAAGTAACTGAATAAGAATATCAGAAAAAATTATATGACATAAAGATAATAAATGAGAGTATATATATATATATATAGTGCTCATTATTTAGAAGTAACAAAATAGTTCCTTCTTTTGTTAACTTCTTTAGCAGTCTGGAATACATATATTTTGCCTGTTAAATATGCAGCAGCATCATATTATTTAGCCGAGGTTCATTCAGGGTCAGCTGCAGGTATTCTTTGATCTCTGCAACGTAGAAAAAGTTCTTTCAGCTGTGGCTGCAGTTACTGGTACAGTGAGGAGGATACAATTAGTTAGTAAACTGTAAACTTTACCGAACTTGCTTTTATGGCTTCATTATTTCACATCAAGTACAGATACAAGTGACTTCTTTGATCTTAAGTTTTTGATTATAATGTTTTCACCCTATCTGGAAGCATTTGTAGATGAACAATTTGCTGATGCATGTTTACCACTTTATCATATATCTTCATATTTTCTGGAAGATTATATCTAAAATCGTGATAATCATTTCCAGCATTTAAAAGTACTCTTCCCAATGCTACCTCTAGGGGCATGCACCTGGTTTGGTCAATCCCATACTTCAATTCTGCATGCCCCTGGTTTGGACACAATCCCATACTTCAATTCTTCAACTATTCCCTCATTAAATAGGATCACCAAATGAATGTAACACGACATTTTTGACAAGGCAGCACACTGAAAATCAGGAGCTTTCATAGCATACAAATGCCCACCTTGTTCAACAATTGCCAATAAAATCAATTGGAATGTCATCAATAGCTTTGGTGCACACTGTCCATCTTGTTGGACAAAGTGGCTTTAATGTTGGAACAACATTTGATAATCATGCCTGGAGTGGTTGATAGTTTTGGTTAGTTTTGGTGAAAATACTTGCATGATCAGCTTAAATTGTGTACAAGCATGCTCAGTTTGTTCAGGCAGTTCTCAGGCCTCACATGAGTTCTTATTTGACTGCCTGTGTGGTATGGGACAAGTTTTATACCCTTCTTTAAATCAGCCAGGTTCATTGAAGAGAGAATATAACAGCAGCTTCTTAGATAGAGGCAAATAAACTGGCTGCATGCTCAACATTGCATGCCGAAAACAGAATTGTGGATTTACTTTGGAAGTCACAGGTAGAAATATGATATCTGAAAGTAGTTCCTTAAATCTGAACAGAAATAATAATGTACTTATAAGTTAGCTCTATAGTAATTTGGTAAAATGAATAAATTCTTATTTCACAGGATTCCTTCCCAAAATAACAAGCAGGCCTGTGTGCAAACTGTGCTATCCAAGTAGTTTGCTGGAAATTGACGACTGCATCCTGCACTGGCAGAAGAGAAGAAGTATGTGTGAGTGTATTGCACGTGTGTGTGTGTGTAGTTTGCCATGAATGCTCAGTTTGGCTTCATCTTATTTGAAACATGATGACTGAACCCTGCACTAGCAGAAGAGATGTGTGTTTGTGTGAGAGAGAGGGAATTAAGTTGCCTTGTACTATCAATCTTTGTACTTACATAAGAAGTAATAGTTGAGAGGAGAGAGGGGAGGCACATGCATGAGGGCTGGACAGAAGAGAGAGAACTCTGTTGTAGCTGGATAATAACTAGCCATGAATGCTGATAATGCACTGGGGATTCTATAGGACATGTTTTTACCATTACCTAGCTAATTTTTTAAAACCCTCCCATACTTTTACCGGTAGCTATAAAACTCACAGAGCAATTTGATAATTAGGACAAGTATCAACTCAAATCACCTGAAAAAAGTTGGCTATTTCTAACTAATCTCTGAGACAGTTTATATATCCTAATACTTTAAACTATCTAGCAAGATAAGCTGGCTACCTATACATTGAAAATTATTCGTGTTCATAATTGTAGTTGACTTGTATTGCTTGGCATCATGCTTCTGCTAAAGCTTCTACACTCAATCTGTCCATGTTTCTGTAAGAGACCGAGCTTTATAAAAGTCAGTCATTAACTAAACTTTGAATATTCCTTTTGAGAAATTAAGTAGACACTTAAACGTTAAACACTATTATAGATTTAGTTCTGTGAGAAAGCTATAGCTATAAACTTCATCTGCAGCTATAGCTGCTATATTGTACTAAGTTTGCTACTAAGAAAGAAGTCTATAAATGAAAAATTATCAGATTAAATACTAATTTTGCCACAGCTTAGGTTAGCTATGGAACTTACTTGTGTGGTCTTGAGGGCCGTGAAAAAGCCAACCACAGCTGTATTATAGCAGATAAAATGTTAAGGCTTGCACCAAAGAAGGAAGTCTATCGACTAAATACTACTGCTACATAACTGCCCAATATTCACCCCATTCAAAGATTAGTATATTCTAGCTATGCAGAATTGAAAGTAGTCAACATGTGAATAATTCTGGTGTGCATGTACCATAGGGTTGCACCAAGAGCTCAAGATTCATTCAAGCACATAAGTACGAAATCTCCAGATTCTGATACTTAACTAATTGTGTGTATTAAACTACTACAATTATTGTAGCTTCCCACAACAAGACAGTGGCTGTTGCTATGATTGTGCTGGATTCAGCCTCTCAGTAGCGGACACTGGAATGTTCAGCCTGTCCATTACATAGGAAGCAGTCCTCACGCTCCCACATGATAGTGATACTGATAGGGCTCGCAGACTGAGATATTGATGAGGAAACACAGCAACTGGGAACTGTTGGACAAGAAACAAACTTCATTGTTGAAGATCACTTGCTCCATTCAATACTCACCAGCAGAAGGAGTAGTTCCTGTACAAGTACTTGCAGGGGAGGAGTCTGCAGTGTTTACAGCTGTTAGGTGTGTTTCATACTTGGTAGCTTCTTGCAGGGAATCAGAGTGTAGCTTCTTGCAGAGAAGTCAGAGTGTAGCTTCTTGATAGGAACAGTCACACCACCCGATGAAACACTACCACAGCCTTCAACTTTCATGTAACTAATTGTGTAAGTGTCCATAACATCTTGGGAGGGTTGTGACCATGAGAGCTATACTGATGTAATCTGATTAATGCCCATCAGGCTTATGGGAGCAGAAGGTCCTACAAATGTAATAGACATATTTATAATAGCACCGTTCCTTTGCCTAAGCATATATCTGTGCCCAGAACCTGTCAGATCATCTTTGTTATCAATGCTCTTAATCAACACAGCAGCAGAACATATAAACACGCTGTACAAAATCTTACTTACACTTGGATGGCCTATTCCTAGAATATATTTTATGTAACTCAAAACTGCATACTAGGAAAAGTAGTAGTTAATCTGATTTTCTATCCATGCAGTCACTACTTACTCAGTGGGACTCGGCCTAGACCAACAGCAGCTTCTGTAGCTAGAATTGTGGATCTCAGAGCAATATTATTATTTAAAGACACTATAGAGGTGAGTAACATGGCTAAACTAAATACTGGCTCTCCTTAGAAACCTGGTGCAGCAGACTTGACCTAATGGCAGCAAAGTGAGCATTCTGTTCTAAGTAGCTACTATTTCTTAGCACTACTAGGCCTGATGTAAAATAGTTGCAGTTAAACAGAACAAAATGGTGACTTCTGCTATGAGATCAAGTCCGCATCTAGCTGGTGCAGGCTATTTGAACTAAATAACAGCAATGTGAGCATTCTATCCTCCTCAGTAGAGTACGTTGCTTGCAGCACATCTGGAATGGTTTGACACATATAGGAACAAGCTATTCTAATAATAACAGCAAATATAGCATTAGCTACTGATTTACTATTTCAAAATGGCAGAGGCTTAAATCTCACACCTAAAATATTTATATATCACTATGAACTCATAAATGGTACTATCTGTCTAAACATTCATGCTTTGAAAACTATATTTCTAAATAGTAAACAGGCAGCCTCAAAACCCATAATCTTATATCTTCCATCCATCTTATTTTTACTACAACAATTGATCAATTGTTTTTCTAAGAAGCTCACTCTTGTGAAAATTGTGGCATTTAAGTATATTTTACATAAAAATTACGTCCAAGATTGGGGAGTTTAGGAATTATTCCAAGTGGCACCTTGTAAGAAGCTGCTTGACCATAAAAGATAATCAGAAATATAGAAACAAGAAAAATATGTTTCATATAAAAGTATGTAGAAAGGAAACATTTGCCAATGTAGACAACAAACAAAGGACCAATTTTATATGATTAGTATGTTCAGTGGTAAAGTGTTTATTTATAGCATATATTAATAAACCTAATCCTTTTTTTAACAAGAGAATTTTATATATAAAACTGTTGTATATATAAATGCATGTTTTTATTCACACATGGCAAAGAATAACATCAGCTAATATTGGTTAGTATGTGTGTGTGTGTGTGAGTAGTGGAGATGACATAAGCAACTTCTTGAAAGAAGCTAGTTCTTGAATAATATGTTAAATTACACTCTCTAAATAGTAAGCGAGTTAGTATGGCAGAGATATATTAAGTGCTCACAAGTGAAGGGATCGCTCTGATCATGAATCAAATGAGTGAAGGTGAAGGCATTCTTATTTACTTGAAGCAAGGTTTTTTTGACCATGCAGCAAAGGAATACTTGGTATATAGTTGTGGTTATTCGACCACAACAGCTGACAGTGATGTCTCACTATTTGATTTGAAAAACACAGATGGAAAAGGTTTCTCGGGTTTTTGTATGGATCTAACAGTGTTAGAAATGTGATGTGAGTGTTTACAATTATAAACAATAGAAAAATTATCTCTGTATTGATAAATTGAAGTTATTCATAGCTTATAATTATACCAACTTTCTTTGAGCTAAAACAGAGCACATAGATAGAGCTATCATTTGGGTCACATATAAATCACATACAATGAAGTATTTACCTGCAATTGAGCTAAAAACCAAGCACATATTTTTATTGTGATATTCATATTTGTGTTCAGTTTGTGTTCAGTTTGTGGTCAGTAAAATATGACCACAATGACTGGCACTATGGTGCTAACAGATGACCTAATTGCAAGAGTTCCAAATAAATCCCTGATATTTTTTAATATGTAAGTTTTCAATTTGTAACAGTGCTCTACAAACCTGATGGGGAGAGGGTTAAGACATAGCTATTAATTGCAGGTGTCACAATATTTCTTGATAGTCATGAAGAAACATGCATGAGCAGAAAACTATGCCCAGCTGTAGTTGTAATCACTAGAATCGTGTTCAGAATCTTATGTACTTCAATATAAAGACCTTTAATTCCTCTTGTTTTTTGCATTGAGTGAATTGCAATAATATGTACAAGTTTATTTTGACTGAAAGCCTTCTCAGATGTATTAGAAAATTTTCCATGTCGCATTTTATAGAACTGCTTGAGTTTTAACATCAGCCATTAGCACTATCAAAATGCACTGAATACTTTGGAAAAACCCGAAAATTCTCATGCAGGAAGTGTTTCTCAAGCTCTTCCTCTATGCAGATTATATATTCTTCTCTGAAATACTTAGGACAGAATCATCACACTTGCTAGAAACATCTGGTTTATTTCCTTCAATAGGACTATATTAGAAGATGTGGTATGTGTTGTAGACCAACTACATCTTCACATACTTCACATTTTTCAGTTGCATACCTCAGAAGTTGATCTGTGTTGGTGATGGATGGAAAGCTGAGTAAACTGATGAAATAATATCATAGAGACAAACTACCAAGATCCTACTATCATTTTGAAGTTAAGAGCTGTTATAGTGCACATACCTAAAGCATCTTTAACCCTTTAACTGTTGTGGGTGTGGGTGGAATGGGAGAAGCTGTAGTCTGGTAATTACCTTTCAGTGGCAAAAAAACTGTAAACAGAATGGAATTTGTGTCTATTAGTTAATCACTCAAGGTCTGTGTGACTGAAAGAAGAAAAATCTAGTGCTTCTAGTAAGTATTCTAGTTGTGTCTTACCGATATATTATAATCATCAAGCTCCAATATTTAATCTTTATTCAAATGTATATCTTGGCTTGAGTTTTTTTATGCAGTACTAAAGCTAGGTAGCTATATACCCTGTACATTTCCTTTAGGTAATATTTCTGGACGCCTGTACTAGGCTCAACAAGAAGAACAACCTGAATTCACCAAATCTTGGAATAACTATGCTACATACACGTATAGTACTCCTTCAATACTTCAAGTTCCTTAGGAAGGCAGTTGCTACTAAGAGCAGCTATAGCTGTAGCCTTTAGGATTAGCTATCCCCATGATGAAAACTTCCCAATTACCTACTGCTGTACATTTTGTCACAAAATGCACCCACCACCCCAATATTGTTACTTCTGCACTTTAGTATATAGAGGTGTCAATCTTTTGACATTAAACTCGGAGTAAGCACATTCAACATTGATTCAGCCAATCTGATGAGGTTTAGTGTATCTTGTATTTACCATAACAAGCTTTTCAGTAAAGAAGCAAAATTTTATGGGCCAGGGGTAAACAAAAATGAAGATGTCTGGCTGAAGTGACATGATTTAGCTTTCACCATTTAGATGGTTGTCACTAGAAATTTAAGCTACATAATGTGGCACATTTACATGTTCACAATTGCCATCTCACATACAGCACTTTATGAGAGAGCAACCAGCTTGCATGAATTTTAGTCATAGTTAATAATATCCATTACCGATTTGCATTTACTTATTTTAACCAGGATTACTAATTTACTTTTGGCAGAAGCACTTCTGCTTGGCCTGTTGTTAGATGCTGGCATAACAAATTTAACAAAAAAGGCTTTACTCACTGACAATCTCAGTGAGGTGTCATATTTCTTGATGTTTTGACATAACACTTCACCAGACCCATTCCTTTTCGCAGAAATATTCAGTAGCAAAATAATAATAAAGAGAAGTGGCACTTCCCTTCAATGCATCATGCATGTTATGTCAATGCTCTTACTCCATTAGTATTATTATATTTGGGGGGGGGGGGGGGGAGGGCTGAGGAGGGAGGGGCTGTAATTGATTATGCTTGTCAACATATTTCCATATATGCCAGTGCTGCCTGTATAGCATTTGCTATTTATTCTAGTATTCTAGTTTGTGATTGAACATACAATTCTGTATGCATGGCATTTCAACATAAATGCAATTTGTTCAATTTCTAAGTACTAGATCTAAAACACAGGGCCACACTTCCTTTTACTATATGTTTAAAAGCTGACCCATAATTATAGCAGCATAACTAGCAGCATATTTAGAACTATAAATTCATAAGTTATTGGCCACCTACCACTTGAGCCATTTCAGACGAAGCATATTGTCTTCCATTCTTGATCCTTTGGTATAAGGGCACCAGTTAACCTTTCATTTCAGTCTACCTGGTTTAAGAACTTTAAGTGGCTGCACTATGATATTGTGCAGAATGAATTGACATAACAAAAAGCTGTACAGGACAGTTCTGCTGTGATTACTGTTGTGACTGAGCAAGACTTGCTAGTGAAGCGCTTTACAAACTGGAAGGAGAACACATGATGCTTTTCCAAGCATGGTACTTCCACAAGGTCTGTGCTGCTTCCCACGCTTCATATTGTATATATGCATGCTATTATTACAGTATATTCAACAACACAATTTCCAGCAAGTTGAAGTTTGAAGTTTCATTCATTGCACTGCCCTTTTTGGATGGTCTATATAAACATGCATGTTCAAACGGGAACATAAGAGAGATAGTCAAGAATTCAATTAGAAAAACTGTTAAATGACAATTTTAAGATCTAAGTGGTGAGCTTGGGGGGGGGGGGGGGGGGCGGGGGGGGGGCAGCAGGTTAGTTATATCAAAATTTAAGTAATACAGGCAGAGATGTTCTAAGTGTGTTTGAAATAGGAGTGTAACATCGAGGGCGGATCCAGTCCTTGAACTGGCCAACGTAATATTTTGAAGTGGCAATTGGAAAGCTCTATATCTAAGGAATAGAGTCAGAGCAGGCATTCTGCATGGCAGATGGATGTGGCTTGGCTAATTTGCCCAGTTCTGAAGAAATCTTCTCCAACAAGGGTAGCCAAGAGATTCTGGCTGCACCATCTCCAAATACCTGCCTATGGCTCTGTACATAATGTAACTTATTGTGTGTATGCATGCACACGCACGTTTGTGTGCCATGTGTGTGGGTGTCTGTGTTTTAAATGGATGTTTAAGTAAATGCATATGCTTATGGAGTATCATTACACTTATTCTCAGTATTTACAACAGCTCCTAGTGTGTTGATCATCATGGAGGCCTAGAGATGTTGCATGTGTAGGTGCATCATGTGTAGTAGAGACAACCACGCACCAGCTCTATAAACTTTCACTATGTCTTTTAATGTTATTTTTGTTGACTTGGTTACCAGTGTACATATCTCTGTGTAAACTTCACTAAGTTGCACATGTAGAAAAGCTACTGTAGCACACTGCACAACAACTAACTGAACAACAGTACAAACTGAAAGGATTGTCCAACATGACCACAAAAATATTTTAACATCAATAATATAATATAGTAGTATTAGTCAGTTTAGTATAATTATAGTATATCTACCTGCATTATTTTACTGTCCCATAAACTCCACCCTCTTGTCCTTCTCCAAGTCCAAGATTTTGTAATGTGTTAATTATCCCTTTTGCAGGGCACTAGTTCACACCAATGTCTACTGGTGGTTTTCAAGCCAGAGATCCACTTGGAACTGTTTCCTTGAACGTTACAATTGTAAGCGTTTAAATACTTGCCTTTCACTGCAATAGGAGAATGCAAATCTCTTCAATGACCTCTGAACTTTATATCACGTTGGTTCTCTCAAATAGGGAAACCAGTGACTCTATATCTAGAGATTTATTAGGAATTGGGATTGAGTCCATTTCTGAATGCAACTTCAGCTGCATATCTTCACGACTACTAAATGTACCATCTTTTGCTGCCATTTCTTATTTGCAACTTGCCAGTTTTCTTAACTACTTCTGTTTTCTTGACTACTTCTCTTCAAGAAGACAAATATTACTTCTTTTAAATCCCCAACAAGCAAGCCTCTGTGTGCACTGTGCTGACCAAGTAATTTGCCGTGAATGCTCAGTATGGCTTCTATCATACCTGTAAATGATGATGACTCTGCTTCCTGCACTGGCAGAAAAGGAGAAATGTGTGTGTGTGTGTGTATGTGTAACAGTGTGTGTGTGAGGGGTGTGTGTGTGTGAGGGGTGTGTGTGTGTGAGGGGTGTGTGTGTGAGTATGTAACCTTGAATTACCAATCTTTGTATCTTTAATAGTGCTAATGTATAACACCCAAGATGAGAGAGGGGAAGCACATGCATGATGGCTGGGACAATAAACCTGTGGAATTAGAACAAGCATCAACTCCAAGCACACAAAACAAGAGCTATTTCTAGCTATGTCTCTGAACCGGTTTATGAATTCCCTTACTATTATACTTTTCTGTTTAGCAAGATAATCTAGCTAGTTACACATTATTTTAGATTTTTGATTTTTATACAAGAAACTGAAGAACAAAACTACAACTTGAACAGAAACTGACAGGAGCCGATGGTTTCTAACCAGTCCAATATGCCCACACAAATGAGCCGACCAACACTAGCACAGCACAACATGTGAAAGCAAATCCAATCATTACAGCGCCAGTGTCTCATACACACCATCAGTCAGAGTTCCTTCCACCACTTCTTGTCCTTCTCCGAGCCCAAGGTTGGGTGAAGTGGCAATCATCCCATATGCAGGGCACTGGTTCACACCAATGAGAGGTGGTGGGCATGTCGCACGGATACTTGGAACATCATCCTTGTAGATGGAGTAACCTTCCTTGAGGTTGATCTCTTCATATTCACAGACTTTGTCAGTATTGCAAGTGGGAGGGTCTGTCCTTGTGGATACTGACCTACCAATGTGTTAAAATATAATAGGAGACATAAGATATTGGAGAGAGAAACAGCAATGACTATTAGTTTAGAATCTCCCAATAGTAATTTATTAATGGACCATATTGTGTATTTAGTGCATGCACATTTCTGTGTGCTCTTGATTCCGTGTCATAATTGATTCCGTGTCATAAACAGCATAGAACTTTCCAGAGAACTAATCTGTGCCCAGTGCACTCTAGTCCTCTTCAAATAGTGCATGGTAAAGAACAGACTTGAGCATAGCATTCATCCAGAGGATTCTTTCAAATACAATACAGTAATGACCATTAATTTCTCGATTATGACTTTATTCTAGAAATTGCCCGTCACTGACCAATTGTAATATTGTACTGACGAAGGCTAGAGCATCTAGTTGAATCGTCAAGAGACAATTTTTTGAGAAGGTTATTGTCAATTACTTTGGCACAAGTTACTTCCACACACATGTAGGTGTTTGGGTGTGTTGTAGCAGCTAATACTCCAAACTGGTGGGCAGCAGGTATATATGCAAACTGAAAGAGTAAACGTTTCATGTATCCAGATACCCTCGGCCTCAACATTTAGTAACAGACCCCATGGAGGATATTGGTCTTACTAAATTGTATTGAAAAGACTTAAGACTCCTCAACCACAACCCCAAGCCCCCCCCCTCCCCATTGTGGATCTGACCTTAGGTCAAATAAATGGCAAGGTCATTCCAAGTGCTCCAAATGGAAAAGATTTTATATAAAAAAAGTTGTGGCTACACATAAGTAGTGCAGTTGGGCAATAACAGCAAAGGTTAAAGTGCAGTGGGAAAATCCCTGCCATCTTATAAGGTGACACTGTGTGTTAAGCATGAGACTAACACTAACCTTCTCTTAGCTAAGACAACAATGACCACAATGAGGATGAGGATCACAATAATGGCCACCAAGCCCACAACTGCTGCACCAGTACTGGCCCCAACTCCAAATCCTCCACCTCCACTGCCTAATGTTTAATATAAAAGTAATATAAAATAAATGAGCACATTCAAAACCTACTAATTAAAATGCAACACATCCTCTGCTGCTATTTACCATGGACATGCAGCATCAAATTCTGCCTGTCCACCACTACTACTCCAGTAGGCAGGAGGATGTAGACCTCACATGTGTATCGTGTGTTGTCAATATCACTGGTGAACCTCTCTATGTCCAGAACCAGTTGTTGCTGCCCAGAAGTACCACTAGCTAGCAGTGCTCCACTGTTGGAATCACTCAACCATTGTATAGACAGCACTGTCAGGTTGCTAAAGCAAGTGACACTTGCAGATGATCCAAGAGGATATGAAGTCTGGTGTCCAGATAATGCACTTGCTAAAGAAACAAAGTGAAACATGAAGAAAGTTTTCAATAATAGTAACTATAGAACTTGTACATTGGTATGTCATTGTAGTTGGTGGACTTTGTCCTCTGCTGTTACTGACTGAGCAGCTGAAGGAGCCACTGTAGTGGCTTAGCTGAGAGCTAGTGATGGAGAGGAGGTTGTGGTAAGTGGCAGTGGATGTGTCCACAACCCTCTGGCTCTGTTGGTAGGAGGGGCCACTCCTGTTCCAAGTGACGCTGCTGGCAGGTCCTCCAGTGGATGCACAAGTGAGAACACCTGATGTGATGTTGTAGGTCAGAGATGTTATGAGGGGTGAGCCTGAGGAGAGTTATAGTAGAGTAGCAACACATACTAGTATGAGATACTTAGTTACTGTACCAGCCTCTGGAGGGTATATCCCAACAAACACTTGCTGGGGGTTGTATTGACTGTCTGGTACAGCACAGGTGAATATTCCTGTAGGCCCTAAGGCAGAACCTCTATGATGCAGCAAGATAGCACTGGCTCCTCTACTTATGGAAAATGATGCATCTACTCCAGAAGAATTCGCTCCTTCAACTTTAGTTCCCCCAGGCAGCACCCAATCACCATACCCAACACCTTCTTCAGTATCACCACTTCTACAGCAGGCAACAAGGTCAGTGAAGCAGTTGAGAGCAGTCCTGCCCTCCCCTATGTCAGTCAGGGTCAACAGACTGTTGTTAGGGTAAAGCACACCGCCAAGGAGGAGACCAAGACCTGTAGACAGTAATGTGATCGAAGATGAGTGTGTTATGTTATAGTCAACACTCTTACTGGTAGGAGTTCTGGTAGAGATGTCAGTGGCCCTGTAGGGGCCTTTCCCTACTTCATTAACAAGAGCCACTTCAAATGTGTATGAAGTACGAGGGGAGAGTGGACTAGCAGTGTAAGTCCTGGCATCAATACTGGCAGTGGCTCTTGCTATGATTGTACTGGATCCAGTCTCTCTGTAGCGGACACTGTAATGTTCAGCCTTTCCATTACGTAGGAGGCAAGCTTCACGACCCCACCTGATAGTGATACTGGTAGGGCTTACAGATTGAGATGTTGGTGAGGGAACACAGCAACTGGGAACTGTTGGATAAGAAACTCACATCACTGTTACATATTAGTTAGTCCATTCAATACTCACCATCCGAATGTGTCGTTGTCATATAAGTACTTGCAGGGGAGGAGCCTGCAGAGTTCACAGCTGTTAGGCTTATCTCATACCCTGTGGCTTCTTGCAGGGAAGTCAGAGTGTAGCTTCGTGCTGATCCAGGAACAGTCACACTACTTGATGGAACACTACCACAGCCTGCAACTTTCATGTAATGTATTGTGTAAGTGTCCACAACATCTTGGGAGGACTGTGACCATGTGAGCTCTACTGATGTAGTCTGAGGAGTGCCCATCAGGCTTGTGGGAGCAGAAGGAGCTGCAACTGTAATATTCACATATTGACATTTGCATAAAATATACTCGGGCTAGACCAATAGCAGCTTCTGTAGCTAGAATTGTGGATCTCGCATCAATATATTTAAAGACACTATAGAGGTGAGTAACATAGCTAAACTAAATACTGGCTCCTTACAATCCTGGTAGCTAATCATGTCAGCCTATTCTGTGAGGTGGGGTGTGGGACTAAGCTTCGACCAGTAGCAGCAACCCCAGCTATAGTTACTCTGGCATGGCACTCTAGCAGGGAATTAAAAGGGCAGTGTTCACTTTGCTATCGCAATCTCTAGTGTTGGATTGGTTACAGACACCCAGCATCGGTATATCTGAATGTATCTAAGGAGACTGTGAATGCTAGCTCTATAGCTTTAGTGAGAATATTAACTAGATTGACACATTCAAAGAGGCTACAGTTAGCTTCAGACTTTCTTCCTCGCAGAGCCTCCAACCTCATTGCAGTGAAGTCAACATCAATTGAAGAATTTATGATCTCCATTTCAGTATTTACTCACTTACAGATGTCCACATAAAAAAGAATACTGGTACAGTTCTGGGCCTATGATGTAAGGCTGCTTCATAATATGACACTGGGCCATCATATCTTATCATATTGACCTATTGTATAGTATCATCATATTGTGAGTGAGCAACACTATGTCCTCCACAGCCATATACACCCCAACTGCAGCTCATATGGTACGATACGATAGGACAATACAATACAATATGATGGCCAAGTGTCATAATTATAGTGAAGCAGCCTTTGGTCTTGGTATGCTTGCAGCTAGAGTAAGCAGCAATCTTGTGAGCACAGCAAACCAGAGAGGAGGGCATATCATCAGCTCTGCAGACATCTATTTTGAAGCATGGACACATTTTATCTTCAAAAAATTTTTTTACCGCCAAGCTTGGGCACTGGCTTGCTACTCTCAACCTTTGCAGGTTTGACAACAAAAAGCTACCACCACACAACCTACAATGGAATACTGTTTCCAGAAAAGTTATGGCCATTTTGTAACTCTTGCATAGCTATACAAAATACCTGCAACAGAATTCTTAATAGTACATGTTATCGTACTATTTCATGCTGGTTCTGTGGTCTGTACTTATGGACCAGAAACCATTAAAAATATGGTTGAATGCATATAGTTGGAGAGTCTGTCCTTGTAACTGTCGTACATATTGGGAAGAACACTATTAGAAATTACGATAAATAACATTCTGAGTGTGGGGAAATTGAGGTTTCAGACTACTCTCATGAACTGCACCCTTTATTTTCTGAGTATATTTGGTAAAGTGTCTGGGCAAATCAGCCAGGTATTCATGATATGAGGAAACTGCAGCAGACAACTTCTGCATACAGGGACGGAGGATCTTGAAGTCACCAGTTGGGGCAAAACATAACCCGAGGCAGCATGGCTAATTATAGCAATGACTGTGGTCTATCACATGGCTTCAAGCTGGTTTACACACACTATAACCTGGCTGATATGGCCATACATTTATTGAGGTCTGCTTCACGAGACAACCTCCATACCACCATACCGTACCAAGGAGACCAACAGCTGAGAATTTATAAAGTCTTGTGTTTTAGACTTACTGGTAGTAGAGATGTCAGTGGTACTGTAGGGGCCTGTCCCTACTTCATTAACAAGAGCCACTTCAAATGTGTATGAGGTACGAGGGGAGAGTGGACTAGCAGTGTAGGTCCTGGCATCAATACCTGCAGTGGCTGTTGCTATGATTGTGCTGGATCCAGTCTCTCTGTAGCGCACACTGTAATGTCTGCTCTGTCCATTACGTAGGAGGCAGGCCTCACGCCCCCACCTGATAGTGATACTGGTAGGGCTCACAGACTGAGATGTGGGTGAGGGAACACAGCAACTGGGAACTGTTGGACAAGAAACAAACTTCATTGTTAAATAATACTTGTTAAGTCTAAGACTCACCAGCTGCAAGAGTAGTTCCTGTATAAGTACTTGCAGGGGAGGAGCCTGCAGTGTTCACAGCTGTTAGGCTTATCTCATACCCTGTGGCTTCTTCCAGGAGAGTCAGAGTCTTCCTTCTGGCAGATCCAAGAACAGCCACACTACTTGATGGAACACTAGCACAGCCTGAAACTTTCATGTAACTAATTGTGTAAATGTCCACAACATCTTGGGAGGGCTTTGACCATGTGATATCTACTGCTGTAGTCTGAGGAGTGCCCATCAGGCTTGTGGGAGCAGAAGGAGCTGCAACTGTAATATTCACATTGGACATATTTGTATAGCACAGATCATTTGCCTAAGATATACTTTTACATATTTGCTGACTCTGTGCCCAGAACCTGTGAGATCATCATTGTTGACAATGCTCTTAACACAGAACTTACATACGTGCTGTACAAAAACCTCACTCACACTTGGTGGCCTATTCCTTATTTTTTATAATTCAAAGCTACATACTTGGAAAATAGCTAGTCTGGTTTTCCATCCATGTACTCAATACTTACTGAGTGGGACTCGAGCAAGACCAATAGCATCTTCTGTAGCAAAAATTGCAGATCTCGTATCAATATATTTAAAGACACTATAGAGGTGAGTAACATGAATACTGGCTCCTTACAATCCTGGTAGCTAATCATGTCAGCCTATTCTGTGAGCTGGTGGTGTTGGACTAAGCTTCAACCAGTAGCAGCTACTCTGGCATGGCACTCTAGCAGTGAATCAAAACAAAAGTGCTCACTTTGCTAACCCAATCTCTAGTGTTGGATTGGTTTATTATACAGGCATCCAGCATAGGATAGGTATATCTGAATGTATCAAAGGAGACTGTGAACGCTAGCTGTATAGCTTTAGTAAGAATATTTAACTACATACCCACATTCAAAGAGGCTACAGTTAGCTTCAAACTGTCCTCCTCGCAGAGCCTCCAACCTCATTGCAGTGATGTCAACATAAATTGAAGAACTATCAGAATTTATGATCTCCATTTCATGACCCCATAACAAAGGAATACTGGTACAGTTCTGGCCCTATGACTGTAAGGCTGCTCCACAATATGAGACTGTGCCATCGTATCGTATCATATTGTCCCATTACATTGCATCATCATTATTATTGTGAGTGAGCAACACTACGTCCTTCACTACCATATACACTCCAACTGCAGCTCATATTATATGATACGATAGGAAAATACAATACAATATGATGGCCAAGTGTCATAATTATAGTCAAGCAGCCCTTGGTGTTAGTGTACTTGAAGCTAAAGTCAGCAGCAATCTTGGAATCAGGAAACATTGAGCAAAGCAAACCAGAGAGGATGGCATATCAACAGCTCTTTAGACATCTCTTTTGAAGTGTGGACGCATTTTATCTTGAAAAAAAGGTTGCCAAGCTTGAGCTCTCGCTTGCTATGCCCTGGTGCTTTGAGCCTCTACCATGATATAGAAAAGTTACCACACAACCTACAGTGGCATATTGTGTCCAGAAAAGTTGTGGACATTTTCTAATGCTATATAAAATATCTGCAACAGAATTCTAAATACTTCATGATATTTCATGATGGTTCTGTGCTCTATACTTATGCATCAGAATCCGTTAAAAATCCATACAGTTGGAGGCTCTCTCTTGTGACTTGTCATACATATTGGGCAGAACACTATAAGAAATGAAGATAAGTCAGATTCTGAATGTGAGGGAATTGAGCTTCCAGACTACACTCATGAACCACACCCTTTTAACAGGGCTCAACTGATATTCATGATATTAGGAACCTGCAGCAGACAACCTCTGCATGCCGGGACTGAACACCTTGAAGTTACCAGCTGGGGTAAATAATAACCTGCAAGATGGATAACTATAGCTTCAATTTCAGTGACTGTAGTCTATCACATGGCTGATTAAATAAATAGCATTCCTGGCATACACCCACTATGACCTGGCTGACTTGGCCATACATTTATTGAGGTCTGCTTCACGAGACAACCTCCACACAACCATAAGGAGACCATCTTGTGGAAACTTAAAGTCTTGTGTTTTAGACTTACTGGTAGTAATGATGTCAGTGGTACTGTAGGGGCCTGTCCCAACTTCATTAACAAGAGCCACTTCAAATATGTATGAAGTACGAGGGGAGAGTAGACTAGCAGTGTAAGTCCTGGCATCAATACTAGCAGTGGCTGTTGCTATGATTGTGCTGGATCCATCCTTTCTGTAACGGACACTGTAATGTTCAGCCTGTCCATTACGTAGGAGGCAGGCCTCACGCTCCCACCTGATAGTGATACTGGTTAGGTTCACAGAATGAGTTGTTGGTGAGGGAACACAGCAACTGGGAACTGTTGGACAAGAAACAAACTTCATTGTTATATAATACTTGATAAATCTAAGACTCACTAGCGGCAAGAGTAGTTTCTGTATAATTACTTGCAGGGGAGGAGCCTGCAGTGTTCACAGCTGTTAGGCTTATCTCATACCCTGTGGCTTCTTCCAGGGAAGTCAGAGTGTAGCTTCTTGCTGATCCAGGAATATTAGTCACACTACTTGATGGAATATTATCACAACCTGCAACTTTCCTATAACTAATTGTGTAAGTGTCCACATCATCTTGGGAGGGCTGTGACCATGTGAGCTCTACTGATGTAGACTGAGGAGTGCCCATCAGGCTTGTGAGAGCAGGAGGTCCTACAAGTGTAATATTCACATAAGTATTTGCATATTCATTAAAACAGAGTTCCTATGCCACTGCTGGAGGAAGATAAATACTAATGCTCAGGACAGGAAGTGGGGGCTATTGCATGTTGTCAGTAAGTGGGTGCACCATGGGTGTGGTGAAATTAAGATGAGCATTCCTCATCTTCTTGGTTTTCAGAGCAGAAGTGCATGTCTTATAAATACAAGCTATCACATGGTTGGTGGCAGTAGAGCTATGGTCACAGCTTAACCAGGAGGGATGATTAGCTCTCTGAGGATGTGCAGAATGAGCAGGACTATAAGGCAGCTGCTGAGTGGCATTCACACTGCTAGCTAGCACACACAAGGAAGAGCATGCCTAGGCTAGTGATGTCTACTGAGCATGCTCGTGGTGCTCCAGATATGGAAGTTGAACTTTGTTTGCTAAAGTTGGTCCAGTGAAAACCTGACCACCCTGACCTGTTCCTCTGGGCCTTATACTCAACTACAATACTAATTCTATGCCAAGTTCTACTATAAACTGCAAAGAGAATATTGTTGTTTGTAAACTTACTTAATGTGAGCACTTCTGTACTGATCTTCACCAAAGTGTCCACTTCAACACGGCAGGTGTATGTTCCTCTAGCACTAGCACTCAATGCCTGAAATGTCAGTGTCAAGGTAGACACACTGCTCATCTCCATCTCTGTAGTTGTTCCTCTCAACCAGACAATACGACCTGCACCTGACACACTGGCAGTGCATGTGAGGGAGTAGGGTTGGCCAAATACGTTCTGTCCAGAAGGTGAGATGGTCACACTCAAACTAGTAGACACTGTTAATAGACAATGTTATGAAGCTCCAAGTCAAATTAGGCACTCAACCACACAGTGTAAATTAGAAAATTAATATTATGCAGTTAGGCTGTTATATTATTGATGTGGTAATTAACACCACCATGTTGAGCATACCAACACCTGTAAGGAGCTTATTTCTCCTCCAGTGCTGGCAATGACTTCCTCTCACCAATGGACAAGGGCTAGGGCAAGAGCCAGAGTTGAACCTAGGGCTGACCTCTGTGACTAATTCTCTGGCTGAGGGAAGTGAGGACCATGCAGGTACTGGCACTACATGTGAGTAAGTGATGGCTCCTCAGGCCAGCCAGTGGGCTGAGGCTAGGCTAGAGTAAAGCACTATGACTACTGGTTAACTCTGCATAGCCAGAACTTCCCTCCATCATGTTGTTGCTGAACTCTACTCACTTAGGAGTGGTGATGTTCAGAGTTGGGCAGTCTAAATTGCAAACTGTGAGAAGGACTTGTGCATCCATTACACTTGGTTATATATTTCCCACCTGCATAACTTGCATACAATAAACTAAATACCCCAAGACCCCAAATATTCCAGAGCATGGCAATGAATAATCTGTTACAGGGTTGCAGAAAAGTGACATGACTAAGACTTCTGTCTTTAATGGCTTCAAGCTAGCTCACATAATTACAACCATAAGACCAGACATGCTGTACTATAAGCAGATAAATCACACGAGCTCATTTCTGCTCATTTGTTTGCGGAATTTCTCAGCCTTGAAAAGTGTTACCAAGTCCAAAAGAGGCAGTAACTGATCCTCTACCAATCTGTTTGGCTGGTGAAGCACTCCTGTGCAAATCTTACTAAGTCCTTGAAGGAGGCTATAGCTGACCCTACATGGGTAGAGTCAACAATGGCACAAGATGCAGTTTATTTTTTTGAAGTGGACCACATTGTGTGCATGGATAGCAATAATAGCAACAAGACATGGCATGTGGTGACATGTGCAGTGTCCATCAACAATAAACAAGCTATAAACAGTGTTTAATAGCCCTGGAGGTGCTGAAGCTCATACTTGGTATAGTCCACCGCTACCCAATTAAGAGGAAAACAAGCAACAAATAAACAACAACAAATATTTATTTAAAAACAAACAACTACGTTGGATTGCCTTGTTAAGGCAACAAGACCACACCCATGTAAACCTAGCCAGCCAGATATCATTTAAAACTCATGTCCACCAATATTGTCAGTGGACATAGTAGTAGATGAAATGACTTTCTCTACAATCAGCTTACATCTACTCATTCAATGTTTCTGCTAGATGCTCTGGCCATCATCAGGAACAATGGCATGCTAAGTCTTAAGTGAGGTTGATATATACCAGTAGCTATTGTTTCTGAGGTTATTTATTGTTGACAAGACAGCTTCATTCTTGGAAAGGGATCATCATCAGCCTCAATCTCTATCCATTTCATTCTAGAGTTTGGCCATCTCATTTGCAATAGTTGCTGCTGTACTGGCTGAACATGTCCAGACCTTCATCTTCTGCATCTCAGCCTCCTGTCCTCACAGAAACATTCGGTGGTCACTTTACTGGTAGCTCTTCAGATGTTATACTTAGAGACACTCAATATTGAGTTGTGTATGTGTGTGTGTACAATACTGTACATGTGTTGTGCTTATAAGTGTGTGCACTGCAATGCAACATTAAATATGCAATGAGTGCACGTGCTATAATCAAGGGTGTACACTGCTTCACTGGAGTCCATTTGAGGGTGTGGTCTACTCCAGGGTGCACAATATCTGCACTTGCATATGCAGTAGCCACACAGGCAGTCATATGCATACACTATGCCCACGTGTGGCGGGGGGGAGGAGGGGGATTACAAACATTCTGGACCATGTAAATGCTCAAGAATAAAAGAAAGATTGAAATCCTAGAAAATTAAAAATGAAGAGATCAAGTTTGACTGCTATTTTCAGAGAAAGAAGGAAGGCTGCAGAAATAATAGTTGCTAAATACTGCACAGAGATTGATCTAATTCCAGCTAGTGATCCTCTATTCAGACAGCAGATATATGATTAGCCAGACATTCTGGAGTGAAGTTCTCTAAACCTTGAACACGAGACTATACGGAGACAGAGATATTCACAAAATGAGAGCAAAATTTGACCCTGCTTGCTGTTAGTGCCCTTCTGGTTACTGATGGCTCTATATACTATTTTGACATGGTGCTCTGGTGAAGAACCGCCCACACAAATAGAAAGAGCAGAAGATACAGAAACAGCAAAACTAAACTCATTGATGGAGAGGATCACTGCATGCACTACTGAAACTTGGACTGTCAATAGACAAGCAAGATTGTATTCCAACATGTCCACCACTGCACTGGTGGAGCTATAGCTATACGTACCAGCAAAGGCTCCTAGACATTGATTACTAGCATGGTAAAGACACCACAAGTGTTCAATGCATGCATGACATCACAATTATGATTGTAATTTAATGATCTAGAGCCAGTTTGTATCTATAATTATCATACCATACCTATCCACACACATTCAGTCTGTATAACACCACTATCATCAGGGAGTACACAACAAAACTGTCCAGTACGATAGTTACCACTGTACATGGCTCTGCGGTTAAGGTGGATCTGTTGTTCATCATCCCTGGTCCTGAAGTACTCCTCAGTTCCTCCTCTGGTACCTATAGTAACATTATTATGTGTCCAACGACCAAATCTATTAGTTGCACAGCATGGACTCCTGGTAGTCTTGCAGACTAGCACATTTTCCAGGTCACTGCTCTCATAAACTTTGGTTTGTCCAGTCAACTGTGGTAACTCTCCAATATCCTCCAAGGAGAAGACTCTGCTATCATTAGGATAAATGCCTGGCTTGAAGGGAACAAACTGCACCGCTGCAATTAATAAGTAGTGTCAAGAAATGACAATATCTACTGCTAACTAGAAAGCCAGCTACATAGCTATACCAATATAATTATATCTTTTCAAATGCTAACAATAAATCAAGGCTTACATTGTGCTTCTGCAAATACGATACCAAGCACAAAGCAAAGTGCAACAGCGACCTCAAATCCTTTCATCCTGTACTAAACTACTTCAGACCGTTGAGTCCCTAAATTAAATCTCACCGTGACTGATTGCTATAGAACACCACACCCTTATTTAGCACTACTGCGCGTAGCCACCAACTGGGCCTTGAGTGACAAGCGGAGGCAAAGGAAGGGGGAAAAAAGGTTAATAACTTTGTCAGTCCATAATCCTTTCTTGTCAGCCATGCAGCATGTTTTCACCTACCTGTCCAAAAATTTTGGCCCATTATTTTGGACTGTTATCTGGTGTCGTTAGATTATTAACCTCGCAACCCGTTCTCACTTGCGCCGCGCAAACCAGCAGCGCAGACTTCACTGTGGTTAAGATGCGACTACGCTAACGAGTTTAGACTATGGAGCTCCATAGAATCTGCATGCTTCACTTATGCCAGTTCAAAAGACGGGACTCTCTAAAATAATGTTGCGTAGGTAGGTAGAGCCAACTATGCCAAAGTCAACTGCATCCTAAGTGTGGTATCTCAACTTCTTGAAGGTTGCTGCAGGGGTTGGCTCCTGCCTTCAGGTCATGTCCTTTGTTTCGGGTTGCATTCCCTTGAAAATTTAACTTTCACACCCAATTACGAAAATCCACCCATTAATTTACTGAGCCTTCCACTCTAAATGACTTGCCAGATGTAGCGAAAGTTCCTCACTGCCCCTATCAACCTTTCTCCATTCATCTCTTCCTTGTAGAAACTCCACCCCCTGAAACACATCCAACACATGGCAGAGGAAGCATATATTGTGTAAAGTAACTGAATAAGAATATCAGAAAAAATTATAAGACATAAAGATAATAAATGCGAGTGTAGGGAAGTCTATGTTTAGGATTCCCTGCGAGGTTCTGTGTCACCGTTGTATCTCTTCTACCCGATAGAGAAAGAGAATTGAAACTTCATGAGAGAGACAGAGAGTATCAATACAACGTAACAAAAGGTGATAATCAATTCAAATAATTATTTATTATTAAAAGTCAAGGAAGTTATGTCCCGATTACTGTTCCGTAATTGCGCCGCCACACAGCTCCCCCCAGAACTGACTTGATCTTAATGAAGCTGTATCATCCACAGGTAGCTCAGTCCAAAAACCTTGCAGGTGTCTTGAATCTTCATCCGGAGCGTGTAGTTCCTAGTATTGGGGTACTTTGTATCCCATGTGATGGGTCCGGGGAGTATTGAGTTGGCCAGAGAATGGGCTGTGCTAGGGGACATTGAGGGTGGCGACCACAGCGTGGTGGCTGTGCCACTTGGACCTCAGCAGACTCATCAACATGTGCAATTTTCAGCCTATCAATCGAGATGGTCTCCTCGTGATGGCCTACCTGGACTTTGAAGAATTTTTCCCCTGTGGTCAATACACGAAATGGGCCATCGTAAGGTGGCTGTAGGGGTGACTTGTGGCTGTCGTGACGAATGAAGACAAATTTGGCCAAAGAGAGGGAGGCCGGAATTGAGGTTGTGGGAGAGCTATGGTGCACTGGGGGGACCGGTCTGAGTTCTGCCACATTGTCACGGAGGCGGCGGAGAAGTTCCGGAACTGATTCACCCTGTCCATGGCCCACAAACTCCCTGGGGACAGTTAGTGGCAATCCAAACACTAGCTCTGCTGGGGATGTACCTAGGTCCTCCTTCGGCATGGTCCGGAATCCTAAGATGACCCAATGAAGGTCTGATGTCCACGAGGGTGATTGACAGCGTGCTTTGAGGGACACTTTCATGCTTCGATGGAACCTTTCCACAAGGCCATTCGCCTGGGAGTGGTAAGCCGTAGTCCGATGCAGTTTGGGTCCGAGGAGGTTGGAGAGATCTTGCCAGAGTTGAGATGTGAACTGGGGTCCTCTGACAGAGGAGACATCGGAGGGAAGGCCGTAACGAGTAAAATCCATCCGCTCAAGATGGCATCAGCCACGTCTTTGGTACTTGTGCTAGCCAGGGGAATTGCTTCTGGCCAGCAAGTCACTCTGTCCACTACTGTGAGGCCTTTAGAGAGTGGGAGTGGCCCTACAAGATCCACATTCACATGTTTGAATCATGGGCTCGTTGAACTCAGATAGTGGAGCACGATGGTAGAGGTTGACTTTGGCTCATTGGCAAACGATGCATGTCCTCGCCCATTCTCCAACCTGTCGACCAAGGCCATGCCAGACGTAATTGCAGGCTACCAGCTTGCGGGTTGCCCGTATGCCTGGATGGCTGAGGCCATGAAGGCTGTCTAAAATGCGACGGCGGAAAGAGACAGGTACGAGGGGATGTGGTCGACCAAGAGACACATCACACAACAGGGTGGTGTGATTGGGTCCAAAGGGATTAAGTTGAAGGCCGGTGATTGCTGTCCGGCAGGCAGCCATGTCGACTGGGTCTGCGAGCTGTGCGGTTGCAAGGGCAGAGAAATCAATGCCTCCACTGATGGCCGAAATGGCAGCACGGAAAAGAGCGTCTGCTTCCACGTTGTCCTTGCCTGCCATGTGTCTAATGTCCACGGTGAATTCTGAGATCGCTGAGAGCTGGCACTGTTGTTGTGCAGACCAGGCATCTGAGATCTTACCGAGGGCAAACGTGAGTGGTTTGTGGTCGGTAAACAGTGAGAACTGGCGTCCTTCCAGGAAATAACTGAAGTGACGGATAGCCACGTGGGCAGTAAGCAATTCTCTGTCGAATGCACTATTGTCTGGGCCGGCTGGAGTTTGCGGCTGAAGAAGGCCAGCAGTCGCCAGAGGCCATCTGTGAATTGCTCAAGAGTGCCTCTAATGGCCATATCTGAAGCATCAACGGTTACAGCATCTGCACGGGGATGGACCACGAGGGCAGCAGAGGCCAGAGCAGTCTTTGCATCTTGCATCACGGAATGCTTTATCCATGGTGGTCGACCATTTCACCGGAGAGGTCCGGGCGGGACGGCCAACCAAAGCAGTGTAGAGAGGATGAAGTAGCAGGGCAGCGGCAGGTACAAACCTGTGGTAAAAGTTAATTACTCCGAGGAAGGCCTGCAATAAAGACAATAAATTATGGTTCAATATTCTGTGGATTTACTCTGGTAGAAATATGGTATCTGAAAGTAGTTATCTGAAATGTGAACAGAAATGTGCATTTATAAGTAAACTATATAGCAATTTGGTAAAATGAATAAATTCTTATTTCACAGCCAAAAAATAAAAAGCAGGCCTGTGTACAAACGGTGCTATCCAGCCATAAATGCTTTATCATGGAAATTGATGACTGCATCCTGCACTGGCAGAAGACAAGAAGTATGTGTGAGTGTATTGCATGTGTGCATGTGGTGTTTGCCATGAATGCTCAGTTTGGCTTTATCTTATTTGAAACATGATGCCTGAATCCTGCACTAGCAGAAGAGATGTCTGTTTGTGAGAGAGAGAGAGAGAATTAAGTTGCCTTGTACTATCAATCTTTGTACCTATAAGAAGTAATAGTTGAGAGGAGAGAGGGGAGGCACATGCATGAGGGCTGGACAGAAGAGAGAGAACTCTGTTGTAGCTGGATAATAACTAGCAATGAATGCTGATATTGCACTGCGGATTCTATAGGACATGTTTTTACCATTACCTAACTATTTTTTTAACCCTCCCATTCTTTAACCGGTAGCTATCAAACTCACAGAGAGCAAATTTGTAATTAGGACAAGTATCACCTGAAAAAGGTTGACTATTTCTAGCTAATCTCTGAGACGTTTATATATCCTAATACTACAAACTATCTAGCAAGATAAGCTGGCTATAAACCTATATATTGAAAATTATTCGTGTAGTTCTTGTCATCATACCATCAAAAAGCATCTGGTAAAGCTTCTACACTCGATCTGTCCATGTTTCTGTAAGAGACCGAGCTTTATAAAAGTCTAAACTTGAATATTCCTTTTGAGATTAAAATGAAACACTATTATAGATTTAGTTCTGTGAGAAAGCTATAGCTATAAACTTCTATAGCTGCTAGGCTTGCTCCTAAGAAAGAAGTAAAATTATCAGATTAAATTCTAATTTTGCCACAGCTTAGGTTAGCTATCGAACTTACTTGTGTGGTCTTGGTGGTCGTCAAAAAGCTAACCACAGCTGCATTATAGCAGATAAAATGTTCAGGCTTGCCAAAGAAGGAAGTCTATCGACTAAATACTACTTCTACATAACTGCCCAATATTCACCCCATTCAAAGATTTCTATATTCTATCTATGAAGAATTGAAAGTAGTCAACATGTGAATAATTCTGGTGTGCATGTACCATAGAGACGCACCAAGAGCTCCAGATTCATTCACGCACATAAGTACGAAATCTCCAGATTCTGATACTTAACTAATTGTGTGTATTAAACTACTACAATTATTGTAGCTTCCCACAACAAGACAGTGGCTGTTGCTATGATTGTGCTGGATTCAGCCTCTCAGTAGTGGACACTGGAATGTTCAGCCTGTCCATTACATAGGAAGCAGTCCTCACACTCCCACATGATAGTGATACTGATAGGGCTCGCAGACTGAGATATTGATGAGGAAACACAGCAACTGGGAACTGTTGGACAAGAATCAAACTTCATTGTTGAAGATCACTTGCTCCTTTCAATATTCACCAGCAGAAAGAGTAGTTCCTGTGTACAAGTACTTGCAGGGGAGGAGCCTGCAGTGTTTACAGCTGTTAGGTGTGTTTCATACTTGGTAGCTTCTTGCAGGGAAGTCAGAGTGTAGATTCTTGATGATAGGAACAGTCACACCACCTGATGAAACACTAACACAGCCTTCAACTTTCATGTAAATAATTGTGTATGTGTCCATAACATCTTGGGAGGGCTGTGATCATGAGAGCTATACTGATGTAATCTTATTCCATCAGGCTTATGGGACTAGAAGGTCCTACAAATGTAATATTCATATATTGACATATTTATATAGCACCGTTCCTTTGCCTAATCTATACTTTTATATATTTCTGCCTAGAACCTGTCATATTATCTTTGTTGTCAATGCTCTTAACACAGCAGCAGAACATACATACACGCTGTACAAAAACTTCACTCACAATTGGGTGGCCTATTCCTAGAATATATTTTATATAACTCAAAAGTAAATAGCTACTTGGAAAAGTAGTATATAGCTGATCTGGTTTTGCATCAATGCACTCACTACTTACTCAGTTGGACTCGGCCTATACCAAAAGCAGCTAGAATTGTGGATCTCAGAGCAATAAAGACACTATAGAGGTGAGCATGGCTAATACTGGCTCTCCTGGTGCAGCATACTTGACCTAATGGCAGCAAAGTGAGCATTCTGTTCTCAGTAGCTATATACTAGCAAAACACTTCTTAGCACAACTATATAGGCCTGATGTAAAATAGTTGCAGTTAAACAGAACAAAATGGTGACTTTTGCTATGAGATCAAGTCCGCATCTAGCTGGTGCAGGCTATTTGATCTAAATAACAGCAATGTGAGCATTCTGTCCTCTTTTTAGCCTCAGTAGAGTAAGTTGCTTGCAGCACATCTTGAATGGTTTGACACATGTAGGAACAAGGTATTCTTATAATAACAGCAAATATAGCATTAGCTACTGATTTACTATTTCAAAATGGCAGAGGCTTAAATCTCACACCTAAAATATTTATATATCACTATGAACTCCTTTAACAGCATCTTATACCATAAATGGAGCTATCTGTCTAAACATTCATGCCTTGAAAACTATATTTCTAAATAGTAAACAGGCAGCCTCAAAACCCATAATCTTGTATCTTCCATCCATTTTATTTTTACTACAACAATTGATCAATTGTTTTTCTCGGAAGCTCACTCTTGTGAAAATTGTGGCATTTGAATATATTTTACATAAAAATTACGTCCATGATTGGGGAGTTTAGGAATTACTCCAAGTGGCACCTTGTAAGAAGCTGCTTGACCATAAAATATAATCAGAAATATAGAAACAAGAAAAATATGTTTCATATAAAAGTATGTATCAATTTGACAAGAAAGGAAACAAGGATTGCCAATGTAGACAACAAACAAAGGACCAATTTTATATGATTAGTATATATGATCAGTGGTAAAGTGTTTTATATCATATATTAATAAACCTAATCCTTTTTTAACAAGAGAATTTTATATATAAAACTGTTGTATATATAAATGCATGTTTTTATTCACACATGGCAAAGAATAACATCAGCTAATATTGGTTAGTATGTGTGTGTGAGTAGTGGAGATGACATGAGCAACTTCTTGAAAGAAGCTAGTTCATGAATAATAATAATTATGTTAAATTACACTCTCTAAATAGTAAGCGAGTTAGTATGGCAGAGATATATTGAGTGGTCACAAGTGAAGGGATCGCTCTGATCATGAATCAAGTGAGTGAAGGTAAAGGCATTCTTATTTACTTGAAGCAAGGTTTTTTTGACCATGCAGCAAAGGAATAGCTACTTGGTATATAGTTGTGGTTATTCGACCATACAGAGTATATAGCTGACAGTGATGTCTCACTATTTGATTTGAAAAACACAGATTGAAAAGGGTTCTCGGGTTTTTGTATAGATCGAACAGTGTTAGAAATGTGATGTGAGTGTTTATAATAGAAGCAATGTTCTCTTATTGATAAATTGAAGTTATTCATAGCTTATAATTATACCAACTTTCGTTGAGCTAAAACAGAGCACATAGATAGAGCTATCATTTGAGCCACATATAAATCGCATACAATAAAGTATTTGGCTGCTAAAAACCAAGCACAAATGTTTATTGTGATATTCGTATTTGTGTTCAGTTTGTGGTCAGTAAAATATGACCACAATGACTGGCACTATGGTGCTAACAGATAACCTAATTGCAAGAGCTCTGAGTAAATCCCTGATATTTTAAGTTTTCAATTTGGAATAGTGCTCTACAAACCCGGTGGGGAGAGAGGGTTAAGAAATAAAACTAATTTAATAATAATACATTTTAAGAGGATTTGGAAGCAGCTTTCTTTGAGATGGCAAATGCATAAACTAAATGTGAGTTAATAAGGCAATACTTTCAGCTCAGAATACTAAAAAGTAAGAACATGCAGAAGCTGACAAGAACTTGTTATAGTGATAGTCAATTTAGCATGCTCAGTATCATTAGCACATCTCTCCTCTAATGACTAGATATATGCACTCAGCAGGAAGATGTGGAAATAGTTAGCACAAAAACAGTATTTATAATAGAGTAAGCACATAAGCAAGTAATAGCTTGGAATGTTATTTAAGACAAATGTCCACCAACACAAATCTACAGTTAGAATTTTCCAAATGGGTATATTATATTCTTCTCAAATTACTTGATAATGACTTCTTAGTAATTGCAGGTGTCACAATATTTCTTGATAGTCACAAAGAAACATGCATGAGCAGAAAACTATGCCCAGCTGTAGTTGTAATCACTATAATTGTGTTCAGAATCTTATGTATAAACTTCAATATAAAGACCTTTAATTCCTCTTGTTTTGCATTGAGTGCATCGCAAACTGTTGAATTCCAATAATATGTACAAGTTTATTTTGACTGAAAGCCTTCTCAGATGAGCTAGCATGTCACATTTTATAGAACTGCTTGAGTTTTAACATCAACCATTAGCACTATCAAAATGCACTGAATACTTTGGAAAACCCCTAAAATTCTCATGCAGGAAGTGTTTCTCAAGCTCTTCCTCTATGCAGATTATATATTCTTCTCTAGTGACAGAATCATCACACTTGCTAGAAACATCTTGTTTATTTCCTTCAATAGGACTATATTAGAAGATGTTGTATGTGTTGTAGACCAACTACATCTTCACATATTTCACATTTTTCAGTTGCATACCTCAGAAGTTGATCTGTGTTGTAGATGAATGGAAAGCTGAGTAAACTGATGAAATAATATCATTGAAACAAACTACCAAGATCCTACTATCATTTTGAAGTTAAGAGCTGTTGTAGTGCACATACCTAAAGCATCTTTAACCCTTTAATTGTTGTGGTGTGGGTGGAATGGGAGAAGCTGTAGTCTGGTAATTACCTTTCAGTGGCACAAAAAACTGTAAACAGTTCTAGAATGGAATTTGTGTTTATTAGTTAACCACTCAAGGTCTGTGAATGAAAGAAGAAAAATCTAGTGCTTCTAGAAAGTATTCTAGTTGTGTCTTTCACCACAGATATATTATAATCATCAAGCTACAATATTTAATCTTTACTCAACTGGATATCTTGGCTTGTGTTTTTTATGCAGTACTAAAAGCTAGGTAGCTATATAGCTACACTGTACATTTCCGGAATAGTCACACAAAGCTATCCCCATGATGAAAACTTCCCAATTACCTACTGATTGTCATAAACCTTCATACTGTACATCTTGTCACAAAATGTACCCATCATCCCAATATTGTTACCTCTGCACTTAGTATCTAGCTAGAGGTGTCAATCTTTTGACACTAAACTCGGAGTAAGCACATTCAACATTGATTCAGCCAATCAGATGAGGTTTAGTGTATCTTGTATTTACCAGAACAAGGTTTTCAGCAAAAAAGCAAATTTTACAGGCCTGGGGCAAACAAAAAAGAAGATCTCTGGCTGAAGTGACCTGATTAAGCTTTCACCATTAATTTTAGATGGCTGTCACTAAAAATTTAAGTTACATAATGTGGCACATTTACATGTTCACAATTGCCATCTCCCATACATCACTTTATGAGAGAGTAACCAGCTTGCATGAAATTTAGTCATAGTTAATAATTATCCATTACCGATTTGCATTTACTTATTTTAACCAGGATTACTAATTTACTTTTGGCTGAAGCACTTCTGCTTGGCCTGTTGTGATATGCTGGCATAACAAATTTAACAAAAACGCTTTCCCTCACTGACAATCTCAGTGAGGTGGCTATGTATATCATATTTATAAATGATCTTGTTGTTATGACATTACACTTCACAAGACCCATTCCTTTTCGCAGAACAAATCAGTATCAAAATAATAATAATAATAAAAGAAGAGAAGTGGCACTCCCTTCAATGCATCATGCATGTTATGCCAATGCTCTTACTCCATTAGTATTATTATTATTATTTTGGAGGAGGGGGATGGGGGGGGGGGGGGGGGGGGGGGGCTGAGGAGGGAGGGGCTGTTTGTCAACATATTCCAGTGCTGCCTGTATAGCGTTTGCTATTTTGATTCTAGTATTCTAGTTTGTGATTGAACATACAATTCTGTATGCATGGAATTTCAACATAAATGCAATTTGTTCAATTTCTAAGCACTAGATCTAAAACACAGGGCCACACCTCATTTTACTATATGTTTAAAAGCTGACCCATATAGCAGCATAACTAGAACTATCAATTCATAAGTTATTGGTGACCTACCACTCGAGCCATTTCAGATGAAGCATATTGCCTTCCATTCTTGATCCTTTGGTATAAGGGCACCAGTTAACCTTTCGTTTCAGTCTACCTGGTTTAAGAACTTTAAGTTGCTGCACTATGATATTGTGCAGAATGCAGCTAGAGGCTTGACATACCAAAAAGCTGTACAGGACAGTACAGCTGTGATCACTGTTGTGACTGAGCAAGACTTGCTAGTGAAGGGCATTACAAACTGGAAGGAGAGCACACGTTGCATTTCCAAGCATGAAAGCTGGTACGTCCACAAGGTCTGTGCTACTTCCCACGCTTCATATTGCATGCTATTATTACAAAAAAGACAACAATTTCCAGTAAGTTGAAGTTTCATTCATTGCACTGCCTTTTATGGATAGTCTTTATAAACATGCATGTTCAAACAGGAACATAAGAGAGATAGTCAAGAATTGAATTAGAAAAAGTGTTAAATGACAATTTGAAGATCTAAGTGGTCAGCTTGGGGGGGGGGGGGGGGGGGAGGCAGCAGGTTAGCTATTTCAAAATTCAAGTGACACAGGCAGAGATTTTCTAAGTGTCGTTGAAATAGGAGTGTAACATCGAGGGTGGATCCTGTCCGTAAACTGGCCAACATAATAAATATTTTGAAGTGGCAATTGGAAAGCTCTATATCTAAGGAATAGAGTCAGAGCAGGCATTCTGCATGGCAGATGGATGTGGCTTGGCTAATTTGCCCAGTTCTGAAGAAATCTCCTCCAACAAGGGTAGCCAACAGATTCTGGCTGCACCACCTCCAAATACCTGCCTATGACTCTGCTACATAGTTAATGAAAATAACTTAGTGTGTATGCATGCAAACGCACGTTTGTGTGCATGTGTGTGGGTGTCTGTGTGCCATTATTTTTAAATGGATGTTTAAGTAAATGCATATGCTTATGGAGGATCATTATGCTTATTCTCATATATTTACAACAGCTCCTAGTATGTTGATCATCATGGAGGCCTAGTGATGTTGCATGTGTAGGTGCATCATGTGTAGTAGAGACTACCATGCACCAGCTCTATAAACTTTCACTATGTCTTCTAATGTTATTTTTGTTGACTTGGTTACCAGTGTACATATCTCTGTGTAAACTTCACTGAGTTAGCTACATATGTAGAAAAGCAACTGTAGCAGACTGCACAACAACTAACTGAACAACAGTACAAACTGAAAGGAGACAGTGGTATTGTAAATATTTTAACATCAATAGTAAGTATTACTCAGTTTAGTATAATTATAGTATATCTAACACATACCTTAATGTATCTTCAATCATAACTGTCCCATAAACTCCACCCTCTTGTCCTTCTCCAAGTCCAACATTTGGTAATGTGTTAATTATCCCATTGGCAGGGCACTAGTTCACACCAATGTCTACTGGTGGTTTGCAAGCCAGAGATCCACTTGGAACTGTTTCCTTGAACGTTATATTATAAGCATTTAAATACTTGTAATTATTTGCCTTTCACTGCACTCTTCAATGACCTCTGAACTTTATAAGACGTTGGTTCTCTCAAATAGGGAAACCGGTGACTCTATACGTAGAGATTTTTTTGGAATTGGGATTTGAGTATCCATTTCTGAATGCTCAGCTACATATCTTCACGACTACTAAATGTACTATCTTTTGCTGCCATTTCTTATTTGCAACTTGCCAGTTTTCTTAACTACTTCTAGTTGTCTTAACTACTTCTTTTCAGGAAGACAAATTTTAAAATTAACTAAATCCCCATTCTGTTTGAGACAAATGGCCCACTCATATGGTAATAATTATCATCTATAGTTTGCTCTAATCATTAGAGAGTGAAGTAGCTGGGTATTTAGATTTTAGATTGTGGTAAAATGTCATTCCACATTGAATCCTTCCCAACATAACAAGCAAGCTTCTGTATACACTGTGCTGACCAAGTAGGTTGCTGGGAATGCTCAGTGTGACTTCTATCATACCTGTAAATGATGATGACTGCATCCTGCACTGACCGAAGAAGAGAAATGTGTGTGTGTGTGTAACAGTGTGTGTGTGAGGGGTGTGCATGTGTGAGTGAAGAATAATGTAACCTTGAATATCTTAATAGTCCTAATGTATAACACTCGAGATGAGAGAGGGGACGCACATGCATGATGGCTGGGAAAATAAACCTAGACCAGTATCAATTCAATCTGCACACAAAACAAGAGCTATTTCTAGCTATGTCTCTGTAACTGTTTATGAATTCCCTTACTATTATACTTTTCTGTTTAGCAAGATAATCTAGCTAGTTAGCTACACATTATTTTAGATTTTTGCTTATTTACAACAAGAAACTGAAGAACAAAACTACAACTGAACAGAAACTGACAAGAGCCGATGTGTTTATAACCAGTCCAATATGCCCACACAAATGAGCCGACCAACACTAGCACAACACATCATGTGAAAGCAAATCCAATCATTGCAGCGCCAGTGTCTTATACACACCATCAGTCAGAGTTCCTTCCACCACTTCTTGTCCTTGTCCGAGCCTAAGGTTGGGTGAAGTGGTAATCATCCCATATGCAGGGCACTGGTTCACACCAATGATAGGTGGTGGGCATGTCGCAGGTATATTTGGAACATCATCCTTGTAGATGGAGTAACCTTCCTTGAGGTTGATCTCTTCATATTCGCAGACTTTGTCAGTATTGCAAGTGGGAGGGTCTGTCCTTGTGGAGACTGACCTGTTAATGGCTTAAAATATAATAGGAGACACAAGATATTGGAGAGAGAAACAGCAATGACTATTACTTTAGAATCTCCCAATAGTAATTAATTTTAATAATGGACTACTAATCTCATATTGTGTATATAGTGCATGCACATTTCTGTGTGGAAGAACAGCTCTTGATTCCGTGACATAAACAACGTAAAACTTTACAGATAATTAATCTGGGCTGGTGCGCTCTAGATTAATCCTCTTCAAATAGTGCATGGTAAAGAACAGACTTGAGCATAGCATTCATCCAGAGGATTCTTTCAATATAATACAGTAATGACCATTAATTTCTCCATTATGTCTTTCTTCTAGAATTTGCCCGTCACTGACCTTATTCCTGATGAAGGCTAGGGCATCTAGTTGAATTGTCGAGAGACAATTTCAAGTTGTTATTGAGAAGGTTATTGTATTGTCAATTACTTTGGCACAAGTTACTCCCATACACATGTAGGTGGTTGGGTGTGTTGTAGCAGCTAATACTCCAAACTGGTGGTGCAGCAGGAATGCAAACTCAAAGAGCATATATCCAGATACCCTCGGCCTCAACATTTGGTAACAGACTCCATGCAGGATATTGGTCTCACTAAATGTGATAGGATCTGAGAAAAGGGGTCTTATGTAGAGAAAAATGGTTTTGTGGTATGACTCAAAGTTATTGATTGACTATTTTTCTTTTTTTGTACCACAGGCACCTACTACCGTTCCTTTACATTTGTGTGAAGTCTGAAGGCTCTTGCTTGCTTCTTTGTAGGCAAGAGTGAGGTTAGAAGATTGGTGGTCAAGAAGCTGGCTACGTGTGTAACAGAACTGTGTTGCCATGTAACGCGGAGAAAATACTGCCGAAAGATGGGAAACTCCCACAAAATGGGGGGATTTCCTACTAGCTGCTATAGTGGCCGCGTGTCTAACAAACTAACAAAGTAATGGCTTCATCAAGTGCACAGGAAGCTGCAAAAGCCATAATTATTTAAAACGCGTTTTTCTCAAAATGAATGCTTCAAGCGTCTAGCATTCAGGCTTTCATAACTTTTCTTCTGAATGGAAATAAGTGATGATTTTAGTTCCAAAATATAGGCATTGCTTTGTTCTTTCACCTGGTATCAATAACTCAGTTTTTTTTGTTTTTTTACTTTTCTCAGATCCTTTCACAAATTGTATTGAGAAAGCTTCAGACTATTCAAGATTAATCCTCTTCAAATAGTTCATGGTAAAGAACAGACTTGAGCATAGCATTCATCTAACATAACACCCCCCCCCCCCCCCTCCCATGGATCTGATCTTAGAATCTAAAAGTCAAATAAATGGCAAGGTCTTTCCAAGTACAACAAACGTTTATATCAAAAGTTGTGGCTACAAATAAGTAGTGCAGTTAGGCAATAAAAGCAAAGATCAAAGTACAGTGTAAAAATCCCTAAAGTGGCACAGTGTGTTAAGCATTAGACTAACACTAACCTTCTCTTAGCTAAGACAACAATGATCACAGTGAGGATGAGGATCACAATAATGGCCACCACGCCCACAATTGCTGCAACAGTATTGACCTTAACTCCAAATCCTCCACCTCCACTGCCTAATTAACTCTTCTCCCGGTGAGTTTATTTGGAAAAAAATAAAAAAATTGACCATTAAGTACAATTAAATTGATATTAAATCAGAGGTTAACAATAGTCCCTAGCAACCATATACCACAAGATAGCTCTACCGTTGGACATTATTGTGGTCAATTCATGTTGCTAGGTAACCAAACCACACATGTATGAATATCATTATAATGTTGCTTAATAATTAAAAAAAATTAAAATTGTATATTATTGTATTGTAGATTATAAATATTCTTCTATTTTCAGCCAACTTTAGGAACAACTGAGATATGATGTGGTATGACAGACGTTTGCCTGACTAACAGAGAGGACATAATTTCTACTGTATAGAATTCCCACCAATATTATTGATAAAATTCCCATAACCAATAATATTGATACAATGTACACAGAATCAAAGAGCAATTATACAATACAATACTCTGTAATGACATACTGATAGTCTGATATACAAGTGTCCTCGTGCAGTAAGACTAGCACTGGATGAAGGTAAGGGGGGGAGTTGGACACTCCTACTTCTGAGAAAAGTACGTCCTCGTGTAGGTCTACAAGACGAGCGTCCTCGTGCAGTATGGATGAAGAGAGTGGGGTAGGTGTGTTTGCATCACTATCTTTATCAGAACTCATCTGAACGTGGGGAAGCTGTGCCATGGTATTATCTCCGTCCTGGTCCATCACTTGCTCCATCAAACCTGAACATGATAGAGTTGTTATTCGTCAACTTATTAGACAAGTCAAGGAATCAAGTACAGCTAGAACTATAAAGGAAAGTAGGCTATTACACAGGTATATCTAACACCATGATTTAGCTCCACAGACTATCAGGCTTTATATTTAGCTAGCAAAGTTCATTGACTTACCAGGAGAACTGCCAGAATCAATGCCTTCGCCTCCAACAGCCATAGCTTTGTCCATACTGCCATGGTTTCGATTGGAAAAGTCTCTGCCGAGTAGCTCTACTTGGTCACGATCCAAACTGGGCTGTCCACGGTAGGCATAGATAGCTTCACTCTCCCCTTCCTCAGATTCATCGTCAGATAACCTGAAGTCGTCGAAGTTGTCATCCAGGACCGCTGTGAGCACCTCATCAAAAGATAGCCATTTTAAATTCTATGGCAGAATTGACCCCTTGAACTTTACGGCGGGATTTCCCTAGTTACCATGGCGCTATTGCCGTATAATTTTGAATATAGCTGCAGCGCTATTTTATGATATTTTTGTTTTGCAAAACAACCCAATGATTTATTTTTTATGATTTTTCAAAAGCAATTACACCGGGAAAAGAGTTAAGAAAGAAAAGTTAATACATAATAGTTAATTAAATGAGCACATTCACAGACCAAATTTTGGGAGTAGGGAGGCAATTATTGCTCCACTGAAAGAGCCTGCTCCAGCTGCATTACCAGCTGAGACTTGCACGGCATAGGCAGTGTTCTCATCCAGACCTTCAATGCTGGTCTCACTGGAGTCATTGCTCACAGTCTTGTACAAGGTGTTGGGTTCTTGTCGTTTGCTGCCACTTGGTAAAGGGAAGTAGGCCACAGTGTAGCCAGTGATGAAGCCACGCGCTTCAGACAGAGTCAGCCTGGTCCAGGACACTGTCATCATGCTGCCTGAGATCCTCAATGCCTTGATATTCCTAGGTGATATACTTGGTTCTACAAAATATTGATATATGCAGCACCTACTAATGTTACTGAGATATGAATGGAAGGACTTACCAACTTCTCTAGTGAAAACCACTGTAGAACTGAGTCTGCCTGGTCCTGCCGTGTTCACAGCTGCAACACTGACATTGTAGGGGATACCAGCAACTACAACATCATCAATCACTCAGTCAGCCATTGCAACATTATGACATGCATCCACTCTCTCTCCTACCTAGATCACTAGCTGGGTACCTATGCACCTCTCCATCACTGGTCATATGCTCTGCTAATATTCCTCGTGCAAGATCATTGATCCTGACCAAGAAGGATGTGATGACTCCATTTGGCACAGCAGGAGGAGACCAGGAGATGATCAGAGTAGAGTCGCTAGGAGAGGTTGTAGCTAATCCTCTGACAGGTCCAGACTCTGTATAATATCAGATGATATCATATTCTATATATATTATTAACAGCAAGTACATCATATTTAAATCACCACTGTCACTGGTTGTAAATGGCATTTCTGCACTTGATTTTCCAGTACTATCCAACTCATTTCTGCACTGTATGACATAGTTATAATCTGTGGCTGGGGCCAGTGAGATTAGTGGTATAGAGTAGGTCAGACGTCCAACATCAGCAGTCACTGCTGAGCTCCTATCTAGTGGTCCTGAAGTAGTTCCATACACCACCACACAAGTCTCTTTTTGCATGGAATTAAAAGGCCCCACAAACATCCACTGAACAGTCACTCCTGACGATGTGATGTCAGTGACCATGATAGAGGTCAGACGATGCACTAAAGATTCTAATTGGATAAAAATAAAAACCTACTAATTAGAATGCAACACTTCCTCTGGTGCTACTTACCACCAGCAGTCAGCACAAATTCTGCCTGGCAACCACTACACCTTTAGTAGGTAGGAGAATGGACACCTCACATGTGTATCGTGTGTTGTCAATATCACTGGTGACCCTTTCTATGTCCAGAACCAGTTGTTGCTGCCCAGAAGTACCACTAGCTAGCAGTGCTCCACTGTTGGAAGCATTCAGCCATTGTATAGACTGCACTGTCAGGTTGCTAAAGCAAGTGACACTTGCAGATGATCCAAGGAGATATGAAGTCTGCTGTCCAGATAATGCACTTGCTAAAGAAACAAAGGGAAACATGGAGAAAGTTTTCAATAATAGTAAGTATAGAACTTGTACATTGGTATGTCATTGTAGTGGCTGCACTTTGTCCTCTGCTGTTGCTGACTGAGCAGGACTGAGCAGCTGAAGGAGCCCCTGTAGTGGCTTAGCTGAGAGCCAGTGATGGAGAGGATGTTGTGGTAAGTGGCAGTCGATGTGTCCACAACTCTCTGGATCTGTTGGTAGGAGATGCCACTCCTGTTCCAAGTGACGCTGCTGGCAGGTCCTCCAGTGGATGCACAAGTAAGAACACCTGATGTGATGTTGTAGGTCAGAGATGTTATGAAGGATGAGCCTGAGGAGAGTTACAGTAGAGTAACAATACACACTAGTATGAGATGCTTAGTTACTGTACCAGCCTCTGTAGGGTATATCCCAACTAACACTTGCTGGGGGTTGTATTGACTGTCTGGTACAGCACAGGTGAACACTCCTGTAGGCCCTGAGGCAGCACCTCCACGATGCAGTAAGACAGCACTGACTCCTCTAGTTCTGGAAAATTTGTCTGCTCCAGCAGATGACACTACTATAGTTCCCCCTGGCAATATCCACTCACCACGCGCACCAACACCTTCTTCAGTATCACTACCTCTACAGCAAGCAATAAGGTCAGTGAGGCAGTTGAGAGCAGCCCTGCCCTCCCCTATGTCAGTCAGTGTCACCATGCTGTTGTTAGGGTAAAGTACACTGCCAAGGAGGAGACCAAGACCTGTAGATAGTAATGGGATTGAAGATGAATGTGTTATGTTATACTCAACACTCTTACTGGTAGGAGTGCTGGTAGAGATGTCAGTGGTACTGTAGGGGCCTGTCCCTATTTCATTAAATAGAGCCACTTCAAATGTATATGAAGTATGAGGGGAGAGTGGACTAGCAGTGTAAGTCCTGGCATCAATACTAGCAGTGGCTGTTGATATGATGGTACTTGATGTAGTCTCTCTGTAGCGCAAACTGTAATGTCTGCTCTCTCCATTACATATAAGGCAGGCCTCACGCTCCCACCTGATAGTGATACTGGTTTGGTTCACAGACTGAGATGTTGGTGAGGGAACACAGCAACTTGGAACTGTTGGACAAGAAACTCACATTACTATTAAATAATACTTGTTAAGTCTAAGACTGACCAGCGGCAGGAGTAGTTCCTGTATAAGTACTTGCAGGGGAGGAGCCTGCAGTGTTCACAGCTGTTAGGCTTATCTCATACCCTATGGCTTCTTCCAGGGAAGTCAGAGTCTTCCTTCTAGCAGATCCACTAACAGTCACACTACCTGATGGAACACTAGTACAGCCAGTAACTTTCATGTAACGTATTTTGTAAGTGTCCACAACATCTTGGGAGGACTGTGACCATGTGAGCTCTACTGATGTAGTCTGAGGAGTGCCCATCAGGCTTGTGGGAGCAGAAGGAGCTGCAACTGTAATATTCACATATTCACATATTTATATAGCATAGATCCTTTGCCTGAGATATACTCTTACATTTTTACAGACTCTGTGCCCAGAACCTGTCAGATCATCATTGTGGTCAATGCTCTTAACACAGCAGCAGATCATAATTATATACATGCTGTACAAAAACTTCACTCACACTTGGTGGCCTATTCCTAGAATATATTTTATATAACTCAAAGCAACACACTTGGAAAAGTAGTAGCTAATCTTGTTTTCAATCCATGCACTCACTACTTACCCAGTGGGACTCTGGCTAGACCAATAGCAGCTTCTGTAGCTAGAATTGTGGATCTTGCATTCACTTTGCTATCCCAATCTCTAGTGTGGATTGGTTTATTATACAGGCAGCCAGCATCAGAGATAGGTATATCTGAATGTATCTAAGGAGACTGTGAATGCTAGCTGTATAGCTTTAGTGAGAATATTCAACTAGATAGACACATTCAAAGAGGCTACAGTTAGCTTCAGACTTTCCTCCTCGCATAGCCTCCAACCACATTGCAGTGATGTCAACATCAATTGAAGAACTATCAGCATTCTAGATCTCCATTTCAGTATTTACCCACTTACAGATGACCACATTAAAAAGAATACTGGTACAGTTCTGGGCCTATGACTGTAAGGCTGTTTCACAATATGACACTGGGCCATCGTATCGTATCATATTGTCCTATTGTATCGCATCATCATATTGTGAGTGAGCAACACTATGTCCTCCACAACCATATGCACTCCAACTGCAGCTCATGTGATACGATACAGTAGGCCAATACAATATAATATGATGTCAAAGTGTCACATACTGAAACAGCCTTTGGTAATGGCGTGCTGGCAGCTAATGTAAGCAGCAATCTTGGAATCAGGAAACATTAAGCAAAGCAAACCAGAGAGGAGGGCATATCATCAGCTCTGCAGAAATCTCATTTGAAGCATGGACACATTTTATCTTCCCCCCAAAAAGTTGCCAAGCTAGCACTGGCTTGCTACTCTCAACCTTTGCTGGAGGCTTGACAATAAAAAGCTACTACCACACAACCTACAGTGGAATATTGTTTCCAGAAAAGTTATGGCCATTTTGTAACTCTTGCATAGATACCTGCAACAGAATTCTTAATAGTAGCTACATGTTATCGTACTATTTCATGATGGTTCTGTGGTCCGTACTTATGGATCAGAAGCCATTAAAAATACAGATGAATCCATATAGTTGGAGGCTCTGTCTTGTAACTGTCGTACATATTGGGCAGAACACTATTAGAAATGACAATAAATCAGATTCTGAACTCGTGTGGGTTCCAGACTACTCTCATGAACCACACACTCTATTTTCTGAGTGTATTTAGTAAAGTGTCTGTCCGGGTATTCATGATATGAGGAAACTGCAGCAGACAACTTCTGCATACGGGGACGGAGGATCTTGAAGTCACCAGTTGGGGCAAAATATAACCCGAGGCAGCATGGCTAATTATAGCAATGACTGTGGTCTATCACATGGCTTCAAGCTGGTTTACACGCACTATAACCTGGCTGATATGGCCATAGATTTATTGAGGTCTGCTTCACGAGACAACCTCCATACCACCATACCACCAAGGAGACCAACAGCTGAGAATTTATAAAGTCTTGTGTTTTAGACTTACTGGTAGTAGAGATGTCAGTGGTACTGTAGGGGCCTGTCCCTACTTCATTAACAAGAGCCACTTCAAATGTGTATGAAGTACGAGGGGAGAGTGGACTAGCAGTGTAAGTCCTGGCACCAATACTGGCAGTGGCTGTTGCTATACTTGTGCTGGATCCAGCCTTTCTGTAGCGCACACTGTAATGTTCAGCCTGTCCATTACGTAGGAGGCAGTCCTCACGCTCCCACCTGATAGTGATACTGATAGGGCTCACAGACTGAGATGTTGGTGAGGGAACACAGCAACTGGGAACTGTTGGACAAGAAACAAACTTCATTGTTAAATAATACTTCTTAAGTCTAAGACTCAACAGCGGCAGGAGTAGTTCCTGTATAAGTACTTGCAGGGGAGGAGCCTGCAGTGTTCACAGCTGTTAGGCTTATCTCATACTCTATGGCTTCTTCCAGGGAAGTCAGAGTGTAGCTTCGTGCTGATCCAGGAACAGTCACACTATCTGATGGAGCATTATCACAGCCTGCAACTTTCATGTAATGTATTGTGTAAGTGTCCACAACATCTTGGGAGGACTGTGACCATGTGAGCTCTACTGATGTAGACTGAGGAGTGCCCATCAGGCTTGTGGGAGCAGGAGGTCCTATAACTGTAATATTCACATAAGTATTTGCATATTCATAAAACAGAGTTCCTATGCCACTGCTGGAGGAAGATAAATACTAATGCTCAGGACAGGAAGTGGGGGCTATTGCATGTTGTCAGTAAGTGGGTGCACCATGGGTGTGGTGAAATTAAGATTAACCATTCCCTTCTTCTCTCCATCTTCTTGGTTTTCAGAGCAGAAGTGCATGACAAATAAATACAAGCTATCACATGGTTGGTGGCAGTAGAGCTATGGCCACAGCTTAACCAGGAGGGATGATTAGCTCTCTGAGGATGAGCAGAATGAGCAGGACTATAAGGCAGCTGCTGAGTGGCATTCACACTGCTAGCTAGCACACACAAGGAAGAGCATGCCTAGGCTAGTGATGTCTACTGAGCATGCTCGTGGTGCTCCAGATATGGAAGTTGAACTTTGTTTGCTAAAGTTGGTCCAGTGAAAATCTGACACCCTGACCTGTTCCTCTGGGCCTTATACTCAACTATAATACTAATTCTATACCAAGTTCTACTATAAACTGCAAAGATGTTTGTAAACTTACTTGAAATAGGTGGGAGCACATCTGTGCTACTGATCTTCACCAAAGTGCCCACTTCAACACGGCAAGTGTATGTTCCTTCTTCACTAGCACTAAATGGCTGAAATGTCAGTGTCAAGGTAGCCACACTGCTCATCTCCACCTCTGTAGTTGTTCCTCTCAACCTGACAATACGGCTAGCACTACCTGCACCTGACACACTGGCAGTACATGTGAGGGAGTAGGACTGGCCAAGTAGGTTCTGTCCAGAAGGTGAGATGGTCACACTCAAATTAGTAGACACTGCAAAATTTAATAGACAATATTGTGAAGCTCCAAATCAAATTAGGCACTCAACCACAAGGTGTAAATTAGCTAAAATATTATGCAGTTAGGCTGAAAGGCTTAGTTATAATTATTATTGATGTTGTAATTAACACCACCATGTTGAGCACACCAACACCTGTAGGGCAACTTATAAGGGCCTCCTCCAGTGCTGACAATGACTTGCTCTCACCAATGGACAAGGGCTAGGCTAGAGGCAGAGTTCTCTTCAGGCCAGCCAGTGGGCATGAGGCTAGGCTAGAGTAAAGCACTATGACTACTGGTTAACTCTGCATGGCCAGAACTATAAGGGCCTCCCTCCATCCATGTTGTTACTCTACTCTACTCACTTAGAAGTAACATTGTTCAGAGTTGGGCAGTCTAAATTGCAAACTGTAGAAGAACTTGTACATCCATTACATATGATAAATAGCAGAGCTACCCTGCAGACAACCAATGCTCATATCTTACCTAAAACATCGCTTCCTAAATGGCTGATATTAGCTCAGAAGATCTCCGAGCATACCTGGAATCCCTCGCTAAAGCAGTAAGCCATCAGTGCAAGGGAATAAACCTTGAACCTCATTATCAAGCATCTATGTTATATATTTCCCAGTGTTCCCACCTGCATAACTTGCATACAATAGGGCCACTCATATAAACTTAATGCCACAAGACCCCAAATTTCAGAGCATGGCAATGAATAATCTGGTTCATGGTTACAGAAAAGAGATGTGGCTAAGACTTCTGTCTTAACAGCAACAAGCTAGCTCACATATTCACAATCATAAGACCAGACATGCTGTATTATAAGCAGATGAATCACACATGTTCATTTCTGCTGATTTGTTTGCGGAATTTCTTGCTCATTAAAAATTGTTACCAAGTCAAAAATTGGCTGTAGCCGATTTTCTACAAAAACATCTGCTGTTAGGTTGGTGCTGGGCAACTGTTACCAAATCCTTAAAGGAGGCTGTAGCTGGCCCTACATGGGTACAGCCAACAATAGCAATGAGATGTGGTATGTGCGGGTTACTGTGGACCACATGGCTTGCATGGACAGCAATAATAGCAACAAGACATGGCATGTGGTGACATGTGCTGTGTCCAACAACAGATATAAACAGTGTTTAACAGGCCTGGAGCTGCTGAAGCTCACACTTGGTATAGTCCACCGCTACCCAATTATAATAATATAAGAGGAAAACACAAACAAACAAGCAACAAATAATATTTATTTAAAAACAAACAACTACGTTGGATTTCCTTGTTAAGGCAACAAGACCACACCTATGTAGACCTAGCCAGCCAGATATCATTTAAAACTCATGTCCACCAATATTGTCAGTGGACATAGTAGATGCAATGACTTTCTCTACAATCAGCTTACATCTACTCATTCGATGTTTCTGCTAGATGCTCTGGCCATCATCAGGAATAATGACGCTAAGACTTAAGTGAGGTTGTTATATATGTCAGGGAAATCGACCACCCTGACTGAGAACACACCTTTGCACTCACCCCTGAACAACATGAGCAAGAGAGACAGAGAACCTATGTATAGCCCAGATCAAACAGGAGAAGATACGAGCTCAGCAGATATTGTTGGGTCAACATCACACAACCAACTAAACTGACTAACTACCGTTCATGCGATGACTTCACATCAGAGCAGCTCTCGAACAAGACCATATAGGGTCATTTTAGGAGATAGAATATTTAGTGATATGATGTTTTTATGTTAGTATAAAAGGAATGATGTGTGCTAGCTAAGATTAGATACTGCGAACCTGAACTCCATTGAAATACTGCTACTTTAAGATAGGAATACTCAGAGACACTGGTATTCTATCAGCTTGTTTAATTATTGGATGTTTGTATCTCACTATGAATACCTGAAATATTGTTATTCATTTAAGTAACTAATATCTGTTACTTGGGTATCCATTCGCTCCAGAAGGGAGGGCTGAGTTTGGTTTGTATTGTGTGGCTCAGTAGGTTGACTGGGGGCAAATACTTACGACGGCGTACGTGGCAAGGATCGCTTGCACAGTTAGAACCTCTGTGTCAAGGAAGGTTGCTTACGGCGACATTGGTGGCAGCGGTGGGATCTCAAAGAGTGAGATCCAGAGAGAAGTAACAAATATTGTTTTATTGTTACTTGTGTATGAGTTGTACCTTCAGAGAAGTGGTAACTAAGAAAGTAACCAGGAGGTACTTCAATTCAGAGACTGGAGATCCGGAAGTGGTCACTTGCAAACAGACATCCGTTCGAGAGGAAATTGGATCTGCTGTGAGGCAAGAAGTCCAGTGATTTGGCAGGAGTTCCCAATGAGAGGAAGCCCTGGAAAGAAGATTGAGTCACGTAGAAAGGAAATTGCGTAGACTAGACGAGAAATTACGCAAGTTGGACGTAATAAAATTATTCTATTGATTTATTTATTCGGGAAATTTACATATTCTTTTCTTGTTTGTGCTAGCCGCGTTCGCGCGTAGCCGCCTGAGTGTATATTAGTCCTGCGGGATAGTGCATATTTCTGTTCATTATCATTTCAGTAGTTCTTGTGCTACTGGTATCTGTTAAATATCTGTATCTAGTCCTGCGGGATAGTGCATATTTCTGTTTTATTATCACAGTAGTTCTTGTGCTACTACTATCTTTGTGATACCCGCGTTTTGCGCGTGGCGGAAATAAATTTTTTCCAATACAGTAGGAATGTCGAGAACAGGACGAGCTGGAGAAGACCGGCAATTACGAAGTGGGAGTCTCTTCCAGACACCTGGAGACATGGTGGACGAGAGACAGAGGGAACCGATGGAACCTCAGGAAGAAGAACCCCATCTAACCAGAACTATGCTGATGGAACACTTCATCCAGGCTGAGGAGAGCAAAGCACGAAGGGAGGAGATGAAAGAACAAACGGAAGCAGAGGACAGAAGAAGACAACAGGAACGGCAAGAACGCCAGGACGAACTCATGGCTCAGATGGTGCTGAGACTGAACAGAACGAGAGACCCTCCACCACCCCAACTGAAACTACAGAAGTTTGTGGAAGGTACAGATGACATGGGTGCCTATTTGGACCTGTTTAAAGTAGTAGTGCGAGCGAATACATGGCCTGAAGATAGGTGGTGTGTATGTCTGTGGAGCGCGTTGAGTGGTCAAGGGATGTTAGCTGTTGCATCCTTGACAGCAGAAGAACAAGAAGATTTTCAGTATGTATGCAATACATTAAGAGCAACATACCAAGTCACTGCAGAAACATATCGGACGAAGATCTTTGACTCCGCCTTCAACACAGCAGAACCAGAAGTATGGTTCCGAGAGAGAAAGCAGACATTTGGAAGATGGATTGAGGCTGAAGGTAAGCCAGTCCATGACCTTATTTTGTTTGAGCTAACCCTCCAGAAACTGCCAAGATGGTTGGAGGGCAGGATGAGGCAGATCAATCCTGAGAGCTATGAAGAGCTCAAAGAAGCAGTCATCAGACATCTGGGCATCGCTCGGGGCGACAGAGACCGAGAGATGGCCCACAGACCTGATCAGAGAGGGAGAGGAACAGTGCCTCCCAGGGAGACTAGCCATCCCAGAGAGTTCAACAGGGAGCCGCGAGAGAGTGGGCGTCCCCAGAACTACCCAAGGTTTGACCCAACCAACAGACAACCGGGTAACCAGAGTAGTACTTACCCCAGTAGGTATACTCCTCAGAGAGGTAGCGAGCAGGCACCTCAAACCAGAGACCCTAGAAGCGTAGAGTGTTTTAGGTGTGGCAAGAAGGGCCACATGCAGAGAGATTGCAGAGTGAAGATAGAGAGGGGAAATTGTGACCTGACCCAGAGAGAAAACTTGCCTGAGTGGATGAGGGAGGTGGCCATTAATGGCACCTCATTGAATGCATTATTGGATACAGGGTGTACCAAGAGCATTGTACACCCAATGTGTGTGAACCCTAATGATTATCTTCCATGGAAGATTGACTATAAGACGGCCAGCTCGGCGAAAGCCCAGTTCCCGGCCGCAAGAGTGCAAATTAAATTAGAAGAAGGGAAAGAAGAATTGATGGTAGTGGGGGTGTCTGAGCATTTGTCATGTGACATGTTAATGGGTCAGGACATCCCCCACTTCAGGAAATACCTGAGAGAAGCTCTGGACACTGCCAGGAAGGAGACAGCAGCTCCACCCACCTCCACTGTCACCGAGCTGGAACTAGTCACCGAGACGAGGGCTCAAAGGAAGATTCAGGCTCAGCAGGAGCAAGTTGATAAACTGCAGCAACAACAGGATGAGCCCGTCATCCAACCGCTGACATCCAGTGACAATGACAGTGGGAGTGAGGTGGAGGCAGAAGAAACAGAAGAGGAGGAACCAGTCAAGGAGGACGTGGGAGACCTCACTTCAGAGAAGCCAGGAGAGCTGGATTTTATCTCTCCTGAAGAGCTACGGCTACAGCAGAAGCAGGACCCGACATTAGCTGTAGGCCTGGGTTATGTGTTGAGCCAGAAGAATGAACAGGGAGACGAACATCCGGTGGGGTATGGCTCCAGGAAGTTGCTGCCACGTGAGCAGAACTATTCCACGATCGAGAGAGAGGCGTTGGCCATTGTGGATGGAATTCATCACTTCCGGGTGTACCTGGAGGGTCGGCACTTCATCGTCGTGACCGACCACAACCCTCTGGCCCACCTGGCCAATTTAAAGGATAGCCACGGACGACTATCGAGATGGGCTTTGGCTCTCCAGGATTTCAACTTTGCCATTCACCACCGAGCGGGGTCGGCAAACGGAAACGCCGATGGACTCAGTCTCGTGATGGGTCACGAGCCGAGGAAGGGGGAGTGTCAGGGAAATCGACCACCCTGACTGAGAACACACCTTTGCACTCACCCCTGAACAACACGAGCAAGAGAGACAGAGAACCTATGTATAGCCCAGATCAAACAGGAGAAGATACGAGCTCAGCAGATATTGTTGGGTCAACATCACACAACCAACTAAACCGACTAACTACCGTACATGCGATGACTTCACATCAGAGCAGCTCTCGAACAAGACCATATAGGGTCATTTTAGGAGATAGAATATTTAGTGATATGATGTTTTTATGTTAGTATAAAAGGAATGATGTGTGCTAGCTAAGATTAGATACTGCGAACCTGAACTCCATTGAACTACTGCTACTTTAAGATAGGAATACTCAGAGACACTGGTATTCTATCAGCTTGTTTAATTATTGGATGTTTGTATCTCACTATGAATACCTGAAATATTGTTATTCATTTAAGTAACTAATATCTGTTACTTGGGTATCCAGTCGCTCCAGAAGGGAGGGCTTAGTTTGGTTTGTATTGTGTGGCTCAGTATGTTGACTGGGGGCAAATACTTACGACGGCGTACGTGGCAAGGATCGCTTGCACAGTTAGAACCTCTGTGTCAAGGAAGGTTGCTTACGACGACAATATACCAGTAGCTATTGTTTCTGAGGTTATTTGTTGTTGACAAGATTTCTTCCAGGTCAGCTTCATCTCTTGGAAAGGGATCATCATCAGCCTCAATCTCTATCCATTTCATTCTAGAGTTTGGTCATCTCACTTGCAATAGTTGCTGCTGTACTGGCTGAACATGTCCAGACCTTTATCTTCTGCACCTCAGCCTCCTGTCCTCACAGAAACATTCGGTGGTCACTTTACTGGTTAGCTCTTCAGATATTATACTTATATAGAAATACTCAATATTCTGTTGTGTGTGTGTGTGTGTGTGTGTGTGTGTGCGTGTGGGTGTACTGTACTGTTGCATGTCTTGTAATTAAATATGCAGAATGAGTGCAGGTGCTATAATCAAGGGTGTACACTGCTTTACTGGAGTCCATTTGAGGGTGTGGTCTACTCCAGGGTGCACAATATCTGCATTTGCATATGCAGTAGCCACACAATGCATACACTATGCCCACGTGTGGTGGTGGGGGGGGGGGGGGGGGGGGGGGGGGAGGATTACAAACATTCTGGACAAGACAAGTACATGCAAATACCCGAGAATAAAAGAGAGATTGAAATCTAAAAAATTAAATTGAAGAAATGATGTTTCTGACTGCCATTTTCAGAGAAAGATAAGAAAGAAGGAAGGCTGCAGAAATAATAGTTGCTGAATACTGCACAGAGATTGATCTAATTCCAGCTAGTGATCCTCTATTCAGACAGCAGATATATATATGATTAGCCAGACATTCTGGAGTGAAGTTCACTAAACCTTGAACACGAGACTTTATAGGGAGACAGATACTCACAAAATGAGAGAAAAATTTGACCCTGCTTGCTGTTAGTTCCGTTCTGGTTACTGATGGCTCTACATACTATTTTGACATGAAGCTCTGGTGAAGATACGCCCACACAAATAGAAAGAACAGAAGATACAGAAACAGCAAAACAAACTCATTGATGGAGAGGATCACTGCATGCACTACTGAAACTTGGATGTCAATAGACAAGCAAGATTGTATTCCAACATGTACATACACCACTGCCCTAGTGGCTATACGTGCCAGCAAAGGCTCCTAGACATTGATTACTAGCAAGATTGTATTCCAACATGTACACCACTGCACTGGTGGAGCTATAGCTATACGTGCCAGCAAAGGCTCCTAGACATTGATTACTAGCATGGTAAAGACACCACAAGTGTCTATATTGTTGTTCTGTTATTTGGTAAGTGTCGTCAACTTAGTAACCTCGCAACCCGTTCTTACTTTGTCCGCCCAAACATGCTGCTGCCAGGCGCGTTCTCTAGACCTTTACTGTGGTTAAGATGTGACGAGTTTAGACTATGGAGCTCCATAGAATCTGCATGCTTCACTGTATAAATTTTTATGCCAGTTCAAAAGACAGGGCTCTCTAAAATAATGTTGCGTAGGTAGGTAGAGCTAACTATGCCAAAGTCAACTGCAGCCTAAGTGGTATCTCAACTTCTTGAAGGTTGCTGCAGGGGTGGCTCCTGCCTTCAGGTCATGTCCTTTTTTCGGGTTGCATTCCCTTGAAAATCCCCCCCCCCCCCCCCCCGAAACACATCCAACACATGGCAGAGGAAGCATATATTGTGTAAAGTCACTGAATAAGAATATTATAAGACAAGTGTATATAGTGCTCATTATATATATAGAAGTAACAAAATACTTCCTTCTTATGTTAACTTCTTTAGCAATCTGGAATACACCTGTTAAATATGCAGCAGCATCATATTATTTAGCCGAGGTTCACTCAGGGTCAGCTGCAGGTATTCTTTGATCTCTGCAATGTAGAAAAAGTTCTTTCAGCTGTGGCTGCAGTTACTGGTACAGTGAAGAGGATACAATTAGTTAGTAAACTGTAAACTTCACCTAACTTGCTTTTACTGGCTTCATAATTTCACATCAAGTGCAGATACGAGTGACTTTTTTGATCTTAGTGGTTGAATGTTTTTGATTATATCTTTTCACCCTATCTGGAAGCATTTGTAGATGAACAATTTGCTGATGCATGTTTACCACTTTATCACCAATCTTCATATTTTCTGGAAGATTATCTAAAATCGTTAGAATCATTTCCAGCATTTAAAAGTACTCTTCCCAATGCTGTCTCTAGGGGTATGCCCCCCTGGTTTGGTCAATCCCATACTTCAATTCTTCAACAACAATATCTATTGCCTCATTAAATAGGATCACCAAATGAATGTGGTATCTCAACACAATCTAATCTTCTAGGTTGACATTTTTGACAAGGCAGCAAACTGAAAATCATGAGCTTTCATAGCACACAAATGCCACATGTTCAACAATTGCCAATAAAATCAATTGGAATGTCATCAATAGCTTTGGTGCACACTGTCCATCTTATTGGACAAAGTGGCTTTAATGTTGGAACAACATTTGATAATCATGCCTGGAATGGTTGATAATTTTGGTGAAAATACTTGCATGAGCAGCTTAAATTTTGTACAAGCATGCTCAGTTTGTTCAGGCAGTTCTCAGGCCTCACATGAGTTCTTATTTGACTGCCTGTGTGGTATGGGACAAGTTTTATACCATTCTTTAAATCAGCCAGGTTGATTGAAGAGACCAAATAAGACAATAACAGCAGCTTCTTAGCTAGAGGCAAATAAACTGGGTGCATGGTAAAGAGAAATGACATTGCATGCCGAAAACAGAATTATTGTGATATTCAGTGGATTTACTTTGGAAGTCACAGGTAGAAATATGATATCTGAAAGTAGTTCCTTAAATCTGAACAGAAATAATAATGTACATATAAGTTAACTATATTTATAGTAATTTTGGTAAAATGAATAAATTCTTATTTCACAGGATTCCTTCCCAACGAGCAGGCCTGTGTGCAAACTGTGCTATCCAAGTAGTTTGCCGTGAATGCTCAGCTTGGCTTTATCTTATTTGAAACATGATGACTGAATCCTGCACTAGCAGAAGATATGTGTGTTTGTGTGAGAGAGAGGGAATTCAGTTGCCTTGTACTATCAATCTTTGTACCTATAAGAAGTAATAGTTGAGAGGAGAGAGGGGAGGCACATGCATGAGGGCTGGACAGAAGAGAGAGAACTCTGTTGTAGCTGGATAATAACTAGCTGATAATCCACTGGATTCTATAGGACATGTTTTACCGCTTTTATTTTTAACCCGTCCCCATACTTTTACCGGTAGCTATCAAACTCACAGAGAGCAAATTGGTAATTAGGACAAGAATCAACTCAAATCACCTGAAAAAAGTTGGCTAATCTCTGAGACAGTTTATATATCCTATTGCTACAAACTATCTAGCAAGATAAGCTGGCTATATACCTATACATTGAAAATTATTCGTGCTAATAATTGTAGTGGACTTGTAGTGCTTGGCATCATACCATCAAAAAGCTTCTGGTAAAGCTTCTACACTCGATCTGTCCATGTTTCTGTGTAAGAGACCGAGATTTATAAAAGTCAGTCATTAACTAAACTTTGAATATTCCTTTTGAGATTAAAATTAAGTAGGCACTTAAACGTGAAACACTATTATAGATTTAGTTCTGTGAGAAAGCTATAGTTATAACCTTCATCTGCAGCTATAGCTGCTATATATATTGTACTTGGATTGTACCATAGGGATGCTCAAAGAGCTCCAGATTCATTCACGCACATAAGTACGAAATCTCAAGATTCTGATACTTAACTAATTGTGTGTATTAAACTACTACAATCATTGTAGCTTCCCACAATATATATACACATGAGAGTGGCTGTTGCTATGATTGTGCTGGATTCAGACTCTCTGTAGTGGACACTGGAATGTTCAGCCTGTCCATTACAGTCCTCACGCTCCCACATGATAGTGATACTGATAGGGCTCACAGACTGAGATATTGATGAGGAAACATAGCAACTGGGAACTTTTGGACAAGAAACAAACTTCATTGTTGAATATCACTTGCTCCATTCAATACTCACCAGCAGAAGGAGTAGTTCCTGTACAAGTACTTGCAGGGGAGGAGCCTGCAATGTTTACAGCTGTTAGGTGTGTTTCATACTTGGTAGCTTCTTGCAGGGAAGTCAGAGTGTAGTTTTTTGATGATAGGAACAGTCACACCGCCTGATGAAACACTAACACAGCCTTCAACTTTCATGTAACTAATTGTGTATGTGTCCATAACATCTTGGGAGGGCTGTGATCATGAGAGCTATACTGATGTAATCTTATTCCATCAGGCTTATGGGAGTAGAAGGTCTTACAAAATAATGTAATATTCATATATTGACATATTTATATAGCACTGTTCCTTTGCCTAATCTATACTTTTATGTATCTGTGCCTAGAACCTGTCAGATCATCTTTGTTGTCAATGCTCTTAACACAGCAGCAAAACATACATACACGCTGTACAAAAACTTCACTCATGCTTGGGTGGCCTATTCCTAGAATATATTTTATATAACTCAAAAGTACATACTTGGAAAAGCTGATGTGGTTTTGCATCAATGCTTACTCAGTTGGACTGCAGCTTCTGTAGCTAGAATTGTGGATCTTAGAGCAATATATTTAAAGACACTATAGAGGTGAGTTACATGGGTAAACTAAATACTGGTAAAGTGTTTTATATATAATTATTAATAGCATATATTAATAAACCTAATCCATTTTTAGCAAGAGAATTTTATATATAAAACTGTTGTGCATGTTTTTATTCACACATGGCAAAGAATAACATCAGCTAATATTGGTTAGTATGTGTGTGTGTGTGTGTGAGTAGTGGAGATGACATAAGCAACTTCTTGAAAGAAGCTATTTCTTGAATAATATGTTAAATTACACTCTCTAAATTTAATAGTAAGCGAGTTAGTATGGCAGAGATATATTGAGTTGTCACAAGTGAAGGGATCGCTCTGATCATGAATCAAGTGAGTGAAGGTGAAGGCATTCTTATTTACTTGAAGCAAGGTTTTTTTGACCATGCAGCAAAGGAATACTTGGGATATAGTTGTGGTTATTCGACCACAACAGGGTATATAGCTGACAGTGATGTCTCACTATTTGATTTGAAAAACACAGATGGAAAAGGTTTCTCGGGTTTTTGTATGGATCTAACAGTGTTAGAAATGTGATGTGAGTGTTTATAATTAGAAGCAATGTTCTCTGTATTGATAAATTGAAGTTATTCATAGCTATACCAACTTTCTTTGAGCTAAAACAGAGCACATACTATCATTTGGGACACATTATAAAGCCCAATGAAGTATTATGGCTGCAATGCAGCTAAAAACCAAGCACATATGTTTACAGTGATATTCATATTTGTGTGTTCAGTTTGTGGTCAGTAAAATATGACCACAATGACTGGCACTATGATCAGATGACCTTATTGCAAGATCTCTGAGTAAATCCCTGATATTTTTTAATACTATTATGCAAGTTTTCATATTGGAATCGTGCTCTACAAATCTGACGGGGAGAGGGTTAAGAAATAAAACTGCTAATTTAATAATAATACATTTTAAGAAGATTTGGAAGCAGCTTTCTTTGAGATGGCAAATGCATAAACTAAATGTGAGTTAATAAGGCAGTACTTTCAGCAGAAATTCTCACTAAACTAAAAGTAAGAACATGCAGAAGCTGACAAGAACTTATTATAGTGATAGTCAATTTGGCATGCTCAGTATTAGTTTCCATCATTAGCACATCTCTCCTCTATTGACTAGATATATGCAGTCAGCAAGAAGATATCCGTCCGTCCGTCCATCCATCCGTCTGACCGGCAAAATATTGGGGAAATAGTTAGTACAAAAACAGTATTTATAATAGAGTAAGCACATAAGCAAGTAAAAGCTTGGAATGTTTAAGACAAATGTCCACCGACACAAATCTACAGTTAGAATTTTCCAAATGGGTATATTATATTCTTCTCAAATTACTTGATAATGACTTCTTAGTAATTGCAGGTGTCACAATATTTCTTGATAGTCATGAAGAAACATGCATGAGCAGAAAACTATGCCCAGCTGTAGTTGTAATCACTAGAATTGTGTTCAGAATCTTATGCAATATAAAGACCTTTAATTCCTCTTGTTTTGCATTGAGTGCATCGCAAACTGTTGAATTCCAATAATATGTACAAGTTTATTTTGACTGAAAGCCTTCTCAGATGAGCTAGCATGTCACATTTTATAGAACTGCTTGAGTTTTAACATCAACCATTAGCACTATCAAAATGCACTGAATACTTTGGAAAACCCCTAAAATTCTCATGCAGGAAGTGTTTCTCAAGCTCTTCCTCTATGCAGATTATATATTCTTCTCTAGTGACAGAATCATCACACTTGCTAGAAACATCTTGTTTATTTCCTTCAATAGGACTATATTAGAAGATGTTGTATGTGTTGTAGACCAACTACATCTTCACATATTTCACATTTTTCAGTTGCATACCTCAGAAGTTGATCTGTGTTGTGGATGGATGGAAAGCTGAGTAAACTGATGAAATAATAATATCATTGAGACAAACTACCAAGATCCTACTATCATTTTGAAGTTAAGAGCTGTTATAGTGCACATACCTAAAGCTTCTTTAACCCTTTAACTGTTGTGGGTGTGGGTGGAATGGGAGAAGCTGTAGTCTGGTAATTACCTTTCAGTGGCAAAAAAACTATAAACAGTTTTAGAATGGAATTTGTGTTTATTAGTTAACCACTCAAGGTCTGTGAGTGAAAGAAGAAAAATCTAGTGCTTCTAGAAAGTATTCTAGTTGTGTCTTTCACCACAGATATATTATAATCATCAAGCTACAATATTTAATCTTTACTCAACTGGATATCTTGGTTTGTGTTTTTTATGCAGTACTAAAAGCTAGGTAGCTATATACACTGTACATTTCCCAATTACCTACTGATTTTGTCATAAACCTTCATACTGTACATCTTATCACAAAATGTACCCACCATCCCAATATTGTTACCTCTGCACTTAGTATATAGAGGTGTCACTCTTTTGACACTAAACTCGGAGTAAGCACATTCAACATTGATTCAGCCAATCAGATGAGGTTTAGTGTATATTGTATTTACCAGAACAAGGTTTTCAGCAAAGAAGCAAATTTTACAGGCCTGGGGCAAACAAAAAAGATCTCTGGCTGAAGTGACCTGATTAAGCTTTCACCATTTAGATGGCTGTCACTAAAAATTTAAGCTACATAATGTGGCACATTTACATGTTCACAATTGCCATCTCCCATACATCACTTTATGAGTGAGCAACCAGCTTGCATGAAATTTAGTCATAGTTAATATCCATTACCGATTTGCATTTACTTATTTTAACCAGGATTACTAATTTACTTTTGGTGAAGCACTTCTGCTTGGAGATGCTGGCATAACAAATTTAACAAAAAAGCTATCCCTCACTGACAATCTCAGTGAGGTGGCTATGTACATCATAATTATAAATGATCTTGATGTTATGACATAACACTTCACCAGACCCATTCCTTTTCCAGAACAAATCAGTAGCAAAATAATAATAATAATAAAAGAAGAGAAGTGGCACTTCCTTCAATGCATCATGCATGTTATGCCAATGCTCTTACTCCATTAGTATTATTAGTATTATTTTGGGGGAGGGGGGTGGGGGGATGAGGAGGGAGGGGCTGTAATTGATTATGCTTGTCAACATATTTCCATATAGCCAGTGCTGCCTGTATAGCATTTGCTATTTTGATTCTAGTATTCTAGTTTGTGATTGAACATACAATTCTGTATGCATAGAATTTCAACATAAATGCAATTTGTTCAATTTCTAAGCACTAGATCTAAAACACAGGGCCACACCTCATTTTACTATAATTATGTTTAAAAGCTGACCCATATAGCAGCATAACTAGAACTATCAATTCATAAGTTATTGGTGACCTACCACTTGAGCCATTTCAGACGAAGCATATTGCCTTCCATTCTTGATCCTTTGGTATAAGGGCACCAGTTAACCTTTCGTTTCAGTCTACCTGGTTTAAGAACTTTAAGTTGCTGCACTATGATATTGTGCAGAATGCAGCTAGAGGCTTGACATACCAAAAAGCTGTACAGGACAGTAAAGCTGTGATCACTGTTGTGACTGAGCAAGACTTGCTAGTGAAGGGCATTACAAACTGGAAGGAGAACACACGTTGCTTTTCCAAGCATGAAAGCTGGTACGTCCACAAGGTCTGTGCTACTTCCCACGCTTCATATTGCATGCTATTATTACAAAAAAGACAACAATTTCCAGCAAGTTGAAGTTTCATTCATTGCACTGCCTTTTATGGATGGTCTTTATAAACATGCATGTTCAAACAGGAACATAAGAGAGATAGTCAAGAATTGAATTAGAAAAAGTGTTAAATGACAATTTGAAGATCTAAGTGGTCAGCTTGGGGGGGGGGGGGGGGGGGGGGCAGCAAGTTAGCTATATAAAAAAATTCAAGTGACACAGGCAGAGATGTTCTAAGTGTCGTTGAAATAGGAGTGTAACATTGAGGGTGGATCCAGTCCTTAAACTGGCCAACATAATAATTATTTTGAAGTGGCAGCTCTATATCTAAAGAATAGAGTCAGAGCAGGCATTCTGCATGGCAGATGGATTTGGCTTGGCTAATTTGCCTAGTTCTGAAGAAATCTCCTCCAACAAGGGTAGCCAAGAGATTCTGGCTGCACCACCTCCAAATACCTGCCTATGACTCTGCTACATAATGTTAATGAGAATAACTTATTGTGTGTATGCATGCACACGCACGTTTGTGTGCATGTGTATGTGTGTGGGTGTCTGTGTGCCATTATTTATAAATGGATGTTTAAGTAAATGCTTATGCTTATGAAGTATCATTACACTTATTCTCAGTATTTACAACAGCTCCTAGTGTGTTGATCATCATGGAGGCCTAGAGATGTTGCATGTGTAGGTGCATCATGTGTAGTAGAGACAACCATGCACCAGCTCTATAAACTTTCACCATGTTATTTTTGTTGACTTGGTTACCAGTGTACATATCTCTGTGTAAACTTCACTGAGTTACACATGTAGAAAACCAACTGTAGCACACTGCACAACAACTAACTGAACAACAGTACAAACTGAAAGGAGACAGTGGTATTGTCTAACAGGACCACAAAAATATTTTAACATCAATAGTAAGTATTACTCAGTTTAGTATATAGTATATCTAACACATATCTTTAATGTATTTTCAATCATAGCATTATTTTACTGTCCCATAAACTCCACCCTCTTGTCCTTCTCCAAGTCCAAGATTTGGTAACATGTTAATTATCCCATTGGCAGGGCACTAGTTTACACCAATGTCTACTGGTAGTTTGCAAGCCAGAGATCCACTTGGAACTGTTTCCTTGAACGTTCATTTAAATAGTTGTAATTATTTACCTTTCACTGCAAATCTCTTCAATGACCTCTGAAATTTATAAGACGTCGGTTCTCTCAAATAGGGAAACCAGCGACTCTATACGTAGAGATTTTTTAGGAATTGGGATCGAGTATCCATTTCTGAATGCAACTTCAGCTACATATCTTCACGACTACTAAATGTATCATCTTTTGCTGCCATTTCTTATTTGCAAGTTTTCTTAACTACTTGTCTTCAAGAAGACAAATATTACTTATTTTTAAAATTAACTAAATCCTCATTCTGTTTGAGACAAATGACCCACTCATATGGTAACAATTATCATCTATGGTTTGCTCTAATCGTTACAGAGTGAATTAACTAGGTATTTAGATTTTAGATTGTGGTAAAATGAATACATATCATTCCACAGGGAATCCTTCCCAACATAACAAGCAAGCCTCTGTGTACACTGTGCTGATCAAGTAGTTTGCCGTGAATGCTCAGTATGGCTTCTATCATACCTGTAAATGATGATGACTGCATCCTGCACTGACCGAAGAAGAGAAATGTGTGTGTGTGTGTAACAGTGTGTGTGTGAGGGGTGTGCATGTGTGAGTGAAGAATAATGTAACCTTGAATATCTTAATAGTCCTAATGTATAACACTCGAGATGAGAGAGGGGATGCACATGCATGATGGCTGGGAAAATAAACCTAGACCAGTATCAAATCCAATCTGCACACAAAACAAGATCTATTTCTAGCTATGTCTCTGTAACTGTTTATGAATTCCCTTACTATTATACTTTTCTGTTTAGCAAGATAATCTAGCTAGTTACACATTATTTTAGATTTTTGCTTATTTACAACAAGAAACTGAAGAACAAAACTACAACTGAACAGAAACTGAAAGGAGCCGATGTGTTTATAACCAGTCCAATATGCCCACACAAATGAGCCGACCAACACTAGCACAACACATCATGTGAAAGCAAATCCAATCATTGCAGCGCCAGTGTCTTATACACACCATCAGTCAGAGTTCCTTCCACCACTTCTTGTCCTTGTCCGAGCCTAAGGTTGGGTGAAGTGGTAATCATCCCATATGCAGGGCACTGGTTCACACCAATGATAGGTGGTGGGCATGTCGCAGGTATATTTGGAACATCATCCTTGTAGATGGAGTAACCTTCCTTGAGGTTGATCTCTTCATATTCGCAGACTTTGTCAGTATTGCAAGTGGGAGGGTCTGTCCTTGTGGAGACTGACCTGTTAATGGCTTAAAATATAATAGGAGACACAAGATATTGGAGAGAGAAACAGCAATGACTATTACTTTAGAATCTCCCAATAGTAATTTAATAATGGACTACTAATCACATATTGTGTATATAGTGCATGCACATTTCTTTGTGGAAGAACAGCTCTTGATTCCGTGACATAAACAACGTAGAACTTTCCAGATAATTAATCTGGGCTGGTGCGCTCTAGATTAATCCTCTTCAAATAGTGCATGGTAAAGAACAGACTTGAGCATAGCATTCATCCAGAGGATTCTTTCAATATAATACAGTAATGACCATTAATTTCTCCATTATGTCTTTCTTCTAGAATTTGCCCGTCACTGACCTTATTCCTGATGAAGGCTAGGGCATCTAGTTGAATTGTCGAGAGACAAATTCAAGTTGATTATTGAGAAGGTTATTGTATTGTCAATTACTTTGGCACAAGTTACTCCCATACACATGTAGGTGGTTGGGTGTGTTGTAGCAGCTAATACTCCAAACTGGTGGTGCAGCAGGAATGCAAACTCAAAGAGCATATATCCAGATACCCTCGGCCTCAACATTTGGTAACAGACTCCATGCAGGATATTGGTCTCACTAAATGTGATAGGATCTGAGAAAAGGGGTCTTATGTAGAGAAAAATGGTTTTGTGGTATGACTCAAAGTTATTGATTGACTATTTTTCTTTTTTTGTACCACAGGCACCTACTACCGTTCCTTTACATTTGTGTGAAGTCTGAAGGCTCTTGCTTGCTTCTTTGTAGGCAAGAGTGAGGTTAGAAGATTGGTGGTCAAGAAGCTTGCTACGTGTGTAACGGAACTGTGTTGCCATGTAACGCGGAGAAAATACTGCCGAAAGATGGGAAACTCCCACAAAATGGGGAGATTTCCTACTAGCTGCTATAGTGGCTGCATGTCTAACAAACTAACAAAGTAATGGCTTCATCAAGTGCACAGGAAGCTGCAAAAGCCATAATTATTTAAAACGCGTTTTTCTCAAAATGAATGCTTCAAGCGTCTATCATTCAGGCTTTCATAACTTTTCTTCTGAATGGAAATAAGTGATGATTTTAGTTCCAAAATATAGGCATTGCTTTGTTCTTTCACCTGGTATCAATAACTCAGTTGTTTTTTTGGGGTACTTTTCTCAGATCCTATCACAAATTGTATTGAGAAAGCTTCAGAGTATTCAACCCCCCCACACCCCCCCCACCCCCCCCCCCCCCCCCCCCACCCTCACATGGATCTGATCTTAGAATCTAAAAGTCAAATAAATGGCAAGGTCTTTCCAAGTACAACAAATGTTTATATCAAAAGTTGTGGCTACAAATAAGTAGTGCAGTTAGGCAATAAAAGCAAAGATCAAAGTACAGTGTAAAAATTCCTAAAGTGGCACAGTGTGTTAAGCATTAGACTAACACTAACCTTCTCTTAGCTAAGACAACAATGATCACAATGAGGATGAGGATCACAATAATGGCCACCACGCCCACAATTGCTGCAACAGTATTGACCTTAACTCCAAATCCTCCACCTCCACTGCCTAATTAAGAAAGAAAAGTTAATACATAATAGTTAATTAAATGAGCACATTCACACACCAAATGTTGGGTGTAGAAAGGCAATTATTGCTCCACTGAAAGAGCCTGCTCCAGCTGCATTACCAGCTGAGACTTGCACGGCATAGGCAGTGTTCTCATCCAGACCTTCAATACTGGTCTCACTGGAGTCATTGCTCACAGTCTTGTACAAGGTGTTGAGTTCTTGTCGTTTGCTGCCACTTGGTAAAGGGAAGTAGGCCACAGTGTAGCCAGTGATGAAGCCACGCGCTTCAGACAGAGTCAGCCTGGTCCAGGACACTGTCATCATGCTGCCTGAGATCCTCAACACCTTGATATTCCTAGGTGAGATACTTGGTTCTACAAAATATTGATATATGCAGCACCTACTAATGTTACTGAGATATGAATGGAAGGACTTACCATGTTCTCTAGTGAAAACCACTGTAGAACTGAGTCTGCCTGGCCCTGCCATGTTCACAGCTGCAACACTGACATTGTAGGGGATACCAGCAACTACAACATCATCAATCACTCAGTCAGCCATTGCAACATTATGACATGCATCCACTCTCTCTCCTACCTAGATCACTAGCTGGGTACCTAGTCACCTCTCCATCACTGGTCATATGCTCTGCTAATATTCCTCGTGCAAGATCATTGATCCTGACCAAGAAGGATGTGATGACTCCATTTGGCACAGCAGGAGGAGACCAGGAGATGATCAGAGTAGAGTCGCTAGGAGATGTTGTAGCTAATCCTCTGACAGGTCCAGACTCTGTATAATATCAGATGATATCATATTTTATATATATTATTAACAGCAAGTACATCATATTTAAATCACCACTGTCACTGGTTGTAAATGGCATTTCTGCACTTGATTTTCCAGTACTATCCAACTCATTTCTGCACTGTATGACATAGTTATAATCTGTGGCTGGGGCCAGTGAGATTAGTGGTATAGAGTAGGTCAGACGTCCAACATCAGCAGTCACTGCTGAGCTCCTATCTAGTGGTCCTGAAGTAGTTCCATACACCACCACACAAGTCTCTTTTTGTATGGAATTAAATGGCCCCACAAACATCCACTGAACAGTCACTCCAGACGATGTGATGTCAGTGACCATGATAGAGGTCAGAGGACGCACTAAAGATTCTAATTGGATAAAAATAAAAACCTACTAATTAGAATGCAACACTTCCTCTGGTGCTACTTACCATGGACATTCAGCATAAAATTCTGCCTGGCAACCACTACACCTTTAGTAGGTAGGAGAATGGACACCTCACATGTGTATCGTGTGTTGTCAATATCACTGGTGACCCTTTCTATGTCCAGAACCAGTTGTTGCTGTCCAGAAGTACCACTAGCTAGCAGTGCTCCACTGTTGGAAGCATTCAGCCATTGTATAGACTGCACTGTCAGGTTGCTAAAGCAAGTGACACTTGCAGATGATCCAAGGATATATGAAGTCTGCTGTCCAGATAATGCACTTGCTAAAGAAACAAAGGGAAACATGAAGAAAGTGTTCAATAATAGTAAGTATAGAACTTGTACATTGGTATGTCATTGTAGTGGCTGCACTTTTTCCTCTGCTGTTGCTGACTGAACAGTTGAAGGAGCCACTGTAGTGGCTTAGCTGAGAGCTAGTGATGGAGAGGAGGTTGTGGTAAGTGGCAGTGGATGTGTCCACAACCCTCTGGCTCTGTTGGTAGGAGGGGCCACTCCTGTTCCAAGTGACGCTGCTGGCAGGTCCTCCAGTGGATGCACAAGTGAGAACACCTGATGTGATATTGTAGGTCAGAGATGTTATGAGGGGTGAGCCTGAGGAGAGTTACAGTAGAGTAGCAATACACACTAGTATGAGATGCTTAGTTACTGTACCAGCCTCTGGAGGATATATCCCAACAAATACTTGCTGGGGGTTGCCTTGACTGTCTGGTACAGCACAGGTGAACACTCCTGTAGGCCCTGAGGCAGCACCTCTACGATGCAGCAATACAGCACTGGGTCCTCTAGTTCTGGAAAATGATGTGTCTGCTCCAGAAGATGACACTACTATAGTTCCCCCTGGCAATATCCACTCACGACGCGCACTACCACCACCTCTACAGCAGGCATCAGAGTCAGTGATGCAGTTGAGAGCAGCCCCTCCCTCCCCTATGTCAGTCAGTGTCACCACGCTGTTGTTAGGGTAAAGTACACTGCCAAGGAGGAGACCAAGACCTGTAGACAGTAATGTGATTGAAGATGAGTGTGTTAACAGTTATATTATACTCAACACTCTTACTGGTAGGAGTGCTGGTAGAGATGGCAGTCATACTGTAGGGGCCTGTCCCTACTTCATTCACAAGAGCCACTTCAAATGTGTATGAAGTTCGAAGGGAGAGTGGACTAGCAGTGTAAGTCCTGGCATCAATACTGGCAGTGGCTGTTGCTATGATTGTACTGGATCCAGCCTTTCTGTAGTGGACACTGTATTGTAGGCTCTGTCCATTACGTAGGAGGCAGGCCTCGCGTTCCCACATGATAGTGATACTGGTTAGGTTCACAGACTGAGATGTGGGTGAGGGAACACAGCAACTGGGAACTGTTGGACAAGAAACAAACTTCATTGTTAAATAATACTTGTTAAGTCTAAGACTCACCAGCGGCAAGAGTAGTTCCTCTATAAGTACTTGCAGGGGAGGAGCCTGCAGTGTTCACAGCTGTTAGGTTTATCTCATACCCTGTGGCTTCTTCCAGGGAAGTCAAAGTCTTCGTTCTATCAGATCCAGGAACAGTCACACTACCTGATGGAACACTAGCACAGCCTGAAACTTTCATGTATCGTATTTTGTAAGTGTCCACAACATCTTGGGAGGGCTGTGACCATGTGAGCTCTACTGATGTAGTCTGAGGAGTGCCCATCAGGTTTGTGGGAGCAGAAGGAGTTGCAACTGTAATATTCACATATTGACATATTTATATAGCATAGAACCTTTGCCTGAGATATACTCTTACATATTTACAGACTCTGTGCCCAGAACCTGTCAGATGATCATTGCTCTTAACACAGCAGCAGAACATATATATGCACTGTACAAAAACATCACTCACACTTGGTGGCCTATTCCTAGAATATATTTTATATAACTCAAAGCAACACACTTGGAAAAGTAGTAGCTAATATTTTTTTCCATCCATGCACTCACTACTTACCAAGTGGGACTCTGGCTAGACCAATAGCAGCTTCTGTAGCTAGAATTGTGGATCTCAGAGCAATATATTTAAAGACACTATAGAGGTGAGTAACATGGCTAAACTAAATACTGGCTCCTTACAATGGTAGCTAATCATGTAATCATGTCAGCCTATTCTGTGAGTTGGTAGTGTGGGACTAAGCTTCAACGAGTAGCAGCTACTCTGGCATGGCACTCTAGCAGAGAATCAAAAGAAAAGTGCTCACTTTGCTAACCCAATCTCTAGTGTGGATTGGTTTATTATACAGGCAGCCAGCATCAGAGATAGGTATATTGAATGTATCAAACGAGACTGTGAATCCACCTACAGTTAGCTTCAGACTTTCCTCCTCGCAGAGCCTCCAACCTCATTGCAGTGATGTCAACATCAATTGAAGAACTATCAGCATTTATGACCTCCATTTCAGTATTTACCCACTTACAGCTGACCACATAAAAAAGAATACTGGTACAGTTCTGGGCCTATGACTGTAAGGCTGCTTCACAATATGACACTGGGCCATCGTATCGTATCATATTGTCCTATTGTATCACATCATCATATTGTGAGCGAGCAACACTCTGTCCTCCACAACCATATACACTCCAACTGCAGCTCATATAATACGAAACGATAGGCCAATACAATACAATATGATGGCAAAGTGTCATTATAGTGAACCAGCCTTTGGTCTTGGCATGCTTGCAACTAAAGTCAGCAGCAATCTTGGAACCAGGAAACATTGAGCACAGCAAACCAGAGAGGAGGGCATATCATCAGCTCTGCAGACATCTCATTTGAAGCATGGACACATTTTATCTTCCCCCCAAAAAGTTGCCAAGCTTGAGCACTGACTTACTACTCTCAACCTTTGCTGAGGCTTGACTATAAAAAGCTACTACCACACAACCTACAGTAGAATATTGTTTCCAGAAAAGTTATGGCCATTTTGTAACTCTTGCATAGCTACCTGCAACAGAATTCTAAATAATACATATTATCTTACTATTTCATGATCGTTCTGTGGTCTGTACTTATGGATCAGAAGCCATTAAAAATACAGATGAATCCATATAGTTGGAGGCTCTGTCTTGTAACTGTCGTACATATTGGGCAGAACACTATTAGAAATGACAATAAATCAGATTCCGAGTGTGAGGAAATTGAGGTTCCAGACTACTCTCATTAACCACACCCTCTATTTTCTGAGTATATTTGGTAAAGTGTCTGGGCAAATCAGCCGGGTATTCATGATATGAGGAAACTGCAGCAGACAACTTCTGCATACAGGGACGGAGGATCTTGAAGTCACCAGTTGGGGCAAAACACAACCCGAGGCAGCATGGCTAATTATAGCAATGACTGTGGTCTATCACATGCTTCAAGCTGGTTAAATACCATTCCTGGCACACACACTATAACCTGGCTGATATGCCATACATTTATTGAGGTCTGCTTCAACCTCCATAACACCATACCACCAAGGAGACCAACATCTGAGAATTTATAAAGTAGACTTACTGGTAGTAGTAATGTCAGTGGTATTGTAGGGGCCTGTCCCTACTTCATTAACAAGAGCCATTTCAAATCTGTATGATGTACGAGGGGAGAGTGGACTAGCAGTGTAAGTCCTGGCATCAATACTAGCAGTGGCTGTTGCTATGATTGTACTGGATCCAGTCTCTCTGTAGCGTACACTGTAATGTCTGCTCTCTCCATTACGTAGGAGGCAGGCCTCACGCACCCACCTGATAGTGATACTGGTTAGGTTCACAGACTGAGATGTTGGTGAGGGAACACAGCAACTGGGAACTGTTGGACAAGAAACAAACTTCATTGTTAAATAATACTTGTTGTTAAGTCTAAGACTCACCAGTGGCAAGAGTAGTTCCTGTATAAGTACTTGCAGGGGAGGAGCCTGCAGTGTTCATAGTTGTTAGGCTTATCTCATACCCTGTGGCTTCTTCCAGGGAAGTCAGAATGTAGCTTCGTGCTGATCCAGGAACAGTCACACTACCTGATGGAGCATTATCACAGCCTTCAACTTTCATGTAATGTATTGTGTAAGTGTCCACATCTTGGGAGGACTGTGACCATGTGAGCTCTACTGATGTAGACTGAGGAGTGCCCATCAGGTTTGTGGGAGCAGAAGGTCCTACAAGTGTAATATTCACATAAGTATTTGCATATTCATAAAACAGAGTTCCTATGCCACTGCTGGAGGAAGATAAATACTAATGCTCAGGACAGGAAGTGGGGGCTATTGCATGTTGTCAGTAAGTGGGTGCACCATGGGTGTGGTGAAATTAAGATTAACCATTCCCTTCTTCTCTCCATCTTCTTGGTTTTCAGAGTAGAAGTGCATGTCTTATAAATACAAGCTATCACATGGTTGGTGGCAGTAGAGCTATGGCCACAGCTTAACCAGGAGGGATGATTAGCATGTGCAGAATGAGGAGGACTATAAGGCAGCTACTGAGTGGCATTCACACTGCTAGCTAGCACACACAAGGAAGAGCATGCCTAGGCTAGTGATGTCTACTGAGCATGCTCGTGGTGCTCCAGATATGGCTTTGTTTGCTAGAGTTGGTCCAGTGAAAACCTGACCACCCTGACCTATTCCTCTGTTCCTTATACTCAACTGCAATACTAATTCTATGCCAAGTTCTACTATAAACTGCAAAGAGAATATTGTTGTTTGTAAACTTACTTGAATTAGGTGGGAGCACTTCTGTGCTACTGATCTTCACCAAAGTGACCACTTCAACACGGCAAGTGTATGTTCCTCTATCACTAGCACTCAATGTCTGAAATGTCAGTGTCAAGGTAGACACACTGCTCATCTCCGTCTTTGTAGTTGTTCCTCTCAACCAGACAATACGGCTAGCACTACCTGCACCTGACACACTGGCAGTGCATGTGAGGGAGTAGGGCTGGCCAACTAGGTTCTGTCCAGAAGGTGAGATGGTCACACTCAAATTAGTAGACACTGCATATAGACAATGTTGTGAAGTTCCAAATCAAATTAGGCACTCAACCACATGGTGAGAATTAGCTAAAATATTATGCAGTTAGCTTAGTTATATTATTGATGTGGTAATTATCACCACCATGTTGAGCACACCAACACCTGTAGGGCAACTTATTTCTCCTCCAGTGCTGGCAATGACTTGCTCTCACCAATGGACAAGGGCTAGACTAGAGCCATCGTGAGTTCTCCTCAGGCCAGCCAGTGGGCACGAGGCTAGGCTAGAGTAAAGCACTATGACTACTGGTTAACTCTGCATGGCCAGAACTATAAGGGCCTCCCTCCATCCATGTTGTTACTCTACTCTACTCACTTAGAAGTTACATTGTTCAGAGTTGGGCAGTCTAAATTGCAAAATGTGAGAAGAACTTGTGCGTCCATTACATATGATAAATAGCAGGGCTATACTGCAGACAACCAATGCTCATATCTTACCTAAAACATCGCTTCCTAAATATCTCGGAAGATCTCCGAGCATGCCTGGAATCCCTCGCTAAAGCAGTGGACCATCAGTGCAAGGGAATAAACCTTGAACCTCATTATCAAGGATCTATGATTCTATGGTTATATATTTCCCAGTATTCCCACCTGCATAACTTGCATATAATAGGGCCGCTCATATAAACTTAATGCCACAAGACCCCAAATGTTCCAGAGCATGGCAATGAATAATCTGGTTCATGGTTGCAGAAAAGATGGTTGCAGAAAAGAGACGTGGCTAAGACTTCTGTCTTTACAGCAACAAGCTAGCTCACATATTTACAATCATAAGACCAGACATGCTGTATTATAAGCAGATGAATCACACACGCTCATTTCTGCTGATTTGTTTGCGGAATTTCTTGCTCATTAAAAACTGTTACCAAGTCAAAAAGAGGCTGTAGCTGATCCTCTACAAATACATCTGCTGTTAGGTTGGTGCATGCAACTGTCGCCAGGAGGCTGTAGCTGGCCCTACATGGGTACAGCCAACAATAGCAATGAGATGTGGTATGTGCTGATTACTTAATTGGACCCCATGGCTTGCATGGACAGCAATAATAGCAACAAGACATGGCATGTGGTGACATGTGCAGTGTCCAACAACAATAAACAAGCTATAAACAATGTTTAACAGCCCTGGAGGTGCTGAAGCTCACACTTGATATAGTCCACCGCTACCCAATTATAATAATATAAGAGGAAAACACAAACAAACAAGCAACAAATAAACAACAACAAATATTTATTTAAAAACAAACAACTTCGTTGGATTTCCTTGTTAAGGCAACAAGACCACACCCATGTAGACGCAGCCAGCCAGATGTCATTTAAAACTCATGTCCACCAATATTGTCAGTGCACATAGTAGATGCAATGACTTTCTCTACAATCAGCTTACATCTACTCATTCGATGTTTCTGCTAGATGCTCTGGCCATCATCAGGAACAATGACATGCTAAGACTTAAGTGAGGTTGATATATACCAGTAGCTATTGTTTCCGAGGTTATTTGTTGTGGACAAGACAGCTTCATTCTTGGAAAGGGATCATCATCAGCCTCAATCTCTATCCATTTCATTCTAGAGTTTGGCCATCTCATTTGCAATAGTTGCTGCTGTACTGGCTGAACATGTCCAGACCTTGATCTTCTGCATCTCAGCCTCCTGTCCTCACAGAAACATTCGGTGGTCACTTTACTGGTAGCTCTTCAGATGTTATACTTAGAGACACTCAATATTGAGTTGTGTGTGTGTGTGTACAATACTGTGCATGTGTTGTACTTATAAGTGTGTGCACTGCAATGCAACATTAAATATTCAGAATGAGTGCACATGCTATAATCAAGGGTGTACACTGCTTCACTGGAGTCCATTTGAGGGTGTGGTCTACTCCAGGGTGCACAATATCTGCACTTGCATATGCAGGCAGTCATATGCATACACTATGCCCACGTGTGGTGGTGGGGGGTGTGCGGTGGGGTGGGGGGGGGGGGGGGGGGGGGGATTACAAACATTCTGGACAAGACAAGTACATGCAAATGCCCGAGAATAAAAGAGAGATTGAGATCAAGTTTCTGACTGCTATTTTCAGAGAAAGATAGGAAAGAAGGAAGGCTGCAGAAAAAAACAGTTGCTGAATACTGCACAGAGATTGATCTAATTCCAGCTTGTGGTCCTCTATTCAGACAGCAGATATATGACTAGCCAGACATACATGAGTGAAGTTCACTATACCTTTAACACGAGACTTTATAGTGTGAGACAGAGATACTCACAAATTGAGAGCAAAATATGACTCTGCTTGCTGTTAGTGCCCTTCTGGTTACTGATGGCTCTATATACTATTTTCACATGGAGCACTGATGAAGAACCGCCCACATTTTGACACGGAGCTCTGGTGAAGACACATCCACACAAATAGAAAGAGTAGAAGATACAGAAACAGCAAAACTAAACTCTTTGGTGGAGAGGATCACTGCATGCAAATTTTAATGATCTAGAGCTCTAGAGCCAGTTTGTATCTATAATTATCATACCATACCTATCTCCACACATTCAGTCTGTGTAACATCACTATCATCAGGGAGTGCACAACAAAACTGTCCAGTACGATAGTTACCACTGTACATGGCTCTGCGGTTAAGGTGGATCTGTTGTTCATTATCCCTGGTCCTGAAGTACTCCTCAGCTCCTCCTCTGGTACCTATAGTAACATTATTATGTTTCCACTGACCAAATCTATTAGCTCGAGCTGCACAGCATGGACTCTTGGTAGTCCTGCAGACTAGCACATTTCCCAGGTCACTGCTCTCATAAACAGTGGTTTGTGGTTGTGGTAGCAACGCTGGCAACTCTCCAATATCCTCCAAGGAGAAGACTCTGCTATCACTAGGATAGATGTCTGGCTTGAAGGGAACAAACTGCACTGATGCAATTCATAAGCAGGTACAAAGTGTCAAAAAATGATAATGTCCACTAGCTAACTAGAAAGCTAGCTACATAGCTATATTATTTCCAAATGCTAACAATAAATCAAGGCTTACATTGTGCTTCTGCAAATACGATACCCTGCACAAAGCAAAGTACAACAGCACACCACTCCACCTCAGATCCTTTCATCCTGTACTAAACTACTTCAGTACTGTTGAGTCGGTAAATTACAACTCTGTGTGCTATAGAACACCACACCCTATTTAGCTGCGCTTGGGCATCACTACTGCGCGTATAATTATAGCCACCCGTGAGACTGGGCCATGAGTGGACAAGCGGAGGAAGGGGAAAAAAAGGTTAATAACTTTGTCAGTCCATAATCCTTTCTTGTCAGCCATGCAGTATGTTTTCACCTACCTGTCCAGAAAATTTGGTATGAGAGCCATTATTTTGGAAGACATATGGCATAATGCGGGAGTTATTGGTTGTTGGTAAGTCATTAACTTATTAACCTCGCAACCCGTTCTCATTTCTCCCGCGCAAACCTGCTGCTGCCAGGCGCGTTCTATAGACCTTCACTGTGTTTAAGATGTGACTACGCTAACGAGTTCAGACTAGAGAGCTTTTGAATCTGCATGCTTCACTGCATAAATTTTTATGCCAGTTCAAAAGACAGGGCTCTCTAAAATAATGTTGCGTAGGGAGGTATAAAAGTTAACTATGCCAAAGTCCTAAGTGGTATCTCAAATTCTAGAAGGTTGCTGCAGGGGTGGCTCCTGCCTTCAGGTCATGTCCTTTGTTTCTGGTTGCATTCCCTCGAAAATTGAACTTTCACATCCCATTAATTAATGAGCCTTCAATATAATGACTTGCCAGATGCATAAGAAAGTTCCTCACTGCCCCTATCAACCTTTCTCTGTTCATCTCTTCCTTGTAGAAATCCCCTCCCCTGAAACACATCCAACACGTGGCAGACGAAGCATATATTGTGTAAAGTAACTGAATAAGAATATCTGAAAAAATAAAGATAATAAATGAGAGTAGATATAGTGCTCATTATTTAGAAGTGCCAAAGTAGTTCCTTTTTTTGTTAACTTCTTTAGCAATCTGGAATACATCATTTTGCCTGTTAAATATTCAGCAGCATCATATTATTTAGCCGAGGTTCACTCAGGGTCAGCTGCAGGTATTCTTTAATCTCTGCAATGTAGAAAAAGTTCTTTCAGCTGTGGCTGCAGTAGGTACACAGTGAGGAGGAAATAATTAGTTAGTAAACTAAACTTCACCTAACTTGCTTTTACTGGCTTCATAATTTCACATCAAGTGCAGATACGAGTGACTTCTTCGATCTTAGTAGTTGATGTTTTTGTTCACCCTATCTGGAAGCATTTGTAGATGAACAATTTGCTGATGCGTGTTTACCACTTTATCATAAATCTTCATATTTTCTGGAAGATTATATCTAAAATCACGAGAATATTTTCCAGCATTTAAAAGCAATGCTGCCTCTAGGGGCATGCCCCTGGTTTGGTCAAGCCTATACTTCAATTCTTCAACAACAATATCATTAAATAGGATCACCAAATGAATGTGGTATAATCTAATCTTCTAGGTTGATGTCTTTGATGAGGCAGCACAGGTTGCCAAGAAAAACTAATGGACTCAGTACATTACATTGTAAAACTCGTCAAAATGTCATCAGTCTGCCTTAGGATGTTCACAACCAATCGGGATGCTATAGAGCACTGGTACTTGTAATGAAGTTTCTTTACCCACTAGGTAATTGATAACTGTTCAGTAGTTGCGAAAGAAAACTTCAGACCAAAATTTTCCTGAACATACAAATGCCTATATACCTTGTTCAACAATTGCCAATAAAATCAATTGAAATAATATCATCAATAGCTTTGTTGCACACTATCCATCTTGTTGGACAAAGTGGCTTTAATGTTGGAACAACATTTGAAAATCATGCCTGGAGTGGTTGATAGTTTTGGATAAAATACTTGCATGAGCATCTTAAATTGTGTACAAGCATGCTCAGTTTGTCAAGGCAGTTTTCATGCCTCACATTAGTTCTTATTTTAATGCCTGTGTGGTATGGGACAAGTTTTATACACTTCTTTAAATCAGGTACGTTCATTGAAGAGACCAAGTGACACAATAACAGCAGCTTCTTAGCTAGAGGCAAATAAACTGGCTGCATGGTCAAGTGAAATGACATTGCATGCAGAAAACAGAATTGTGATATTCAGTTGATTTACTCTGGAAGTCACAGGTAGAAATATGATATCTGAAAGTAGTGAAATCTGAACAGAAATATGTACTTATAAGCTCTATAGTAATTTGATAAAATGAATAAATTCTTATTTCATAGGATTCCTTCCCAAAATAACAAGCAGGCCTGTGTGCTATCCAGCCATGAATGCTACACTTTGCTTTATCATTATGGAAATTGATGACTGCAATCTGTACTGGCAGAAGAGAAGAAGTATGTGTGAGTGTATTGCATGTGTGTGTGTGTAGTTTGCCATGAATGCTCAGTTTGGCATCATCTTATTTGAAACATGACGACTGAATCCTGCACTAGCAGAAGATATGTGTGTTTCTGAGAGAGAGAGAGAATTAAGTTGCCTTGTTACTATCAATCTTTGTACCTATAAGAAGTAATAGTTGAGAGGAGAGAGGGGAGGCACATGCATGAGGGCTGGACAGAAGAGAGAGAACTCTGTTGTAGCTGGATAATAACTAGCCATGAATGCTGATAATGCACTGGGGATTCTATAGGACATGTTTTTACCATTACCTAGCTAATTTTTTTTAAACCCTCCCATACTTTTACCGGCAGCTATCAAACTTACAGAGAGCAAATTGGTAATTTAGGACAAGTATCATCTCAAATCATCTGAAAAAAGTTGGCTAATCTCTGAGACAGTTTATATATCCTATTACTATATACAAGCTATCTAAAGATAAGCTGGCTACCTATATATTGAAAATTATTTGTGTTCATAATTGTAGTTGACTTGTAGTGCTTGTCATCATACCATCAAAAAGTTTCTGGTAAAGCTTCTACACTCGCTGTCCATGTTTATGTAAGAGACCGAACTTTATAAAAGTCAGTCATTAACTAAACGTTGAATATTCCTTTTGAGATTAAAATGAAAAACTATTATAGATTTAGTTCTGTGAGAAAGCTATAGCTATAAACTTCATCTGTAGCTATAGTGCTATACTGTACTAGGCTTGCTCCTAAGAAAGAAGTCTATAAATGAAAAATTATCAGATTAAATACTAATTTTGCCACAGTTTAGGTTAGCTATGGAACTTACTTGTGTGGTCTTGAGGGCCGTGAAAAAGCCAACCACAGCTGTATTAATAGCAGATAAAATGTTAAGGCTTGCACCAAAGAAGGAAGTCTATCGACTAAATAGTACTGCTACATAACTGCCCAATATTCACCCCATTCAAAGATTAGTATATTCTAGCTATGCAGAATTGAAAGTAGTCAACGTGTGAATAATTCTGGTGTGCATGTACCATAGGGATGCACCAAGAGCTCCAGATTCATTCACGCACATAAGTACGAAATCTCCAGATTCTGATAATTAACTAATTGTGTGTATTAAACTACTACAATCATTGTAGCTTCCCACAATGTATATACACATGACAGTGGCTGTTGCTATGATTGTGCTGGATTCAGCCTCTCAGTAGTGGATAATGGAATGTTCAGCCTGTCCATTACATAGGAAGCAGTCCTCACGCTCCCACATGATAGTGATACTGATAGGGCTTGCAGACTGAGATATTAATGAGGAAACACAGCAACTGGGAACTGTTGGACAAGAAACAAATTTCATTGTTGAAGATCACTTGCTCCATTCAATACTCACCAGCAGAAGCAGTAGTTCCTGTCCAAGTACTTGCAGGGGAGGAGCCTGCAGTGTTTACAGTTGTTAGGTGTGTTTCATACTTGGTAGCTTCTTGCAGGGCAGTCCGAGTGTAGATTCTTGATGATAGGAACAGTCACACTACCTGATGAAACACTAACACAGCCTTCAACTTTCATCTAATTGTGTAAGTGTCCATAACTGCTTGGGAGGGCTGTGACCATTGGAGCTATACTGATGTAGTCTTATTAGTGCCAATCAGGCTCAGAAGGTCCTACAATTGTCATATTTATATATTATTCGACATATTTATATAGCACCGTTCCTTTGCCCAAGCTATACTTTTATATATCTGTGCCCAGAACCTGCCGGATCATCTTTGTTGTCGATACTCTTAACACAGAGCAGAACATATAAACACGCTGTACAAAATCTTACTTACACTAGGCTGGCCTATTCCTAGAATATATTTTATATAACTCAAAACTACAAACTAGGAAAAGTAGTAGTTAATCTGATTTTCCATCCATGCACTCACTACTTACTCAGTGGGACTCGGCCTAGACCAATTTCTGTAGCTAGAATTGTGGATCTCAGAGCAATATATTTAAAGACACTATAGAGGTAAGTAACATGGCTAAACTAAATACTGGCTCTCCTTAGAAACCTGGTGCAGCATACTTGACCTAATGGCAGCAAAGTGAGCATTCTGTTATCAGTAGCTACTAGCAAAACACTTCTTAGCACAACTAGGCCTGATGTAAAATAGTTGCAGTTAAACAGAACAAAATGGTGACTTCTGCTATGAGATCAAGTCCGCATCTAGTGGTGCAGGCTATTTGATCTAAATAATAGCAATGTGAGCATTCTGTCCTCTTTTTAGCCTTAAGTTGCTTGCAGCACATCTGGAATGGTTTGAAACTTGCAGGAACAAGCTCTTCTAATAATAACAGCATTAGCTACTGATTTACTATTTCAAAATAGCAGAGGCTTAAATCTCACACCTAAAATATTTATATATTACTATGAACTCCTTTAACAGCATCTTATACCATAAATGGAGCTCTCTGTCTAAACATTTATGCCTTGAAAAAAATATTTCTAAATAGTAAACAGGCAGCCTCAAAACTCATAATCTTGTATCTTCCATCATCTTATTCCTACTATCCTCCACACACATAACTTGTGTGCAATAGTTCTATTCATTATATATATAATTTTCCCACTGGCTGACTTCAAAATATCCAATGTATTGCAGTGACTAATCTGTTTCTCCATTGTAAAACATGGAAGTTGGTAAACCCAATTAACCACTCTTGTGTGTGTGCAATATCGAGCAAGTTGAGCTGAGCAGTAGCAGCTGCATGTTTTCTCTACAACAATTGATCAATTGTTTTTCTTAGAAGCTCACTCTTGTGAAAATTGTGGCATTTGAGTATATTTTACATAAAAATTACGTCCAAGATTGGGGAGTTTAGAAATTATTCCAAGTGGCACCTTGTAAGAAGCTGCTTGACCATAAAATATAATTAGAAATATAGAAACAAGAAAAATATGTTTCATATAAAAGTATGTATCAATTTAACGAGAAAGGAAACAAGGATTTGCCAAAGTAGACAAAAGACCAATTTTATACATTTAGTATGTTCATTGGTAAAGTGTTTATAGAATATATTAGTAAACCTAATCCTTTTTTAACAAGTGAATTTTATACATGTTTTTATTCACACATGGCAAAGAATAACATCAGCTAGTATGTGTGTGTGTGTGTGTGTGAGTAGTGGAGATGACATGAGCAACTTCTTGAAAGAAGCTAGTTCGTGAATAATGTTTGATAATTAACCCTCTCACCATTGCAGGAACCATATGCCTCCACAGTATTGTAAAAACAAAATAAAATATGCACATTTATCTATTGGCCATAAGCTGCGTCCATAATCTATATACTCACCAAATTTTATAGCAAACGGTTGGAGAAAACTTGGGAAAACAAATGTTGAACCATAAATGAATTACACTCTCTGCGAGTTAGTATGGCAGAGATATATTGAGTGGTCCCAAGTGAAGGGATCGCTCTGATCATGAATCAAGTGAGTGAAGGTGAAGGCATTCTTATTTACTTGAAGCAAGGTTTTTTGACCAGCAACAAAGGAATACTTGGTAGTTGTGGTTATTTGACCACAACAGGGTAGCTGACAGTGATGTCTCACTATTTGATTGGAAAAACACAGATGGGAAAGGTTTCACCGGTTTTTGTATGGATCTAACAGTGTCAGAAATGTGATGTGAGTGTTTATAATTATATAAACAATAGAAGCTGTATTGATAAATTGATGTTATTCATAGCTTATAATTATACCAACTTTCTTTGAGCTAAAACAGAGCACATAGATAGAGCTATCATTTGAGCCACATATAAATGCATACAATGAAGTATTTGGCTGCAATGGAGCTAAAAACCGAGCACATATGTTTATTGTGATATTCATATTTGTGTTCAGTTTGTGGTCAATAAAATATGACCACACAATGACTGGCACTATGGTGCTAACAGATGACCTAATTGCAAGAGCTCCGAGTAAACCCCTGATATTTTTAAATATCAATTTGGAATAGTGCTCTACAAACCCGATGGGGAGAGGGTTAAGAAATAAAACTAAATATTAGCAGGATTTGGAAGCAGCTTTCTTTGAGAGGGCAAACTCATAAACTAAATGTGAGTTAATAAGGCAGTACTTTCAGCAGAAATTCTCAGAATACTAAACAAGTAAGTATATGCAGAAGCTGACAAGAACTTGTTATAGTGATAGTCAATTTAGCATGTAGTTGCCATCATTAGCACATCTCTCCTCTATTGACTAGATATATGCACTCAGCAGGAAGATGCAAAATATTGGGGAAATAGTTAACAAAAACAATATTTATAATAGAGTAAGCACATAATCAAATGTTAACTTTACCACCGACACAAATCTACAGTTAGCATTTTCCAAATGGGTATAATTAATTTTATTATATTCTTAAATAAATTTATTACTTGATAATGACTTCTTTTTAATTGCAGGTGTCACAATATTTCTTGATAGTCATGAAGAAACATGCATGAGCAAAAACCTATGCCCAGCTGTAGTTGTAATCACTAGAATTGTGTTCAGAATCTTATGTACTTCAATATAAAGACCTTTAATTCTTGTTTTGCATTGAGTGCATTTAATTCCAATAATATGTACAAGTTTATTTTGACTGAAAGCCTTCTCAGATGAATTAGCAAATTTTCCATGTCGCATTTTATAGAACTGCTTGAGTTTTAACTACAGCCATTAGCACTATCAAAATATACTGGATACTTTGAAACAACCCTAAAATTATCATGCAGGAACTGTTTCTCAAGCTTTTCCTCTATGCAGATTATATATTCTTCTCTGAAATACTTGGACAGAATCATCACACTTGCTAGAAACATCTTGATTTCCTTCAATAGGACTATATTAGAAGATTTTGTATGTGTTGTAGACCAACTACATCTTGACATACTTCACATTTTTAAGTTGCATACCTCAGAAGTTGATCTGTGTTATAGATGGATGGAAAGCTGAGTAAACTGATGAAATAATATCATTGAGACAAACTACCAAGATCCTGATCATTTTGAAGTTAAGAGCTGTTATAGTGCACATACCTAAAGCATCTTTAACCCTTTAACTGTTGTGGGTGTGGGTGGAATGGGAGAAGCTGTAGTCTGGTAATTACCTTTCAGTGTCAAAAAAACTGTAAAAAGTTCTAGAATGGAATTTGTGTCTATCCATATTCATTAGTTAATCACTCAAGGTCTGTTAGACTGAAAGAAGAAAAATCTAGTGCTTCTAGTAAGTATTCTAGTTGTGTCTTTAACCACAGATATATTATAATCATCAAGCTACAAGATTGAATCTTTACTCAACTGGCTTTTGTTTTTTATGCAGTACTAAAAGCTAGATAGCTATATACCCTGTACATTTCCTTTATATAACCTTTCTGGATGCCTGTTTGTTTTTTGCAGTACTAAAAGCTAGATAGCTATATACCCTGTACATTTCCTTTATATAACCTTTCTGGATGCCTGTACCAGGCTCAACCAGAAGAACAACCTGAATTCACCAAATCTTGGATTAACTATGCTACATATGCGTATAGTACTCGTACAATACTTCAAGTTCCTTAGGAAGGCAAGTTGCTATTAAGAGCTATAAGAACTGTAGCCTTTAGGATTAGCTATCCCCACGATGAAAACTTCCCAATTACCCACTGATTTTGTCATAAACCTTCATACTGTACATCTTATCACAAAATGTACCCACCATCCCAATATTGTTACCTCTGCACTTAGTATATAGAGGTGTCAATCTTTTGACAATAAACTCGGAGTAAGCACATTCAACATTGATGCAGCCAATCAGATTAGGCTACAGAACAAGGTTTTCAGAAAAGAAACAAATTTTACAGGCCTTGGGTAAACAAAAATGAAGATCTCTGGCTGAAGTGACCTGATTAAGCTTTAATCATCGAGATGGCTGCAACAAAAAAATTGAGCTACATAATGTGGCACATTTACATGTTCACAATTGCCCTGTCTCATACATCACTTTATGAGAAAGGAACCAGCAGCATGAAATTTAGTCATAGTTAACATATTTACAGACTTATTTTAACCAGGATTACTAATTTACTTTTGTCTGAAGCACTTCTGCTTGGTCTGTTGTGAGATGCTGGCATAACAAATTTAACAAAAAACGCTTTCCCTCACTTATAATCTCAGTGAGGTGGCTATGTAGCTACATCATATTATTTATAAATGATCTTGATGTTATGACATAACACTTCACCACACCCATTCCTTTTCGCAGAACAAATCAGTAGCAATAATAATAAAAGAAGTGAAGTGGCACTTCTCTTGAATACATCATGCATGTTATGTCAATGCTCTTACTCCATTAATATTATTATTATTAAATTTTTTATTATTATATTTTTGGGGGTGGGTGGTTGAGGAGGGAGGGGCTGTAATTGATTATGCTTGTCAACATATTTCCATATAGCCAGTGCTGCCTGTATAGCATTTGCTATTTTGATTCTAGTATTCTAGTTTGTGATTGAACATACAATTCTGTATGCATGGAATTTCAACATAAATGCAATTTGTTCAATTTCTAAGCACTAGATCTAAAACACAGGGCCACACCTCCTTTTACTATATGTTTAAAAGCTGACCCATATAGCAGCATAACTAGAACTATCAATTCATAAGTTATTGGTGACCTACCACTTGAGCTATTTCAGATGAAGCATATTTTCTTCCTGATCCTTTGGTGTAAAGACACCAGTGAATCTTTTGTTTCAGTCTACCTGGTTAAAGAACTTTAAGTGGCTGCACTATGATATTGTGCAGAATACAGCTAGAGGCTTGACATACCAAAAAGCTGTACAGGACAGTTCAGCTGTGATTACTCTTGTGACTGAGCAAGACTTGCTAGTGAAGGGCTTTACAAACTGGAAGGAGAACACACGTTGCTTTTCCAAGCATGAAAGCTGGTACTTCCACAAGGTCTGTGCTGCTTCCCACGCTTCATATTGTATATGTGCATGCTAATATTGCAATTTCCAGCAAGTTGAAGTTTCAAGTCATTCACTGCCCTTTATGGATGGTCTTTCATCTTCAAACAGGAACATAAGAGAGATAGTCAAGAATTGAATCAGAAAAAGTAAAATTCGAAGATCTAAGTGTTCAGATTGTGGGAGGGGGGGCAGCAGGTTAGCTATATCAAAATTCAAGTGACACAGGCAGAGATGTTCTAAGTGTGTTTGAAATAGGAGTGTAACATTGAGGGTGGATCCAGTCCTTGAACTGGCCAACATAATAATTATTTTGAAGTGGCAATTGGAAAGCTCTATATCTAAGGAATAGAGTCAGAGCAGGCATTCTGCATGGCAGATGGCTGTGGCTTGGCTAATTTGCCCAGTTCTGTAAGAAATCTCCTCCAACAAGGGTAGCAAACAGATTCTGGCTGCACCACCTCCAAATACCTGCCTATGACTCTGCTACATAATGTTAATGAAAATAACTTATTGTGTGTATGCATGCAAACGCATGTTTGTGTGCACGTGCATGTGTGTGGATATCTGTGTGTCATTATTTTTAAATGGATGTTTAAGTAAATGCATATGCTTATGGAGTATGATTACACTTATTCTCAGTATTTACAACGGCTCCTAGTGTGTTGATCATCATGGAGGCCTAGAGATGTTGCATGTGTAGGTGCATCATGTAGTAGAGACAACCATGCACCAGCTCTACAAACTTTCACTATGCCTTTTAATGTTATTTTTGTTGACTTGGTTACCAGTGTGCATATCTCTGTGTAAACTTCACTGAGTTACACATGTAGAAAAGCAACTGTAGTATACTGCACAACAACTAACTGAACAACAGTACAAACTGAAAGGAGAGAGTGGTATTGTCTAACAGGACCACAAAAATATTTTAACATCAATATAATATAGTAAGTATTACTCAGTTTAGTATATAGTATATCTAACACATAGCTACCTATAATGTATCTTCAATCATAGCATTATTTTACTGTCCCATAGACTCCACCCTCTTGTCCTTCTCCAAGTCCAAGGTTTGGTAACGTGTTAATTATCCCATTTGCAGGGCACTAGTTCACACCAATGTCTACTGGTGGGTTGCAAGCCAGAGATCCACTTGGAACTGCTTCCTGAACGTTACAATTATAAGCGTTTAAATACTTGTAATTATTTACCTTTCACTGCAATAGGAGAATGCAAATCTCTTCAATGACCTCTGAACTTTATATGACATTGGTTCTCTCAAATAGGGAAACCAGTGAGTCTATATCTAGAGATATTTTAGGAATTTGGATTGAGTATATATCCATTTCTGAATGCAACTTCAGCTACATATCTTCACGACTATTAAATGTACCATCTTTTGCTGCCATTTCTTATTTGCAAGTTTTCTTAACTACTTCTCTTCAAGAAGACAAATATAACTTATTTTTAAAATTAACTAAATCCACATTCTGTTTGAGACAAATTACCCACTCATAAGGTAACAATTATCATCTATGGTTTGCTCTAATCGTTACAGAGTGAATTAACTAGGTATTTAGATTTTAGATTGTGGTTAAATGAATACATAATTATCATTCCACAGGGAATCCTTCCCAACATAGCAAGCAAGCCTCTGTGTACACTGTGCTGACCAATTAGTTTGCCGTGAATGCTCAGTATAGCTTCTATCATACCTGTAAATGATGATGACTGCATCCTTCATGGCCGAAGAGGAGCAATGTGTGTGTGTGTGTAACGGTGTGTGTGTAAGGGGTGTGCATGTGTGTGTGAAAAAGTATGTAACCTTGAATTACCAATCTTTGTATCTTTAAAAGTCCTAATGTATAGCACTCGAGATGAGAGAGGGGAAGCACATGCATGATGGCTGGGACAATAAACCTGTGGAATTAGAACAAGCATCAACTCCAAGCACACAAAACAAGAGCTATTTCTAGCTATGTCTCTGAACCGGTTTATGAATTCCCTTACTATTATAATTTTCTGTTTAGCAAGATAACCTAGCTAGTTACCACAAGAAACTGAAGAACAAAACTACAACTGAACAGAAACTGACAGGAGCCAATGTGTTTACAACCAGTCTAATATGCCCACACAAATAAGCTGACCAACACTTGCATAGCACAACACATCATGTGAAAGAAAATCCAATCATTATAACTCCACTGTTTCATAAACACCATCAGTCAGAGTTCCTTCCACACCCTCTTGTCCTTGTCCGAGCCCAAGGTTGGGTGAAGTGGTAATCATCCCATATGCATGGCACTTGTTCACAATAATGGCGGGTGGTGGGCTTGTCGCAGGGATATTTGGAATATCATCCTTGCAGGTGGAGTAACTTTCCTTGAGTTTGATCTCTTCATATTCACAGACTTTGTCAGTATTGCAAGTGGAAGGGTCTGTCCTTGTGGAGACTGATCTGCCACTGTGTTAAAATATAATAGGAGACACAAGATATTGGAGAGAGAAACAGCAATGACTATATATTACTTTAGAATCTCCCAATAGTAATTTATTAATGGACTACTAATCTCATATTGTAGTGCATGCACATTTCTGTGTGGAAGAACAACTCTTGATTCCATTTGATTCCATGTCATAAACAGCGTACAACTTTCCAGAGAATTAATCTGTGCCTAGTGCTAATCATAATAAAGAACTGACTTGAGCATAGCATTCATCCAGATAGACTAGAGGATGCTTTCGAATATAAATACAGTATTGACTATCATTATGATCTTCCTGTAGGATTTGCCCAATTGTAGTATTGTCAATTATTCCTGATGAAGGCAAGAGCATCTAGTCCAATCATCAAGATCCAATTTCAAGTTGCTTACTGAGAAGGTTATTGTATTGGCATTTACTTTGGCACAAGTTACTTCCACACTTGCAAAGCTATTCTCAGGTAATTCCACTTGCAACAAACTCTAGCACAATTTGGCAAGCATTTGTTACTTATCCAGAAACAGACACCATAGAGGATATTGGTCTCACTAAATTGTGTTGAGAAGGTTTCAGACTCCACAATCACAACCCCCACTCCCCACCCCCCTGGATCTGACCTTAGAATCTAAAGGTCAAGTGAATGGCAAGGTCTTTCCCAGTAGTCCAAATGGAAAAGATTTTATATCAAAAGTTGTGGCTACACATAAGTAGTGCAGTTGGGCAATAGCAGCAAAGGTCAAATTGCAGTGGGATTTATAAGGTGGCACTGTGTGTTAAGCATGAGACTAACACTAACCTTCTCTTAGCTAAAACAATGACCACAATGAGGATGAGGATCACAATAATGGCCACCACACCCACAACTGCTGCACCAGTAATGGCCTCAACTCCAAATCCTGCAACTCCACCGCCTAATTAACAAAAAAGATAATACATAATGGTTAATTAATTGAGCACATTCACACACCAAATGTTGGGTGTAGAGAGGCAATTATTACTCCACTGAAGGAGCCTGCTCCAGCACGAGTACTAGCTGAGACTTGCACAGCATAGGCAGTGTTCTCACCCAGGCCTTCAATGCTGGTCTCACTGGAGTCATTGCTCACAGTCTTGTATAAGGTGTTGGGTTCTTGTCGTTTGCTGCCACTTGGTAAAGGGAAGTAGGCCACAGTGTAGTCAGTGATGAAGCCACGTGCTTCAGACAGAGTCAGCCTGGTCCAGGACACTATCATCATGCTGCCAGAGCTCCTCAACACCTTGATATTCATAGGTGATATACTTGGTGCTACAAAATATAGCACCTACTAATGTGACTGAGGTATGAATGGAACGAACCAAGTTCTCTAGTGAAAACTACTGTAGAACTGAGTCTGCCTGGACCTGCCCTGTTAAGAGCTGCAACACTGACATTGTAGGGGACACCAGCAACTACAACATCAGCAATCACTCTGTCAGCCATTGCAACATTATGACATGCATCCACTCTCTCTCCTACCTAGACCACTAGCTGTGTAGCTAGTCACCTCTCCATCACTGATCATATACTCTGTTACTGTTCCTCGTGCAAGGTCATTGATCCTGACCAAGAAGGATGTAATGACTCCAATTGGCACAGCAGGAGGAGACCAGGAGATGATCAGAGTAGAGTCACTAGGAGATGTTGTAGCTAATCCTCTGACAGGTCCAGACTCTGTATAATATCAGATGATATCATATTCTATATATATTATTAACAGCAAGTACATCATGTTTAACTCACCACTGTCACTGGTTGTAAATGACATTTCTGCACTTGATTTTCCAGTACTATCCAACTCATTTCTGCAGTGTATGACATAGTTATAATCTGTGGCTGGGGCCAGTGAGATTAGTGGTATAGAGTAGGTCAGACGTCCAACATCAGCAGTCACTGCTGAGCTCCTATCTAGTGGTCCTGAAGTAGTTCCATACACCACCACACAAGTCTCTTTTTGCATGGAATTAAAAGGCCCCACAAACATCCACTGAACAGTCACTCCTGACGAAGTGATGTCAGTGACCATGATAGAGGTCAGACGATGCACTAAAGATTCTAATTGAATCAAAATAAAAACTACTAATTAATATGTCACAAAGCCTATGCTGATACGTACCACCATTCTGCCTGTCCACCACTACTGCTCCAGTAGGTAGGAGAATGGACACCTCACATGTGTATCGTGTGTTGTCAATATCACTGGTGACCCTCTCTATGTCCAGAACCAGTTGTTGCTGCCCAGAAGTACCACTAGCTAGCAGTGCTCCACTGTTGGAAGCATTCAGCCATCGTATAGACTGCACTGTCAGGTTGCTAAAGCAAGTGACATTTGGAGATGATCCAAGAGGATATGAAGTCTGCTCTCCAGATAATGCACTTGCTAAACAAGCAAAGGGGAAACATGAGGAGAGTTTTCAATAATAGTAAGTATAGAACTTGTACATTGGTATGTCATTGTAGTGGGTGCACTTTGTTCTCTGCTGTTGCTGACTGAGCAGCTGAAGGAGCCACTGTAGTGGCTTAGCTGAGAGTTAGTGATGGAGAGGAGGTTGTGGTAAGTGGCAGTGGATGTGTCCACAACCCTCTGGCTCTGTTGGTAGGAGAGGCCACTCCTGTTCCAAGTGACGCTGCTGGCAGGTCCTCCAGTGGATACACAAGTGAGAACACCTGATGTGATGTTGTAGGTCAGAGATGTTATGAGGGGTGAGCCTGAGGAGAGTTACAGTAGAGTAGCAATACACACTAGTATGAGATGCTTAGTTACTGTACCAGCCTCTGGAGGGTATATCCCAACAAACACTTGCTGGGAGTTGTCTTGACTGTCTGGTATAGCACAGGTGAACACTCCTGTAGGCCCTGAGGCAGCACCTCCACGATGCAGCAAGACAGCACCAGCTCCTCTAGTTCTGGAAAATGATGTGTCTGCTCCAGCAGATGACCTTCCTTCAACTCTAGATCCCCCTGGCAAATACCACTCACGACGCGCACTACCACCACCTCTACAGCAGGCAACAGAGTCAGTGATGCAATTGAGAGCAGCCCCTCCCTCCCCTATGTCAGTCAGGGTCAGCAGACTATTGTTAGGGTAAAGTACACCGCCAAGGAGGACACCAAGACCTGTAGACAGTAATGGGATTGAAGATGAGTGTGTTATATTATACTAAACACTCTTACTGGTAGGAGTGTTGGTAGAGATGGCAGCCATACTGTAAGGGCCTGTCCCTACTTCATTCACAAGAGCCACTTCAAATGTGTATGAAGTTCGAAGGGAGAGTGAACTAGCAGTGTAGGTCCTGGCATCAATACTGGCAGTGGCTGTTGCTATGATTGTGCTGGATCCAGTCTCTCTGTAGCGGACACTGTAATGTCTGCTCTCTCCATTACGTAGGAGGCAGGCCTCACGCTCCCACCTGATAGTGATACTGGTTAGGTTCACAGACTGAGATGTTGGTAAGGGAACACAGCAACTGGGAACTGTTGGACAAGAAACAAACTTCATTGTTAGATAATACTTGTTAAGTCTAAGACTCACCAGCGGCAAGAGTAGTTCCTGTATAACGACTTGCAGGGGAGGAGCCTGCAGTGTTCACAGCTGTTAGGCTTATCTCATACCCTATGGCTTCTTCCAGGGAAGTCAGGGTCTTCCCTCTAGCAGATCCAAGAATAGTCACACTACTTGATGAAAAACTAGCACAGCCAGTAACTTTCCTATAACTAATTGTGTAAGTGTCCACAACATCTTGGGAGGACTGTGACCATGTGAGCTCTACTGATGTAGTCTGAAGAGCAGAAGGAACTGCAACTGTAATATTCACATATTGACATATTTATATAGCTTAGATCCTTTGCATAAGATATACTTTTACATATTTACAGACTCTGTGCCCAGATCATCATTGTGGTCAATGCTCTTAACACAGCAGCAGAACATATATACACACTGTACAAAAACTTCACTCACACTTGGGTGGTCTATTCCTAGAATATATTTTATATAACTCAAAGCAACACACTTGGAAAAGTAGTAGTTAATCTTGTTTTCCATCCATGCACTCACTACTTACCCAGTGGGACTCTGGCTAGACCAATAGCAGCTTCTGTAGCTAGAATTGTGGATTGGATGCAATATATTTAAAGACACTATAGAGGTGAATAACATGATTACTGGCTCCTTAGAATCCATGTAGCTAATTATGTCAGCCTATCTATGAGCTGGAGGTGTGGGACTAAGCTTCAACCAGTAGCAGCTACTCCAGCTACAGCTTCTCTGGCATGGCACTCTAGCAGAGAATCAAAAGAAAAGTGCTCACTTTGCTAACCCAATCTCTAGTGTTGGATTGGTTTATTATACAGGCAGCCAGCATCAGAGATAGGTATATCTGAATGTATCAAAGGAGACTGTGAATGCGCTGTATAGCTTTAGTGAGAATATTTAACTAGATAGACACATTCAAAGAGGCTACTGTTAGCTTCAGACTCTCTTCCTCGCAGAGCCTACAACCTCATTGCAGTGATGTCAACATCAATTGAAGAACTATCAGCATTTATGACCTCCATTTCAGTATTTACCCACTTACAGATGACCACATAAAAAAGAATACTGGTACAGTTCTGGGCCTATGATGTAGGCTGCTTCACAATATGACACTGGGCCATCGTATCGTATCATATTGTCCTATTGTATCACATCATCATATTGTGAGCGAGCAACACTATGTCCTCCACAACCATATGCACTCTAACTGCAGCTCATATGGTACGATACGATAGGCCAATACAATATAATATGATGACCAAGTGTCATAATTATACTGAAACAGCCTTTGGTCTTGACATGCTTGCAGCTAATGTCAGCAGCAATCTTGGAATCAGGAAACATTGAGCACAGCAAACCAGAGAGGAGGGCATATCATCAGCTCTGCAGACATCTCATTTGAATCATGGACACATTTTATCTTCCCCCAAAAAGTTGCCAAGCTTGAGCACTGGCTTGCTACTCTCAACCTTTGCTGGAGGCTTGACAATAAAAAGCTACTACCACACAACCTACAGTGGAATATTGTTTCCAGAAAAGTTATGGCCATTTTGTAACTCTACATGCAACAGAATTCTAAATAATACATGTCATCGTACTATTTCATGATGGTTCTGTGGTCCGTACTTATGGATCAGAAGCCATTAAAAATACAGATGAATCCATATAGTTGGAGGCTCTGTCCTTGTAACTGTCGTACATATTGGGCAGAACACTATTAGAAATGACGATAAATCAGATTCTGAGTGTGAGGAAATAGAGGTTCCAGACTACTCTCATGAACCACACCCTCTATTTTCTGAGTGTATTTAGTAAAGTGTCTGGACAAATCAGCCGGGTATTCATGATATGAGGAAACTGCAGTAGACAGCTTCTGCATTCAGGGACGGAGGATCTTGAAGTCACCAGTTGGGGCAAAACACAACTCGAGGCAGCATGGCTAATTATAGCAATGACTGTGGTCTATCACATGGCTTCAAGCTGATTAAATACCATTCCTGGCAGACACATATAACCTGGCTGATATGCCATACATTTATTGAGGTCTACTTTACGAGACAACCTCCATACCACCATACCACCAAGGAGACCAACATCTGAGAATATATAAAGTCTTGTGTTTTAGACTTACTGGTAGTATTGATGTCAGTGGTACTGTAAGGGCCTGTCCCTACTTCATTAACAAGAGCCACTTCAAATGTGTATGAAGTACGAAGGGAGAGTGGACTAGCAGTGTAAGTCCTGGCATCAATACTGGCAGTGGTTGTTGCTATGATTGTGCTGGATGCAGTCTCTCTGTAGCGGACACTGTAATGTCTGCTCTCTCCATTACGCAGGAGGCAGTCCTCATGCTCCCACCTGATAGTGATACTGATAGGGCTCACAGACAGAGATGTTGGTGAGGGAACACAGCAACTGGGAACTGTTGGACAAGAAACTCACTTCATTGTTATATAATACTCTATAAATCTAAGACTCACCAGCTGCAAGAGTAGTTCCTGTATAAGTACTTGCAGAGGAGGAGCCTGCAGAGTTCACAGCTGTCAGGCTTATCTCATACCCTGTGGCTTCCTGCAGGGAAGTCAGAGTGTAGCTTGTTGCTGATCCAGGAACAGTCACACTACCTGATGGAGCATTACCACAGCCTGCAACACTCCTATAACTAATTGTGTAATTGTCCACAACATCTTGGGAGGACTGTGACCATGTGAGCTCTACTGATGTAGACTGAGGAGTGCCCATCAGGCTTGTGGGAGCAGGAGGTCCTACAAGTGTAATATTCACATAAGTATTTGCATATTCATAAAACAGAGTTCCTATGCCAATGCTGGAGGAAGATAAATACTAATGCTCAGGACAGGATATTGCATGTTGTCAGTAAGTGGGTGCACCATGGGTGGGGTGAAATTAAGATGAACCATTCCCTTCTTCTCTCCATCTTCTTAGTTTCAGAGCAGAAGTGCATGTCTTATAAATACAAGCTATCACATGGTTGATGGCAGTAGAGCTTAACTAGGAGGGATGATTAGCTCTCTGAGGATGTGCAGAATGAGCAGGACTATAAGGCAGCTGCTGAGTGGCATTCACACTGCTAGCTAGCATACACAAGGAAGAGCATGCCTAGGCTAGTGATGTCTACTGAGCATGCTCGTGGTGCTCCAGATATGGAAGTTGAACTTTGTTTGCTAAATTTGGTCCAGTAAAAACCTGTCCACCCTGACCTGGCTCAACTACAATACTAATTCTATGCCAAGTTGTACTATAAACTGCACAGTGAATGTTGTTGTTTATAAACTTACTTAATGTGAGCACTTCTGTACTGATCTTCACCAAAGTGCCCACTTCAACACGGCAAGTGTATGTTCCTCTAGCACTAGCACTCAATGCCTGAAATGTCAGTGTCAAGTAGACCCACTGCTCATCTCCATCTTTGTAGTTGTTCCTCTCAACCAGACAATACGGCTAGCACTACCTGCACCTGACACACTGGCAGTGCATGTGAAGGAGTAGAGCTGGCCAACTAGGTTCTGTCCAGAAGGTGAGATCGTCACACTCAAACTAGTAGACACTGTAAATAGACAATGTTGTGAAGTTCCAAATCAAATTAGGCACTCAACCACATGGTGAAAATTAGCTAAAATATTATGCAGTTAGTCTTAGTTATATTATTGATGTGTTAATTAACACCACCATGTTGAGCACACCAACACCTGTAGGGCAACTTATTTCTCCTCCAGTGCTGGCAATGACTTGCTCTCACCAATGGACAAGGGCTAGGCTAGAGCCAGAGTTCTCCTCAGGCCAGCCAGTGGGCATGAGGCTAGGCTAGAGTAAAGCACTATGACTACTGGTTAACTCTGCATGGCCAGAATAAGGGCCTCCCTCCATCCATGTTGTTACTCTACTCTACTCACTTAGAAGTTACATTGTTCAGAGTTGGGCAGTCTAAATTGCAAAATGTGAGAAGAACTTGTGCATCCATTACATATGATAAATAGCAGGGCTATACTGCAGACAACCAATGCTCATATCTTACCTAAAACATCGCTTCCTAAATGGCTGATATTAGCTCAGAAGATCTCCGAGCATGCCTGGAATCCCTCGCTTAAGCAGTAAGCAATCAGTGCAAGGGAATAAACCTTGAACCTCACTATCAAGCATCTATGATTCTATGCTTATATATTTCCCAGTGTTCCCACCAGCATAACTTGCATACAATAGGGCCACTCATATAAACTTAATACCACAAGACCCCAAATGTTCCAGAGCATGGCAATGAATAATCTGGTTCATGGTTGCAGAAAAGAGATGTGGCTAAGACTTCTGCCTTTACAGCAACAAGCTAGCTCACATATTTACAATCATAAGACCAGACATGTTATATTATAAGCAGATGAATCACACATGCTCATTTCTGCTGATTTGTTTGCAGAATTTCTTGCTCATTAAAAACTTTAACAAGTCAAAAAGAGGCTGTAGCTGATCCTCTACAAATACATCTGCTATTAGGTTGGTGCTGTGCAACTGTTACCAAGTCCTTAAAGGAGGCTGTAGCTGGCCCTACATGGCTACAGCCAACAATAGCAACGAGATGTGGTATGTGCTGATTACTTAAGTGGACCACATGGCTGGCATGGGCAGCAATAATAGCAACAAGACATGGCATGTGGTGACATGCGCAGTGTCCAACAACAATAAACAAGTGTTTGACAGGCCTGGAGGTGCTGAAGCTCACACTTGGTATAGTCCACCGCTACCCAATTATAATAATATAACAGGAAAACACAAATAAACAAGCAACAAATAAACAACAACAAATATTTATTTAAAAACAAACAACTTCGTTGGATTGCCTTGTTAAGGCAACAAGACCACACCCATGTAGACCTAGCCAGCCAGATATCATTTAAAACTCATGTCCACCAATATTGTCAGTGGACTGTCGGGGAAATTACCCTCTCCTGAGGCCTTCCTGCCCCAACGAATAACACTGGTCCGAGCAGAGACTACTTCTGGTAATTTCCACCGCGACGCCTAGGAGCTCAGGGTACTGGTTACACCACCAATCACCCCTCCTAGACCTAACTGGACAAGCCGTACCTCCGCCTCTCTCTCTAGGCCCTTTACGGTCTTGCCCCTTTGGCTCCCTACCCTTCACTTGGGTAGATAAGTATTTGATTAAATACAAGTCAATGCCAAAGACACATACAGAGTATAGTCTCACTTCTCTCTCTCTCTCTCTCTCTACTCTCCTTATATACATACATTCAGTCACATGATAATGATAGCCAATCCAATACTATAGTTCATTCTATCTGTAATCTTGGTCTTGGGTGTTCTTGTGGTATTCCTTGTGGCTGTTCCCTTTTAGTCTTGGGTGTCTCCAATACTTGTGGTATTTACTGTGGCTGTTACCTTTTAGTTAATCTTAGTCTCTTGGGTGTACCAATGCTTGTGGTAGTAGTGATGCATTAACTGTGGGTTGTGGTGCCTGGCTAGGGGGTGTTGGTGGTATTATGTCAGGGAATGAAGGTGAGTGTTCTTTCCCTGACATGGACATAGTAGATGCAATGACTTTCTCTACAATCAGCTTACATCTACTCATTCGATGTTTCTGCTAGATCCTCTGGCCATCATCAGGAATAATGACATGCTAAGACTTAAGTGAGGTTGATATATACCAGTAGCTATTGTTTCTGAGGTTATTTGTTGTTGACAAGATTTCTTCCAAGTCAGCTTCATCTCTTGGAAAGGGATCATCATCAGCCTCAATCTCTATCCATTTCATTCTAGAGTTTGGCCATCTCACTTGCAATAGTTGCTGCTGTACTGGCTGAACATGTCCAGACCTTCATCTTCTGCATCTCAGTCCTGTCCTCACAGAAACATTCGGTGGTCACTTTACTGGTAGCTCTTCAGATGTTATACTTAGAGACACTCAATATTGAGTTGGTGTATGTGTGTGTACAATACTGTGCATGTGTTGTACTTATAAGTGTGTTCACTGCAATGCAACATTAAATATGCAGAATGAGTGTACGTGCTATAATCAAGGGTGTACACTGCTTCACTGGAGTCCATTTGAGGGTGTGGTCTACTCCAGGGTGCACAATATCTGCACTTGCATATGCAGTAGCCACACAGGCAGTCATATGCATACACTATGCCCACACATGGTGGTGGGGGGGCGGGGGGGGGGGGGAGGGGGGGAGGATTACAAACATACTGAATAAGACAAGTACATGCAAATGTCCGAGAATAAAAGAAACCTAAAAAATTAAAAATGAAGAGATCAAGTTTCTGACTGTTATTTTCAGGGAAAGATAAGAAAGCAGGAAGGATCAGCCTTGTCTTTCCCAGTAAAATTATCTTGCAGGTTTACTTGATGCATCCCTCTCTTTCTCTGTCTCTCTTCTGAAGCTCTGCAGAAATAATAGTTGCTGAACGCTGCAAAGAGATTGATCTAATCGCAGCTTGTGATCCTCTATTCAGACAGTAGATAAATGATTAGCCAGACATTCTGGAGTGAAGTTCACTAAACCTTGAACACGAGACTGTGGAAAATGAAACCGGATGCAAAGTGCTGCCTGTATGACAACCCTTGGAGTACCATCCACCATATTCTCAATGGATGACCGTTGGCCCTCTCCCAGTGGAGATACACATGGAGACACGACAGTGCTCTGAAGAAACTGGTCCCGTTCTAACAAATCACCTTGACCCTGGAGAAAGGATGTATGCAGATCTTCCAGTATCCAGAGCAAGTGAGAATCCACCTTCACCATTCCAATAATCATCCTAGTTACCTCGGCTCGTTCAGATATCATGATTGTCAGATCTGGGGAAGTCATCCTACTTGAACTTACTGTCCCATACAAGAGTCCCTGACCAATGTCAAGTGTCGGAAAGAGAACAAGAAAAATTACCAACTAGCCCTAAGATCTCAACTCACATGGTAGCTCTGCCACACTCATTACTATTGAGATTGGTGCATTGGGTCACTGGATGCCCTGCACTCGCTCTTCACTTCGCCGAATATTTTGCTCGCTAACTCTATCTGGTGCAAAAAATCTTCTTGACAAAACAGCCTCATACCGTATCTTCCAGGCCCGGGTCATCCCTGTTTGGAACTCAGATGCATTTCCCTGAACATTAAACCAATATGCTCCTTACCCTGTTTACTTAATTGTATATTTATTTATTTATTCATCGCCCTTGCCAAGTCCTTCTCTTGTCACAAGGTATCTTGAGATCTGTGGTTAGTCATTGTGTGTCTTTTTTTGTATGTTTTGCTCTACTGATGAAGTTGGTTATACACACAGTAATTCATCCTTCACTCTGCCCAATTGTGCCCTCTGAATTCTTCCCAATTTGCAATATTGAACTTCCTGTAGACACTCTTGATGTCTTCACTCATCCCTGCTACATAATATTTCAGATTCCCGATCACCTGAATTGGTGTACTTATCTTCCTTTCTGCAATTAGATGTATTGACAAGGAAATGTGATGATGGTTTGAGGGTAACCATTCTCTATAAAGACTTATTCAAATGACACTCTTCCCTGCATAGGTCCTCCTAAGCCTCAAGCACACAATTGCAGTGAGCATATATTATTGTAAACTGGCTGACAGGAAGACGCTATTAAAATTTAGAATTCAAGGGTCATATATCTTTTCTCTCACTCATAGAATTGAGATCATCGCAAGTTCATCCTAACAGATCTTCATTGACTGGCAATGAATATTTGTTTGTTGATTCAGTAAAACACCAAAATTGGTAATTTCTTCTGGACATTTATCAAAATTGTCTAGGTGGGTGTGAGTGTATTTGTGCATGTGTCTGAGTTTGTTATGCAATAATTAAGTAGAGATGAGCTTGTTATGCAATAATTAAGTAGAGATGAGCTTATTCAGCAACTCCACTTTTCTAGATAATATATAAATGAGAACTTGTTGGCAAGCAAAGCGAGCCCTCACATGGGAGTTGGACGGAGAACTTGATATTGCCACACAGGGCATATGTATGTATGTATGTATGTATGTATGATAATGTATGTATGTTTCTATATATGTCTCTATTCACTGAATGTTCATCTGTAAAAATCAGAATGGGACATCTGTCTTAACTAATGTGGCTTTACATTCAGTGTGTGTGCTAAATCCCATTATTTGGTGGCAACATATTTATGCATTTTAGCTTGTTTTTATAAGCAACTGACATTTCCCCTCTTTTTACTATGAAATATATAGAATTGTTTGCAACTGACAATTTTACCCAGATTTCTTGCTGGAGTACTGGGACAGGCCCCAAGTTATATCTTGGACAATGACTTCTATGGCTATCTGGACCAGGGAATTTTTGCAGAGGAACACAAGCAGTCGATGCTTCACTTGATATTTGTGTCCTACCAGTATATAGCAGTGGAGCTTCTTTGACATTCCAAAGAACAAACTACCTCTCCTCAACAGTTTTCAGCTCCCCTACCATCACAGTTATCAAGCCACTCCCTCGCACTCACTTGCAGCTCCTCCTACTCCAATTCAATCCTCCAGTTTTATTCCTGATTTTTCAGATGATTTATTTAATTTATATAAAACATTAACATTAACATCAATTATTCATTGAAGAACTGTATTTCACAGAGTTTCCTTCATTAGAACATATCCACCTGCATTTGAAGACAAGTTGAGAATTATCATAATATGAGTTGTTCCTCAAATCTACTATTCATCTCAACTAACTCTCAGAAGACAAAAGTTAGTGACTTTTTCTACATTAACTCTAGCAAAACTAACTGCTAGCAGTGTATTAGATCTAGCTACCTAGCTCATGATCATAATTGTGATGAACAAATTAACTTGTGTTTGGGTAGAGGATAGTCTAACTTTTAGTTGGCTACCTAATATTGAACAACTACATCATGTTACCTTCACGATAACTCGGCTTCTTAGAAGAGCAGGATGCAATAAGAAAATAGTGTTGTACCACACATCTGGGCACTAATTATAAATGTTGCTGACAGAAGAATGACTAATATACACTAAGTTACCTACAAGCTAGATTTACTATTTGCTGTTAGAAAAATATCGCATAAACACTAGGACAAATAGTTAAAGCGTAGAAGCAACATTGATCTGTTATACTTGTTATTCACTATCTTGCTAGCAATTTCTTTTCTCTATATATTATAGCTAACCTGTTTCTATGGAAAACTTACTTAGCTATATATAGACATGCTTTTGAAGTGTAGAAACACTTGGAATGTGATGTAGCAGAATCTCTGTGATATGGTATTATATGAAATATGTGTGTGTGTGTGTGAATGTGCGTGTGGGTGTGTGTAAAATAATGTTACCTTGTATTACCATTCTTCGTATCTTTGAGTCCTAATGTATAATTATTGATTGGACATACTTTAGCTCTATCTAGAAACTATCTACATATGGAAAACTATTCGGGTTCAAAATCAATTCTAACTCTACTTTATTTTTATAGACTTCATTGTTATCTAGTGCTTGGCATCATCCACAATCAAGAAACTTCCTTAAAGCTCAGGTAAAGCTTTTACACTCTCCATGCTTCTACAAGTGAAGGAGTCCATACAATTATGCCATTAACTAAACCTTGAAGATTGCCTTTGAAATCTTGAAGCTAAGATGATCTAATCGAAAAACTAGGCTCCACTGTCCAACAATTTATTTTAGAAGCTCAAATTGTGAGTCGTAAGTTACTTTCTTCAAGACAATATTATGACCATGAGCTAGGTAGCTAGCTTTAATAGAATGCTAGCTGTTAGTTATGCTAGAGCTAATGTAGCTAAAGTCATTTTATATCAACTGAGAGTTCATTGAGAGGGATAGTAGATATGAACAACAGCCCGTTAATGTGATAATTTACACCTTGTCTTAAAATCCAGGTGGATATGTTCTGAACAAGGAATCCCAGTTATTCAATAAATAATTAATGTTATTGTTAATGTATTGAATAACCCCTGACATCAGGGCTAAGGCTAGGGCTTAGTGTAAGTTGCACAATTCAACTTACTTTGTTGTGGTTTTCAGTGCAGCTCTTCACTATAGCTACAAACCACAAATATATTAGAAACTATAGTGATCTTGTCTAGGACCAAAGAAGGAAATCTACCAATGAAAAACTACAATGCAATCTGCTACAGCTCTCCACCAAGCCTACGAATTTAGATAAATATCTTTGATAATACATGTATGTGCAGAGTAAAACCATAGCTACTTACAGCTGCAGATTTCTCAGCGATATACCAGAATGGATAAAGAAATTAAACTTCAGAAAATGAGAGAGAGAGAGAGAAAAGTCAAATCATGCTCTTCTGAAACAGCAGAACAAAGAGAACTGAAATTTGGGGTGGCGTTATAAAATGAAAAAAAGGATTGGAAAAGCACAGCAGCCCACGTTAGAGGAGCTTCCTTAGGCCAGGTGAAGTTTCATTCCGACTTGGCCACTCTATCAAGCAACACACTCTAGCTATGGACACAGTTTGCTAACATGAAAATGATTGTCACTGACAAAGTCCTAAAATGAAAAGATCATTACCAATATTGACATGGGTAGTCCTTGAAAATATCAAGTAATGTACTATCTATATTAGACAATAACCACCCTTACATGTATAAACATTGCTACGTACGACCCTTTACCTCACACACGACTCCTTTACCTCGCGCATGCATACTAGCACACATTCATTCGCTATACACATTTCCTACTGATAACTTGTTGAACTCGTCCAGTTGCATCAGCTAGGTGAATAGCTTACTGAGCTTAACTATGTGCATAGCGAATCTTCGATAGTGATTGGTAGTACCTAGCCCCGCCCGAAGAAGTTAGGAGGGGGACCGTTGTTCGATATTTCCAATTACCGCCCACCCGCCTAATGGCTGTTGACTGCCCATACCCCGGCTGCGACTTCTCGACACCAGCAGAGTTGATCCCCGTGGTGACTGCGACCGTGCTGAATGGACACATGCTGTTCCACAGCCAGGCGACCCGGGCTAAGCCCACCCCGGTCAAGCGCCCAGAGATAACGGCCGGGGGCACCACTGAAGCCTGGCACTACTTTGCCACCAGATGGAGGGCATACTCCATGGCAGTAAGACTAACGGGCACTGATGTGGCCATCCAGCTGCTGGAGTGCCTCGAGCCGAAGCTAAGAAGGGACGTCACCCGCAATGCGGTGGACCCTTTACCCATTGAAGATTTTTCGGAGACAGACCTCCTCGCTGCCATCAAGGCCCTTGCAGTGCGGGAGGAGAACCCGAAAGTGGCCAGGGTCGCCCTCTCGCCGCATGGTGCAGGACCGGGGGGAACCCATTCGCTCGTTCGCTGCCCGCCTCCGAGGCCAATCTGAGGTGTGCAGGTTCACACAAAAGTGCTCTGGCTGTGAAGTCGTCAACAGCCAAGGGGAGCAAAGAGTTGCCGATCAACTCTGCATCGGCCTGGCAGATGCAGATATTCAGGAAGATCTCCTAAAAGACACAAACCAAAACATGACTGTCGAGGAGACAATCAGGTTTGTCGAGGTGAGGGCTGCAGGCAAGCGGTCCGCGGTCACCATCACCACACCCACCTCGACAGACTCATTGGGTGACGACCATGACCAAGGGGATGCTATCAATAGCGCGTACCGACGCCAACAGAGACAGCCAAACCCAGTCACACCAAGGACAACACAGACCTGGACCCAACGCCGCTCACCCATCTCCCACACACCCCCCGGAACCTGCCCCAACAGAACAGAGGGCAACCCAGCAACACCACCCGCCCCAAGATCAACCCGAAGGCAGTGTGTTGCTTCTGTGGCCACCAAGGCCACGGTGAGAGGGAACGGACAGAGGTGCGAAGGCTCGAATGCCCCGCCTTTGGCTCCACTTGCTCCTCCTGTGGTAGACAACACCACTACGCACAGATGTGCTGGTCGAGACAGGCGGAGCAAGAGAGCGCGATCTCCGAGACAGTGGCAACCATGACCGAGGGATCGCTACCACACCAATCGTGGGACTCCAGCACCATGACCTGGACCCAACGCCGCTCCCCGCCCCAACCCAACATGGAGGTGAGAGTCTCGTCCCACCGAGAGGATTTCAGGGCCCACGGCCACACCCTCAGGGTAGAAAGGCACAATATCGCCACCACAGCCCTAGCTGACACGGGGTGCCAGAGCTGTCTGGCAGGCCCAGCCCTCATGAAGGAACTGCTCCTTACTGACCACGACCTGGTCCCGGCCACGCTCCTCATGAGCTCCGCCAGTGGCAACCCCCTCCCCATCAAGGGTGCCGCTCTCCTCAGAATATCCACCCACTCAGGGCGTGAAACGCGGCAGATGGTATACTTCAGCGACCTGGCCTCCAAACTATATCTCAGCCTGGCCAGCTGCATCGATCTGGGACTGATTCACACGGAGTTTCCCCTCTGCAAGCAGACGCCACCTTCGAGAGACGGCACGGATGCATGGGCGACCCCGAATCGGCCCCCACCCCCTGAAGTCGCGAACCTGCAGACCAGAACTATGGACAGCCCCTCGACACCTGTGGTGAGCAAACCTTCCCATAACCAACCCAGACCCTGCTCATGCCCCACCCGTGCCCCGCCCCCTGTCAGACCCACCTCCCTGCCATTCCCTGGCACTGAGGCCAACCGTCACAGGCTTGAACGTCACTTGCTGGACTTATACTCAGCAAGTGCGTTCAATGTCTGTGAGCATCAACCCCTTCCCATGATGTTAGGACCCCCCCTCTCCCTCAACATTGACCCCAACGCCATCCCCAAACCCTGCCACAACCCCATTGATATCCCAATTCATTGGCAGGACGAGGTGAAGGCCGGCCTTGACCGGGACGTCCGCCTCGGCGTGCTGGAGAAGGTCCCCCTGGGTACGCCCGTCACTTGGTGCCACCGTATGGTCATCTGCACCAAGAAGGACGGGTCACTCAGGAGGACCATCAACCTTCAACCACTCAACCAGCATGCCACGCGCGAGACCCATCACTGCCCATCCCCATTCCATCAGGCAAGAGCCGTTCCAGGCAACACCAAAAAGACCATCTTCGACGCCTGGAACGGCTACCACTCCGTGGCCCTCAAAGAAGCTGACCGCCATTACACCACCTTCATCACCCCCTGGGGAAGGTACCGCTACTGCTCGGCCCCCCAGGGGTACATCGCCTCAGGTAATGCCTACACGGCCAGGTACGATGCCCTCGTCGCCAACGTGATGTCGAAGACCAAATGCATCGACGACGCTCTGCTTTGGTCGGACGACATCACGGGAGCATTCCACCAGGCGACTGAGTGGCTCCACTGAACGGCATCACCCTGAACCCGCGCAAATTCCGCTTTGCCCAGGACAGAGTGGAGTTTGCCGGGTTCGACATCACCCCCTCCGAAGTACGACCAGCTCCGAGGTTCCTCAACTCTATCACCGACTTCCCCACCCCAGCAAGCATCACGGACATCCGCGCCTGGTTCGGCTTGGTGAACCAGGTCGCCTATGCATTTTCCCTCACCGCCACCATGTTGCCATTCAGGGCCCTCCTGAAGCCCACCTCACCATTCCTCTGGACACCAGCCCTGGACCACGCGTTCCAGGCATCCAAGTCGGAGATTGTAGAGAAGATTCGCGACGGGGTGGCCATATTCGACCGAAACCGCCCAACCTGCCTGGCAACAGACTGGAGCAAAGACGGGATAGGGTACTGGCTATTCCAGAAGCACTGCCAGTGCCCATCCCGGGAGATCCTCTGTTGTCGGGAGGGTTGGCGCGTCACCCTTGTGCGTTCCAGGTTTACCCACCCTGCCGAGTCCCGCTACGCCCCTGTGGAGGGCGAGGCTCTGGCAGTGGCGGATGCCTTAGACAAAGCCCGGCACTTCGTCCTCGGGTGAAGCGATCTAGTGGTAGCTGTAGACCACAAGCCCCTCCTCAAACTGTTCGGGGATCGCTGCCTCGAGGACATACCTAACCCACGCCTCCGCAACATCAAGGAGAAGACCCTCCGGTACCGGTTCCGGATGGTGTACATTCCTGGCGTTAAGAACCTCACCAGCGATGCCATCTCACGCCACCCATCCGGAACCCGGACGCCTCCCCAGCTCCACCTCCCCGATGATGTTGCGAACCCCAGCCCAGCCTGTCCAGGCAGCCCTGCCTCCACACTCTGCGCCATCACCAATACCACCTCTGCGCATATAGATGAGTCCGGCCTCTCCACCGCCGTCTGCAAGGCAATCTCTTCAATCCCCATCAGCTGGGAGCACCTCCAGACAGCCACCGCCTCCGACGCTACCCTTCAGGACCTGATGTTTTATATCGAGCAAGGCACACCCGACAACAGGCAGATGCTCCCAGCCCCCATCAGGGACTACTTCTCAATCCTCCCACACCTCTCCATCATAGACGGTGTGGTATGCTACGGGGAACGACTTATCATCCCCACATCCCTGAGACCAACTTGCCTATCCACCCTCCATGCAGCCCACCAGGGCACGAGCGGGATGACTGCCAGAGCCACCTCCTCCCTGTACTGGCCGGGTATGCCCGCAGACATCGCTGCAACCAGGAACAGGTGCCCAGCATGCAACGGCAACGCCCCCTCTCAACCTGCCATGCCGTCAGTCACCCCAGAAGAGCCAGAGTACCCCTTCCAGCACATCTGTGCGGATTACTTCCACCACGAAGGATCCGCATACCTTGTGCTGGTAGACCGGTACTCTGGCTGGCCAATCACCAAACCGGCCACCAACGGCGCAGCAGGTCTCGCCATCATACTGAGAGAGACATTCAGCACCTATGGCATCCCCACCACTCTAACCTCGGACGGCGGCCCAGAATTTGCCGCTCATACCACCAGGGAGCTCCTCACCTCTTGGGGCATCCACCACCGCACCTCCTCTGCCTATAACCCACACTCCAATAACCGAGCAGAGACCGCGGTCAAATCCATGAAGAGGCTCATTTCGGGGAACACAGGACCAGGAGGCACACTCACCACCAAATTCCACAAGGCCCCTCCTGGTCTACCGCAACAGCCCGAACCCAGACACAAGGATGTCACACGCCGAATGCGTATTTGGTCGCCCCATCCGTGATGCACTACCCGGCCTCCCCACGCAGCTGCGACAACAAGAATTAAAAAATGGTAATAGACAAATACTGTATCTACTTTCTCCCCTACACACAACATGCATTCAATATTTACATTCATTGTAATGTTATTTCCAGAAGACTCCCAATTCAGCACAAAAGTGTCGGTAAAGATCTTCAATACAAAAACTTGCTCTCAATGAACTCTCAGTTAAATTGTAAATTGCAATAACCCAACTTAAAATTGTACTCTCTCATTAGATGCTCTAGAGTCTAGACTATATCTAGTCGAAATGTCAGACAATTTGAAGATGATTATTGAGAAGATTATTGTAATAAACATGCTCATGAGTATATATGCAATATTGAGCCTTACAACCAAGTTGTTTCAGCAAGTCCTCACTGCTTTTGGAAGATCTCCAAGGAAAAGTTATCTACAATCTAGTGACATGGTTAGTATCCAGCTACATTTTAAGAAGTTGGCAGTGTGCAGTTAATATAAATTTTGTTCTTCAAAGAGGAAGATGACCATGGAGCATTATAACAGCCACCATGGCCTAACAAGTCAGCTATTGCATACTTCTCTGTTTGTTGCCGTTTGTTGTTATTATGTTTAGAGGAGACATTAAAAGCAAAAATGGCATGTGATAATTGGCTTAGTGTACAATATGTTCTCCATGCACCACTCAACACACATTACCAGATAGTGGCACGACTGATTGGCAATAATTATATAGTTTATAAGTGCTTGAGTCCCAGAGGGCAGTTAGACAATACTGTGTAGTTCTTCAGTGATGCAATATAAAAGCTACAACAACAACAATAAGAATAATTAAAAAAATAACAAGACAATAAAACAAGAATGACATTCTCAATTAAATTTTTAATTCTCGACATTTGTCTGCATGCTCTTGCCAAACAATCAAAGAGTTTCTTGTCCAAAAAAATAACAAAAAGTTTTCATGTTTACCATAACTAGTTAGAGAACCACTTACCATATAAAATCAAGGCTATTATATACCTATTTTGGACTGCTTTTATAATGGTTGGTGTAGTGATTTAAAGTATTGTCTAACTGATTGTGGTGTATATACATACATTCTTGTGCCTTCCTTTTTTGACAGTTCATTCCAATGTATTTATTTATTTATTTGATCTATATAATTATGATCGAGTTACAAGTATGTGTAGTCTAATTAAAGCAAAGAAGAGTCTACCTCTTCACGTATTATAATCAGCCAACTAATTGTCATCTATGATTACTGTAGTATCCCTCATAGCTACTTTAAGTGTATATATAAACACTTAATTCAGTAACTGTACTCTAGCGAACCAATCAATAACAATATTCCACATACGTATAGATATACAGAGTTCCAAAGGGCCAGCCTAGAACTTGTTTGTGTGTATAATGATATATTGATTCCAACTGCACATCTGTATTGGTTGATGCACTGCTAATAGTGAATCTTAGGAATAGAGCTCATTGAGAATAATCAGAAGTTGATGTAATTCTTCAGTAAAGTTGCATAGTGGGGAATTTTTTCACTTATATATTATTTATTCAGCTCCATGAATGCTTTTAGAAGATTGGTATATAACTCTTGATCTACTTAGAGTGGCCTGCTAAAAATCTCAACCCATCAGACTAGAACAATATCTATTGCTATCATTATAATACTCAAGAAATCATAACATCAACAAAAAAACACTCAACAATAGTGCACTATAGACACAAGACTTTCCTTAAGTAGACATTTGGATGTCTTGCAACTGTATTCATCAAGGAGAAAACACATTTTGAGTAGTTCATCTTCATAGAGATTCATAATTATAGCATGATGTCTATGTCATTACTGTATGAATAATGTACATTGAAGTTAACATCACATATAACTGCAACAATTGAGTTAATAGTCAGCTCCGATGAATACAAGAAAGTTATCAGTGCCGTTTTTTCCCAATGCCTCTTGCTAGTCAAATCCCTACTCTCACTTCTTTAGCTTACTGCTGGAAAGTAGAGCACAGATTATGGCTAATTATGATCATCACGTAACTAGTGTAAGTCCTCTTGCCAGTGACTTTTCTATTTTAGTTAGGTATTCTAGTATGTGATTAAATTCTAGGCACATAGCGTTTCCATGTATACTATTATTTCTTGTGTGCAATTAGAGTTTATGCAATTTCCAAATGCTTATTATACATTTTAATAATGCTTTATAATTTTAAACAATTTTAAACAATTCTTCACAGCAAACAATAACGCAATTTTGCAGTAAATACAATAATACTTATATCAAATAATTACATTTTTGTTTTCTATCACAGCAAGAAACTGAAGCACAAAACTACAACCGAACAGAAACTGACAGGAGCCAATGTGTTTATAACCAGTCTAATACGCCCACAAAAATGAGCTGACACATCATGCGAAAGCAAATCCAATCATTATAACTCCACTGTCTCATAAACATCATCAGTCAGAGTTCCTTCCACACCCTCTGGTCCTTGTCCGAGCCCAAAGTTGGGTGAAGTGGTAATCATCCCATATGCATGGCACTTGTTCACACTAATGGCGGGTGGTGGGCATGTCGCACGAATATTTGGAACATCATTCTTGCAGATGGAGTAACCTTCCTTGAGGTTGATCTCTTCATATTCACAGACTTTGTCAGTATTGCAAGTGGGAGGGTCTGTCCTTGTGGAGACTGACCTGGCAATGTGTTAAAATATAATAGGAGATACAAGATATTGGAGAGAGAAACAGCAATGCCTATTACTTTAGAATCTCCCAATAGTAATTTATTAATGGACCACTAATCTCATATTGTGTATATAGTGCATGCACATTTCTGTGTCGAAGAACAGCTCTTGATCCCATGTCATAAACAGCATAGTACTTTCCAGAGAATTAATCTGTGCCTAGTGCACTCAAGATTAATCCGTTTCAAATATGATAAAGAACAGACTTGAGCATAGCATTCATCCTGATAGACTAGAGGATTCTTTCGAATATAAATACAGTATTGACTATCATTATGACCTTCCTGTAGAATTTGCCTGTCACTGACCAATTGTAGTATTGTCAATTATTACTGATGAAGGCAAGAGCATCTAGTCGAATGATGAAGATCCAATTTCAAGTTCCTTACTGAGAAGGTTATTGTATTGTCATTTACTTTGGCACAAGTTACTTCCACACTTGGAAAGCTATTCTCAGGTAATTCCACTTGCAACCAACTCTAGCACATTTTGGCAAGCATTTGTGATTTTACCATCAGAATCAAAGAAAAACATTATAAATTATTTTTTGAAGGTCAGGTTAGTGTAAGAAACTCTGGGAGGACTGCTGATAGAAGACTGAGCTGGTTGGGTGTTTTGTAGCAGCTAATACTCCAAACTGGTGGCACAGCAGGTATGCTAACTCAAAGAGTAATACTTATCCAGAAACATGCACCATGGAGGATATTGGTGTCACTAAATTGTGTTGAGAAGGTTTCAGACTCCTCAATCACAACCCTCCCACCCACCACCCTCCTGGATCTGACCTTAGAATCTAAAGGTCAAGTGAATGGCAAGGTCCCTCCAAGTGCTTCAAATGGAAAAGATTTTATATCAAAAGTTGTGGCTACACATAAGTAGTGCAGTTGGGCAATAACAGGAAATGTCAAAGTGTAGTGTGTTAAGCATGAGACTAACACTAACCTTCTCTTAGCTAAGACAACAATGACCACAATGAGGATGAGGATCACAATAATGGCCACCACGCCCACAACCGCTGCACCAGTAATGGCCACAACTCCAAATCCTGCAACTCCACCGCCTAATTAACAAACCAAAAAATGCATAATAGTTAATTAAATGAGCACATTCACACACCAAATGTTGGGAGTAGAGAGGCAATTATTACTCCACTGAAGGAGCCTGCTCCAGCTGCAGGACCAGCTGAGATTTGCACAGCATAGGCAGTGATCTCATCCAGGCCTTCAATGCTGGTCTCACTGGAGTCATTGCTCACAGTCTTGTACAAGGTGTTGGGTTCTTGTCGTTTGCTGCCACTTGGTAAAGGGAAGTAGGCCACAGTGTAGTGAGTGATGAAGCCACGTGCTTCAGACAGAGTTAGCCTGGTCCAGAACACTGTCATCATGCTGCCAGAGCTCCTCAACGCCTTGATATCCATAGGTGATATACTTGGTCCTACAAAATATTGATATATGCAGTACCTACTAATGTTACTGAGATATGAATGGAAGGACTTACCAAGTTCTCTTGTGAAAACTACTGTAGAACTGAGTCTCCCTGGACGTGCCCTGTTTAGAGCTACAACACTGACATTGTAGGGGACAACAGCAACTACAACATCAGCAATCACTCAGTCAGCCATTGCAACGTTATAACATGCATCTACTCTCTCTCCTACCTAGACCACTAGCTGGGTAGCTAGTCACCTCTCCATCACTAATCATATACTCTGTTACTGCTCCTTGTGCAAGGTCATTGATCCTGACCAAGAAGGATGTGATGACTCCATTTGGCACAGCAGGAGGAGACCAGAAGATGATCAGAGTAGAGTCACTAGGAGATGTTGTAGCTAATCCTCTGACAGGTCCAGACTCTGTATAATATCAGATGATATCATATTCTATATATATTATTAACAGCAAGTACATCATGTTTAACTCACCGCTGTCACTGGTTGTAAATGGCATTTCTGCACTTGATTTTCCAGAAGTATCCAACTCATTTCTGCACTGTATGACATAGTTATAATCTGTGGCTGGGGCCAGTGAGATTAGTGGTATAGAGTAGGTCAGACGTACAACATCAGCAGTCACTGCTGAGCTCCTATCTAGTGGTCCTGAAGTAGTTCCATACACTACCACACAAGTCTCTTTTTGTATGGAATCAAAAGGTCCCACAAACATCCACTGAACAGTCACTCCAGACGATGTGATGTCAGTGACCATGATAGAGGTCAGAGGACGCACTCAAGATTCTAATTGGATCAAATTAAAAACTACTAATTAATATGTCACAAAGCCTATGCTGATACGTACCACTAACATGCAGCATAAAATTCTGCCTGTCCACCATTAGTGTTCCAGTAGGTAGGCGGATCGACACCTCACATGTGTATCGTGTGTTATCAATATCACTGGTGACCCTCTCTATGTCCAGAACCAGTTGTTGCTGCCCAGAAGTACCACTAGCTAGCAGTGCTCCACCATTGGAATCATTCAGCCATCGTATAGACTGCACTGTCAGGTTGCTAAAGCAAGTGATACTTACAGCTGATCGAAGAGGATATGAAGTCTGCTGTCCAGATAATGCACTTGCTAAAGAAACATGAAGAAAGTGTTCAATAATAGTAAGTATAGAACTTGTACATTGGTATGTCATTGTAGTGGCTGCACTTTGTCCTCTGCTGTTGCTGACTGAGCAGCCGAAGGAGCCACTGAAGTGGCTTAGCTGAGAGCTAGTGAGGGAGAGGAGGTGGTGGTAAGTGGCAGTGTATGTGTCCACAACCCTCTGGCTCTGTTGGTAGGTGGCATTGGACAGTGGCTTTGGACAGTGGCTTTGGACAGTGGCTTTGGACATAGAGTGGCTTTGGAGAGTGGCTTTGGACAGTGGCTTTGGACAGTGGCTTTGGACATAGAGTGGCTTTGGACAGTGGCTTTGGACAGTGGCTTTGGACATAGAGTGGCTTTGGACAGTGGCTTTGGACAGTGGCTTTGGACAGTGGCTTTGGACATAGAGTGGCTTTGGACAGTGGCTTTGGAAAGTGGCTTTGGACAGTGGCTTTGGACATAGAGTGGCTTTGGACAGTGGTTTGGACAGTGGCTTTGGACAGTGGCTTTGGACATAGAGTGACTTTGGACAGTGGCTTTGGACAGTGGCTTAGGACAGTCTCTTTAGACATAGAGTGGCTTTGGACAGTGGCTTTGGACAGTGGCTTTGGACAGTGGCTTTGGACATAGAGTGGCTTTGGACAGTGGCTTTGGCCACTCCTGTTCCAAGTGACACTGCTGGCAGGTCCTCCAGTGGATGCACAAGTAAGAACACCTGATGTGATGTTGTAGGTCAGAGATGTTATGAGGGGTGAGCCTGAGGAGAGTTACAGTAGAGTAGCAATACACACAAGTATGAGATGCTTAGTTACTGTACCAGCCTCTGGAGGGTATATCCCAACAAACAATTGCTGGGGGTGGTCTTAACTGTCTGGTACAGCACAGGTGAACACTCCTGTAGGCCCTGAGGCGCACCTCCACGATGCAGTAAGACAGCACTGGGAGCTCTAGTTCTGGAAAATGATGTGTCTGCTCCAGCAGATGACCTTCCTTCAACTCTAGATCCCCCTGGGAAAAACCAATCAGCAATCACACCACCACCTCTACAGCAGTCAACAGAGTCAGTGATGCAGTTGAGAGCAGCCCCTCCCTCCCCTATGTCAGTCAGGGTCAGCAGACTGTTGTTAGGGTAAAGTACACCACCAAGGAGGAGACCAAGACCTGTAGACAGTAATGGGATTGAAGATGAGTGTGTTATGTTATAGTCAACACTCTTACTGGTAGGAGTGCTGGTAGAGATGTCAGTGGCCTTGTAGGGGCCTTTCCCTACTTCATTAACAAGAGCCACTTCAAATGTGTATGAAGTACGAGGGGAGAGTGGACTAGCAGTGTAGGTCATGTCATTAATACTGGCAGTGGCTGTTGATATGATGGTATACTGGATCCAGTCCTTCTGTAGCGCACACTGTAATGTCTGCTCTGTCCATTGCGTAGGAGGCAGGCCTCACGCTCCCACCTGATAGTGATACTGGTTAGGTTCACAGACTGAGATGTTGGTGAGGGAATACAGCAACTGGGAACTGTTGGACAAGAAACAAACTTCATTGTTAAATAATACTTGTTAAGTCTAAGACTCACCAGCAGCAAGAGTAGTTCCTGTATAAGTAGTTGCAAGGGAGGAGCCTGCAGAGTTCACAGCTGTTAGGCTTATCTCATACTCTATGGCTTCTTCCAGGGAAGTCAGATTGTAGCTTCTTGCTGATCCACGAATATTAGTCACACTACTTGATGGAACATTATCACAGCCTGCAACTTTCATGTAATATATTTTGTAAGCGTCCACAACATCTTGGGAGGGCTGTGACCATGTGAGCTCTACTGATGTAGTCAGTGGAGTGCCCATCAGGCTTGTGGGAGCAGAAAGAGCTGCAACTGTAATATTTATATACCATAGAACCTTTGCATATATACTTTTACATATTTACAGACTCTGCCCAGAACCTGTCAGATCATCATTGTTGTCAATGCTCTTAACACAGCAGCAGATCATACATATGCGCTGTACAAAAACTTCACTCACACTTGGTGGCCTATTAACTCAAAACTACACACTTGGAAAAGTAGTAGCTAATCTGGTTTTCAATCCATGCACTCACTACTTACCCAGTGGGACTCTGGCTAGACCAATAGAAGCTTCTGTAGCTAGAATTGTGGATCTCACAGCAATATATTTAAAGACACTATAGAGGTGAGTAACATGGCTAAACTAAATACTGGCTCCTTACAATCCTGGTAGCTAATCATGTCAACCTATTCTGTGAGCTGGTGGTATAGGACTAAGCTTCAACCAGTAGCAGCTACTCTGGCATGGCACGCTAGCAGAGAATAAAAAGAAAAGTGCTCACTTTGCTATCCCAATCTCTGGTATTGGATTGGTTTATTATACAGGCAGCCAGCATCAGAGATATGTATATCTGAATGTATCAAAGGAGACTGTGAATGCTAGCTGTATAGTTTAGTTAGAATATTTAACTAGATAGACACATTCAAAGAAGCTCAGACTTTCCTCCTCACAGAGCCTCCAACCTCATTGCAGTGATGTCAACATCAATTGAAGAACTATCGACCTCCATTTCAGTATTTACCCACTTACAGATGACCACATCAAAAAGAATACTGGTACAGTTCTGGGCCTATGACTGTAAGGCTGCTTCACAATATGACACTGGGCCATCGTATCGTATCATAATTATTGTCTTATTGTATCACATCATCATATTGTGAGTGAGCAAGACTATGTCCTCCACAACCATATACACTCCAACTGCAGCTCATATGGTACGATACGATAGGACAACACAATATAATGTGATGACCAAGTGTCATATACTGAACCAGCCTTTGGTCTTGGCATGCTTGCAACTAAAGTCAGCAGCAATCTTGGAATCAGGAAACATTGAGCACAGCAAACCAGAGAGGAGGGCATATCATCAGCTCTGCAGACATCTCATTTGAAGCATGGACACATTTTATCTTCCCCCCAAAAAGTTGCCAAGCTTGAGCACTGGCTTGCTACTCTCAACCTTTGCTGGGGGCTTGACAATAAAAAGCTACTACCACACAACCTACAGTGGAATATTGTTTCCAGAAAAGTTATGGCCATTTTGTAACTCTTGCATAGCTACCTGCAACAGAATTCTAAATAGTACATATTATCGTACTATTTCATGATGGTTCTGTGGTCCGTACTTATGGATCAGAAGCCATTAAAAATACAGATGAATCCATATAGTTGGAGGCTCTGTCTTGTAACTAGCGTACATACATGTATTGGGCAGAACACTATTAGAAATGACAATAAATCAGATTCTGAGTGTGGGTTCCAGACTACTCTCATGAACCGCACCCTCTATTTTCTGAGTGTATTTAGTAAAGTGTCTGGACAAATCAGCTGGGTATTCATTATATGAGGAAACTGCAGCAGACAACTTCTGCATACAGGGACGGAGGATCTTGAAGTCACCAGTTGGGGCAAAACATAACCCGAGGCAGCATGGCTAATTATAGCAATGACTGTGGTCTATTACATGGCTTCAAGCTGATTAAATACCATTCCTGGCACACACACTATAACCTGGCTGATATGGCCATACATTTATTGAGGTCTGCTTCACGAGACAACCTCCATAACACCATAGCACCAAGGAGACCAACATCTGAGAATTTATAAAGTCTGGTGTTTTAGACTTACTGGTAGTAGTGATGTCAGTGGTACTGTAGGGGCCTATCCCTACTTCATTAACAAGAGCCACTTCAAATGTGTATGAGGTACGAGGGGAGAGTGGACTAGCAGTGTAGGTCCTGGTACCAACACCTGCAGTGGCTGTTGCTATGATTGTGAAGGATCCAGTCTCTCTGTAGCGCACACTGTAATGTTCAGCCTGTCCATTACGTAGGAGGCTGTCCTCACGCTCCCACCTGATAGTGATACTGGTAGGGCTCACAGACTGAGATGTTGGTGAGGGAACACAGCAACTGGGAACTGTTGGACAAGAAACTCACTTCATTGTTAAATAATACTTGTTAAGTCTAAGACTCACCAGCAGCAGGAGTAGTTCCTGTATAAGTACTTGCAGAGGAGGAGCCTGCAGTGTTCACAGCTGTTAGGCTTATCTTATACACTATGGCTTCTTCCAGGGAAGTCAGAATGTAGCTTGTTGGTGATCTACTAACAGTCACATTACCTGATGGAGCATTATCACAGCCTGCAACTTTCATGTAATGTATTGTGTAAGTGTCCACAACATCTTGGGAGGACTGTGACCATGTGAGCTCTACTGATGTAGACTGAGGAGTGCCCATCAGGCTTGTGGGAGCAGGAGGTCCTACAAGTGTAATATTCACATAAGTATTTGCATATTCATAAAACAGAGTTCCTATGCCACTGCTGGAGGAAGATAAATACTAATGCTCAGGACAGGAAGTGGTGGCTATTGCATGTTGTCAGTAAGTGGGTGTGTGGTGAAATTAAGATTAACCATTCCCTACTTCTCTCCATCTTCTTGGTTTTCAGAGTAGAAGTGCATGTCTTATAAATATAAGCTATCACATGGTTGGTGGCAGTAGAGCTATGGCCACAGCTTAACCAGGAGGGATGATTAGCTCTCTGGTGATGTGCAGAAAGAGCAGGACTATAAGGCAGCTGCTGAGTGGCATTCACACTGCTAGCTAGCACACACAAGGAAGAGGCTAGTGATGTCTACTGAGCATGCTCGTGGTGCTCCAGATATGGCTTTGTTTGCTAAAGTTGGTCCAGTGAAAACCTGTCCACCCTAACCTGTTCCTCTGGGCCTTATACTCAACTACAATACTAATTCTATGCCAAGTTCTACTATAAACTGCAAAGAGAATATTGTTGTTTGTAAACTTACTTGAATTAGGTGGGAGCACTTCTGTGATACTGATCTTCACCAAAGTGCCCACTTCAACACGGCAAGTGTATGTTCCTCTAGCACTAGCACTCAATGCCTGAAATGTCAGTGTCAAGGTAGACACACTGCTCATCTCCGTCTTTGTAGTTGTTCCTCTCAACCAGACAATACGGCTAGCACTACCTGCACCTGACACACTGGCAGTGCATGTGAGGGAGTAGGACTGGCTAACTTGGTTCTGTCCAGAAGGTGATATGGCCACACTCAAATTAGTAGACACTGCAAATATGAAGTTCCAAATCAAATTAGGCACTCAACCACATGGTGAAAATTAGCTAAAATATTATGCAGTTAAGCTGAAAGGCTTAGTTATATTATTGATGTGGTAATTAACACCACCATGTTGAGCACACTTCACCAACACCTGTAGGGCAACTTATTTCTCATCCAGTGCTGGCAATGACTTGCTCTCACCAATGGACAAGGGCTAGGCTAGAGCCAGAGTTCTCCTCAGGCCAGCCAGTGGGCATGAGGCTAGGCTAGAGTAAAGCACTATGACTACTGGTTAACTCTGCATGGCCAGAACTATAAGGGCCTCCCTCCATCCATGTTGTTACTCTACTCTACTCACTTAGAAGTAACATTGTTCAGAGTTGGGCAGTCTAAATTGCAAAATGTGAGAAGAACTTGTGCATCCATTACATGTGATAAATAGCAGAGCTACCCTGCAGACAACCAATGCTCATATCTTACCTAAAACATCGCTTCCTAAATGGCTGATATTAGCTCAGAAGATCTCCGAGCATGCCTGGAATCCCTGTCTTTACAGCAACAAGCTAGCTCACATATTTGCAATCATAAGACCAGACATGCTGTATAAGCAGATGATGCGGAATTTCTCTCTGTTACCTAGTCAAAAAGAGGTTGTAGCTGATCCTCTACAAATACATCTGCTGTTAGGTTGGTGGTGTGCAACTGTTACCAAGTCCTTAAAGGAGGCTGTAGATGGGTACAGCCAACAATAGCAACGAGATGTGGTATGCGCGGGTTACTTAAGTGGACCCCACGGCTTGCATGGATAGCAATAATAACAAGACATGGCATGTGGTGACATGTGCAGTGTCCAACAACAATAAACAAGCTATAAAACGTGTTTAACAGGCCTGGAGGTGTGGAAGCTCACACTTGGTATAGTCCACCGCTACCCAATTATAATAATATAAGAGGAAAACAAAAACAAACAAGCAACAAATAAACAACAAAAAATATTTATTTAAAAAACAACAACTCCGTTGGATTGCCTTGTTAAGGCAACAAGACCACACCCATGTAGACCTAGCCAGCCAGATATCATTTAAAACTCATGTCCACCAATATTGTCAGTGGACATAGTAGATGCATTGACTTTCTCTACAATCAGCTTACATCTACTCATTCGATGTTTCTGCTAGATGCTCTGGCCATCATCAGGAATAATGACATGCTAAGACTTAAGTGAGGTTGATATATACCAGTAGCTATTGTTTCTGAGGTTATTTGTTGTGGACAAGACAGCTTCATTCTTGGAAAGGGATCACCATCAGCCTCAATATCTATCCATTTCATTCTAGAGTTTGGCCATCTCATTTGCAATAGTTGCTGCTGTACTGGCTGAACATGTCCAGACCTTCATCTTCTGCATCTCAGCCTCCTGTCCTCAAAGAAACATTCGGTGGTCACTTTACTGGTAGCTCTTCAGATGTTATACTTAGAGACACTCAATATTGAGTTGGTGTATGTGTGTACAATACTGTGCATGTGTTGTACTTATAAGTGTGTGCACTGCACTGCAACATTAAATATTCAGAATGAGTGCACGTGCATCAAGGGTGTACACTGCTTCACTGGAGTCCATTTGAGGGTGTGGTCTACTCCAGGGTGCACAATATCTGCACTTGCATATGCAGTAGCTACACAGGCAGTCATATGCATACACTATGCCCACATTCTGGACCAGGCAAGTGCATGTAAATGCTCAAGAATAAAAGAAAGATTGAAATCCTAGAAAATTAAAAATGAAGAGATCAAGTTTAACTGAGAAAGAAGGAAGGCTTCAGAAATAATAGTTGCCGAATACTGCATAGAGATTGATCTAATTCCAGCAGTGATCCTCTATTCAGACAGCAGATATATGATTAGCCAGACATTCTGGGTTCTCTAAACCTTGAACACAAGACTATACGGAGACAGAGATATTCACAAAATGAGAGCAAAATTTGACCCTGCTTGCTGTTAGTGCCCTTCTGGTTACTGATGGCTCTATATACTATTTTGACATGGAGCACTGGTGAAGACACGCCCACACAAATAGAAAGAGCAGAAGATACAGAAACAGCAAAACAAACTCATTGATGGAGAGGATCACTGCATGCATTACTGAAACTTGGACTGTCAATAGACAAGCAAGATTGTATTCCAACACATGTACACCACTGCACTGGTGGAGCTATAGCTATACGTTCCAGCAAAGGCTCATAGACATTGATTACTAGCATGGTAAAGACACCACAAGTGTTCAATGCATGCATGACATCACGATTATGATTGTAATTTAATGATCTAGAGCCAGTTTGTATCTATAATTATCATACCATACCTATCTCCACACATTCAGTCTGTGTAACACCACTAGCATCAGGAAGTTCACAACAAAACTGTCCAGTACGATAGTTACCACTGTGCATTGCTCTGCGGTTAAGGTGGATCTATTGTTCATCATCCCTGGTCCTGAAGTACTCCTCAGTTCCTCCTCTGGTACCTATAGTAACATTATTATGTGTCCAACGACCAAATCTATTAGTTGCACAGCATGGAGTCTTGCTAGTCCTGCAGACTAGCACATTTTCCAGGTCACTGCTCTCATAAACTTTGGTTTGTCCTGTCAACTGTGGTAACTCTCCAATATCCTCCAAGGAGAAGACTCTGCTATCATCAGGATAGATGCCTGGCTTGAAGGGAACAAACTGCACCGCTGCAATTCACAAGTAGTGTCAAGAAATGACAATGTCTACAGCTCACTAGAAAGCCAGCTACATAGCTATACCAATATATATCTTTTCAAATGCTAACAATAAATCAAGGCTTACATTGTGCTTCTGCAAATACGATACCAAGCATAAAGCAAAGTGCAACAGCACACCACTCGACCTCAGATCCTTTCATCCTGTACTAAACTACTTCAGACCGTTGAGTCCCTAAATTAAATCCCACCGTGACTGATTGCTATAGAACACCACACCCTTATTTAGCGCTACTGCGCGTAGCCACCAACTGGGCCTCGAGTGACAAGCGGAGGCAAAGGAAGGGGAAAAAAGGTTAATAACTTTGTTCAGTCCATAATCCTTTCTTGTCAGCCATGCAGTATGTATGTTTTCACCTACCTGTCCAGAAAATTTGGTATGAGGGCCATTATTTTGGAAGACATATCGGGTTGTTCTGTTATCTGGTAAGTGTCGTTAACTTAGTAACCTCGCAACCCGTTCTGGTAGACCTTGACTGTGGTTAAGATGTGACGAGTTTAGACTATGGAGCTCCATAGAATCTGCATGCTTCACTGTATAAATTTTTATGCCAGTTCAAAAGACAGGGCTCTCTAAAATAATGTTGCGTAGGTGGGTATAAAAGCCAAAGTCAACTGCAACCTAAGGGTGGTATCTCAACTTCTTGAAGGTTGCTGCAGGGGTAGCTCCTGCCTTCAGGTCATGTCCTTTGTTTCTGGTTGCATTCCCTTGAAAATTGAACTTTCACATCCAATTACGAAAATCCACCCATTAATTAATGAGCCTTCAATCTCTATAAAATGACTTGCCAGATGCAGCCATAAACTAAGAAAGTTCCTCACTGCCTCATCAACCTTTCTCCATTCATCTCTTCCTTGTAGAAATCCCCCCCCCCCTGAAACACATCCAACATGTGGCAGAGGAAGCATATATTGTGTAAAGTAAATATCAAGATAATAAATGAGAGTAGATATTATTTAGAAGTGCCGAAGTAGTTCCTTCTTTTGTTAACTTCTTCAGCAATCTGGAATACATCTATTTTGCCTGTTAAATATGCAACAGCATCATATTATTTAGCCGAGGTTCACTCAGGGTCAGCTGCAGGTATTCTTTAATCTCTGCAATGTAGAAAAAGTTCTTTCAGCTGTGGCTGCAGCAGGTAGAGTGAGTAGGAAATAATTAGTTAGTAAACTAAACTTCATCTAACTTGCTTTTACTGGCTTCATAATTTCACATCAAGTGCAGATACGAGTGACTTTTTTGATCTTAGTGGTTGAATGTTTTTGATTATATCTTTTCACCCTATCTGGAAGCATTTGTAGATGAACAATTTGCTGATGCGTGTTTACCACTTTATCACCAATCTTTATATTTTCTGGAAGATTATCTAAAATCGTTAGAATCATTTCCAGCATTTAAAAGTACTCTTCCCAATGCTGTCTCTAGGGGCATGCCCCTGGTTTGGTCAATCCCATACTTCAATTCTTCAACAGCAATATCTATTGCCTCATTAAATAGGATCACCAAATGAATGTGGTATCTCAACAGAATCTAATCTTCTAGGTTGACATTTTTGACAAGGCAGCACACTGAAAATCATGAGCTTTCATAGCATACAAATGCCCACCTTGTTCAACAATTGCCAATAAAATCAATTGGAATGTCATCAATAGCTTTGGTGCACACTGTCCATCTTGTTGGACAAAGTGGCTTTAATGTTGGAACAACATTTGAAAATCATGCCTGGAGTGGTTGATAGTTTTGGATAAAATACTTGCATGAGCAGCTTAAATTGTGTACAAGCATGCTCAGTTTGTTCAGGCAGTTCTCAGACCTCACATAAGTTCTTATTTGACTGCCTGTGTGGTATGGGACAAGTTTTATACACTTCTTTAAATCAGGTACGTTCATTGAAGAGACCAGGTGAGACAATAACAGCAGCTTCTTAGCTGGAGGCAAATAAACTGGCTGCATGGTCAAGTGAAATGACATTGCATGCAGAAAACAGAATTGTGATATTCAGTTGATTTACTCTGGAAGTCACAGGTAGAAATATGATATCTGAAAGTAGTTATATACCTGAAATCTGAACAGAAATATGTACTTATAAGCTCTATAGTAATTTGGTAAAATGAATAAATTCTTATTTCATAGGATTCCTTCCCAAAATAACAAGCAGGCCTGAAAAGAGACATGGCTAAGACTTCTGTCTTTACAGCAACAAGCTAGCTCACATATTTACAATCGTAAGACCAGAATTATACGCAGATAAATCACACATGCTCATTTCTGCTGATTTGTATGCGGAATTTCTTTCTCCTTGAAAACAGTTACCAAGTCCAAAAGAGACTGTAGCTGATCCTCTACCACAACAGCTGCTGTTTGGCTGGTGGAGCACTCCTGTGCAAGTCTTACCAAGTTCTTGAAGGAGGCTGTATATAGCTGACCTTACATGGTAGAGTCAACGATAGCACAAGATGCAGTTTATGCAGATTTTTTTCAAGTGGACCACATGGCTTGCATGTGTGCAATCCAATAATAGCAACAAGACATGGCATGTGGTGACATGTGCAGTGTCCAACAACAATAAACAAGCTATAAAAAGTGTTTAACAGCCCTGGAGGTGCTGAAGCTCACACTTGATATAGTCCACCGCTACCCAATTATAATAATATAAGAGCAAAGCACAAACAAACAAGCAAACAAGCAAACAAGCAAACAAGCAACAAATAAACAACAAAAAGTATTTATTTACAACTACGTTGGATTGCCTTGTTAAGGCAACAAGACCACACTCATGTAGACCTAGCCAGCGAGATATCATTTAAAACTCATGTCCACCAATATTGTCAGTGGACATATAGTAGATGCAATGACTTTCTCTACAATCAGCTTACATCTACCCATTCGATGTTTCTGCTAGATGCTCTGGCCATCATAAGGAATAATGACATGCTAAGACTTAAGTGAGGTTGATATATACCAGTAGCTATTGTTTCTGAGGTTATTTGTTGTGGACAAGACAGCTTCATTCTTGGAAAGGGATCATCATCAGTCTCAATCTCTATCCATTTCATTCTAGAGTTTGGCCATCTCACTTGCAATAGTTGCTGCTGTACTGGCTGAACATGTCCAGACCTTTATCTTCTGCATCTCAGCCTCCTGTCCTCACAAAAACATTCAGCACTTTACTGGTAGCTTTTCAGATATTATACTTAGAAATACTCAATATTCTATTGTGTGTGTGTGCATGTAGGTGGGTGGGTGGGTGTACTGTTGCATGTGTTGTAATTAAATATGCAGAATGAGTGTATGTGGTCTAAGGGTGTACACTGCTTCACTGGAGTCCATTTGAGGGTGTGGTCTACTCCAGGGTGCACAATATCTGTACTTGCATATGGCAGTAGCCACACAAGCAGTCATATGCATACACTATGCCCACGTGTGGTGGTGGAGAGGGGGGGGGGGGGGGGGGGGGGGGGGGATGATTACAAACATTCTGGACAAGACAAGTACATGCAAATACCCGAGAATAAAAGAGAGGTTGAAATATAAAAAATTAAAATGAAGAGATCAAGTTTCTGACTGCTATTTTCAGAGAAAGATAAGAAAGAAGGAAGGCTGCAGAAATAATAGTTGCTGAATATACTGCACAGAGATTGATCTAATTACAGCTTGTGATCCTCTATATTTTCAGACAGCAGATATATGACTAGCCAGACATACATGAGTGAAGTTCACTAAACCTTGAACACGAGACTTTATAGGAGACAGAGATACTCACAAAATGAGAGCAAAATTTGACCCTGCTTGCTGTTAGTGCCCTTCTGGTTACTGATGGCTCTATATACTATTTTGACATGGAGCACTGGTGAAGACATGCCCACACAAATAGAAAGAGCAGAAGATACAGAAACAGCAAAACTAAACTCATTGATGGAGAGGATCACTGCATGCACTACTGAAACTTGGACGTCAATAGACAAGCAAGATTGTATTACATGTCCACCACTGCACTGGTGGAGCTATAGCTATACGCACCAGCAAGAGCTCCTAGACATTGATTACTAGCATGGTAAAGACACCACAAGTGTTCAATGCATGCATGACATCACGATTATGATTGTAATTTAATGATCTAGAGCCAGTTTGTATCTATAATTATCATACCATACCTATCTCCACACATTCAGTCTGTGTAACATCACTATCATCAGGGAGTTCACAACAAAACTGTCCAGTACGATAGTTACCACTGTACATGGCTTTACGGTTAAGGTGGATCTGTTGCTCATCATCCCTGGTCCTGAAGTACTCATCAGTTCCTTCTCTGGTACCTATATTCATATTATTATGTGTCCAACGACCAAATCTATTAGGTGTAGTTGCACAGCATGGACTCTTGCTAGTCCTGCAGACTAGCACATTTCCCAGGTCACTGCTCTTATAAACTTTGGTTTGTCCTGTCAACTGTGGTAACTCTCCAATATCCTCCAAGGAGAAGACTCTGCTATCATCAGGATAGATGCCTGGCTTGAAGGGAACAAACTGCACTGCTGCAATTCATAAGTACGTACAAAGTGTCAAAAAATTACTGTCCACTAGCTAACTAGAAAGCTAGCTACATAGCTATATATATTATTTCCATATGCTAATTTCCATATGCTAACAATAAATCAAGGCTTACATTGTGCTTCTGCAAATACGATACCCTGCACAAAGCAAAGTACAATAGCACACCACTCCACCTCATATCCTTTCATCATGAACTGAGACTGTTGAGTCCCTAAATTACAACTCCCCCTGATGTGCTATAGAACACCACACCCTTATTGCTGTGCTTGCGGCATCACTACTGCGCGTAGCCACCAGTGACTGGGCCATGAGTGGACAAGCGGAGGCAAGGAAGGGGAAAAAAGGTTAATAACTTTGTCAGTCCATAATCCTTTCTTGTCAGCCATGCAGCATGTTTTCACCTACCTGTCCAGAAAATTTGGCGTGAGGGCCATTATTTTGGAGGACATCATATTATGCGGGAGTTATTGGGGTCTTTGTTGTTCTGTTATCTGGTAAGTGTCGTTAACTCTGTAACCTCGCAACCCGTTCTCACTCGTAAACCCAGGCGCGTTCTCTAGACCTTTACGCTAACGCTATGGAGCTCCATAGAATCTGCATGCTTCACTGCATACATTTTTATGCCAGTTCAAAAGACAGGGCTCTCTATAAAATAATGTTGCGTAGGTAGGTAGAGCTAACTATGCCAAAGTCAACTGCAACTTAAAGGTGGTATCTCAACTTCTTGAAGGTTGTGCTGCAGGGGTATCTCCTGCCTTCAGGTCACGTCCTTTGTTTCTGGTTGCATTCCCTTGAAAATTGAACTTTCACATCCAATTACAAAAATCCACCCACTAATTAATGAGCCTTCAATCTCTAAATGATTTGCCAGATGCAGCCACACACTAAGAAAGTTCCTCACTGCCCCCTATCAACCTTTCTCCATTCGTCTCTTCCTTGGAGAAATCCCCCCCCCTCCCTGAAACACATCCAACACATGGCAGAGGAAGCATATATTGTGTAAAGTAACTGAATAAGAATATCAGAAAAAATTATAAGACATAAAGATAATATATGAGAGTATATATATATATAGTGCTCATTATTTAGAAGTAACAAAATAGTTCCTTCTTTTGTTAACTTCTTTAGCAGTCTGGAATACATATATTTTGCCTGTTAAATATGCTGCTGATGCAGCAGCATCATATTATTTAGCCGAGGTTCACTCAGGGTCAGCTGCAGGTATTCTTTGGATCTCTGCAACGTAGAAAAAGTTCTTTCAGCTGTGGCTGCAGTTACTGGTACAGTGGGGAGGATACAATTAGTTAGTAAACTGTAAACTTCACCGAACTTGCTTTTATGGCTTCATTATTCACATCAAGTACAGATACAAGTGACTTCTTTGATCTTAAGTTTTTGATTATATGTTTTCACCCTATCTGGAAGCATTTGTAGATGAACAATTTGCTGATGCGTGTTTACCACTTTATCATATATCTTCATATTTTCTGGAAGATTATATCTAAAATCGTGAGAATCATTTCCAGCATTTAAAAGTACTCTTCCCAATGCTACCTCTTGCACCTGGTTTGGTCAATCCCATACTTCAATTCTGCATGCCCCTGGTTTGGACACGATCCCATACTTCAATTCTTCAACTATTCCCTCATTAAATAGGATCACCAAATGAATGTAACACGACATTTTTGACAAGGCAGCACACTGAAAATCAGGAGCTTTCATGGCATACAAATGCCCACCTTGTTCAACAATTGCCAATAAAATCAATTGAATGTCATCAATAGCTTTGGTGCACACTGTCCATCTTGTTGGACAAAGTGGCTTTAATGTTGGAACAACATTTGATATTCATGCCTGGAATGGTTGATAGTTTTGGTGAAAATACTTCCATGATCAGCTTAAATTGTGTACAAGCATGCTCAGTTTGTTCAGGCAGTTCTCAGGCCTCACATGAGTTCTTATTTGACTGCCTGTGTGGTATGGGACAAGTTTTATACCCTTCTTTAAATCAGCCAGGTTCATTGAAGAGACAATATAACAGCAGCTTCTTAGCTAGAGGCAAATAAACTGGCTGCATGGTCAACATTGCATGCCGAAAACAGAATTGTGGATTTACTTTGGAAGTCACAGGTAGAAATATGATATCTGAAAGTAGTTCCTTAAATCTGAACAGAAATAATAATGTACTTATAAGTTAGCTCTATAGTAATTTGGTAAAATGAATAAATTCTTATTTCACAGGATTCCTTCCCAAAATAACAAGCAGGCCTGTGTGCAAACTGTGCTATCCAAGTAGTTTGCTGGAAATTGACGACTGCATCCTGCACTGGCAGAAGAGAAGAAGTATGTGTGAGTGTATTGCACGTGTGTGTGTGTGTAGTTTGCCATGAATGCTCAGTTTGGCTTCATCTTATTTGAAACATGATGACTGAACCCTGCACTAGCAGAAGAGAAGTGTGTTTGTGAGAGAGAGAGAGGGAATTAAGTTGCCTTGTACTATCAATCTTTGTGCCTATAAGAAAAGTAATAGTTGAGAGGAGAGAGGCGAGGACATACACATGAGGGCTGGACAGAAGAGAGAGAACTCTGTTGTAGCTGGATAATAACTTGCCATTAATGCTGATAATGCACTGGGGATTCTATAGGACATGTTTTTACCATTACCTAGCTAATTTTTTTAAACCCTCCCATACTTTTACCGGTAGCTATAAAACTCACAGAGCAATTTGATAATTAGGACAAGTATCAACTCAAATCACCTGAAAAAAGTTGGCTATTTCTAGCTAATCTCTGAGACAGTTTATATATCCTAATACTTTAAACTATCTAGCAAGATAAGCTGGCTACCTATACATTGAAAATTATTCGTGTTCATAATTGTAGTTGACTTGTATTGCTTGGCATCATGCTTCTGCTAAAGCTTCTACACTCAATCTGTCCATGTTTCTGTAAGAGACCGAGCTTTATAAAAGTCAGTCATTAACTAAAGTTTGAATATTCCTTTTGAGAAATTAAGTAGACACTTAAACGTGAAACACTATTATAGATTTAGTTCTGTGAGAAAGCTATAGCTATAAACTTCATCTGCAGCTATAGCTGCTATAATTATTGTACTAAGTTTGCTACTAAGAAAGAAGTCTATAAATGAAAAATTATCAGATTAAATACTAATTTTGCCACAGCTTAGGTTAGCTATGGAACTTACTTGTGTGGTCTTGAGGGCCGTGAAAAAGCCAACCACAGCTGTATTATAGCAGATAAAATGTTAAGGCTTGCACCAAAGAAGGAAGTCTATCGACTAAATACTACTGCTACATAACTGCCCTATATTCACCCCATTCAAAGATTAGTATATTCTAGCTATGCAGAATTGAAAGTAGTCAACATGTGAATAATTCTGGTGTGCATGTACCATAGGGTTGCACCAAGAGCTCAAGATTCATTCAAGCACATAAGTACGAAATCTCCAGATTCTGATATATTAACTAATTGGGTGTATTAAACTACTACAATCATTGTAGCTTCCCACAACAAGACAGTGGCTGTTGCTATGATTGTGCTGGATTCAGCCTCTCTGTAGTAGACACTGGAATGTTCAGCCTGTCCATTACATAGGAAGCAGTCCTCATGCTCCCACATGATAGTGATACTGATAGGGCTCACAGACTGAGATATTGATGAGGAAACACAGCAACTGGGAACTGTTGGACAAGAAACAAACTTCATTGTTGAAGATCACTTGCTCCATTCAATACTCACCAGCAGAAGGAGTAGTTCCTGTACAAGTACTTGCAGGGGAGGAGCCTGCAGTGTTTACAGCTGTTAGGTGTGTTTCATACTTGGTAGCTTCTTGCAGGGAATCAGAGTGTAGCTTCTTGCAGGGAAGTCAGAGTGTAGCTTCTTGATAGGAACAGTCACACCACCTGATGAAACACTACCACAGCCTTCAACTTTCATGTAACTAATTGTGTAAGTGTCCATAACATCTTGGGAGGGTTGTGACCATGAGAGCTATACTGATGTAATCTGATTAATGCCCATCAGGGTAATGGGAGCAGAAGGTCCTACAAATGTAATAGACATATTTATATAGCACCGTTCCTTTGCCTAAGCATATATCTGTGCCCAGAACCTGTCAGATCATCTTTGTTGTCAATGCTCTTAATCAACACAGCAGCAGAACATATAAACACGCTGTACAAAATCTTACTTACACTTGGATGGCCTATTCCTAGAATATATTTTATGTAACTCAAAACTGCATACTAGGAAAAGTAGTAGTTAATCTGATTTTCTATCCATGCAGTCACTACTTACTCAGTGGGACTCGGCCTAGACCAATAGCAGCTTCTGTAGCTAGAATTGTGGATCTCAGAGCAATAATTATATTTAAAGACACTATAGAGGTGAGTAACATGGCTAAACTAAATACTGGCTCTCCTTAGAAACCTGGTGCAGCATACTTGACCTAATGGCAGCAAAGTGAGCATTCTGTTCTCAGTAGCTTAGCACTACTAGGCCTGATGTAAAATAGTTGCAGTTAAACAGAACAAAATGGTGACTTCTGCTATGAGATCAAGTCCGCATCTAGCTGGTGCAGGCTATTTGATCTAAATAACAGCAATGTGAGCATTCTGTCCTCTTATTAGCCTCAGTAGAGTACGTTGCTTGCAGCACATCTGGAATGGTTTGACACATATAGGAACAAGCTATTCTAATAATAACAGCAAATATAGCATTAGGTACTGATTTACTATTTCAAAATGGCAGAGGCTTAAATCTCACACCTAAAATATTTATATATCACTATGAACTCATAAATGGTGCTATCTGTCTCCAAGATTGGGGAGTTTAGGAATTATTCCAAGTGGCACCTTGTAAGAAGCTGCTTGACCATAAAATATAATCAGAAATATAGAATATGTTTCATATAAAAGTATGTATCAATTTGACAAGAAAGGAAACAAGGATTTGCCAATGTAGACAACAAACAAAGGACCAATTTTATATGATTAGTATGTTCATTATAGCATATATTAATAAACCTAATCCTTTTTTAACAAGAGAATTTTATATATAAAACTGTTGTATATATATATAAATGCATGTTTTTATTTACACATGGCAAAGAATAACATCAGTTAGTATGTGTGTGTGTGTGTGTGAGTAGTGGAGATGACATAAGCAACTTCTTGAAAGAAGCTAGTTCTTGAATAATATGTTAAATTACACTCTCCAAATAGTAAGCGAGTTAGTATGGCAGAGATATATTGAGTGGTTACAAGTGAAGGAATTGCTCTGATCATGAATCAAATGAGTGAAGGTGAAGGCATTCTTATTTACTCGAAGCAAGGGTTTTTTTACCATGAAGCAAAGGAATACTTGGTATATAGTTGTGGTTATTCGACCACAACAGCTGACAGTGGTGTCTCACTATTTGATTTGAAAAACACAGATGTAAAAGGTTTCTCGGGTTTTTGTATGGATCTAACAGTGTTAGAAATGTGATGTGAGTGTTTACAATTTAAACAATAGAAGAAATGTTCCCTGTATTGATAAATTGAAGTTATTCATAGCTTATAATTATACCAACTTTCTTTTGAGCTAAAACAGAGCACATAGATAGAGCAATCATTTGGGTCACATATAAATTGCATACAATGAAGTATTTGGCTGCAATGGAGCTAAAAACCGAGCACATATATTTATTGTGATATTCATATTTGTGTTCAGTTTGTGTTCAGTTTGTGGTCAGTAAAATATGACCACAATGACTGGCACTATGGTGCTAACAGATGACCTAATTGCAAGTACTCCAAGTAAATCCCTGGTATTTTTTAATATGTAAGTTTTCAATTTGTAACAGTACTCTACAAACCCGATGGGGAGAGGGTTAAGAAATAATAGCTAGTAATTGCAGGTGTCACAATATTTCTTGATAGTCATGAAGAAACATGCATGAGCAGAAAACTATGCCCAGCTGTTGTTGTAATCACTAGAATTGTGTTCAGAATCTTATGTACTTCAATATAAAGACCTTTAATTCCTCTTGTTTTTTTCATTGAGTGAATTCCAATAATGTGTACAAGTTTATTTTGACTGAAAGCCTTCTCAGATGTATTAGAAAATTTTCCATGTCGCATTTTATAGAACTGCTTGAGTTTTAACATCAGCCATTAGCACTATCAAAATGCACTGAAAACTTTGGAAAACCCCTAAAATTCTCATGCAGGAAGTGTTTCTCAAGCTCTTCCTCTATGAGATTATATATTCTTCTCTGAAATACTTGGGACAGAATCATCACACTTGCTAGAAACATCTTGTTTATTCCTTCAATAGGACTATATTTGAAGAAGTGGTATGTGTTGTAGACCAACTATATCTTCACATACTTCACATTTTTCAGTTGCATACCTCAGAAGTTGATCTGTGTTGGTGATGGATGGAAAGCTGAGTAAACTGATGAAATAATATCATTGAGACAAACTACCAAGATCCTACTCATTTTGAAGTTAATTAAGAGCTGTTATACCTAAAGCATCTTTAACCCTTTAACTGGTGTAGGTGTGGGTGGAATGGGAGAAGCTGTAGTCTGGTAATTACCTTTCAGTGGCAAAAAACTGTAAAAAGTTCTAGAATGGAATTTGTGTCTATCCATATTTATTAGTTAATCACTGAGACTGAAAGAAGAAAAACCTAGTGCTTCTAGTAAGTATTCTAGTTGAGTCTTTCACCACAGGTATATTATAATCATCAAGCTACAATATTTAATCTTTACTCAACTGTATACCTTGGCTTGTGTTTTTTATGCAGTACTAAAAGCTAGGTAGCTATATACCCTATACATTTCCTTTAGATAATCTTTCTGGATGCCTGTACCAGGCTCAACAAGAAGAACAACCTGAATTCACCAAATCTTGGATTAACTAAGCTACATATGCGTATAGTACTCCTTCAATACTTCAAGTTCCTTAGGAATGCAGTTGCTACTAAGAGCAGCTATAGCTATAACAACTGTAGCCTTTAGGATTAGCCACACAAAGCTATCCCCATGATGAAAACTTCCCAATTACCTACTGATTTTGTCATAAACCTTTATACCGTACGTCTTGTCACAAAATGCACCCACCATCTCAATATTGTTACCTCTGCACTTAGTATATAGAGGTGTCAATCTTTTGACGCTAAACTCGGAGTAAGCACATTCAACATTGATTCAGCCAATCAGATGAGGTTTAGTGTATCTTGTATTTACCAGAACAAGGTTTTCAGCAAAGAAGCAAATTTTACAGGCCTGGGGCAAACAAAAATGAAGATCTCTGGCTGAAGTGACCTGATTAAGCTTTCACTATTTAGATAGCTGTCACTAAAAGTTTAAGCTACATAATGTGGCACATTTACATGTTCAGAATTGCTGTCTCCCATACATCACTTTATGAGAGAGCAACCTGCTTGCATGAAATTTAGTCATAGTTAATTAATATCCATTACCGATTTGCATTTACTTATTTTAACCAGGATTACTAATTTAGTTTTGGCTGAAGCACTTCTGCTTGGCCTGTTGTGAGAGGCTGGCATAACAAATTTAACAAAAATGCTTTCCCTCACTGACAATCTCAGTGAGGTGGCTATGTACATCATATTTATAAATGATCTTGATGTTATAACATAACACTTCACCAGACACATTCCTTTTCGCAGAACAAATCAGTAGCAAAATAATAATAATAATAAAAGAAGGGAAGTGGCACTCCCTTCAATGCATCATGGAGGGGGGGAGGGGGGGGGCTGGGGCTGTAATTGATTATGATTGTCAACATATTTCCATATAGCCAGTGCTGCCTGTATAGCATTTGCTATTTTGATTCTAGTATTCTAGTTTGTGATTGAATATACAATTCTGTATGCATGGAATTTCAACATAAATGCAATTTGTTCAATTTCTAAGCACTAGATCTAAAACACAGGGCCACACCTCATTTTACTATATGTTTAAAAGCTGACCCATATAGCAGCATAACTAGAACTATCAGTTCATAAGTTATTGGTGACCTAGTACTTGAGCCATTTCAGACGAAGCATATTGCCTTCCATTCTTGATCCTTTGGTATAAGAGCACCAGTTAACCTTTCGTTTCAGTCTACCTGGTTTAAGAACTTTAAGTTGCTGCACTATGATATTGTGCAGAATGCAGCTAGAGGCTTGACATACCAAAAAGCTGTACAGGACAGTACAGCTGTGATCACTGTTGTGACTGAGCAAGACTTGCTAGTGAAGGGCATTACAAACTGGAAGGAGAACACACGTTGCTTTTCCAAGCATGAAAGCTGGTACGTCCACAAGGTCTGTGCTACTTCCCATGCTTCATATTGCATGCTATTATTACAAAAAAGACAACAATTTCCAGCAAGTTGAAGTTTCATTCATTGCACTGCCTTTTATGGATGGTCTTTATAAACATGCATGTTCAAACAGGAACATAAGAGAGATAGTCAAGAATTGAATTAGAAAAAGTGTTAAATAAGATCTTAGTGGTCAGCTTGGTGAGGGGGGGGGGGGGGGGGGGGGGGGGAGGGGGGGGGGCAGCAGGTTAGCTATATCAAAATTCAAGTAACACAGTCAGAGATGTTCTAAGTGTCGTTGAAATACCTTAATGACCTTAACTCAAAATCATCCACCTCCACTGCCTAATTAACCAAAAAAGTTAAGGTTAATTAAATGAGCACAGACCAAATTTTGGGAGTAGGGTGGCTCCACTGAAAGACCCTGCTCCAGCTGCATTACCAGCTGAGTATAGGCAGTGTTCTCATCCAGGCCTTCAATGTTGGTCTCACTGGAGTTATTGCTCACAGTCTTGTACAAGGTGTTGGGTTCTTGTCTTTTGCTGCCACTTGGTAAAGGGAAGTAGGCCACAGTGTACTGAGTGATGAAGCCACGTGCTTCAGACAGAGTCAGCCTGGTCCAGGACACTGTCATCATGCTGCCAGAGCTCCTCAATGCCTTGATATTCATAGGTGATATACTTGGTTCTACAAAATATTGATATATGATATATGCAGCACCTACTAATGTGACTGAGATATGAATGGAAGGCCTTACCAAGTTCTCTAGTGAAAACTACTGTAGAACTGAGTCCTGCCATGTTCACAGCTGCAACACTGACATTGTAGGGGACACCAGCAACTACAACATTATCAATCACTCAGTCATTCACTGTAATACTTATTATGACATGCATCCACTCTCTCTCCTACCTATATAGCTGGGTAGCTAGTCACCTCTCCATCACTAATCATATACTCTGTTACTGATCCTCGTGCAAGGTCATTGATCCTGACCAACAAGGATGTGATGACTCCATTTGGCACAGCAGGAGGAGACCAGGAGATGATCAGAGTAGAGTTACTAGGAGATGTTGTAGCTAATCCTCTGACAGGTCCAGACTCTGTATAATATCAGATGATAACATATTCTATATATACTATTAACAGCAAGTACATCATGTTTAACTCACTGCTGTCACTGGTTGTAAATGGCATTTATGCACTTGATTTTCCAGTACTATCCAACTAATTTCTGCAGTGTATGACATAGTTATAATCTGTGGCTGGGGCCAGTGAGATTAGTGGTATAGAGTAGGTCAGACGTCCAACATCAGCAGTCACTGCTGAGCTCCTATCTTGTGGTCCTGAAGTAGTTCCATACACCACCACACAAGTCTCTTTTTGCATGGAATTAAAAGGCCCCACAAACATCCACTGAACAGTCACTCCGGATGACTTGTCTGAGAACCTAGATGCACCACACCTCTTGCCCTCAAGACCATGGTAAGACCAATACCACTAACCTCACTCTCTCTCTAGAGCTTGTTAGGGATTAAAGAACAATAAAACAATGGCACATTAAAAACATATAACAATAAGCACAAATCACTAGTAATCTATCTCGTTCGATGATAGACTTACTCAGTCTTAATTGTCTTTATTAATCGTTCGCTTTCTTTCTTTCTTTGTTCTACAACGTGATTCCCACAGGTTGTTTCTCCTTTCCCAGAGATGTCAGAGGCAGTTGTCAGGATGCTCCCTGACACTTCCAAATCGTTCAAGTGAGAGCCATGCTCTCGTGATAGGCCATCAGCATTGGCATTGCGTGTGCCAGGCTTGTGTATAATCTTGTAGTTGTACGGTTGCATCAGTAGAGCCCATCGTGCTAGTCTTCCATGGCTATCTTTCAGTCATGACAGGTATGTCAATGGATTGTGGTCAGTCTGGATCGTAAATTCGGTACCCTCCAGATAAACGCGTAAGTGTCTGTTTCCTTCGATAACCGCCAGGGCTTCTTTCTCGATGGTCAAATATTTCCTCTCCTGTGGAAGAAGTTTCCTGGATGCATAGGCGATTGGGTGTTCATCACCCAACTCATCAATGTGGGCAAGAAGAAAACCTATGCCACTATCAGAGGCATCAGTTTGTAAGATAAATGTATGCCAATTAGGTGTGGGGATAGAACTGGGTAATTGGTGAGAACTGTTTTCAATTTCTGGAAAGCCTGTTTGATATGCTCATTCCACTCAATTAAGTTGGGTTTATCCTTTTTAGTATGGTCTGAAAGAGGAGTGGCTATAGTCGAGAAATTGGGTATGAATTTTCTATAGTACCCACACAATCCCCAAAAAGCTCTCACATCCTTTTTAGTTGTTGGTTGCCTAAAGCTTTGTACGGCTTGTACCTTAGCTAGCAAAGGCTGTACTGTTCCTTGCCCCACAATATGCCCTAAGTAAACACATGAGTTACATGCAAACTTGCACTTTCAATTTTTGATTGTTAATCCTGCTTTTCGAAGTCTCTCAAAGATGTCCTTGAGATGTGTGAGATGTTCATCCCAAGTATGGCTGTGGATAATAATGTCATCGAGGTATGCCGCGGTGAAGGACTGAGTTCCTTCCAGCACATGATGCATTAGTGTCTGGAATGCAGAGGGTGCAGCCATGAGTCCGAAGGGCTTGGTACGGAACTGAAACTTTCCGCACGGCGTCACATATGCTGTCTTTTCTTGGCTAGATTTAGCCACTGGTACCTGCCAGTACCCTTTCGTCAGATCTAAAGCTGTTATGAACTTAGCCTTCCCCACATCATCAATTAGATCATCTATATGTGGTATAGGATACGGATCTACCTTGGTTACTAAGTTAAGCTTCCAGTAGTCAATGCAGAGACGCTTGTCTCCGTCCTTCTTCGTTACTAGAATAGCTGGGGCTGCCCAAGGACTTTAGATGGAATGATAATACCCATCTCCAACAACTCTATTATTTCTCTGCGTAAATATTCGTGCGATGCATGTGGTAGTCTGTAGGGGGGTAGTCGAATCGGACTTGCATCACCCGTGTCAATTACGTATTCCACCAATGTCGTAAGTCCTGGCTCATCACGAATAACGTCAGCAAACTCCTGCTGCAGTTGTAAGAGTTCTTCTGTCTGTGAGGAGGTAAGAGCAATGTTATTTTCCTGTGATTGAATACCTTCTGTAGTTTCCTCTTCAATTATGTCATCAACAGATATAAATACTGCTGGTGCTGGTGAATGCCACGTCTTCAACCCATTCACATGGAAGTTACGTAGTTGTTTCTGTCGTTGGCCCATGTCAACTTCATATGTTACATCGGTCACCTTGCGTGTGATTTGCATCGGACCCCTCCATTCGTTTTCCAGCTTGTTTTGCTTCCTGTGTTGGAAAACCAAGACAAAATCACCAATATCATATGACTTACTCACAGCCTTTTTGTCATAATAATATTTGTGTTTTTCTTTTGCATCGGTTTCATTTGCAGCAGCCAACTCCCGCACTGTCTCCATCTTCTCTCGAAGGAGTTGAAGGTACTCGATTACAGGTCGACCTTCTTCTTCTGCCTCATTGGTCCACAGCTCTACCAACTCATCCAGTGGTGTCCTCATCTTTCTGCCAAATAAAAGCTCAAACGGCGAGTAACCCATTGATTTGTGGGTTGTCCCACGGTAAGCCCACAATACATAGGATAGACACTGATCCCATTCTAACCCATGTTTTTGAGTTAACTTACGAAGCAGACGCTTCAGGGTGGAGTTCCATCTTTCCACCATCCCATCAGTTTGTGGATGACAAGGGGATGTCTTGATCTGCTTTATTCCAGACCTCTCACAAAACTCTCTCATGGTTTTAAAAATAAAATTTGACCCATTATCGGTGAGTATTTCTCTTGGCACCCCCAATCTAGCAGTGAGCTCCACTAGACAGTCAATTACTGATTATGTGGTCATGTTTCATAGAGGAAACGCCTCTGGCCATTTTGTTGCATAATCTTGTACTACAAGTACATATTTGTTACCTGCTTTCGTTCTTTTTAGGGGCCCAAAGATATCCATCGCTATGGGGTCGAATGGATTCTTGATGATTGGCAGCGGATAAAGCGAAGCTCTCTTCAAGGTTGCCGGGGCAGCACGCTGGCACTCTGGAGAGAATTTACATGCTTCTCTTACGTCTACGGTCATATCTGGCCAGCTAATCCTCTGTCGGAGAGTATCCAGAGTTCTTGCCTCTCCAAAATGTCCCGCGGTTGGGGAACAATGTGCAAGCTTCAGCACCTCTGTCCTACAGGATTGAGGAACAACTAACAAATTAGTATCCCCTTTTTCGTACGGTCTTCGCCTTAGTATCCCCTTCTCCCAAAACACATCACCATCCTTAGCCTCCTCAGCCTCCTGTCTCCATTTCTCCAATGTAGGGTCTGTTGCTTGGAGAGAGCGTAGCTGGCTAGGGGTGACTTGTTCCGGCCATAGAGGATCTTCTGTAGCCTTATCTGGGAAACAACGTTGGGTTGGGACAACATTTAATTCATCATCAAATTTGTACATGTTACCCAAACTTGACTCTTCCTCTTCCAAAGGTTCTAGAGTCTGAATGATTGCTTCATCCTGCTTCTGTTGCGACTCTGCGGCTTGGTTCTCTTCCTGCTGTTGGTTGTGTCCAGCTCTTGTGGTCACCATGGCCACATCAGGAGGTCTCACTTATTCCGTTGGTTGAGTCTCCTCCTTGACATTATCCTGAAGCATCTCTCTGAGTAGCTTCCTGAAGTGTGGAACATCTTTCCCCAAAAGCATGTCCACATTGATGTGAGGTGATACACCCACTGCAAGCTCGTGTGTCTTCCCGTCTATCGATTCTCGCGGCAGGGAACCAAGTCTTTCGAGAACTAGCAGAGGTGTAGGGTATTTTCCATCCTAGTCGGTCTTTGCTGTCGATGCACCTCGGATGTACTATGGATTTCGAGCAGTCTGTGTACAGTAACGCCACTACAGACTTGCCGTTGACCTTGGCCATTCTTGTCCAAGTCGGTTGGATGTATGTGCTGTGTCCAAAATTGACACTTTCCATTTTTACTCAACAATCTTTTCGAAAATGTCCTTTTTTTCCGCATCTGAAATATTCTATCTGTTTCAAGTCCCTACCAGGTGGAGAGTAGACACCTTTATTTGGATGCTTCTGCTCCGGTGGTCTTGGGTGATTCCGAATGTGCCTAGGTTTCGGTCGAAAACTCTCTCTCTGGTCGGATTTCATTGGTATTCCTCCTCCTTGTTATCTGACTGGACAAATAGCGTACAACAGCCTCACCCAGTTCCTCATAAGTGTCGGGGTGCAACCGTCGCATCTGCCCCTCCAACCACCCTGGAAGACGCTTTAGTGCTAGCTCATAGAGCATAGTATCTCGTTCAGTCTTGCTGGAGGAGTCCAACCAGGACTGTTTGTATGACCTGAACCATCCATCGGGGTTAGTTCCGTCGAATGTCTGGTCAAATACCTTGGCTCAGTATGTTTCAGAGGTCACCTTGTAGATATTCAAGAGGGCTTCTTTGACCTGCTCGTAATCGGTCTGACTCAGTGCTGGCAGAGCTGCCACTGCCGTCAACCCTTGACCAGACAATGAACCCCTTAAGTAGTTCGCCCAATATCGGGCTGGCCAACCATTTGCGCTGGCTGTCACCTCGAACATTTTCAGGTATGCACCCATATCGTCGGTGCCTTCAGTAAACTTCTGCAAGTTTATCTTGGGAGTTACTACTGCTCCTGAGGGTGGAGGAAATTGTGAGGATAGGAGCTGAGCCCAACGTTCTTCTTGACGTTCTTGACGTGCCTGCTCGCGCTCCCTTCGTTCTTCCTGTCACTGCCTTTCTTCCTCCCTCTGTGCCTGTCTTTCTTCCTCACGCTGAAGTCTTTCTTCCTCCCTCTGTACCTGTCTTTCTTCTGCTTGAACTAATCGCGTCATCAACAGCGTTCCAGATATAATAGGTTCTATCAGCTTCTTCTGCCATACCATCCCTAGGAATTTGTAAAATACTCCCACTCCAAAATTGACGGTCTTCTCCTGGCCGCACTCATTCGTGAGACATGCTCGCGGGTTGCATATATACAGAACACAATTAAGATAATGTCGCTCTAATAAACGACAAAAGAAAAGGATACAACAGAAATATGCACTGTCCCTAGGGACTAACACTGTATGATATCCTAGGGTAGGGTTTTGTTTCACAGGCTCCTAGATATGAATACCCGAGCCGTTTCCCTGCTAATGTAGCAATAGAGAAAAGATAATAGCGCAATGCGATGCTCCGACCAACTAGGAACTCCTGTCCAAGTTGTCTTCCACTAGGATCCAACACTGTTTCGCTAATCCCACCACTGCCACCAAATGTCAGAAACTCTCTCCCTGTGACCTCTTATAAGCCACTAGCAGTTTCTGATGACGCCAAACCCTTGTCTGAGAACCTAGATGCACCACACCTCTTGCCCTCAAGACCTTGGTAAGACCAATACCACTAACCTCACTCCCTCTCTAGAGCTTGTTAGGAATTAAAGAACAATAAAACAATGGCTCAAATGCACATTAAAAACATAATTATAACAATAAGAACAAATCACTAGTAATCTATCTCGTTCGATGATAGACTTACTCAGTCTTAATTGTCTTTCTTGATCGTTCGCTTTCTTTCTTTCTTTGTTCTCTTTTTCTCTTTGCTGTTCTTCTCTTTTATAGATTCTATCACAGTTCACATAGTGGTTTGTGGGTAGTCTGTCTTCTCTGATCTCTGTGGTTTCACACCTTCTGATGTAGGTGAGTAATCAGGTGAGTGATTCCCACAGGTTGTTCCTCCTTTCCCAGAGGTGTCAGAGGCAGTCACAACGTGATTCCCACAGGTAGTTCCTCCTTTTCCAGAGGTGTCAGAGGCAATTGTCAGGATGCTCCCTGACAATGACCCTGTTTTGGTCAAGCCTATACTTCAATTCTTCAACAACAATATCTATTGCTTCATTAAATAGGATCACCAAATGAATGTGGTATCTCCATAATCTAATCTTCTAGGTTGATGTCTTTGATGAGGCAGCACAGGTTGTCAAGAAAAACTAAATGGACTCGGTACATTACATTGTAAAAGTCGTCAAAATGTCATCAGTCTGTCTTTCAAGGGTTTTCACAAGCAATCGGGATGCTATCACTGCTGCTTGTAATGAAGTTTCTTTACCTGCTAGGTAATTGATAACCATTCAGTTGCTGAGATTAAAAACTTCAGACCAAAAAAGGATTTAAATTTTCCCGAAAACCATGAGCATACAAATGCCTACCTTGTTTAACAATTTCAATTGGAATGTCATCAATAGCTTTGGTGCACACTGTCCATCTTGTTGTACAAAGAGGCTTTAACACAACAGGTGATAATCATGCCTGAAGTGTTTGAAATAAACTTGATAGTTTGGGTGAAAATGACTTATATAGTCCCTGATAAAGCTCATGTGCAGAAACTGACTCAAGGTTTTAGGCAAAGGTTAGTACTACAGTGCTAGCAGTTCTTCTTGCTTCTTCTTGCTGAATCTATTTGCTAGATCACTCAGACATCCACTCATTTTAGCAGTACCATCATATGTATGCCTGAGCATGACATTTGCAAATAAGCAATGAATTATTACAATGACCTTCTCAATTGTCAAATGTAATTTTACTCCTTGATGTTTTGCTAGCCTTCACTAGGAATAATGAGGTGCTAAGACTTGCCTGAGCTTGTTACACAATGTGATACAAACCACACCCTGGCACAAACATCTGGCACCTGCACCAGATGTGGAAAAATAAAATATAGTAGATGATTATAATAACTAATAACCAATTAACACCTAAAGAATATGTATAATAAAATTTAAACAAATTATAATAATAATTAAGAAAATATATATAGAAATAAACAACAACAACAATGACAACAATAATAATATTAAATAAACAAATTAAAAAAGTATAATAGTAATAATAGTAATAGTAACAATAGTAGTACGATAATAGTGTAATAATAGATAATATTAATAATAATAATAATAGTAATAGTAGTAGTAGTAGTAGTAGTAGTAGTAATAATAATAATAATATTATTATTAATAATAATAATAATAATAATAATAATAATAATAATAATAATAATAATAATAATAATAATAATAATAATAATAATAATAATAATAATAATAATAATAATAATAATAATAATAATAATAATAGCGGGGAGATGCCTTGTCTGTTTTGGGGTCAGTCGGGAGTTGAACGTGTTAGCTTTTTAGTTATTTATTTATTTATTGTTAATTAGTTAGTATTATTTAGGTATTTTTGTAATTGATTATTATATAAGTATATGTGTTAAAAAAAAATAAAAAATAAAATAAAAATAATAATAATAATAATAATAATAATAATAATAATAATAATAATAATAATAATAATAATAATAATAATAATAATAATAACAGTTGAACGTGTTAGCTTTTTAGTTATTTATTTATTTATTGTTAATTAGTTATTATTTCAGTATTATTTAGGTATTTTTGTAATTGATTATTATATAAGTATATGTGTTAATTAGGTGTTAATGAAAGTGGTATGTGGTGTTTGCTGTTTGCTCAATTATGTAATAATAATAAAAATAATAATAATAATAATAATAATAATAATAATAATAATAATAATAATAATAATAATAATAATAATAATAATAATAATAATAATAATAATAATAATTAATAATAATAATAATAATAATAATAATAATAATAATAATAATAATAATAATAATAATAATAATAATAATAATAATAATAATAATAATAATAATAATAATAATAATAATAATAATAATAATAATAATAATAATAATAATAATAATAATAATAATAATAATAATAATAATAATAATAATAATAATAATAATAATAATAATAATAATAATAATAATAATAATAATAATAATAATAATAATAATAATAATAATAATAATAATAATAATAATAATAATAAATTAATAATAATAATAATAATAATAATAATAATAATAAATAATAATAATAATAATAATAAAAATTAGAGAGAGCTTGAGAATAGAACACCAGCACAAAGAATGATAAATAACTGAATTCCAAAAATATATGGTGGTTTCTTGCGAGTGGTCCCTCAGCAGCCTGGCTATTCAATTCCCCAATCTCGATTCAACCCCTCACACTTGGTGCTTTAAAGTGGTGACACATTCATATTGTGTATGAGTGAACATAGAGTGAATATAATCGTCAAGTAACTAGTGTAAGTCCTCTTGCCTGGGACCTTTCTATTATTCTAGTATGTGATTAAATTCTATGCACATAGTGTTTCCACGTATATATATTTCTTGTGTGCAATTTAGTGGGGTTACCATATTGGGGTCCCGAAAATAATTTGCGGAGAACTAAGTTGGACTGTTGATTTACATTCCTTAGGACATTATCTTTCAAAATAAGCTTCTATACACTTTCAGGAATGTTGGGGAACTCTCGCTAGAGCGTGTTTTTCAAAATGGCCGCCATGGAAACAGATTTTTTTGCAGTTTTTGCAATTTTTCACCCTAAAACTCACCTAAAGCATTTATTATCAGGGTTTTTTGAGCATCTCAACTTACCTGTCACACTTCTGAGATTCACCGAATCCCAGAAAATGCCCAAAATATGTAATTAAAACAAAATTGAGTGAATTACAATGATGCATAATTAACATTTAGTGCTACAAATGGTACTACAGATTTCCACAGCTTCATTGCAATCTTCTTATGCAAATATGAGATGTCACATAATTACAATGTTAATGTCTATTCACGTGTCACTCCTCAGTTGTTATCCTACGCTTCATCACTGTCATCAGAATCTGCCGAATAATCAGTCTGTTTCATTGTCTCGCACTGGTACATCTTGAATATCAGGAATTCTTGTAGGCGAATTTTGTTTTGTTTATCGGTGAAAAATTTACCAAGCTCTCATGTAGAAAGGAGCTCATTTTCAGCTTTGATGAAGACATTCTTACTGCCACCAATACATGCACCAGCTCTTCTCTGGTGTTCACTCTCCTTTATGGTGTTGATGAGATCATAACGGTTGTTTATGAAATGAAACTCTCTAGCTTCTTTGTGTCTATTAACTGCCATGTTGAATATCTTCTCAGCATAGTTGCACCATGTGTATTGCCTACCATCACACGTTTCTCTGTCTTCCTTCAATGGAGTTGCTGAGCACCATATACAACCCATGTCAATGATAACCCTTTGAGCCCATCGAGAAGGATTCTGGACTTCCACGAAAGACATCTTGTCCTGAAGCTTTACTTTTACAACCTTTCTCATGGTTCCATTTGGATTGAAAATAGCCAATGGCATATTTGTCAAACGGTACTCCATAACTGTTCCCAGCTCCAGTTTTGAATGCTGAGCGACTTTGAACAAATTTGCCATCGCCTGATTGTCCATCTCCATGCTCATGTTGTTTGAGGATGTTGTTGTGGATGGGGAATGTAAGAAGGTAAGCCGTTTGTTCTTCTTGATCGGATCCATCAAAGGCTTTTCATTTGAAAGAATGCACTGCTTGTAGAAATCACAAGCAATCTTTTCACCATCAGCATTGGCGGACATGAAATCATGCACCATGTCTGGAGAGGCAAGTTTTCCAGATTGGAGAGACTGTAGGGTGTTGTTGGAAGGATCAAATGGGTCACAGCTCCACTCGTCAATGCATGTGTTCATATCATGGACAGTTTTTTCGTCCTTAGATATCCGAGCCTTCGCATTTTCATGGTGAACTTCCCATTCCTGGCAATTGGTGATTGAAGTCAGTGTGCTGTGTGCAGCTGAAATGTAGTTGGCAGTCTGGTTGTGAGTATTAACCATTGTTCCAACCGGATTTCAACTTGCTCCCTCTATTCATCTTAATCTCAATTGTTTGGTATGGGGGAAGGCCAGAGAAAGGTTTCCCAGTCAAAGAAAAGGCGAAATGACCAGCTTGCAGTCTCTTCCTCTCCCAAGCTCTTCATACTACTCCAGTAAAGAGGTAAGTAGTAGGAATAGTGGGTGTTAACATAAATAGTCACCCATGGCTGCATTAATCTCAGTGAATGGAGATAACCAAACCAGTCTTAAGAGCGTATTGAATGGTAGTTGAGAAGAAGGATCTCCACCATTTCCATGTAGGACATCCAGTACATACCCATGTCAGACTTGGAGTCAGTGCTCTCTCTACAGATGGACTGTACCAAGTTATAGAATTCTAGAATTTCGCTAGCAACACGCTTCCGTTCCACTTGATCTCCTTCAGATTTCCTCAAGATCCATATCCATGAGGTTAGAGAGTCTCCAAACAGCGTCGGACTAAGCGCCTGGCAAACATCTCATATGTCAGTTTGTGGATCGGTAAGCACCGTACATAATGTTTCCCCTTCAAAGCTTGATCCACTGATCCAGCTTCTATCACACCAGCAGTTACAAGCAGATCATCTAATCCGGATACCTGAAATCGTTTGTAGATTGTTTCCATGTATGTACATTCGATATGGAATGCACCAAGGAAACTTCTGGTATCGCTCTGGATGTTCATTCTTGATTTCCATGATCAGTGCATATACTGGCTGGTCCCCAGTAAGGCTCATGAAAGGCATTGCTTTAAGCTGAATGGTGTCCACATATTTATCCATTGATTCTTTGACCGTGGATTTATTGGGTGGTGATGGGAATGTGAGATGATAATATACCTTGTTCTTCATCATGGGATCACTGAGTGTTGAATAGAAACCTGAATAGGCACCAGTCTTCTGACTCCAACTGGTTGATCTTTGCCAGATTTATCAATTCTCACCATTGCATGGAGAAAACATCTATTTCTTTGCATCAAGGTATCCCCTGTTAGCGAAAAATTTATATCCATTGGCTTAGGGTTGCCACGCTTTATGGTTTTGTATGGCAGTACCCTCGTCTTCTCTATGTGAAGAGAATGCCAGATTGCAGCATTGTCGGGGAAATTTACCCTCTCCTAACTAGGTCTTACTACCTCAGTCTATTAATGTAATCAGAAGTAGGCGGCTCCTGCTCTACTCCAGGGTAAACTCTCCGTTGTCGCCCAAGCACTAACTCCTGACTATTGGTTCGTCAGCTAGTCTACTTGTGACCATCGTCTCTCCAGTTTCTTCCTCCTTTGAAGAACTGGTCCAGACCCTGTAGTTCCCAGTATAAGTATTATTGACAGTCAATAATCTTATATACTACAGCACAATCATACATAGAGAAATACAAGTATCTTACTACTCGAGTTCACTTCTCAGTTCTCTAGTTCTCTAGTTCTCCGTTCATGTCTGTGGTTGCGGTTGTTGTGAGTCCCTCCTTTTCAGGGTTGTGTGTTTGTGGCTTCTGTCGTGTGGCTTCTCTGTTGACTGTCTAGGGAGTTTTGGTGGGTTCCTGTCAGGGAATAAGAATGACTGTTCTTTCCCTGACAAGCATCAGGTGTATGGTTAGCTTGTTCCTAAGACAGGTATCATCATCTCTCCGTCGAATTATATCCTCTGGTTGGAGTAACTGCATATTGGTAACATGAGTGGTGTTTCCACCTGGAAATAGTAAATAACACACATGGTAATACTTCACACATGGTAATACTTTTAGGGCATGTTAATTAATACTGATTCCAGTTAGTTAGAATCCTACCTGTCAGAGTGTCTTCTCTGAAGTCATCATTATCTATCTGTAGCTCCTGGAAATCCATCTGCTATTTCTGCTGGGCAGACTGGATTCTGTAGGAGAAAATATCAAAACCCTATAAGCGTAATGTCTTTGTTTTGTTGGGAAAGTGAGACATACCTCTATTGTGTTGTGAGCCGTCCATGCAGCGTATAAGTCCAGGGTGTCCTTATATGAGATTGTAACACCGAGTTTCTTGAGTTTATTTATTAGCTTACTTCGGGTCATTCGGGTCATTCCATGGATAGTGATTGCTGTAAGCACCTATATAAATGCAAACACAAATTTTAAAAGTTAAGCACTTGGGAAAATAAATGAACATATACCTGTAGGTGTGTTCGTTTTCTGGTAATGTGTGAGAGAAGTAAATCACTCAGCATGCAGATTTGAGGATCGTTACAGCTTCCTGTGAAATCATGCTGATTTGGGTCTTGTAGCCAAGTTAGAAATTTTCTGAGTTCCATTGAAGGTCAACCGCCCTCATTCATATGGTCTGGATGAGGGGGCCATGCAGGCAATGATATCTCTGCTGCTTTGTCTCACAATCACTTTGCAACTATTTGGACTAACTTGTCATCTGGTATGCCCCACTGGTTGATGGCAGCTTCAATATAATTATGTGCCTGCCGTGGATTTATTATAGCAATGAGTGATTGGTTCCAATGGAAACGAGTGTGGGATCCAAGACGATCCTTGAAATGTCCTTTGAGCAATCTTTTCAAGCTAGACCCATTTCCACATTTCGGAAAATTAACATTCTGTCATAATCAGACAGAAGGCCTGATAGCGTTCTTGGCTCACAATTGTCAGGATTCCACATGGGAAAAAAAGCATTTCTTTTTCTGGATATGAATGTCTTCAGATGGATTAACCTCTTTGTAGGACTTTGTGATATATTTGTCCCAGCACGATTTGTGATAACGTACCTCCTTGGCACAAAACTCATTACTTTCACCAATGAATGCCAGAATTCTGGTTCGCATGACTTCATCTTGTAGGCTGCCTTAAACTGGTTCCAGGCACGTTTGTGTGAGAGAATGAGAATATAAAAAAGACAATATGCAATTTCATGGTGTCATCTAATTTGGTTAGACATTATAAACTACAAATATATTTACCTACACATTTAACACACCTGAGTCATCAGGCACAGGTGCCCCTTTGAGCGATCTGGGTGACGAGTGTCGCCGGATTTGAAATACCAAATGCATACATGTTTATCATGTATTGGCCCAGTTGTTGCACGTGTTCTCAGGCTACATGGCACATATTTGGCTCTGGTTGAGTCTTGCTGCTCCTCTTTCTGCCTTGTCTTGTCTTTGCACCGCATGGCCTGATGATTCCTCCATTTATCTGCAATTTTTATTTTGCATGCTTTGTGCATGAACTTCTGCCTTGGACCAGCAATCAAATTTACTGCATTAAATATACTCCCAAATGTATCCAAATTCACCCAGGCTTTGGCAGTCACTCTCAAATTATCCCAAGATACAAAATCTTGTATTTCGAGCAAATCATCTTCTCTGTCCTCTTGCTCGCACAGAATACAAACAGTTTGGTGTTTCCTCTTGCAGCTTCCCTCCACTGATAGTGGCGTCAAGAGCGGCTTTGATGCTTCCTGGTCATTCATTATTTGAACTAATCATTGCAATGAAAGATTCATGGCTCCTGTAGCTTATATACCCAGTCCTAGTGTTCTAAATATATTACACAGTAGGGAACAATCTAGATCTATCACATTAGCTATCACTCTAACAGTGGTCAGTTTTCACATGCCACATGTAGTTTATTTACCATATCCAACGTTGCGCAATAATGACCAAGTGTAGGATGTTGACTGAAGAGACATATGTGTGCATATGTGAATAGCCATAAGGTATTTATGCGTAATTGTAATTCACCCAATTATATAATATTTTGAGCATTTCTGGGATTCTGTGAATCTCAGAAGTTTGACAGGTCGCTGAGATGCACAAAAACCTCAGAGTAAATGTTTTAGGTGAGTTTCTGGAAGAAATATGGCAAAAACTGTTGTTCAAGCCTTGCAGGCTGAACGAAGAGAAAGAACAGAATAAGAAAGACCTGATTAGTCTGCAGCAGGATCCTGCAAGAATCATAGTCACACATCCATCTGCATTTAACACCTAATGTTCCTTCACCACACACAATTTCATTATGCATTCCATTCACTTCCATATATGGTATTCTATGTCCTCACACTCTTTCCCAACCAATCACTGACCTCCAGCAATATGTGCCACTCCTTCCAACCCTTGTCTATAAAGGGTCCTCCATCTTCCTACCTTACCAGATTTTGACTTTATGTGCTATTTTCGTGATTATCTCCTGGCATTAGTTTCATTGTCTAATGTTTGAATATTCTTTATGATTTACAAGTATTTGCTAGTATCTGTTTGAGTAAGTAATCATTCACCCCGAGGATTTACGACCCGTCGGTCTCAGCAGGGAAACACAAATAACTTCACGGGCTTTCTCTGAAGTGGAAAATCTAATCCTTATTTTCAGGGATCGGTCCCAAACATTGGTCCTTCGAGCCGGATTCCAACCTACCAGTCAACATGTCACTGGATGCTTCTAGGAAAAGCCGCTCTGGTCAAATCGGAGTGGTAACCAGAGAATGGAACCGTTTCAACGCTCTCGAGTCAGAAGATCCTTCAACCTATGATGTGGTCTTACTGGAACAGAAGCTTCAGCGGCTTACAACCAAGTCTGAAAAGTTCTATGAAGTGCATCAAACAATCTGCGCCTTTGGGCCAGAGGAGATCAACCAGGATGAGGAAGACATGGTCGCAGATCAATTTGAGGAGAAGGTAGAAATGACAGGAGCACTCCTCAGGCGCCTGGTGGCCCTCAGCCTGGGATGGGCCCAGGTTACGGATCTGGGAAGGGGCCTGAGGACCCTAGCTGAAATCAGAGACGCTCATCCAGAGAGGAATTTCGCAACCTCTCACAAGCGCCTTTCTGATTCCTTTGCGAGTTTGTGTGAACTTGTCCGAAAATCAACCATTCATGCAGGCCATCCTCTGCGGGGGGAAATCTCTACGCTCGAGGCTCTTCTGGTTTCTCTTTCTGGAGAGGAAGGGGGACCATCGCCTGTCTTTCCAATATCCGAGTCTGCTCCAGCTCCATCTCGTCCACGCAATGTCTACCTACCCAGGATTCAGCTCCCTCACTTTGATGGGGATATAATGAAATGGGCTACTTTCTGGGACCAGTTCGAGGACACAGTGGACAAGCAGCCTGATCTATCATCAACTCACAAGCTGACCTACTTACGGGATGCTATCAGAGACCCAGAGACCAACAAGCTGCTCTACAGACGAGCGACACATCCAGGACTGTACGATGAGTTAGTCACAATTCTCAAAAGACGCTTTGATAAGCGTCGGATCATCCACGCCAAGTACTGCCGGACTTTCCTGGATCAGAGTCCAGTCAGGGCCTCCAGAGAAGAGATCAACCGGTTCATAGATGACCTGGAGGACACAATCTCTGGGCTGAAGACTTCAGGCCAGTACGACATTGGGTCCTGTCTGACATCCTTATCCGTCTCTCGCTTTCCCAAGACCTTACAAGTCGATTGGGAGATGTACACCAAGGACAAAGGGGACGTTCCACCGATTGAGGAGTTCTTGGAATTCCTGGGGAAAAGATCAGATGCTCTGACTGGTTCTGACTGTCAAGAAGAAGACAGCAAACGGGAGGCCAGAGCAACAGAGGCAACCACTAAAAGACCAGGCTCCAGACCGGAGCGCACGACTCAGACGCCACAATGGCACAAAGCTGCTCTCCATGCCACAACCTCATCACCTTCTGCATCCAATCTATTCAGGTATGAGTGTGTACTCTGTGCCCCAGACAGGCATCAACTGTATATGTGTTCTAAATTCAATACCATGAGCATTCCATCCAGGGTAGAACATATGAAAACCCACAAGCTTTGTTTTAATTGTCTTGCCCCAGGGCATAAGACTTCTGAATGTCGTAGCACTAACAGGTGCAGAGCTTGTTCTGGAAAGCATCATACCATGGTGCACAGAGACCCATCACCTGGTACAATAACAGCGGCCACAGTCAACAGCGCCACATCTCCCAACTCTTCAGCCACTCATGACAGTCTGCTGATGACCAGCCAAGTGCTACTCCAAGGGACTGGTGGTAGAAGGGCTGTGGTAAGAGCACTATTAGATACTGGAGCCACTCTATCTCTCATCTCTTCCAGGGTGGTACAGAACTTGAAGCTGCCTACCAACGCCACACATGTGACAATCACTGGAGTTTCAAAGCTTCCAGTAGAATCCACCAATACTATAGCGACTTTATCCTTTTCCCCTGTGCAGGCAAATCAACCATCCTTACAGCTCAATGCAGTGGTGGTGAAAGACGTGACCAGTGACTTGCCGTTGCAGAGGGGACCAGACATCTCTAAAATGCCTCACCTAAAGGATCTGAAGTTGGCAGACCCTCACTTTCGTCAGCCAGGACGGATTGACCTACTACTGGGATTCAACATCCTCGACAAGATCATGAAGGGTGAGCACAAGGTTGGACCTGAGGGCACTCCTTCAGCCTGGGACACTATCTTCGGATGGACAATCACAGGTCCGTATCAGGTAACTGACGATCAACACGCTGTCATCGTCTCATCAGTCCACCAGTCAACGGTGCTCGACTCCTCAGACAAGCTGCTCACCAGATTCTGGGAGATAGAAGAACTCCCATCAGAGGCAGTAGCTCTCACTCCTGAAGAGGAGGAGGTAGAAGAACACTTTTCTAAAACACATGTATATCTCAAATCCTCATGCAGGTACCAAGTCACCCTTCCTAGAAAAGCCAGTATCCCACCTCTGGGAGACAGTAGACAGCAGGCACTCCAGAGGTATCGATCCAATGAGAAAGCGGTTCTCAGGAAGGGGACTTGGACAGTGTTTCAAGCAGTAGTCCAGGAATACCTTGATCTAGGACATGCTCAGCTGGTTCCACCTGACTCTCTGCAGTCGTCAGCAGAATCCTTTTACCTTCCAATGCATTCCGTTTACAAGGAGTGCAGCACCAGTACCAAACTGCGTGTGGTCTTTGATGCCAGCGCGAGATTATCCACTGGCATATCCTTGAACAACACACTTCTCATAGGCCCCACACTCCATCCTAATCTCGATACTATTCTCTTGCGTTTTAGGACATATCCTGTGGCCATCACTGGTGACATCTCGAAAATGTATCGGGAAGTGGAGCTCTCGGACCAGGACCGAAGACTTCACAGATTTCTTTGGAGGAAACATCCTTCCGACCCAATTGGAGATTACGAGATGACTCGGGTTACGTTCGGAGTCGCTGCTTCTCCTTACCTAGCTGTGAAAGCCTTACAGCAAACTGCATCCGATCATGGTCATGATCACCCTAGGGCAAGTTGTCATGTTTCGTCGTCATTTTATGTGGATGATTTACTGGGGGGAGCTAGCTCACCCGAAGGGGCCCTTGAGTTGCAAGAAAGCCTTAGACAGCTGTTAGCGAAGGGAGGATTTGACTTGTGCAAATGGAGGAGCAGCTCTCCATGGGTGATCGACCATATAGACCCGAGCTTAAGGGAAAAGATTCCTGTCAAAAACATGACAGATAGCTACTCATCACCTCATCCCAAGGCTTTAGGCTTACAGTGGGACTCAGAGATGGACACCATGTCCACTTCTCTCAATCTCTCAACCCATTTCACCCCAACCAAACGGGGAGTGATAGCAGACATTGCTAAGACCTTTGATGTACTGGGCTGGATATCCCCCAGTGTGATCGTCATGAAGATCTTGTATCAGGAGTTATGGGGGGAGGAGTTAGAATGGGATGAAAAAATCCCTGAAAGGTATCAGACTAGGTATGAGTCATGGAAGAAAGAACTTCCCTTGCTAGCGAGCAGGTGCCTGCCAAGATGCTATTACCGTGTGAATGTCCCACATGCCTCAGCTCAACTACATGGCGTTTCCAATGCTTCAGAGAAAGCATATTCAGCTGTGGTCTATCTCAGATCCACTTACCAGAACCATTCTCCAATAGTCTCTTTAGTTGCTTCTAAGACTAAGGTTGCCCCGTTGAAGGCATTGACCATACCTAGGTTAGAGCTGTGTGGAGCCAACCTGTTAGCCAGACTCATTACAAGAGTCAGAACTGCCTTAGACTTCCCAATCAGTGCTGTTACGGCATGGTGTGACAGTACAATAGTGCTTGCATGGTTGGATGGTAACCCCAAACGTTATCGTACATTTGTGGGCAATAGAATATCTTCTGTTCTGAAGCAGGTGCCTCCTGAAGCTTGGCTTCATGTGCCTACCAACCATAACCCTGCTGATTGCGCCTCCAGAGGCATGATGCCTGGAGAGCTGCTGAACCATGAGCTATGGTGGAAGGGCCCCGCCTGGCTGGCAGTTGACCCGATCAAGATTCCCTTACAACCGTCTCTGGCATCAGCTGACACTCCAGAGGTGCGTGGGCTGACCTGTACCTTCTGTGCTTTAGTACCATCCGAGTGGATGGAAGGTAGATTTGAGTCTTACCCTAAAACTTTAGCCATCCTTGCATGGTGTTCTCGCTTCACCAGCAACTTGCTTGCCCTCAGGAACAACCAGCCGACGATCACTTCACCACATCTCTCTTCCAACGAGATCTGCCGAGCCGAGCAGTTTCTTTTCCGACAGTCGCAAGCGAGATCCTTTGCTGCTGAACTCACCCAGTTGGCAAGGGGTAAATGTGTGTCTCATAATAGTGTGTTGTTGTCCTTGTCACCTACACTTGGTCAAGATGGGCTCCTCCGTGTGGGAGGTCGCCTGTCCCACGCTAACTTGAGCTTATCTCAAAAACATCCCATCATTTTATCTAGCAAGGCCACTGTCACTGCTCACCTGTTCAAACATGATCATGTGTCTCTGGGTCACTGTGGACCCACTCTGCTGCTAGCTTCCACAGGAACTAGACTGCATGTGATAGGAGCCAGGTGCTTGGCTCGCTCAGTCTGCAGAAGTTGTGTGACCTGCAGAAGAGCCGCTCCCAGAACAGAGACGCAGATGATGGGGCAGCTACCACAGCAAAGAATTACTCCTAACCCTCCGTTCTACATCACTGGTGTAGACTATGCTGGCCCTTTCATCCTCAAAAAAGGACACACAAGGAAGCCGGTGTTGGTCAAATCTTATATTGCTTGTTTTGTGTGTTTCTCCAGCAAGGCCATTCACATTGAGGTGGTTTCCGACTTAACCACTGAGACGTTCCTGGCAGCCCTCAAGCGTTTCATCGCCCGGAGAGGCCGACCTAAAGAAATACACTCGGACAATGGTACCAATTTCACTGGGGCCAGGAACGATCTGAACGACCTATATCAGATGCTCCGGTCTACTGCTACTGAGTCAGCCATCGCTTCTTATCTGCTATCAGAGAGGATCCAGTGGCACTGTATACCAGAGCGAGCTCCACACTTTGGCGGACTCTGGGAGGCTGCAGTAAAAGCAACCAAGCGTCATCTCAAGCGTGTTGTGGGATCTCAGCGACTCACCTACGAAGAATTAGTTACTGTGATGTGCCAGATCGAAAGCTGTCTGAACTCCCGTCCACTCACTGCCATCAACAGCCACTCCATTGACGGCATCACTGTGCTGACACCAGGACACTTCCTCATCGGAAGAGCTCTTACCTCCTACCCTGAGACTGTTATCAAGACAGATCCCTCCATGTGTAAGAGATGGAACATGTGCCAGGCCATGGTCTTCCATTTCTGGAAAAGATGGTCTACGGAATACCTCCAGCAGCTCCAGTCCCTCTCTAAATGGAAGAAAGCTTCTCCTAACCTGCAGGTAGGAGACATTGTGATCTTGAAAGATGATTCTCTCTTTCTCAATCATTGGCCAATGGCACGGGTGCTAAAGACCTACCAAGGAACTGATAATTTGGTCCGAGTTGTGCTGATAAAGACTTCCACCACTACTCTACGACGACCAGTACACAAGCTGGCTCTACTGCTAAGACCAGAAGCCTCTCCTTCTGCTGAATCTGATGACGCTATCGCCTCATCGGCTGGGGAGGATGTTCAAGCCTTGCAGGCTGAACGAAGAGAAAGAACAGAATAAAGGCATGTCCGCACTGGGACCACTATAGACCTAGATCGGATCTGGATAAGTGGGATCTAGATCTGATCTGGATAAATCCTGTCCGCACTGCAAAAATGAACAACCACAATTAAAAGCATTTTACACCTCCAAGCAGCTGCGTGTCACATGACATGACAGCTGGTATCGCTCACATGACTGCTGCTAGTGTACTTGTACTTCAAGATGGATATGTCCTGGCTCTGTGTGTTCTATCTATATTATATAGCCACTATTGCTAAACAACATCAGAAGAATAGGTGCCAGAGAAGGGCAATAATGCTGAAACAAAGGAGGAGAAGAAGGATGAGGAGGATCATTCAAGCCAGGAATGCCAGGTAAGGAGAATAGCTAATGATAGTAATAATGTCTGCCAGCCAGCAGTGTGCAGCAACAATACAACCTTAAAACATACAGAATGAGAAGCAGAATGCGACTGGCCTGTCTTCTGTTGTGTAGCAGGAAAAGTATCAGCAGCCGAAGAATGTGGAGCAAGCCAAGGAATCAGGAGTGGTGGGAAAATGTGATAGGTGGAGTGTATGGTACAAGTTGGTGGCGTGAGAACTTGAGGATGACCAGAGAAACATTCCTGATCCTGTGTGATAAGCTGAGGCCGTACCTTGAAAGGCAGAGTACACAGTTCAGGGAACCTGTTAGTGTGGAGGCTAGGCTTGCTGTGACCATTTGGCGCCTCGGAACAAATGTAGAGTTCAGGACTATAGCAGCATTGTTTGGGCTTGGACGCTCTACAGTGGGGGAGATAGTTCTGGATACATGCGATATAATAGCCGGTCAGTTGATGCCACATTATGTTAGAATCCCTCAAGGAGACAACCTGAGAGAGGTGGTCGATGGCTTTGAGCATCGCTGGGGGTTTCCTCAAACTGTAGGAGCAATTGATGGATCGCACATCCCCATTATAAAGCCACAAGAAAGTGCGTCAGACTACTATAACAGGAAAGGGTATTATTCGGTCCTGATACAGGCAGTAGTGGATTATCGTGGTGTTTTTATAGATGTCAACATCGGCTGGCCTGGAAAGGTATGGATACAAATAAAGTAATTCCATTTCTTTTGTGTGCTTTTTGTCAAATCTACACACCTGTGCTTCCCTCGCTATTTGCAGGTACATGATGCACGTGTATTTGCTAATTCGGCATTTTATCGCAATGCATGCAATGGGTCGTTGTTTCCCAACTGGACAAAACTATTCAATGGCGTTGAAGTGCCACTTGTGGTTCTGGGTGATCCAGCATATCCACTTCTACCATGGCTGATGAAACCGTACTTGGAGACATCCAGCAGTAAACCAGAAGAACTGTACTTTAATTATAGGCAAAGCAGGGCAAGGATGGTGGTGGAGAATGCTTTTGGTCGGTTAAAGGGCCGGTGGCGATGTCACTGAAGAGAATGGACTCGAACTTGGCAAATGTTCCAAGCATCGTTAGTTCATGCATAGTATTGCACAACGTGTGTGAGATCTATGGTGATCATTGCCAAGATAACTGGCTCAATCGGGAAGGCAGTGCAAGTGCGAGTGTATCAACCTCAGCAGTAAGCAGTAACACCGCTACAGCCATTAGAGATGCCATCAGAGACAAACTATACTAACAATTATTATTAGCAGATCAGAATGGTTTATCATAGTATATAAATTAATTGGAAAAAACAAACAAATAATAATAAGCTATGGTGAAGGTGAATAGTGGTGAGTGAAGTTAGGAGATGAAAAAGTTGGGGTTGGTGGTTGAGATGGGAAAGGTGAAAGGGGAAAAGGTGGGCGGGTGGGAAGAGAAGTGTGGAAAGTGTTAGGAGGGTACGTGGATGGGGGAGGATAATAGTTCATTATTGTACTAAACATGGACATCATGCGTTCCTCATGTCGATCTTCCCTTTCCCTTCTCTTCGCCTCGAGTGCTAGCTCCCTTGCTTGCAGCTCGGCTTCCCTCTCAGCTGCACGCTCCTCCCTCTCAGCTGCACGCTCCTCTGCCTTTTCAAAAATAAGGGCAAGCTCCCTCAGCCCACTGTCCTCATGCCTGCGTTTATGTCCTACACCGGTTGAAAAGGAATAGTTAACACTGTATTGTACAAACTTCTAAACACAAACCTTTTTTTCGAGCTGTCACTGCCTCTCTTCTAGTACCTAATTAAAAAAAGTAATCATTAATATTGTTTACAAAATAAAATAATAACTTGTTACTTCGCTGAGAAGAGGGAATACTTGACGCAGTGGCAGTGGCAGTGTCACTTGTTCCCTCCACATGTAGGCTTGGAGCAGAAATGGCTATATATCAGGTAATGCAAACAAAACGCAATTAAAAAGTTACTGTTAAAATTGAAATCATTACCTTCTGTGTGAGAGGAGTCCTCATCCTCATCCTCATTCTCTGCTTCAGGGGAGGGTCCACTCATATCTAACGATAAATAAACATCGAGTTTTCTACCAATATCTAATCACCAGACTTACCAATGTCAGCCACCACTTGTGATGCCCCTCCTGAGTGCTCCTGCTGACTGCTCTCCACCACAAGAGGGGGGCGAGAGGCAGCCCGACTGCCCAATATGGCATCAATCTCATCGTACATGGGGCATACAATCCTCCCTTTCCCCGACACCTTATTGCCATCCTTCACCTGACAAGAGAGACAGTTTTATAACCACACTGATAAGATCCATCGACCACAGAGCCAAATTAGAAATTAGATCGCTAGTATTTACTAGTAGATAGTTGTAAAACAGCGAGCAAAACCCAAAAGCTTATAGCTAAAATGATTAAACCAGCCAGCCAGCAAAACAAAAAAGCTTAAAATGCTTATGGATATACGGTCAAAACCAAAAAGCTTACCTTCCTATACCGCTGGGTGAGGTTCTTCACTTTTGTTTTACACTGTTGCCACGTCCGCTCGTGTCCAAGGTCTGTCATGGCTTGGGCAATACGTTGGTAAACCGACCTGTTCCTGGCCACGCCATCTAACTGAGCCTGGACATCCTCATCCCCCCAGATTCCTACCAAAGCCTTCGTCTCCTCCCAAGTCCAACCAGCTGCCATTACTCTTTCGTATCGAGGTTCACGCAGTAGCCGCGTCTTTGTCACGTGATAATGCCACACCCACCACATATTTCACTCGGATAGGACCTTATAGCGATCGGATCTACCTACCCCGGGTGGACCAGTCGGATCGCGATCGGATCGTACCCGGAAAAATTTGAGTGCAGTGCGGACAGGATTTATATCGATCGGATGTAGATCGTTGGTATAGTGCGGACAGGCCTTTAGAAAGACCTGATTAGTCTGCAGCAGGATCCTGCAAGAATCATAGTCACACATCCATCTGCATTTAACACCTAATGTTCCTTCACCACACACAATTTCATTATGCATTCCATTCACTTCCATATATGGTATTCTATGTCCTCACACTCTTTCCCAACCAATCACTGACCTCCAGCAATATGTGCCACTCCTTCCAACCCTTGTCTATAAAGGGTCCTCCATCTTCCTACCTTACCAGATTTTGACTTTATGTGCTATTTTCGTGATTATCTCCTGGCATTAGTTTCATTGTCTAATGTTTGAATATTCTTTATGATTTACAAGTATTTGCTAGTATCTGTTTGAGTAAGTAATCATTCACCCCGAGGATTTACGACCCGTCGGTCTCAGCAGGGAAACACAAATAACTTCACGGGCTTTCTCTGAAGTGGAAAATCTAATCCTTATTTTCAGGGATCGGTCCCAAACAACTGTGTTTCCACAAGATATTGGAGAGAGAAACAGTAATGACTATTACTTTAGAATCTCCCAATAGTAATTTATTAATGGACTACTAATCTCATATTTTGTATGTTATAATTAAGTGAATTGTATGACATTATTCAATAGTCCGGACTCTAAATAAACGTTTTTAGTGTGTCACGAGTGTTGCACAGATAGTGAAATCAAGATGTCTTCTTATAATGTCTGTTGTCTTCGGTTGTTAGTTTACTAGTTGATTAAGGACTTTCACGGTTGTTGAAGAGTGAAAGAACTATAACCTTAGGGTATTAAACAAGGTTATAACATTTGGCGACGAGGATTATAATGGATCGACACGGATTATTACGAAAAGAGTTTTCGAGATGGCCGTGCATGGTTCAATGTCTGCCTTTACTTCAGCGAACGAGGACTGGAGAGCCTATGTAGAAAGGCTGGAACAGTACTTCGTAGCAAACAGTGTGACTGAGGCCGACAAGAAGCGAGCTATACTATTGAGTGTTTGTGGTTCCAAGACCTACCAACTCATTAGAGATTTAGTTTCCCCTACCAGACCAGGAGAGATGGCATACACTGACCTTGTGGAGTTAGTTATTAAGCACTACTGTCCCAAACCTTCTGTGATCATGCAGCGTTATAAATTCAATTCTCGAGTTCGTGCTAAGAATGAGTCCATAGCTGATTACGTGGCAGCTCTAAGACAACTCTCTGAATTTTGTGAGTTTGGGGCTACTCTTGACCAGATGTTAAGGGATAGGCTGGTCTGCGGTGTCAACGATGAGAAAGTACAGCAGAGACTGCTAGCAGAAGTTGATTTAACCTTCTCACGTAGCTTACAACTAGCCCAGACAATGGAGACCGCGGAGAGAGATACGCGACAGTTGCAGGGAGCTCAAGGAACCTCTGTCTTGTTCACTCATAGCAAGGCATCTAAGAAGCCTTTTACTACTTCTCGTCTCCAGAAATGTGTTTGTTTCAGGTGTGGTAGTGACTGTCATTTAGCCAATACCTGTCGTTTTAAGAAAGCAGAATGCCGAGCATGCAAAAAGAAAGGACACATCGCCCGCGTGTGTCGCTCGAAAATGGAGTCAAGAGGACAGGATAATTCAAAGTCACAGTATCGTTCGACTAGTACCAATTACGTAGAGGAGGAGCAGTCTAGATTGGTGGAAGATGGTGCTTATGGAATGTACACAGTAACGGACACATCATCCAAGCCATTATTCGTGAATATGAACTTGTGCAGATCCATTGTGAAAATGGAAATTGATACAGGAGCAGCATTCTCTATTGTGAGCGAAGAGACTTACAATGGTATCAAGAGATCGGGAGTGACCTTACCTCTGGAGGAATCCCAGGTACTCTTAAAAACATACACTGGTGAGACCTTATCTGTACTTGGCAGAGTAGTGGTGGTTGCTAAGGTTGACCACCAGGAGGGGGAGCTTCCATTGTTCGTTGTAAAAGGAAAAAGGCCAAGCCTCATCGGGCGAGATTGGTTAGCTAAACTTAAATTGAATTGGCACGAGATTCATCAGTTTAGCATGAATAATAAGGTTGAAGAACTCCTAGCCAAGTTCTCCCCTGTGTTTGCCGATGGGTTAGGTACCTTATTGGGCACTAAAGTAAGGATTCATGTCAAAGAGGGTGCTCAGCCTAAATTCTGTAAAGCAAGGAATGTTCCTTATAATATGATGAAAGAAAAGTTGGAGAGAGAATTGGAACGCCTGGAAAAACAGGGAACCATAACCCCGGTTCAATTTTCAGATTGGGCAGCTCCAATTGTGCCTGTGTTAAAACGCAATGGTGATCTGCGTGTGTGTGGTGATTATAAGCTGACTATTAATCAAGCATATCATATGGAGTCGTACCCCTTACCTCGTGTGGAGGATATTTTCTCAGCTTTGTCAGTTGGTGAAAGGTTCTCGAAATTAGACCTATCACAAGCCTATTTACAGTTAGGAGTGGTGGATGATTGTAAAAAGCTCCTAACTATTAATACACACAAAGGGTTGTTTGTGTACAATAGGTTACCCTTTGGGGTATCATCAGCCCCTGCGATCTTTCAAAGGGTAATGAACAGTTTGTTTCAGGGTTTTGCTGGTGTCTCAGTTTACCTGGATGATATCCTGGTAACTGGAAAAACCACTGAAGAGCACATTGCTAACTTGGAGAAGGTGTTAGAAAAGCTCAGGCAAGCCGGCCTGAGACTTAACAAATCGAAATGTGTGTTCCTAGCTTCAAAGGTCGAGTATCTTGGATATATAATTGTAAAAGCCATTCGAGAGGCCCGTGCTCCGACGTCGGTGACTGAGCTTAGATCATTTCTGGGTATGCTTAACTATTACTCCAAGTTTCTTCCTAATCTCTCGACAAAGCTAGCCCCTTTGTATACCTTGTTATGCAAGGACTCCAGATGGCAATGGACGGAAAAGCAAGAAAGTGCATTTTTACTAGCTAAGCTAATGCTACAGAGTGATTCACTTTTGGTCCGTTATGATCCTCAGAAGGACCTGTTGTTGGCTTGTGACGCATCTCCTTATGGATTGGGAGTCGTGTTATCACATGTTTTGGAAGACAAAACCGAACGTCCTATTGGGTATGCTTCAAGGACTCTCACTGTGTCTGAGAAGGGCTATTCTCAATTAGAGAAAGAGGGATTAGCTATCCTATTTGGTGTCAAGAAATTTCATTCTTACCTGTGGGGTCGATCATTTGTCATTAGATCTGATCGCCAACCACTCTACCATTTGTTTAATGAAAAGGAAGCAATTCCTCCCCTTGCCTCAGCACGTCTACAAAGGTGGGCATTGTCATTGAGTGCATATCAATATCGCATTGAATACAAGCCCGGGAAGTTGCTTGCTAATGTGGATGCATTAAGTCAGTTGCCAAGCCCAGCTGTCACATCCTCTGATTGTCTTAAAGCTGAGTTAAACCAATTGGTTCTTCACCTTGAGTCTACCCCGATTTCTTCCAAGGAAGTGAAACAATGGATTGAGAAAGATCCGCTTCTCTCAAGGGTGAAGAAGTTTGTAATGTGTGGATGGCCGTCGTGAAGCTTGACCGAGAATTTCAACCGTATGAGTCTCGTAAGTTGGAACTCAGTCTTCTGGATGGTTGTTTACTGTGGGGTTCACGTTTGATTATACCCCAGCCTGGTCGGAAATGTTTGCTAGATCAGCTACATGAAACTCATTTGGGAATTAGTCGTATGAAGAATCTGGCAAGAAGTAATTTTTGGTGGCCAGACATGACTTCTGAGATCGAGTTATGTGTGCAGCAGTGCAATGTTTGCCAGGAATCACGACCGCAACCTCCTGTGGCCTCGATGCACCCGTGGGAAATAATAAAGCAGCCATGGAACCGTATCCACCTAGACTTCGCTGGCCCGTTCATGGGTAACATGTTTTTAGTCTTGGTCGATTCTCATTCTAAGTGGATGGATGTGGTGATTATGAGTTCAATCACGTCCACAATCACCATAGAGAAGTTGCAAGGTATTTTTGCTATTCATGGTCTTCCCAAGACCATAGTCACTGATAATGGCAGTTCATTTATGAGTGATGAGTTTCAGAGATTTTGCCAAGTGAATGGTATTCAGCATACGACGTCTGCACCTTACCACCCTTCCACGAATGGGTTGGCTGAGAGGGCGGTGCAATCTTTCAAGCAAGGGTTGAAGAGGATGGAAGGTGGATCACTGCAGTCCAAGCTATCAGGATACTTGTTCAGCTACAGGATAACGCCACACAGTACGACAGGGTTATCCCCAGCCAAGGTTCTGATGGGTCGTCGACCGAGATCCAAGTTAGACTTTGTTCATCCTGACTTGTCAGAGAGAGTGGAATCGTGCCAGCGTAAGAGGACACATGGCAGCACCGGACGGGATCGCGTTTTCCGAGTGGGTGACAAGGTTTTTGTAAGAGATTTCAGGTGTAAAAATGTAACCTGGATGCCTGGTGTTGTTGAGCATGTCACTGGACCTCTATCTTACCGAGTTAAAGTTACCTTGGGAGTCGTACGTCGTCATGTGGATAACATACGTCAGAGACAGAGCGAGTTAGGATCCAGCAATATAAATGGTCAAGTGTCTGGACCTGCAATTGTGTTTCATGATATTCCTGTTCAAGTGCCAGAGACACTGAACCTGTCCCCTGAAGGGAGTGTTCCACATTCCGACTCAGCTGCGTCAGCCGTGGTCAGCTCTCCTCACTTACCCCGTGTTAATGTGGATGATAACAACACTTCAGTACACATCCCTGATTGTGAGTCAACAACAGTACTGCGCAGGTCTGTCCGAAACAGCCCCCCTCCTGATCGTTTTAAGGGATCAGTGTTTTAATTGATAATTATCGTGAATTTGTTATCTTTACTCTCTTATAAACTAAGAAGGGAGGAATGTTATAATTAAGTGAATTGTATGACATTATTCAATAGTCCGGACTATAAAAACGTTTTTAGTGTGTCACGTGTGTTGCACAGATAGTGAAATCAAGATGTCTTCTTATAATGTCTGTTGTCTTCGGTTGTTAGTTTACTAGTTGATTAAGGACTTTCACGGTTGTTGAAGTGTGAAAGAACTATTAAACAAGGTTATAACAGTGTATATAGTGCATGCACATTTCTTTGTGCTCTTGATTCCGTGTCATCAACAGCGTAGACCTTTCCATATAATTAATCTGTGCCTAGTGCACTCGAGATTAATACGTTTCAAATAGTGCATGGTAAAGAACAGACTTGAGCATAGCATTCATCCTGATAGACTAGAGGATGCTTTCAAATATAAATACAGTATTGACCATCACTATGACCTTCCTGTAGAATTTGCCTGTCACTGACCAATTGTAGTATTGTTAATTATTCCTGATGAAGGCAAGAGCATCTAGTCGAATCATCAAGATCCAATTTCAAGTTGATTACTGAGAAGGTTATTGTATTGTCATTTACTTTGGCACAAGTTACTTCCACACTTGCAAAGCTATTCTCAGGTAATTCCACTTGCAACAAACTCTAGCACATTTTGGCAAGCATTTGTGATTTTACCATCAGCATTAAAGAAAAACATTATAAATTAAATTTTGAAGGTCAGGTTTGTGTAAGAAACTCTGGGAGGACTGCTGATAGAAGTGTGCTAATACTCCAAACTGGTGCTACAGCAGGTATGCTAACTCAAAGAGTAAACATTTCATACACTTATCCAGAAACAGACAGCATGGTGGATATTGGTCTCACTAAATTGTGCTGTGTAAGCTTCAGACCCCTCAATCACAACCCCCCCCCCCCCCCCCCCAACCCCCTGGATCTGACCTTAGAATCTAAAGGTCAAGTGAATAGCAAAGTCTTTCCAAGTACTCCAAATGGAAAAGACAAAAGTTGTGGCTACACATAAGGGGGGACAGCTGCATTTTTTATATTTTTTTAATTTTTACTTGTGGTTACAACTTTAGAGCTATGTAGATTCTGCAAACTTCATGGTATGGACTTGATATATAGCTCAAAAGATAGGTCTCTCTGTGTGCTTTCTTTTAATACTAAAATATGTTTCGTAGAATAAATATGGCAAGTTATTAGACCCTAAAGTGGAGGTACCTCAAAAACCTTCATTCCAAAGTTCCCAATCCAGAATATAACTCCAGATTGCTAAGTGCCAAAAAATTGAAATTGGTACGAGTGGCTAGAGAAAGCCCTAGAGCAGGGGTTCTCAACCAGGGGTAAATTTACCCACTGGGGGTAAAAAATGACATGGCATGGGGTAAATAATTGCCGTACCTGATAATTGAATAAGGAAAAGGGAATAATTATAACGCTTATAGACCTCTAAGCAGGTTGGTTTATATAACTTACTTATAATTATTCACGCTATTGCCTTTGGTCTGTGATTGTTTTCATTGTTTTACTAGGACTATATAATTTATTTATTTATCACTATATTTTATGCAAAACCAAGATAATAAATGTGTTTTCTTATCTTCTTGCCTTTACGATGGCTATGCATTTTTTGTATGGGAGTAAGGGTAAATGTCGAAATAATCAGGCTGAGGGGGTAAATGATGGAGGAACGGTTGAGAATCCCTGCCCTAGACCACTCAATCACCCTTTTCATTAGGCGTTAAAATTTTAGTACATGGTCGAGCGCGCGGGTGGAAAATTGATTACGTTGAAAATCAATGCCCTCAATTTTCCACCCACGTGCTCGACAACGTACTAAAATTTTAACGCTTAATGAAAATGGTGATTGAATGCTCTAGGACTTCCTCTAGCCACTCGTACCAATTTCATTTTGCACTTAGCAATCTGGATTCTGGATGGGAACTTTGGGATACAGGTTTTTGAGGACCCTCCTCTAGTAACTTGCCTATAGTTATCTATGATACATATTTTAGTATCAAAAGAGAGCACACAGAGAAACCTATCTTTTGAGCTATATATCAAGTCCATACAATGAAGTTTACAGAATCTACTTAGCTATAAAGTAGTAACCACAAATTTTATTAAAAAATGGTCTTGTCTCCCCATAAGTAGTGCAGTTGGGCATGAACAGCAAAGGTCAAAGTGCAGCGGGACAATCCCTGCCATCTTATAAGGTGGCAGAGTGTGTTAAGCATGCGACTAACACTAACCTTCTCTTAGCTAAGACCACAATGACCACAATGAGGATGAGGATCACAATAATGGCCACCACGCCCGCAACTGCTGCACCAGTAATGGCCCCAACTCCAAATCCTGCAACTCCACCGCCTAATTAACAAAAAAAAGTTAATACATAATGGTTAATTAAATGAGAACATTCACAGACCAAATGTTGGGAGTAGAGAGGCAATTATTACTCCACTGAAGGAGCCTGCTCCAGCACGAGTATTAGCTGAGACTTACACAGCATAGGCAGTGTTCTCATCCAGGCCTTCAATGCTGGTCCCACTGGAGTCATTGCTCACAGTCTTGTACAAGGGGTTGGGTTCTTGTGGTTTGCTGCCACTTGATAGAGGGGAGTAGGTCACAGTGTAGCCAGTGATGAAGCCACATGCTTCAGACAGAGTCAGCCTGGTCCAGGACACTGTCATCATGCTGCCAGAGCTCCTCAACACCTTGTTATTCATAGGTGATATACTTGGTTCTACAAAATATTGATATATGTAGCACCTACTAATGTTACTGAGATATGAATGGAAGGACTTACCAAGTTCTCTAGTGAAAACTACTGTAGAACTGAGTCTGCCAGGCCCTGCCATGTTCACAGCTGCAACACTGACATTGTAGGGGACACCAGCAACTACAAATCAGCAATCACTCAGTCAGCCATTGCAACATTATGACACATCCACTTTCTCTCCTACCTAGAACACTATCTGTGTAGCTAGTCACCTCTCCATCACTAATCATATACTCAGTTACTGCTCCTTGTGCAAGGTCATTGGTCCTGACCAAGAAGGATGTGATGACTCCATTTGGCAGAGTAGGAGGAGACCACGAGATGATCAGAGTAGAGTCACTAGGAGATATTGTAGCTAATCCTCTGACAGGTCCAGACTCTGTATAATATCAGATGATATCATATTCTATATATATTATTAACAGCAAGTACATCATGTTTAACTCACCACTGGCACTGGTTGTAAATGACAGTACTATCCAACTCATTTCTGCACTGTATGACATAGTTATAATCTGTGGCTGGAGCCAGTGAGATTAGTGGTATAGAGTAGGTCAGACGTCCAACATCAGCAGTCACTGCTGAGCTCCTATCTAGTGGTCCTGAAGTAGTTCCATACACCACCACACAAGTCTCTTTTTGTAAGGAATTAAAAGGCCCCACAAACATCCACTGAACAGTCACTCCAGACGATGTGATGTCAGTGACCAAGATAGATGTCAGAGGACTGACTAATTGGATCAAAATAAAAACTACTAATTAATAAGCCACAAAGCCTATGCTGATACGTACCACCAGCATGCAGCATAAAATTCTGCCTGTCCACCACTACTGTTCCAGTAGGTAGGCGGATCGACACCTCACATGTGTATCGTGTGCTGTCAATATCACTGGTGACCCTCTCTATGTCCAGAACCAGTTGTTGCTGTCCAGAAGTACCACTAGCTAGCAGTGCTCCACCATTGGAATCACTCAACCATTGTATAGACTGCACTGTCAAGTTGCTAAAGCAAGTGATACTTGCAGATGATCCAAGAGGATATGAAGTCTGCTGTCCAGATAATGCACTTGCTAAAGAAATAAAGGGAAACATGAAGAAAGTTTTCAATAATAGTAAGTATAGAACTTGTACATTGGTATGCCAGTGTAGTGGGTGCACTTTGTTCTCTGCTGTTGCTGACTGAGCAGCTGAAGGAGCCACTGTAGTGGCTTAGCTGAGAGCTAGTGATGGAGAGGAGGTTGTGGTAAGTGGCAGTGGATGTGTCTAAACCCTCTGGCTCTGTTGGTAGGAGTGGCAACTCCTGCTCCAAGTGATGCTGCTGGCAGGTCCTTCAGTGGATGCACAAGTGAGAACACCTGATGTGATGTTGTAGGTCAGAGATGTTATGAGGGGTGAGCCTGAGGAGAGTTACAGTAGAGTAGCAATACACACTAGTATGTGATGCTTAGTTACTGTACCAGCCTCTGGAGGGTATATCCCAACAAACACTTTCTGGGGGTTGCCTTGACTGTCTGGTACAGCACAGGTGAACACTCCTGTAGGCCCTGAGGCAGCACCTCCACGATGCAATAAGACAGCACTGGCTTTTCTACTTCTAGAAAATAATTAGTCTGCTCCAGCAGATGACCTTACCTGAAGTCTAGATCCCCCTGGGAAATACCAATCACCAGTCACACCACCACCTCTAACAGAGTCAGTGAGGCAGTTGAGAGCAGCCCCTCCCTCACCTATGTCAGTCAAGGTCAGCAGACTATTGTTAGGGTAAAGTACACTGCCAAGGAGGAGACCAAGACCTGTAGACATTAATGTGATTGAAGATGAGTGTGTTATATCATACTCAACACTCTTACTGGTCTGAGTGCTGGTAGAGATGTCAGTCTGTCATACTGTAAGGGCCTGTCCCTACTTCATTAACTAGAGACACTTCAAATGAGTATGAAGTAAGAGGGGAGAGTGGACTAGCAGTGTAAGTCCTGGCATCAATACTGGCAGTGGCTGTTGCTATGATTGTGCTGGATCCAGTCTCTCTGTAGCGCACACTGTAATGTCTGCTCTCCCCATTACGTAGGAGGCAGGCCTCACGCTCCCACCAGATAGTGATACTGCTTAGGTTCACAGACTGAGATATTGGTGAGGGAACACAGCAACTGGGAACTGTTGGACAAGAAGCAAACTTCATTGTTAAATAATACTTGTCAAGTCTACGACTCACCAGCGGCAAGAGTAGTTTCTGTATAAGTAGTTGCAGGGGAGGAGCCTGCAGTGTTCACAGCTGTTAGGTTTATCTCATACCATGTGGCTTCTTCCAGGGAAGTCATTCGTGCTGATCCAGGAACAGTCACACTACCTGATGGAGCATTATCACAGCCTGAAAATTTCATGTAATGTATTGTGTAAGTGTCCAAAACATCTTGGGAGGACTGTGACCATGTGAGCTCTACTGATGTAGACTGAGGAGTGCCCGTCAGGCTTGTGGGAGCAGGAGGTCCTACAAGTGTAATATTAACATAAGTATTTGCATATTCATAAAACAGAGTTCCTATGCCACTGCTGAAGAAAGATATATACTAATGCTCAGGACAGGAAGTGGTGGATATTGCATGTTGACAGTAAGCGGGTGCACCATGGGTGTGGTCAAATTAGGATTAACCATTCCCTTCTTCTCTCCATCTTCTTGGTTTTCAGAGCAGAAGTGCATGTCTTATAAATACAAGCTATCACATGGTTGGTGGCAGTAGAGCTATGGCCACAGCTTAACCAGGAGGGATGATTAGCTCTCTGAGGATGTGCAGAATGAGCAGGACTATAAGGCAGCTGCTGAGTGGCATTCACACTGCTAGCTAGCACACACAAGGAAGAGCATGCCTAGGCTAGTGATGTCTACTGAGCATGCTCGGGGTGCTCCAGATATGGAAGCTGAACTTTGTTTGCTAGAGTTGGTCCAGTGAAAACCTGTCCACCCTGACCTGTTCCTCTGGGCCTTATACTCAACTACAATACTAATTCTACACCAAGTTCTACTATAAACTGCAAAGAGAATATTGTTGTAAACTTACTTGAATTAGGTGTGAGCACTTCAGTGCTACTGATCTTCACCAAAGTGCCCACTTCAACACGGCAAATGTATGTTCCTCTATCACTTATCACTAGCACTCAATGGCTGAAATCTCAGTGTCAAATTAGCCATACTGCTTATCTCCGTCTTTGTAGTTGTTCCTCTCAACCAGACAATACGGCTAGCACTACCTGCACCTGACACACTGGCAGTGCATGTGATTGAGTAGGACTTGCCAACTAGGTTCTGTCCAGCAGGTAAGATGGTCACACTCAAATTAGTAGACACTGCAAATAGACAATGTTGTAAAGCTCCAAATTAAATTAGGCACTCAACCACACAGTGTAAATTAGATAAATATTATGCAGTTAGGCTACAGGCTTAGTTATATTATTGATGTTGTAATTAATACCACCATGTTGAGCACACTTCACCAACACCTGTAGGGAGCTTATTTCTCCTCCAGTGCTGGCAATGACTTGCTCTCACCAATGGACAAGGTCTAGGGCAAGAGCCAGAGTTGAACCTATGGCTGACCCGACTAATTCTCTAGCTGAGTGAAGTGAGGACCATGCAGGTGCTGACCTCTGGCACTACATGTGAGTGAGTGATAGCTCCCCAGGCTGGCCAGCGGGCATGAGGCTAGGCTAGAGTAAAGCACTTTGATTAATGGTTAACCCATGTAGACCCAACCAGCCAGATATCATTTAAAACTCATGTCCACCAATATTGTCAGTGGACATAGTAGATGCAATGACTTTCTCTACAATCAGCTTACATCTACTCATTCAATGTTTCTGCTAGATGCTCTGGCCATCATCAGGAATAATGACATGCTAAGACTTAAGTGAGGTTGATATAATTATACCAGTAGCTATTGTTTCTGAGGTTATTTGTTGTTGACAAGATTTCTTCCAGGTCAGCTTCATCTCTAAGGGATCACCACCAGGCTCAATCTCTATCCATTTCATTCTAGAGTTTGGTCATCTCACTTGCAATAGTTGCTGCTGTACTGGCTGAACATGTCCAGACCTTTATCTTCTGCATCTCAGCCTCCTGTCCTCACAGAAACATTCGGTGGTCACTTTACTGGTAGCTCTTCAGATATTATAGTTAGAAATACTCAATATTCTATTGTGTGTGTGTGTGTGTGTGTGTGTGTGTATTGTAAGTGTTGCATGTGTTGTAATTAAATATGCAGTATGTGCTATAATCAAGGGTGTACGCTGTTTCACATGAATCCATTTGAGGGTGTGGTCTACTCCAGGGTGCACAATATCTGCACTTGCATATGCAGTAGCCACACAAGCAGTCATATGCATACACTATGCCCACGTGTGGTGGGGGGGGAGAGGATTACAAACATTCTGGACAAGACAAGTACATGCAAATGCCCGAGAATAAAAGAGAGCAGATATATGATTAGCCAGACATACATGAGTGAAGTTCACTAAACCTTGAACAGAGACTATAAAGGGAGACAGAGATACTCACAAAAATTTGACCCTGCTTGCTGTTAGTGCCCTTCTGGTTACTGATGGCTCTATATACTTTTTGACATGGAGCACTGGTGAAGAACCAACCACACAAATAGAAAGAGCAGAAGATACAGAAACAGCAAAACTAAACTCATTGATGGAGAGGATCACTGCATGGACTACTGAAACTTGGACTGTCAATAGACAAGCAAGATTGTATTCCAACACATGTACACCACTGCACTGGTGGAGCTATAGCTATACGTACCAGCAAGGGCTCCTAGACATTGATTACTAGCATGGTAAAGACAACACAAGTGTTCAATGCATGCATGACATCACGATTATGATTGTAATTTAATGATCTAGAGCCAGTTTGTATCTATAATTATCATACCATACCTATCTCCACACATTGAGTCTGTATAACACCACTATCATCAGGGAGTGCACAACAAAACTGTCCAGTACGATAGTTACCACTGTACATGGCTCTGCGGTTAAGGTGGATCTGTTGTTCATCATCCCTGGTCCTGAAGTACTCCTCAGCTCCTCCTCTGGTACGTATATTCACATTATTATGTTTCCAATGACCAAATCTATCAGGTACAGTTGCACAGCATGGACTCCTGGTAGTCCTGCACATTTCCCAGGTCACTGCTCCCATAAACTGTGATTCGTTCTGGCAACGTTGGCAACTCTCCAATATCCTCCAAGGAGAAGACTCTGCTATCATTAGGATAGATGTCTGGCTTGAAGGGAACAAACTGCACCACTGCAATTCATAAGTAGGTACAAATTGTCAAAAAATTACTGTCCACTAGCTAACTAGAAAGCTAGCTACATAGCTATATATATTATTTCCATATGCTAACAATAAATCAAAGCTTACATTGTGCTTCTGCAAATAGATACCCCGCACAAAGCAAAGTACAATAGCACACCACTCCACCTCATATCCTTTCATCATGAACTAAACTACTTCAGACTGTTGAGTCCCTAAATTACAACTCCCCCTGATGTGCTATAGAACACCACACCCTTATTTAGCTGTGCTTGCGACTACGCTGCGCGTAGCCACCCGTGACTGGGCCATGAGTGGACAAGCGGAGGCAAGGAAGGGGGAAAAAAGGTTAATAACTTTGTCAGTCCATAATCGTTTCTTGTCAGCCATGCAGCATGTTTTCACCTACCTGTCCAGAAAATTTGGCGTGAGGGCCATTATTTTGGAGGACATCATAATTATTATGCGGGAGTTATTGGGGTCTTTGTTGTTGTTCTGTTATCTGGTAAGTGTCGTTAACTTTGTAACCTCGCAACCCGTTCTAACTCAAACCTGTGCTGCCAGGCGCGTTCTCTAGACCTTTACGCTAACGAGTTCAGACTATGGAGCTCCATAGAATCTGCATGCTTCACTGCATACATTTTTATGCCAGTTCAAAAGACAAGGCTCTCTAAAATAATGTTGCGTAGGTTAGGTAGAGCTAACTATGCCAAAGTCAACTGCAACCTAAGGCAGAGTTGGCCGGGACAGTCCCGGAATTTTGAGCCTTGTCCCGGTGGTGTCCTTGTCCCGGAAATGTCCCGGTGTCGTGCCAAATCCTTCCCGTTGCCAAATTTGTCCTCTTTGACCTACAGCGCATGCGTCAACACAGATTCGCGAGTAGTGGGAATAATATGGCACGTTCTCGAGCTAAATTCTTCCCGCCTGCTAAATTCTTCCCCGTGCCATATTTATTCTCTTCCTCCCCTTTGCACTTAATTGTTTATTGAGCATTATTTCAATTCCAGCATATTTCTGCAGGGTAAATTTACAATGTAAAAATTTAGAAAACATTTTTAACAAACTTTGATATCGTGAATTCAAACTGATGGAATTATTATATTACCTACTCCTTACCATTTGGTATCTAAACTAAAATTAGTGGCTAATTAGTAGCTAATGACATTAGCATTTATGTATATTAACTAGGGGGATCTGGGGGTATGCTCCCCCAGGAAATTTTACACTCTCAGAGATCAATTCTTGGGCCTTCTATATAGACCAAAATTGCATGTGTGTCCTGCAGGATAACTGCATAAGCGAGAACTATAACGATTGGTTGATTGAAGTAGGGCCTCTGTCTGCGCCCTTGATGGGTGGGTGTAAGAGGAGAATATTCAGAGTCACTCTTCCAAATCAGACTATTTTTGAGACCCAAGCATTTTTATAAGACCTGATAATTAAAATAGATTAAATTAAAGTTCTTCCTTCTTTCTCATGTAGAAATAAATTCTCTGGTCACATCAACAAGGTCTAGCTTAGCAATGCTTATATATATTTTCAGTAGCACACAATGATTGAGTTGTGAAGGTAGTCATCCTGAGTAGGTTGTACATCATTGTGAGGGTAACAAGGTTAACCATCATACTCTCCTTAACCTTCAACAAGATCTTGTGGTGTTTCAAGTCTATTATATATAAGCAAATCAATCAAAAACTCACCATGTTTTTTGGTTGTATTATTTATCTAACTTAGCCATAATATTGGGGGGCCCTGGGCCCAAGCTGTTGATGATTGGGGGGCCTCGGCCCCCATGGTTTATACTCCCCTGCATATCTGGATATTCAGTCGACTATATATATTTGACTATTTATATATATATTATATAAGTATTCTTTTCCCAACTTTTAATGCAAAGACCTTTATTAATTATGGCTGATTATATATTATAATATAACTTAAAAAATATATATATATATATACATATAGACACAGCAGTTCACACTAGTTTTTTTTATTTTTAGCTCTGTTATCTTTTTCGCCCGAATTGCTGGCATATCGTTCTGTAAGAAAAAGGAAAATATGCAATTATTATAGACAGATATTGTACATACCAATGATATCAAAGGTGCCACTCCTTTTTCTAATACCACTGTATTCCTTGGGCTCAGTATCACTACTATAGGTGCCATGCGTGATGTAATGCTCCACCTTCCTTAAATGTACTCCACACTCTGTTTGCTCCATCTGCAAATGCAATCAAAAGTTGATACACACTGACAGGTAGCTAGATATATATATAGGAGCAATCAACACTGTTGAATAATATAAGAACAAAAAGTTGATACACAGGTAGATAGATATATAGCTAGGAGCAATCAACATGTTGAGTAACGCACGCTAGGAGAAATCCAGGAGGATAAATTTGGCAAGGAGCAATCAACACTGTTGAATAATATAAGAACAACAAAAAGTTGATACACAGGTAGACAGATATATATCTAGGAGCAATCAACATGTTGAGTAACGCACGCTAGGAGAAATCCAGGAGGATAAATTTGGCAAGGAGCAATCAACACTGTTGAATAATATAAGAACAACAAAAAGTTGATACACAGGTAGACAGATATATATCTAGGAGCAATCAACATGTTGAGTAACACACGCTAGGAGAAATCCAGGAGGATAAATTTGGCAAGCACGCTGTGGAAAGAGAAAATCGGTAGGAGGATAAATTTAGCAAGCACGCTGTCCAAGAGAAAACCCGTCTCTGCGCATGCACTGTAGGTCAAAGAGGACAAATTTGGCAACGGGAAGGATTTGGCACGACACCGGAATTTACAGCTACGCGCACCTTGCGCTTCCACTCGCTTAGATGGCCACTGCAGTCTCAAGCTTGTTTAGTTTAGTCCTTTAACACTCGTAAAGCAACAAAAACAAGACACTTTTTAGCAGAGAAAAACTTCAGATAAACAATTATGGCTCCAGCGGTGTGCGAAACAACCTTTGACCTTGTTTCGATTGGAGGTGCGGCACTCACGTGAAACTTCTCAGCACGTTATCTTTTATTGTGTAACACGCCATTTTGAAACTGCAAAAAAAAACATTAGCACCCATGGGGTGCTTAATATAAACTCTCTTGGGGTTTTGCTGGGTAACAACCATAGAGCATTGACAGGTGCCATTCAGAACTTGTGACATTAGTTATAAAAAAATTATCACAAGTTTCAAAGGTATAAATAAAAAATATATAATGAAATTGATTGACAAAGTAAGTAAGCATGGAATAAGCATGGAATACAGCAAATACAGGGTATATAATAACAATACAGGGTAAATAATAACATACAAGTGTGCTGCTTGTGTTCAATGCAATAGTAATGTCAGTAGTCTTGCCTTCATTTTAGGTCACTTGTATGCCCGATGTACTCTGTGTGCAATCGACTTTGGTGTTACCCTTGGTGGCCGTAATGATGTCACATCTCACCTCAAGAGCAAGAAACATAAGGATATGTCAAAGGCTGTGCTATCAACTATTCCAATCACCTCTCTCTTCAACATCACAGAAGTGATCAAGTAATCGAAGCAGAGGTCAGGTGGGCTACATTTGTTGCTAAGCACAACATATCCTTTCTGTCTAGTGACCATGCCACCAAGCTTTTCAGCAAGATGTTCCCAGACTCAGAAATTGCAAAGAAATTATCCTGTTCCCACACCAAAACCACCGCCATAGTGAAGAAAGCTCTTGCTCCTTACTTCACACAGAGAGTTATGGAGTCAATGTCAAGTGGTCCATTCTCTTTGATGATTCCCATGACAAGAGGGATAAGTCTTGCATAATTCTTTTGAGGCTTCTTGATCCACAGGTAGGTGAAGTACGGACGAGATTCTTGGATATGCCTGTTGTGAACATTGATATAGCTACCAACTGGAGTCACTGACTAAGAATGGGCTCAGCTTTGACAATGCAGTGTCTTTCATGTCTGATACCACCAATGTTATGAAAGGAGTGAGGTCATGTGTGCAGAAGCTGATTAAGGATGAGATCCCAACTTTGTATGATGTTGGTTGCACTGCCATTTGGCTGATTTAACAGTCAAAGCTGGTTTGAAGGTACTCCCTGTGAACATTGATCAGCTCTTCATCGACATATTCTACTGTACTTCCATAGCAGCAAGAGAGCAGCAATTTGACTATGGTGTTAACTTTTCACCACTGAGCCAGGGGTGATTTTGAAGCATTGCCCAACACGATGGCTCAGCTTGCTGAAGTGTGTGAATCATTACCTTCAGGCAGTATGATGGTTTGAAGTCATTCTTCTTGTCTTGTAAGGAAGCTGAACAGCTAAGGTCTGTAGCATTCTTTCAAGGCATGAGAATCCTCTGACGAAACCTCTGCTGTTCTTTTATCTTGCCCTCAATGGATCAATTCAACCGCCTCTTCCAGAAATCTACAGAGAATACTACCTCACAGCTGTATGATGACGGTTAGTTAGGTCGCATATAAAATTAATGGCGTGTTCAAGGGAAAGGCGCACGCTAATTAGGGGGCGTGGTCGAAAATTCGCGCCGTATATAAACTTAATGTCCCGGAATTAACTTATGGAAAGTTGGCAAGTATGCTAAGGGTGGTATCTCAACTTCTTGAAGGTTGCTTCAGGGGTAGCTCCTGCCTTCAGGTCACATCCTTTGTTTCTGGTTGCATTCCCTTGAAAATTGAACTTTCACATCCAATTACAAAAATCCACCTACTAATTAATGAGCCTTCAATCTCTAAATGATTTGCCAGATGCAGCCACATACTAAGAAAGTTCCTCACTGCCCCTATCAACCTTTATCCATTCATCTCTTCCTTGGAGAAATCCCCCCCTCCCTCCCCCCCCTGAAACACATCCAACACATGGCAGAGGAAGCATATATTGTGTAAATTAACTGAATAAGAATATCAGAAAAAATTATGATAATAAATGAGAGTATATAGTGCTCATTATTTAGAAGTAACAAAATAGTTCCTTCTTTTGTTAACTTCTTTAGCAGTCTGGAATACATCTATTTTTCCTGTTAAATATGCAGCAGCATCATATTATTTAGCCGAGGTTCATTCAGGGTGAGCTGCAGGTATTCTTTGATCTCTGTAACGTAGAAAAAGTTCTTTCAGCTGTGGCTGCAGTTACTGGTACAGTGAGGAGGAAATATTTAGTTAGTAAACTGTAAACTTCACCGAATTTGCTTTTATGGCTTCATTATTTCACATGAAGTACAGATACGAGTGACTTCTTTGATCTTAGTGGTTGAATGTTTTTGATTATATGTTTTCACCCTGGAAGCATTTGTAGATGAACAATTTGCTGATGCGTGTTTACCACTTTATCATAAATCTTCATATTTTCTGGAGATTATATCTAAAATCATGAGAATCATTTCCAGCATTTAAAAGTACTCTTCCCAATGCTACCTCTACGGGCATGCTGCTGGTTTGGTCAATCCCATACTTCAATTCTTCAACAACAATATCTATTGCCTCATTAAATTGGATCACCAAATGAATGTGGTATATATCTCAACATAATCTAATCTTCTAGGTTGACATCTTTGATGAGGCAGCACAGGTTGCCAAGAAAAATTAATGGACTCGGCTACCATTACATTGTAAAACTCATCAAAATGTCATTAATCTACCTTTCAAGGATGTTCACAACAACCGATCAGGATGATGTCACTGCTGCTTGTAATGAAGTTTCTTTACCTGTTAGGTAATTGATAACTGTTCAGTATGTAACAGCATAACAAAATAAAGTGGAAACATGAATCAGTTACTTCATTAAATTTTGGGTTTTTCAGTTGCTGAGAAAGAAAACTTCAAACCAAAAAAGGATTTAAATTTTCCCGAAAACCATGAGCTTTCATAGCAAAGAAATGCCTACTTTGTTTAACAATTTACCAATAAAATCAATTGGAATGTCATCAATATCTTTGGTGCACACTGTCCATCTTGTTGTGCAAAGAGTTAAAATGTTGGAACAACAGGTGATAATCATATCTGAAGTGGTTGAAATAAGCTTGATAGTTTGGGTGAAAATGACTTAGTCCTGATAAAGCTCATATGCAGAAACTGACTCCAGGTTTTAAGCAAAGGTTAGTCCTAAGCAGTGCATAAATAGCAGTTGTTCTTGCTTGCTACACCACTCACATGTCCACTCATTTGAGCAGTGCCATCATAATAATTATGCATGAGCATGACACTGGCAAATAGGCAATGAATTGTCACAATGACCTTCTGAATTGTCAACTTGAATTTACTCCTTGATGTTTTGTCTAGATCCTCCAGCCTTCAGCAGGAATAATTAGGTGCTAAGACTCACCTGAGCTTGTTATAACTATTCACAATGTAATACAAACCACACCCTGGCACAAACATCTGGCACATGAACCAGACTTGGGAAAATAAAATATAGATAATTATTATAACTAAAATGAAATAAACACCAAAAGAATAATGTGTATAAAAAAAAAAAAAGTAATAAGAAAATAAAAAACAGCGACAACAACAATAATAATAAATAAATAAAATTATTAAAAAAATAAAAAAGTAATAGTAATAATAGTAATATAATTATAGTAATAATAGTATAGTACATGTAATAGTAATACATGTAGCAATAGTAATAATAGATAATAGTAAAAGTAATAGTAGTAATAGTAATACATGTAGTAGTAAAAGTAATAGTAGTAATAGTAATAGTAATTATAGTAATAATAATAATAATAATAATAATAATAATATGTAATAATAAAATAAAATAAATAATAATAACAACAACAATAATAAAATGAAAGAGAGCTTTAAAATTGAACAACAGCAAAGAATGATAAATAACTGAATTCTAAAAATATATGGTGGTCTCTTGCGAGTGGTCCCTCAGCAGCCCGGCTATTCCATTCCCCAATCTCGATTCAACCCCTCACACTTGGTGCTTTAAGATTGTGACCCATTCATATTGTGTATGAGTGAACATAGAGTGAATACACGCTTACATAGATAGATACATGGACAGATACTCTACGTGTGCACATTTTCTATCCAAATTCCCACTGAAGGATCAGTTCACTTGCCAGTTGTGATGTTGTGACTTAATGTTGTGCTTGTGGATGGCAGTCCTATCAACTGGATGATGGATGATACATGGCGTCAGAGTGCAGTGATCTGTATGGCCAAGTTCTGTACAGGAATTGAAGTGAAGCATCCTACCAGCACTTTGATGGTTGACAGCCTGGTGGTCGCTTGAGCCAACTATTCCCATCATGCATAAACAGGCTAATAGTGTTGAAATATTCTTTAACCCGTGTCAAATTTCTGTGTTTTGTAGCCCACTCCATAACCAACAACTGTCACTCTGACTTATATTCATTTCCACCCTCAGCTACTTGCTATACTCTAGTTGACTCCATACTTCATATTTATTTCCACCTTTAGCTACATACCTGGTGTTCCATAATTTGGTTCCATGCTTCAGTCTTGACTCATATTCAATACCACCCCAGGTACCTCGTGTGCCATGACTGGCCCCATGCTGCAACATCTTGTGGGTATACTGTTCCCCATACTTACATTGTAGATTTTGAACTTGGTAATTACAGCTGCTTTAACATTAGTACAAGTGTGTGTACTGTGCATGTTTAGCATCCAAAAAATTATTACAATTTGATCTGGTTGGCAGTTTCTGCAAATGGTGGCAATAAACAAGTTAGAGAAGTGTTTAAACAAGGACACAGAAGGTCTGAGTTGGACTTTTATATATAGAGCATTAATGTGGTCCTTCAATGCCTAATTATAATTATTATACAGAAACAACAAAACAAACAAACAAAAGTAGCAAAAAGCAACTTGAAACTAAACAAAACAAACAAGAACAACATTGGATTAACCTGAAGATGACATATTTTAATGGGTAAAGGCTCATCTAAATTATGAGTGAAATCTTGTTTCTATTTATCCAAAATAGTAACCATTTTTGAGTTACCAAATTTATTGGGTATTTGCCCAGCTCCCTTGTGTGAAGCACCAACTATTGTTACTGTTTGTAGTTTGTCTATTGGTTATCCTATATACACGTCAACCAAGACTGTGGTGTGTGACTATGATCAATTACAATGACATTTATATTCATTACAGCTAGTGAACATTCTGTTCTCATTTTAGACTGCCAAGTCTCAGCACAACGGGAATGGTTTGTTGTTAGAAACATGCTGTTTTAATACTACAAGCATAGCATAATATTTAAAAATGGCAGAGGCCTAAAACACACACCAAAAATATTTATATCACTTACTTCAGCAGCATCTTAGTACCATAAAATGTTGCTTTATACCAATTTTATCTTTAATAATACTACAATCATGCCTTCAATATTAATTATTTCTAAATAGTAAACAGACACCCCCAAATAATTATATTTTCTACCCATCTTCTTTCTACTTATATAGCACCACAGGTAACTTGTGTGCTGGAAGACTTGAAAATATCCAATGCATTGCAGTGACTAATCTGTTTCTTTGTTGCACTATGACATCATAATTTTTGAAAATCCTGGGGGGGGGGGGATGTCCCCCCATCCCCCCTCCCCCCCTGTATGAAACCCTGACATTTGTAAGACATGGAAAGGTGGTAAACCCAATAACCACTCTTGTGTGTGTGCAATATGGAGGGAAGTTGAGCTGAGTTAGAGGCTCTTTTCTTTACAACACAACTGATCAGTTGGATTCTCAGAAGTTTACTCTTGTGAAAATAGCTTAACAATAAAGTGTACTTTAATAAAATATACACCCTTGATTCAGTGCCGTATTAACCCAAGGTAGGGCCCCTAGGCTTCGAGCTTCATTTGGACCCCTCGGCAGCCCCCCTCACCCCCCGCGTTCTTCGCGTGTTCATACCGCGGCCGCAGGCTGAGAGGCGCCAGTTTCACAAGAGCAACTGTCGTTGGGACTCAGTACATTCCATTGTTTACATCATTTTTGACCAACTGAAAAATTAAGATTGGGGAGCAGGGTGACCTAAGGGCCCACCCGTCTGACTGTGCTTCACATAAATCGAACCACAATTTCTTTTTTTAATATAGTGCAACACTTAGCGGACATTTCTTTTTTTAATAGTGTCACGATTTCGTACGCGCAGGCGTATCCGTGTCTATAATTTTATTTATTTATTGTTCTTACTTACTTAATGCTATACTTATTTATTTTTTTAATGTTTTTTTCCTTTCCAGTTCTAATTGTTGTTGTATGCATCTACTAACCATTTCCAAAGTTTTAGAGGCATTGGATGCTCCATTTCAAAGTTATGGTGACTTTTGCCCATGCTCTTGATTCAAAAATTGAAGAAAAACCTGAGGAGAAACCATCCTGAACGCTAAAGGAAGAGGTAAGTTTTATGCCTGCGCATAATGGCTACCGCGTATACTAGGAAGATTTCTTCTTGCAGGCAGGAAGCAAATTGCACACTGAGTCTAGTCATGGCAACTGCGCAGCGGCCCTAGATTTGTTGTTCTACTGCGCGCGCAACTTCCTTTACTCATTTGGAACTGACCTCGCGTACTCAAGATGTCTTCTCCAAGTAAGGTTACCAAACAGTTAGCTATCCGTCGTAAGAAGCACCCGAAAGTGTTCTGTGGAAGCCTGAAGGCCGTCTCTAGAATTAAAGCATCTCCAGAAGCTACAATACCGGTTCCAACGCTGGAGGCGACAACTTCTGGGAAGAAACTTGCGCTCTCAAAGCCAGGTTCATCCTCCGCGGAGCATTCGGTAAGCTCTCGAGCCACAGATGGAGCTTGTAGTCCTGATTTTCTGCCAGAGATGAAAGATCTAAGGCTCATAGACCTGGAATGTTTGCTAGCATCCATCACTAGGCGGGCTAGCTGTAGTGTGTGTGGCTCTCAACTTACTGTTAGAAAAGACCTAAAGACAAGAAGGGGGTTATGTACTAAGTTGACTCTCTCCTGTACTAATGAGCTGTGTTCAGGAAGTGATGATACTTTTTCAGACCCTTATAAGCATTCCAAAGCTTTGAACTCTAGGTCTGTCCTAGCAGGGAGGCTGTCTGGTAGAGGGCGTGCAGGGCTGTTGACTTTCTGTGGGGTGATGGGCTTGCCGCCACCGTTATCCCCTGGTTGCTACTCTGAACACAACCACATGCTCCACAAAATCGTCCAACATTTGGGCGTGGAGAGCTTTAGGACTGCTTCTACACAGCTGCACAGATTGCAGGGCACCGATCCAGATGCTGTAGTTGATGTGACTGTCACGTGCGATGGTACCTGGTCGAAAATAGGCTTCACTGCTACATACGGTGTTGTCGTGGTGATGGCATGGGAAACCGGCCAGGTATTGTCTAATTATATATATTATTTATTTCTCATGCATTTATATGTGCGTGTATGGATGATGAATTGTCAGGTGTTGGATGCTATTGTCCTCAGCAAGAGGTGTAATTCCTGCAAGGAGAAGGAGGAAATGATGGGGGCAAGGATTCAGAGGAGTTTCTGGAATGGATGGAGGAGCACCAAGACTCGTGCAACTCAAACTACTCGGGGTCATCCTGCAACATGGAGACCGAGGGAACTGCACGTATCTGGTTGCGGTCTGTGGAGCGGAACAGGCTCCGGTATACGGAAGTAATTTCTGATGGTGACACCAAGTCCGTTGACCATCTAAATAAAGATATCAAGCCATACGGGAGGGATGTTGTAATTGAGTTAATGACAAATTTGATTGTATTTATTTATTTATAGTGATTACATTTTTGTTTTGTTTTTGTTGTATTGACACCTTCAGAAACTGGAGTGTGTTAGCCATGTCCAAAAGCGGGTGGGCACCAGGCTAAGGAAGCTAAAAAAAGATACCCAGAAGGACAAGGATGGCCGGGTCATCAAGCTGAATTGGTCTGGGCATAGCGGGTGGGCACCAGGCTAAGGAAGCTAAAAAAAGATACCCAGAAGGACAAGGATGGCCGGGTCATCAAGCTGAATTGGTCTGGGCATGGCACATTCACAGACAAGAACATCGACAAGCTTCAGGTCTACTACGGCGGAGCTATCCGTAGCAATGCTGGGGATGTAGACGCCATGGAAAAGTCTATCTGGGCCATATACCACCACTCCATTTCCACTGATGATGACCACAACCACTCCTTTTGCCCCTCGGAACCAGAATCTTGGTGCAAGCACAATCGGGCCATTGCACGTGGCGAGTCAGTACCAAGACACACCCCAATCATCCCACACGATTTGGGGCAGTACGTCAAGCCGACATTCACTGCGCTCTCAAAAAGGACCCTACTCGAGAAGTGTTTCCTTGGTGCAACTCAAAACCAGAATGAGAGTTTGAACAGCATCATCTGGTCCCGTTGCCCTAAAACTGGATTCTGTTCTCGGGTGACTGTTGAGGTGGCCCTTTATCTGGCTGTCCTCACCTTGTCATGGGATGGAAGGCCTCTCGCCTTTGTTTCAGCGTCTGTTGGGTTCTCCTCCAGATGCTTTTACAGCTGAATACCTAGCATCCCAGGATGCAAACCGAATTTTGAAGGCAGAGCAGAAGGCAGAGGACACTATCCAGAGACGGAGAAAGTTCCTAAGATCTGGAAATCTGGCGATGGAAGAGGAGCACATTGCTAGTGAAGGTATCACCTATGCAGCTGGTGCATTTTGATGTCCGTACCACTACCTCCTCTCTCAAAACCGAGCCATTATACTAAGAACAACTTGTGAAAGAAAAGCAATTTCATTGCACAACATACACATTTCCGATTGTCCTAACTTGAACACACTATTCCCACGATTTATGTATTCTGAGTCTGGAACGGTCATAACTATGCCACAGTTTACTCAATTTTCTTTTTTTATGTGTCATTTGAAAGTTCTTTTCATGCTCTATGATATCCATGAATCAGATATATTTTTGCTGCAAGCATTGTCAAGTTATGATAATTAGAAGTGATGACACTTTGTTGTGATAGCTAAAGTTTACCATTGGCAGGACCAATGCACATGCTGAGCATAGGTTGCCGAAGTGGGCCAAACCTGGCTGAGAAGTACCCCAACAGGCTGAATGGCAAGGGAGACCATTACCAAGTATGAGGAAGTCAGAGGTGTGACTGTGCTTTCTGCAACGGCAGGATGGCACCAGACACCTCACCCTGTATAGATGTACCGTGGCTAGCCGTCAGCTTTCAGACCTACCACTCACAGAGGACGTATAAAACTGAATCTATTTAAGTGTGTACCTTCATCCTAGTCTCATGGTTATGTTACATGACAGATGTTGCTTCATCACAGATGTTGCTGCAATCCTATATGTAAAATATATTGATAAGTGAACAACTGAATGTGAGCAAGGACTATATAACAAAACCAGCACAGTGTTCTCAGGAAAGAAAAGGCTATTTAGCTAAGCTAGATAGCTATTAACTGCTAACTAGGAATATGGGTGCGCTAGCTTGCTAGCTACTTGGGTACTTTAGCCAACTAGCTATATGGGTGCGCTAGCTGGTTAGCTACTTGGGTCCGTTAGCTAGCTAGATTCATGAAGCGCTAGCTAGTTAGCTAGCTATTTAGCTACGCTAGCTAAATTATTTACTATTCTACACTGTTTAGATGCGCTACCTAAACTATTTACTATACACTATTTAGCTTGATCTAACAGTCATAAAAGAAACTACTAGGTTAGCTGAAGTAAAGTTAGTTCCTCACCTTAGTAACAAGAGTTCTTCGCTTTACTTTTTATTATTATTATCAGCTGAAAACCTTTTGAGATTTGAGTAATGAAGTACCAGTAAGTAATTCTAGAGAGGAATAGCACCTAGAACTCCTCTATCAAGCCTCCAGTTCTTCGGACACGAGGAGAAACTAAATATTGCCCACCGATAAACACACCCTAGGTATCTGGGAATAGATGCGCGCACCAATCTCACGTTTACTTTTCGGTACGGAAAAAAAAGGTTGCGCATGGCCCCCTGTTTTTGGTGGGCCCCTACTCTTGGTGGGCCCCTAGGCTTCAGCCTAGTCAGCCTTATGGATAATACGGCCCTGCCTTGATTGGTTAGTTCAGGAATTATCCCAAATGACTTCTTGTAGAGCTTCTTGACCATAAAATATATAATATAAAAATAAATATAAATAGTAACAAGACAAAATATGTTGCATATAAAAATTTGATGAGAGAGGAAACAAGTTTTACCAATGTAGACGGCAAATAAAAGACTTGCTTTTTTTGGTTCAGTATAAAAAAATTCTAGTATAATTATATTGGTAAACCCCTCTATTATTTATTTTTTGACAAGAGAACCATTATACATAAATTATATAGTTCTAAGTAAAATTATTTTCCCCCCATCATGCATAAATATCCATGCCACTTTTTTGTGCATGTGGCTATTGAGTCTTTGGGAGTCATCAGGGTGGCTTTCCTGAAGGAGCTCCACCTCAGGATAAGGCAAAGAACTGTGAAGGTGAATGCCTATGTGCACTTCCTTCAGTGCTAGTCCAGAGGGGGAATGCCTTATCTCCTTTGGGGTTGGTCGGGAGTTGAACTTGTCGTTAGCATTTTATTTATTTATTTATGTATGTATGTATATAATTATGTATTTATTGGTTATAATTATGTATTCTAATTATTGTTAATGTCTTCTCTAATTTCTACTTGGTTTTTTATTCTATCAACACATAAAATAAATTATCTGCATTTAAAAGGTTTGTCCATAGAAAGTTTAGTACCAGGAGCACCCAATAGTTGTGATGAATGTTTTTGACTACTCTGTTTCTCAATTGGATCTTGTGCAGCACAATTTTGTCAATAATGCAATCAAGTAATGCATGGGTGTATTAGAATTATAATTGCACACAATGAATAGCCTGTGTTCAATTCTAATGTTTTATTTCTGGACTTTTGCTTATGGGAAATTGTTACCAAATCTGAAGGAGCACGAGGCTGATCCTTCAGCAAAATATCTGCTCTTTGGTTCGTTGAGTTCTCCTGTACAAATCTTAGAAGGAAGATGAAGATAATCTTACATCGATACAATCAAAAGGCCACAAAATATGGAATGTGCTGATTTTTGTTTAGTGGACAATGTGGCAGAGTCAACAAGAGCAACAAGACATGGCATGTGCTGATATGTGTAGTGAACACCAAATAAACTAATTAGGAAAGTGCTTAAAATCCCTGGAAATAATGAACCTCTTGACTTGGAATTTGTTAACTCTGACTGGGTGAAGTCGTCCGCCACTAAAATATAAATGGACAATCAAAAATATATAATAAACTAACTTGGAAAAAGAACATTTTTTTAATTCCAAAACTAGGAAGTGACTGCACAAATATAGTCCACCAAAATTGGATAAATATTTGCCATATAAAATCATGAATACCGCTATTTTACACTAAAAGTTATGAGAGAAAGCACTAAGTCAACCATTACCAGCCAATGGTGGATATAAAAGAGTTTCATTAGATTTAAAAAATCTGTGGTAGCGAAGTGGAAAAGACCCACAGAATTATCAAGGAAAGATGTGTGAACAAGCTTCAATCTCTACTTGAGAGGAGAACAATAATTAGACACTGTCTCCCCTAAGGCCTTAAAGATGTGATAAGTGGGAAGTTAACCTATAATCAGTTTCGAACAAGGTTTAAATTTTGTCCCTGTCCCAACAAGACCCTCACTCATAGACACTATAGCTGTGATGGAGGATGGCTCCAGAAAAAAAGTGAAAGCAAAGCAAATTACCTGCATGGCAGAGTGTTTGTCATTCTAAGATCTAGGCTGAAAAAGGATAATTTGAACTATATAGAAGAGGAGAAGAGATATCAAGTGTTGGATAAGATGCAAGAAATATGCATTGCATCAGCGACAAAGGAATAAATTTCGATTCTCATTCCAAATATTAGTCTATAAAAATAAAAATTGCTGAAAATGGTCTTAACAAAATCACAGGAAGAAAATACAAGTTATAAACGCATCAGAATGTAATGAGTATAGAGGGGATGTATCAGCCACATATATATTAAACTTTGAAGGCAGCAGGAGGTATACCACCACTTTTGTAAGGCCTTCCATTATTACACAGCTAGTTGAGATGTATTTTGTTGCACACAGTTTTCCCCTGATTACCAATTATAAAATATACAGCATGGTTGATCTCTCTACTTGGAGGAAAACTAATACACCAGAGAAACCACAAGCTCTACACATTACAAACATACATAAATAACTTCACAATGTTTGAAATCAATCCATCACACTCCAATAGAATGTGATTGCACAGTACAAAAACTATGGTTTAAAATTCACCTATAATATATCACATCAAATACTGAACTCCTCAAATAGGAAATATTGGATAGCAATATGGATATAATCTAAAAGTTAATGAGCCGTACTATTATTTTTTTAATTTATAAACCACACCCATAAAAAATTATATTAATTTGAACTTAGATAAAAATTTAGGAATCAATATTCGTTCGGATTTCTTCAAATTTTTGTACAACAAAGTTCCGACCTGAAATTATTACACAACCATCAATCATCACCACTGAACAATTTTTTCCCCATTGAAGTGTGTAAAATATGATAAATTTCATTATTTTATATTGCCGGTATTAGCATAAAAATGTATAAGATTCTCATTTTGATCTCAAAAAAATATGTACATGTGTAGTTTTATTGTGTAGTATGGATATGTACTAAACTCTAATAAACATATTATAATATATGTATACTAAAACCTAATGTTAGATCATACTTATTCAAATGACCAGAAAGCCACACCCATCTGCGATTATGGTATAATAAGTCAATAACAATAATTATATTGCTAGCAGAAAACAGATAATTTATTTCAACAAGTTTTAGTTACTCATAATTATGGTCACATTGACTAGAATGCCAAACTTTGAAGCAGTTTCTGTTGGGTTCAAAGCAAAGATACATATCACATGCAACACATTTCAATCTGGTGCAGTGTCGGGGTTTCTTCAATATTTTGCACAAATCACAATATTGTCTCTCTTTACGAGGAGTGCGTGTAAGCTGGTGAGGAGCCCTAATACTCTGTCTGTGTGAAGGAGATAATAAGGTTTTTTCAGAACCATCTCTTAGGTCAAATAACCGAGTTACCAAATTCTCCTGAAATGCTTTGTAAGTACATTTTTGCATTCTTCTTCAGGTAGGTGGAGTTTGTACAGAAGATATGAATTGGTCACCAAAATGTCAACACCTCCCATATATTTGTTGTACTCTACTATAGGAGGAGGAATCTTGACTTCCTTATTAGCCAATCATGGGCAGAGACCCTTTACCTAATGGGCAAGGACCCTTTACCCACACACTATTACCTACATGTATGCGCATGCTCTCACTAATGTACTTCATTACTGCGTGCATTGTTAACTGACGAAACCTACTTTTGTATCTGTCAAATCGGGTCACAAAGAGATCTTGGATCTTATCTATGCACGCAGTAATCAAGTATATTCTAGTTTGTAGACCTGTTGTAGACCTGGACTGTCAGGAGAAGAAGCAAGAAGGAAAAAAGGGGGACTGAACAGATTCCAATTAGAGACCGCCGCAAGAGGTATGGACGAGAGAAGGTTCCCCATCAATGGATGCGAGTACCTGTTACCCGAGGGGGCGATGGCAAACCCAGCGCTGGCAGCCACCCACCTGTCTGGTCATCTCATGAACCACAAAGGGCAGGAGAAGGACCGATCAAAAGTCGAAGCCGTGAAAAGACCGACGATATCGGCAGCAGGTACAACACAAGACTGGCTGTACTTCATGTCCAGATGGGGTGAATACCTGCAAGCCACCAAGGTGCAGGGGGCCGAGAAGGCCATCCAACTGTTGGAATGCTGCGACCCAGGCCTAAGGAGGGACCTCCAGAGGAACAATGGGTGTGTGGTTTGTCGGGGCTACCAGTTGATGCCATTGTGGCTGCCATCAAGGTGCTAGCAGTTAGGATTGAAAACCCAACGGTGGCAAGAGACCGCCTGCACAGTATGTCGCAGGCCAGGGAAGATAATGTGAGGGCCTTCGGGGCCCGCCTGAGAGGGCAAGCAGCCACATGCCAGTACAGCAAGCAGTGCACATGTGGAGTGATCGTGGACTACACGGAAGAAAACGTTGCCGACGCCCTCATCACAGGCCTGGCTGATCAAGAGATCAAGCAAGGCATCTTGGGAGAACCCAACCAGCCACTGACAATCAAGAGAGCCATGGCCTACGTTGAATTGAAGGAGATCGCGAAGGTGTCGATATCTCAGCTGGATCCCAACAACTCGGTCAACGCCTTAAGGAGCAAGTACAAGAAACTGCCAAGTCAGGACAACCACTACCGGACATGGACGACAGCAGATGCTACTTCTGTGGAAAGACCGGACACGGGAAATACCCAGAACTCCCTATGTGGAGCACCGAGTGCAAGGCATTCGGGCACAAGTGCAGCAACTGTAAAGCCCCCACCTGGACCGGGGACAGAAAATGCTGTATTTGATCAAGTATGTAATGTTTCAACCCATGGGGCTAACAAACATCATGCTCTGGACCACCACATCTTCAACAGCAAGACTGACAAGTGAGAGAAAAGATGGTCCCTCCCCCATCCAACTAGAAAACTAGTGGCGAAACTACTCCCAGACGACTACATCAAACTGTGGCTTCCTCAACGACCATGTCGGGCTGCGATCAACATTGATGGCATGGCTGACACTGGATGCCAGAGCTGTCAGGTCGGGACTCACATCCTCCAGAAACTGGGAATCTCCAAAGCTGACTTGATCCCTGTCACTCAGAGGATGCAAGCCGCCAACAACAGTGGCATCCGGATTCTGGGTGCCATCCTCCTTGAGTTCAAACTCCCGGGCATTGAGCCTTGCTCCAAGCAGATGGTTTATGTGACCCCCAACGTCTCATGCTTGTTCCTAAGCAAAGAGGCGTGCTCTGAGTTGGGTATGATCCCCCGAGGATTCCCATCCACAGTGGTGGGTGCAACCTCCAGCATCATGCTACCTGAGAAGAAGAAGTCGGAACCAATGAAGCAAGACACCAAGCGTCCTTGCAACTGCCCGACCCGCTCACAACCGCCCCCGGGACCTATCCCACTACCTGTGCCAGCCACAGAGGCTAACAGGGGCGTCCTGGAACAACACCTGCGTACAATCTTCAAAGCTTCGACGTTCAACACTTGCTGCCACCAACCGCTCCCCATGATGGCCTGTCCCCCCCTGAGACTTAACATTGACCCAGAGGCCACACCTGTCATGGTTCACAAGGCAGCTTCCGTGCTTGTGCACTGGGAAGGCAAGGTGAAGGAGCACCTGGACCGCGACGTCCGCCTCGGAGTCATAGAGAAAGTCCCCATCGGAACCCCTGACACTTGGTGCCAGAGGATGATGATTGTGGGTAAATCAAATGGCGAACCCAGGCATGTGATAGACTTCCAGCCATTGAACGCCCATGCTACTCGAGAGACTCATCACACCAAGTCCCCTTACCACCAAGCTCGAGACATACCCAGGCAGATGAAAAAGTCGGTGTTCGACGCTTGGAACGGATATCATTCCGTTCCATTGCATCCAGAGGATACCCACTTCACCACATTCATCACTGCCTGGGGAAGATACCATAACCTCACCGCCACCCAGGGGTACAAGGCTTCAGGTGATGGGTACACTGCCAGATTCAACAATCTGGTCGAAGACAACACGAACAAAACAAAGTGCGTCGACGACAAACGATGCTGTCCTCTGGCTAACGAGATGTGGCACCAATGGTATCACCCTCAACCCGGATAAATTTCAATTCGCACAAGACAGTGGAATTCGCTGGTTTCGAAATCAGCATGTCCACCGTCAAGCCAGCCAGGAAGTTTACAAAAGCCATTGCTGAGTTCCCCACCCCATCCTCTACAACTGATGTTCGCTCGTGGTTTGGCCTGGTAAATCAGGTGGCATACACCTTCTCCCGCACCACTACAATGGCTCCCTTCAGGGAGTTGCTGCAACCATCCACGAAATTCACTTGGACCACAGAACACCAGGAAGCATTCGAGGAATCCAAGCAGATCATCATTGAGCAGATCAACCAGGGTGTGGAGATTTTTTAGAAAGACAGGCCTACGTGCATAGCCACCGACTGGAGCAAGATCGGCATCGGCTACTGGATGTTTCAGAAACATTGTGCATGCCCCACCAGAAAGCTCTTCTGCTGCAACGAAGGCTGGAGAATCACTCTGGTCGGGTCCAGATTCACCCATGCAGCCGAGTCCAGGTATGCAGCAATTGAAGGTGAAGCCCTGGCCGTAGCCAAGGCACTAGAGAAATGTCGCCACTTCATACTCGGATGCAGAGAGCTATATGTCGCAGTTGACCACATGCCTCTTGTGAAGATCTTCGGTGACAGAGCCCTCGCAGACATCACCAATAGCCGTCTTCGTAATTTGAAAGAAAAGACGCTGTTATATGACTTCACCATGTTATACATCCCCGGAGTGAGAAATAGCACTTCTGAGACGCTCTATCCCGATACCCTACAGGCTTACACAGCCCCGACAAGTTGTCTCTACCTGATGTGGTGTCGGCCCCACCTCCCAAGATCCCCCTGGCACTCATGGCCAGACTATTAGTCGACCAGCCAGCCGAGGAAGACGAGGAGGATTTGATTGTCACACTGTGTTCAGTCATGAATTCGATTGTTCAAATCACCTGGCAGCTCCTAAAGGAACAAACGACCACGGATGACACCATGCAGCTTCTGCTACAAACCATTGAAGAAGGATTCCCCGAGAAACAGGCAGACACGCCAAAAGAAATGAGGGAATACCACATCCACAGATCCCACCTCTACTCCACAGATGGGGTGGCGGTTTACAGGGATCGAGTTATCATCCCTGGGAAGACTGCCTGAAAGCCCTACACTCAGCCCATCACGGTGTCACAATGATGCTATCCAAAGCCGAAGCATCCATATTCTGGCCAGGCATCGCCGCGGACATTTCACACCACAGGTCAACCTGCAGCAAGTGTAACAAGATGTCGCCATCACAATCATCACTACCTCCTACACCCCCGGTTCTACCCACAAGGCCATTCCAGAGCATTTGTGCAGACTATTTCCACAACAAAGGGCACACTTATGTGGTCATTGTGGATCGATACTCCAACTGGCCCATTGTCGAACGCTCGTGCAATGGGGCTACTGGCCTAGTAGGGAACTTGCGGTCCATATTCGTAACCTTCAGCATTCCAGAAGATATCACGACCGACGGGGGTCCTGAATTTACTGCCTCTGTGACAAGGAAATTCCTCGCATCCACCACAGGACCAGCACTGTGTCAAATCCACATGCCAACTGCCGAGTTGAGATAGGAATGAAGACTGTCAAACGTGCACTCGCGGTTAATACACCCGACAATGGAGAACTCAACACTGACTCATTCCAGAAAGCGATGCTCACGTACAGAAACACTCCTGACCATGTCACAAAGATATCCCCTGCCATCGCTATGTTCGCCCGCCCTATTCAGGGCCTGCTACCTGTTCTCCCAGGCAAACTCAGACTCTACGACTAATGGGACCGCCTCCTAGGACGACAGAGAGATGACGATGGCTGATCGTGGATCCAGGTAACACGACAAATGGTCCGAATACTCTCGCCCCCTCACCCCTCTCATGGTTGGAGACAAGGTCAGGGTGCAAAACCAGTCAGGTATATTCCCCCGTCGATGGGACAAACTCGGCATCGTCACTGAGGTTAAACAGTTCCACCAATACTGGTTTCGCATGCTCGGATCAGGCCATGCCTCCCTACGGAACAGGAAATTCCTCCGCAAGTGATCCCCCTCAACTTACCTTGTGGTCCCCGCATTTCAGAATGTCATTGCTCCTCCGGTACATACCACTCTGCCCGACCAAGTAGTCGAGAGCCCCTCCATACCTGTGCCTGCCTACATCCCTGATACCACTCGGATCGTTGACCCTTCACCTCCATCTCCACCTCCACCTTCACCACAGTCTCTCCAGCGTCAGCACCTAAGCCTCAACGGACACCGTCCAGCCCGGTGCCAACCGCCACCAGACGCCTACTCACGACACCTCCACGACGCCGCTCTAGTAGGAAATGTGTACTGGATCATCGGCCTAACTACAAAGACTAATATAGGCCTGGGGAAGTTAGCCAATCATGGGCAGAGACCCTTTACCTAATGGGCAAGGACCCTTTACCCACACACTATTACCTACATGTATGCGCATGCTCTCACTAATGTACTTCATTACTGCGTGCATTGTTAACTGACGAAACCTACTTTTGAATCTGGTCAAATCGGGGCCCAAAGAGATCTTGGATCTTATCTACTTATGCAATAATTGACCAGCTTTATCTTTCGTTTTCCATATCACTTTCTCATTGCCTGTGGCAGTATGCATAGTTGAAGCCACAGTTACTACTTTAGTGTCTTTCCACATAACATACACTAAGCTTTTGTCCAGAACCCATCGACCTTCTCTCCGTTCAGTACACGATTTTGCTAGTTCAGTCTTCAAAGATTTGAGACATTTAGGAACATTGCAACGTTTTATATCAACTGTACCACATGCTTCGAACCCATTTGCTTTGAATATGATAGGGCTAGAATAGAAATTGTCAGTGAAAAGTCGATATCCTTGATTTACCAATCCTTTTAGTAAATCAACTATTACATCATATGCTAAACCATTACTTGATCGTACTTCTCCTTGTTTTCCCCTGTACACTGTAAAGCGATAAGTATAACCAGTTTCAGAGTCACACAAACACCACAGCTTGAAGCCCCACATGACTGGCTTACTCTTGATGTACAGGGGCATTGGAAAATTCCCCTTTGATTTCACCATGCGTTCATCGATTGAAATATTTATATCTGGTTGAAAGTAGCGCTGACTTGAATTGTTCAAGTTTTCCATCATTGGTCGAACTTTACACAACCGGTCACTAAGATCTTCTGTGTCAATATTACCCCAGAGACTAAAAAACTTATTTCTGCTGATAATACTTCGCCCTGCAAAACTTCTACCATAAAGGAGAAATAAATCTCCCGTAGTCTTCCAATAATATGTGTAGTATGCCAATTTTTCAAAACCGAAATAAATAAACCAAATTCAATAACATAACTGCTGTCATTCCAGGGTATCGAGAATAATTATATGGTGATTTGTCTTTATTCTTTTCAGCATACTTATCAGAATTCTTGCATATTAGTTTTATTATATCTTCAGTTAAAAAAAGCTTGAGTGGTGTGAAAGATTCATCATAACTGGCAACATATGAACCTGGTTCACGCACTGGGTTGAATGAGTGTACATTCAATGCTGAAGTATCAGGATTGTCAAGTGTATTGACATGTGATTGGGAGATACTCTGTCTGCATGTAATATGTGAACCTCCTCCACTGTTATATTGACCTCTAGGATGGGTATTTCCTCGTATTCTACCCCTACTTCTCCACAGACCACGTCGTCTTCGAGAACGTTGTCCTTGAACACCTCTTCCAACTCTGCTTCTAAGAGGCTGTTCTTCCTCAGAAGATGGTGAAACTGAGGGTACTGGAGTTGCTTCCAGAGGAAATTCAACAGCAGTGGCATTGGATCTATATAACAATTAAATTATGGTAAATATATAGCTAAACTCTAGCTATCCAAGTAGAAAGTAGCTATCTGGACTTACCATCTCCATCAAAACCATCTTCAGGATCAGTAAGGTCACATACTGAGTCCTCACTGCTGCTGTATCCAAAAGTCTCAAAACCTCTTCCAAGCCCAAGGTAGCAGCTGTTACTGACTGAGTAGTGGGCATTGAGCCAGTTGCCCATCTTCTTAGGATAGCCTTCTCTAAGTTTGAACAAAGCAAAAGTATTGGACACCCCTTACTAAGTATTTCAAATGAAAGGTAATCCCCCCTATAATTATGCATCCTGTTAACACAGGATGCAGAGTTATAATTAAATTTGTAAGTGCGCCCGTAAGGGCTCAAAAATCAAATGGGTGGGGGCTTAAAGGGTTAATGTGCACTCAAGGCTAGTGCTGTCCATTGATTGTGCAGAGGAGGTTGGAGTTCAAAATTGCTACAGATATCTTTTGAATTAGAACCAGGCACAATCAAGTTTGACGACTTATAGAGCATCAGATAATGCTTAAACCAGTTATCGATGTTGGCTGGGTCAAACAGATATGCTAGTGAATCCCCTGGGACAAGTATGCAAGTATGCCATAAGCAATTTAATCTCCCACCAACACACTCCCCCCCCCCCCCCTCCCCCCCACCCCATCCCTAGTTTTTTTTAGCTAGTGGCTTTCACCACTGCACAATTGAACCACCTATGCATGTTATGAGGTCTAGTTCTGTATGGTTCAGAACTCTGCAGGAATTAAAATTGAACACATAATCTGGAATTGGATGGTGACCTTTTGGGAAAAGTAAGTTTAACTGGGGTGGGTGTAAAGTGATGAAAGATTAACGCCTTTTTCAGCTCATTAAATGCTCGATCACACGTTTCATTCCAGATCACTCGCTTTGGCATACATTTCCTAGTCAGCTCAGACAATGGGGTGGCTACTGTGGCGAAGCTAGAAATAAATTTCCTATAGTACCCACAAAGCCCAAGGAATGATCTGACATCCTTTTTAGTCCGAGGTTGTTTAAAATTCTTGACCGCAGTCACTTTGCAATTCATAGGTTTCACTTCCCCATTTCCCACAATGTGGCCTAGGTAGATACAACTACCACTTGCAAAGGTGCATTTTCTTTCTTTTACACTCAGCCTGGCCTCTCTCAATTTAGCAAACACAATATCCAGGTGTTTCATGTGGTCCTCCCAAGTTTGGCTGTGTATTAGTATATCATCGAGATATGCTGTTGTAAATGGGTGTAACCCTCCCAGTATCTCATCCATGAGTCTCTGGAAATTCGAAGGGGCTGAAACTAGCCCAAATGGCATGGTCAGAAATTCATATTTCCCATAGGGAGTAACAAAGGCTGTTTTCTCACGGTGGTCAGTTTTCACTGGAACCTGATAATATCCTTTGGATAGATCTAAGGTGGTTATGAATTTGGATGATCCCACATTGGCTATCAATTCCTCGATATTTGGTAACGGGTAGGGATCATTGATGGTAACTTTGTTCAGTTTGCGGTAATCCACGTACATTCTTTGGGTTCCATTCTTTTTCGGTACTAGCACAATAGGAGCTGCCCAAGGACTTTTTGAAGGTCTGATTATGCCTTGTTTAAGTAGGGTATCAATTTCATCCCGTAATGCCTCCCTTGAGTGGTGTGCTAACCGGTAAGCAGGTAACCTGATGGGAATAGCATCCCCAGTTGGGATATCATGCTGAACCAAAGTGGTTCTTCCGGGAATATCATTCAAAACATCTTGGTATTTCGTTTTCAAGTTTTCTAAGTCTATGCAACGATATTTTGGCATGTGAGGTGGGCATCCATGTTTCTCTTCCCCCTTGTCTTCCTCATAAGCTTCCTGAGCTACAAAGACAGCGGAAACTGGTGCAGTCCACTTACGCATGCAGTTAACATGGAAGGTTCTGTACCGTTTAAGGTTTGTACCCATGTCAATTTGATAGGTAACTTGTGTGATCATCTTGGTTATTGGGAAGGGTCCTTGCCATTGGTTTTGTAACTTTTGTTGTTTAACAGGTCTAAACACAAGCACAAAGTCACCTACTTCAAACATTCGTTCTTTGGCTGTTTGATCATGGTAGTATTTTTGCTCCTTTTTCTCTTCCACTTCCCTTTCATAAGCCATGTCTCTGACTACTTCCATGTTCGCTTTCATGGTTTGCACAAATGCTGACACACTGGTCTCATCCTCTTTCTCTTTCCCTTGCCAATAATGCACCATCTGATCTAGGGGCATTCTCATCGGCTTTCTAAACAATAAATGGTAGGGAGAAAAACCAGTAGTTCTATGGACAGTCCCCCGATATGCCCACAAAACATACGGTAAACAACTGTCCCACTCAACTTTCGGGTTTTGTATTAACTTTCTTAGGAGCCTTTTCAATGTAGCGTTGAATCTCTCCACCATACCATCCGTCTGCGGGTGGTATGGGGAGGTTTTGATTCGCTTCACTCCGGTCATCTGACAGTATTGCTCCATGATCTTAGAAACAAAATTAGAGCCGTTAATCGTAATAATTCCAGGGGCATGCCTATTCTGGCTATGACATCCAGTAAACAGTTTACTATGGTTTCAGAGGTCACATTCCGTAGGGCACAAAGGCTTCTGGCCACTTGGTGGCATAATCATGAGGACTAGAATGTATTTATTTCCCTTCTTAGTTCGCTTAAGGGGTCCAACTACATCCATTGCTATTCGTGCCAAGGGTTCCTTTAGTACAGGTAGTGGTTGTAATGGGGCCCGTGAAGTAATGGCAGGGCCAGCCTTCTGGCAGATCGGGCAGGATGCACACATTTCCTTTACCTCCCTTGCTATTCCCGGCCAGTCCATTCTCTCTCTTATGGCATACAATGTCCTCTCTTTGCCAAAGTGTCCAGCTATTTGGGTATTATGGGCCGTGCTCAAGATCATTCTACGGGCCACCCTAGGAATTACTAACAAGCTTCTACCTAAAGGGTGATAAGGTTTCCTCATTAGCAAACCCTCCTTCCAAAAATAAGGCTCATTAGATTTCTCTGCTTTCTCTCTTATTTGTTTTAGGGTGATGTCATACCTCTGAGCCTTGCTCAGTTCCTCAGGTGTGATGATATCATCCAAGCACTCTGTCGGCTCCTCGACTTCCGCCTCTTTCGGATATGCTTTGATACACCCACTGCAATGGTTGTGATCTTCCCTTCCACCTCAAGGGTCACACTTGCAGCAGGAAAATACGTCTCTCTTTCTGAGGCTGTATTGTAGGGAATGTCCCATCCTAAATAGTCTTCCTCAGTTACACACTTGGGATGTACAATCGTTTTTGTGCAACCCGTGTCAAGTAATGCCTTGACCTCCTTGCCATTGATTCTTACGGTCTTTGTCCAATCTGGCAGTTGGTGTTGTCGGGATGTTGTCTGGATACTGCACTAGGCATCCTCCATCTTTACCTTGACCCGACAATCTCTCTGATAATGGCCCTTCTTCCCACACCTGAAGCATTCAATTGTTCGTAAATCTTTAGGTGGGGGAGGTCTTTCATTCCTCCCTCGGCTCAGGTCAAACTGCTTAGATTCGTCATAACCCCTCGGTCGGTGTGGGGTGTCTCTGAGTGGAGTTTGAGTATTCCATTTTTGCTCGGGTCTTCGTTGTTCTCCTTCCTTCCTCTGACTTCCCAAGTGCCTTACGATGGCTTCTCTTAGCTCGTCAAAGTCGGTTGGATCGAGGTTCCGCATGTGAGTCTCCAGCCATTTCGGTAACTTTCGAATTGTGAGCTCCACCAATACTGCCTCGAAAATGTTTTTGTCTGTCGAGTCTAACCATTGGGAGTAGTCTTGCCGGTATGTTCTTAACCAGGCATCAGCATTCTGTTGCTCAAAGGTCTTCTCAAAGACTTTTCTTTGGTATGACTCCGTAGTCACCTGATACGTAGACAATAAAGTCTTCTTTACTTCTTCGTAATCGTTTTGCTGTTCTGCTGCCAAGGCTGATACAGCTGTCATTCCTGCTCCTGACAAGGAAGTTCTGAGATATACAGGCCATTGATCTTCTGGCCACCTTGCAGCTCTTGCTGTTACCTCAAAGGTCTTCAAGAAGGAGCTCATATCATCGACACCTTCTTGAAACTTTTGTAGTTTCAATTTGAGAGGGGGGTCTGCTGCTGGAGCGGGTGGCGGAGGTCGGATTGCTGCCGTCAGGGCTTGTATCCACCTGTCTTGCTGCTCTGTCGCATACTGTCGGTCCAGTATGCGCTGCTCCTCAGCCTGTCATTTGTCCAATGCTCGTTGATCCTCAGCCAGTTGTAGGTCTTGCTCCGCTCGGCGTGCACGTCTTTCCTCTGCTCGGATGAACTCCGTCATTACAGTAGTTTGGAAGTGAGCGTCAGGTGTAGATTCTGCTGGCTCCGTTTCGATGACTCGTGGAGTTTGAACGATACTCCCGCTCCGTAGTTGTCGGTCATCTCCTGCTCGAGAGCGTTGTGCCATCTCAGCAAAATGCAACTGATCACCGACAAAAAAAATCAAACGACCGAAATATGCACTTTTCCGAAGGAACAACTCAATATAACCTACTTCAGGGTTTTGGTTCTCAGACCCCAAGGTATTAATAACCCGGGCCGTTTCCCTGAGCTAGTACAAAAATCAAAAAGAAACAACTGAGAATAGGATAACTCTCGTCAAAATAATCCTACCACGTAGGTACCACCAGAACCTCTCACCTTAGGTCTGGTACAAGAAACAACAAAGACCTCTCACCTTAGGTCCGTAATATTCACTGGGATCTAACTAACACAATTAGAGATCCCACCGCTGCCACCAATGTGAGCGCTAACGACCTGCCCCAGCTTTATTTGTGCTGGCGTTGAGCACTACTACGTCGCGCTAATTAGTGGTCCAAAAACCACACAATTACAGCTAGGCCAAAAATCAACAACACTCCTGTTGCTGTCTAACCCTGCTATTAGCTTGCTAATAGCGTCTAACCCGTAGTTAGCAAATGAGAGTAGTTAACTACTTATACAGATAACAATGACACAAACGAGGTGTGCCATCCTTTACAAAAACTCAATAACACCGATCTCAATAAATACAGTTCTCCTACTCTACTCTACTCTAACAGTTCAGTCCTTTTATAATAATTCGAGCTGATCGTCCCGAGTCCTCAGCTCTCTCATCAATTCCATTTAAGGTCATGTTGAGTGGCCTTTCTGACGTGGCATCGACCAATCAGCTTCTTCTTCTAGAAGGTCGTAATCCTCTGGTGAGTCTTTCCTGCCAACTCCACCACTACCACTTCCGCTGGTCTGTGGACATTGGTCGTAATCTTCCACCACGTTTCCATTCATCTCCGCTGCTTTGTGGTTGGGGGTTGGGTTAGCAATGCTGTCAGTCAGGGTTGGGTTCCCTGACATAGGTCCAGATCTTCAACACAAAAACATGTTCTCAATGACTCCCAGTTAAATTGCAATAACCTTCTCAAAATTCAACTTAAAAAAATTGTACTCTCTCATTAGATGCTCTAGCCTACATCTAGTCGAAATGACAGACAATTTGAAGATAATTATTGAGAAGGTTATTGTAATAAACATGCTCATGAGTATATATGCAATATTGAGCATTACAACCAAGTTGTTTCAGCAAGAGTCTCCTCACTGCCTTGGGAAGATCTCTAAGGAAAAGTTATCTACAATCTAGTGACATGGTTAGTGTCCAGCTACATTTTTACATTAACAAAAGAAGTTGGCAGTGTGCAGCTAATATAAATTTTGTTCTTCCAAAGAGGAAGACGACCAAGGAGCATTATAAAAGCCATATTGTATACTTCTCTGTTTGTTGTTATTATGTTTAGAGGAGACATTAAAAGCAAAAAATGGCATGTGATGATGGCTTAGTTGTGTACAATATATTCTCCATGCACCACTCAACACTCATTACCAGATAGTGGCATGACTGATTGGGTTAATGTGCAATATATGTAGAGTTTATAAGTGTTTGAGTCCCAGAGGGCAGTTATGTAGTTCTTCAGTGATGCACTAGAAACAGCTACAACAACAACAATAATAATAATAAAATAACAAGACAATAAAACAAGAATGACATTCTCAATTAAATTTTTAATTCTCGACATTTGTCTGCATGCTCTTGCCAAACAATCAAAGAGTTTCTTGTCCAAAAAAAGAAGAAATGGAACATGTTTACCATAACTAGTTAGATAATCCCTTACCATATAAAATCAAGCACTGCTTTTGTAATGGTGATTTAAACAGTGGGATTCAATTCAATTTGATGTGACAAGTTAACTAATTAATTCAAATAAATTTGAAATGACAGTTTAACTAAACAATTCAACTAAAATTGTCAACTAAAATGAACTAATTTTGAATTAAATAAAGAGACCATAAGATTGGCTTTTTAATAGACTGAATTTTTTCATCAGTGGAATGCAAGCCATCCTTGTCAATCACATGCCCAAGGTATTAAACTTTAGGTAACATAAATGAGCATTTAGCCTTGTTAATCGAGTTCCTGCTAACACTAGCTTGCCCAAGACACATTCAAGATTCTCCACATGCTCTTCTGCTATGCTTCCTGTCACTAAAATATCATCTAGATACCTAGAAAGACCATTGCACCCTTGTAACAAGTCTTCCATGTACCTTTAAAAATAGATGGAGCAGCTGATACTCCAAAGGGTAACCTGAAATAATCCCTTGTGTATATTCACAGAGACATAACAACATTTGATAGAATAATATTATAGTCCCATAGGAAATCACATCCTAGTCAGAACTCCTCAGTTCTGTTCTAACAGGCTATCTTATATCTTATTTTAGATCATGAGGTTCAACTGTCCAATCAGACCTTTCCATCTGTCCTTCCAACCTTCTGTTTCTCCATATACATAGGTGATGTAACAACTACTGTGTATTGTGTAATAATTACATAATAATACATTTCCAGTATCCGGTTGTAGTTCAAGTCATGGAAGGTTGTTTCCATGACATCTTCCCTTCCTCTAGTTGAGAACACTGTTCTCTAGAGAGTCCATCCGCATTTCCATTTTTCCGTCCCGCACGATAAACTATTGTATAGTTATAGGGCTGAAGGGCCAATATCCATCGGGCAATTCTTCCATGGCTGTCTTTCAGTTTAGAAAGGTGCACAAGAGGGTTGTGGTCTGTCTCTATGCGGAAGTGTACTCCTTCGAGATACACCCTGAAGTGTTTGACCCCCTCCACTATTGCCAACCCTTCTCGCTCAATGGCCGAATACTTGGTTTCTCTGGGAAGTAGCTTTCTGGAACCGAAGGCAATTGGATGCTCCTCGCCTAGTTCGTCCCGCTGGCTTAACACATACCCAATCCCACAACTCGAAGCGTCGGTTTGCAGTATGAATTCCTTCCCCCAAATAGGTGTGTGTAGAACTGGTTCTTGAGATAGTAATTCTTTCAATTTTTCAAACGCCTCTCTTGTCTGGTCCATCCATATCACTTTGTTTGGCATGTCCTTCTGTGTTAGGTTCGAGAGGGCGGTGGCTATTGTCGAGAACGATGGAATAAATCTCCGATAATAGCCACAAAGTCCAAGGAATGCTCGTACTTCCCTCTTCGTTTTCGGGGTGTCAAAGTTCTTTACTGCTTTCACCTTGTCCTCCATCGGTTTGATTTGGCCTCTTCCCACCACATGGCCTAGATAGGTACAGGTGTTGCATGCAAACTTGCACTTTTCTTCTTTTATTCTTAATCCTGCTCGTCTCAATCTCGTGAACACTTCTCGTAAGTGGGTAATGTGGTCTTCCCAGTTTGTGCTGTGAACAATAATGTCATCCAGGTAGGCACTTGTGTACTCCTGAGTGTCGTCCAAGACCTGATCCATCATTCGCTGGAAGGTCGATGAGGCAGATACTAGTCCAAATGGCATTGTGGTGAACTCGTATTTGCCCCACGGTGTTATGAATGCTGTCTTTTCTCTGCTTGACCTTTCCATGGGCACCTGCCAATAGCCTTTTGTTAAATCTATGGCGGTAATCCATTGTGAGTTTCCAATATTGTCAATAAGTTCCTCTATCCTGGGAATTGGATAGGGGTCGGATTGGGTGATCAGGTTCAATTTCCGAAAGTCAATGCAGAGCCTCTTCGATCCGTCCTTTTTTGGTACTAGCACCACTGGGGCAGCCCAGGGGCTTTTGGAGGGTATGATGATGTTCTGCTCTAGCAATGTCTTTATCTCCTTTCGCAGGAATTCGTACGATGAGTGTGGGAGGCGGTACGGTGGGAGTCGGATGGGGGATGCATCCCCGGTGTTGATGGTGTGCTCAACCACTTCCGTCCTTCCAGGTACGTCTCTGATCACCTCACTGAACTCGGCCTTCAGTTGTTGTAATGCTTCCTTTTGATAGGGCTGAAGTTGATTCAGATGCTCCTCCTATTGTGGTGTTTCATTGGGTTCGGGGTCGCTTGGTTCATTGTCCACGGCTAGCAACACAGCTGGCATTGGAGAATGCCACTCCTTCATTCCGTTCACATGGAAGGTTCTCAACCGCTTCGACCCCTCCCCCAAATCTACTTGGTAAGTTACATCTGTCAACTTCCGGGTAATTATTACCGGCCCTCTCCATTCATTTTGGAGTTTGCTTGTTTTCCGTGGCTGAAAAACCAACACAAAATCTCCCACATTGAACTCTCTCTCGGTAGCCTTTCGATTATGGTACTTCTGATGGGCTTGCTTAGCTTGTCTCTCGTTACTCGCTGCTACCTCCTGAACTAATTTGAACTTCTCTCTCAGTATTCTCAGGTACTCAATGACCTCTATACCTTCCTCTCCCTGTTTCTCTCTCCAATATCGGGCTAATTCATCTATCGTGGTTCGCATCCTTCTCCCATACAGCAATTCAAAAGGGGAATACCCTGTGGTACTATGGTCCGTTCCCCTGTAGGCCCACACTACAAATGGTAGACATTGGTCCCACTCTCTCTCACTCTTTTGGGTTAGCTTCTTTAGCAATCTCTTCATGGTATATAGCATTAAACCTCTCCACCATACCATCAGTTAGGGGATGGTATGGGGAGGTTTTTATTTTGGTGGATGCCTGTTAACCGGCAAAATTGGGCCATGGTGCGTGAGACGAAATTACTACCATTATCCGAGAGGATTTCCTTGGGGGTCCCTAGTCTAGCAAAGACCTCTACCAAACAGCCCAGAAGCGTCTCAGTTGAGGTATTCTTGAGAGGAAACGCTTCCGGCCATTTGGTAGCATAATCCATGATTATCAACACATACTTGTTCCCTCCCTTCGTTCTTTTCAGGGGCCCAAATATATCCATAGCCACCCTTTTGAATGGTATGCTTATTATGGGTAGGGAGTGTAAGGGTGCTCTCTGGGCGGTTATAGGTTTGGCTCTCTGACAGGTGGGACAAGACATGCACATTGACCTTACGTCTGAAGCGATATTCGGCCAGTCCATGCTCTGCCTGATGGTGGAGAGCGTCCTTGCTTGCCCAAAATGTCCAGCTGTAGGGGCGTTGTGGGCCATCCTTAGGATCTCCGTCCGAGCTTCATGCAGCACCACCACCAAGTTCCCCCCGTCCACTGTGAGCGACTTCCTCATGAGGAGTCCATTCTCCCAAAGGTATGGTTCTTCTCCTCGGTCTGCTTGTGTCCTTATCTTCTCCAGGGATGGGTCTGTTTGCTGTAGGGCCCGTAATTCATCTGGGGGCATTCGGTCGGGAAGGCTAACAGTCTCCGCCTCGTTTCTGGTCTGTTGCTACTTCTCGATTCTCTTCTCGGTGAAGAACTCGTCTTCAAAATCATAAGGGAGTTCGTTTCCCTTCTCTTCTTCCTCGTGGTCTCCGTCTGTGGGGTCTGTCAGTACGACCTCGTCGTCTGCTTGCTGTACCCGTGACGCTTCCTTTTCCTGCACTCGTGTCTGTGCCTTTGCTCTGGTGGTTACGAGGGCCATTTCACTCGTGTCCTCCCTGGCGAGTTGTGTCTTCTCTGAGCACACTCCGGCTAGCAACTGCTTCAGCTGGGGCACATCCTGCCCCACCAGCATATCCACCGGTAGGTAAGGCGAGATGGCTACCGTCAGATGGTATGTCCTCCCAGCCAGCTTCAGTACCACCCGGGCTGCTGGGAACCATGTCTCGCTGGAGGTGGCTGTGGCATACGGTATGCTCCATCCCAGCTTGGCTTTCTCCTGCACACATCTTGGGTGCACCATGGACTTCGTGCATCCAGTGTCTAGCCACACCTTCACGACTCGTCCGTTCAGCTTAGCCCTCCTTGTCCAACGATTAGATGTCTCTTCCCTGGTTGTCTCGCCCACCAGCTGCGCTTGTTCCAGTTTGACTCTGCAGTCCCTTTTCATGTGTCCCACACGGTTGCAACGGAAGCATCGGACTTCCTGGTTGGTTCTTTGGGATGGGGGTCCATTTTCCCCACTCTCTTGACTTCCCCTCGGCATCGGTCTGTCCCAGCCAAGTCGTCTGGGGGCCTGTTGCTGAGGTCCCGACCGGAAAGGAGTCTCGGGGCGAGTTCTCCCTCTCTCGGTCGCTTTCTCAGTTGGTCTTGGCTGCTCTGTCTCTCTCCGTGACTGGTTAGACAAGTGCCTCACAACTGCTTCGCTCAGTGTCTCAAAGTTGCCAGGGTTGAGGTTCCTCATTTGAATCTCCAACCATCGGGGCAGGCGTTTGAGTGTTATCTCCATTAGCATTGTTTCCTGGTCTTCGAGGGGGGATGATGCCAACCACTGCTGGAAGCTCTGGCGGTGTCTTGCTAGCCAGGTGTCGGGATGGATGGTGTCGAAAGGTACATCAAATGTTCTCTTCCGGAAGGTTTCAGTTGTTATCCTGTATTCCTGAAGCTAACTTCCTTCACTGAACAGTAATCCGCCTGGCTGTCGGCAGGCATAGCAGCTACGGCAGTCAAGCCCACTCCTGATAAGGAACTACACAGAAAGGTCGTCCACTGGCGTCGTGGCCACCCTCCAGCCACTGCAGTCGCCTCGAACGCATCCAAGAAGGCTCCCATGTCATCTACACCTTCCTGGAACTTGTGCATGGTCAGTTTCGGGGTACAAGCAGCGGACTCTGCCACGGCCGGAAGTAGCCTTGCAGGCTCTCGGACTTCTGTTAGCAGTCGAATCAGACGCTCTTGTTGTTCGGTCTGGTTCTTCATGAATCTCTCCTGGAGCTCGTCTTATCTTTGCCGCTCCTCTGCTCTCCTTTTCTCCTCTTGCTCTATCCTTAGTTGGTCTGTCTGCAACCATTGGGACAGGAATTTCTCCATGGGGTTCACTGCCCCAGGAGAGGCCTCAGGAGCATTGCTCTGGAGACGGCGAGACTCTCTCAGGGCTCTCCTGTCCTCATTGCTCATCCTTCACCCCACCTCCACCAACCAAACAAAAAAAAGACACCTCCACACTAGCTATCCAGGGTTGGTTCTCAAACCTCATAGGCCGTGCCCAGGTTGTAGCCCTGATCTATTCTAACTAAACTTCCAAACCTCTACACTACCTAAAGGCTGGTCCGGGATCTTCTATGAGAGAAGAATCCCACCGCTGCCACCAATGTCAGGGAATGTATTCTTGGTACCCTTGGGTCATCTAGACCTAACCACAGAATACTCCCTGCGATGCCTAGCTCTACTCCCTTAGCTAGACCACTTGTTTATTCCCATCAATCTGACTTAACAACATTTGATAGAATAATATAGTCCCGTAGGAAATCACATCCTAGTCAGAACTCCTCAGTTCTGTCTAACAGGCTATCTTATATCTTATTTAAGATCATGAGGTTCAACTGTCCAATCAGACCTTTCCATCTGTCCTTCCAACCTTCTGTTTCTCCGTATACATAGGTGATGTAACAACTACTGTGTATTGTGTAATAATTACATAATAATACATTTCCAGTATCGGGTTGTAGTTCAAGTCATGGAAGGTTGTTTCCATGACAGTGCTGTATTCCAATCTCTGCCAAGCTGGTTTGGTACTTCCTCCTCTATCATGCATGTATTTAGCCCCACCTTTTTCTCACCCAACTCCGCAGTGATATATGCTGATCCAAGCAAGGGCATTTTCTCCCCAGTGTAAGTCCGCAACTTGGCATCATTGTCCGGCGGATTTTGGATATGAGTTCTCTTCTCTATCCTCTCGTACATTTCATTCATAATGAGAGTGAGGGCTGCACCATTATCAAATTGAATTTCTGCTAGCATTTGGTTGATGTAAACATCGCCTTGTTTTTGCTACTATCAAAGGTAAATAGGACTGTTCACTGTCTCTAGAGTGTCCTTGTATTTTGACTTCATTCTCCAAATAATGATGCGCTTTTTTCCGCTTGCCTTTATGTCCCATCAGTGTTGGCTTTTTCCTACATGCCCTTGCAATAAGTCCGATTTTATTGCAATTGTGACATTTAGCATTTCGAAATTTGCCATAATAATTATATCTGTTCTCCTCCACACCTATAACATACAGGTTTGTTTTGAGGTGTGTATAGGTTTGTCTCTCCTTTCATGACCCTCCTTGAAATATGGAACTGATCTCCATGGGTGAGGGTTGCCTCACCCTGGCTGTCCTGATTACTCGAGCATCCTTCTCTACTGAATCAATAGCCAAGGTTAACTCGAATGCCTTTTCAAAGTGAGAACTTTTCCCGCCAACAATAGCTGCTGTATTCCATCCTGGTTGACTCCACAAACCAAACAGTCATGTAGCACTTCCTTCAGAGTAACCTTGAACTGATAGTGTCTGCTAAGGCTTGCAATGCTGCTACATATTTCGACTGAAACTCTCATTATGCTCTCGTATGGCTATTAAATTTGAAAAGTTGCTGATGCAAGATGGAATAGGATCATAGTTGTCCTTAATAACCTGTACCAGCTGAGTGTAACCTGTACTTTCCAAATCAGCACTGTCCACTAGTGTCCTAACCAGCTTGAAAGTTGCCGCTCCACATGCTGAAAGAAGGATGGCTTGCTTTTTCTGTTCAGTTACAACATTGTTTGCAACTAAATAATGATGCAACCTCTTGATGTACGAAGTCCAGTTCTCCTTTTTGTGGTAGAACTCTGAGATCAATCCATTGATGGCAGCCATTCTCTCTTCTCACTGGACAGTTAGTCCTCTTTGCCAGATGTATCCTTGTCACCAGATGTACAGTCTTAGCTGGTACTGTACTAATCTATATTACTACTAGTACTGCATGCAAGTCAACTTGCTATTGAACTTGCAATACATTATCAAAAGCACCGAACTCCTTCATAAATAAAAACACGGTATTGTATAGCACTAAACAAGGGTGTCATCATTGCAAATGATAAATAAATAAATCACCACAATGTTTAATCGTATAATCAGACTAAGGTCAGAGTTTATCACATGTTGTATAAAAAATGTATGTATTTATTAATTTGATGAGAGAGAAAACCAATGTAGATGACAAACAAAAGACCAATAATATTATACTTTTTTTGTTGTTCAGTATATTAATAGGTAAAAATAAATCTAGCATATATTTATAAAGCCCTGTATGTTTGACAAGAGAACCCTATCCATTTATGTAACTCTTTTCCCCCCATCATGCATAAATATCCACGCCACTTTTTGTGCCCATGGCCATTGAGTCCTTGTAGGTCATCAGGGCCAGGTTGATGGCTTTTCTGAATGAGCTCAGCCTGTGGATAAGGCAAAGAACTGGGGAGGTCAATTTATGGATTGATCTGTCTGAGGGGCCAGATGACTAACAAGAAATAGATGAAATAGTATAATTCAGGTTACAAACAGTTAACCAATCTCAGCAACCACTGACTGGCCTTCATTGGTTGGTTCCTTTAAATAGGCTTCCAGCCCTGAAACCCAGCCAGACCTTATGAGGTAATAATATAATTGCTAAGCTAGACTTGTCTTGCCAAGTATTTAGTTCATAGTGACACAGCTGTGGTTAACTAGGTGACTTATAATTAAAATTAATTATCACACTCGGCCTATAATGTAAATGTTCCTTGGTTAAGGAGACACTTCTGGAGTATCCATAACAGTGAATGTCCGTGCTCACCTCCTATAGTGTCACTCAGTGGTAGTCCAGAGAAGGAATGCCTTTTCTGCTTTGGGGTCGGTCAGGAGTTGGAACTTATCGTTAGCATTTTTGGTTATTTAGTTACTAGTTATTTAATTAGTTATGTATAATGTTTTTATTTATTATTTATTAGATATTATATATATTATTTATTAGCATCTTATATAATTTTAACCAGGTTTTTAATTGCATTATCTGCATATAATAGGTTTATCCATAGAAAATTTAGGGAGCACCCCTGATGAATGTGCTATAATAGCTGGTGCAAATGATCCAGGATTTATAAGGGCATGGGTGTCGGGGGGGGGGGGGGGAGTTAATGTATAGTATAGCTATTACAATGATATGATGGCCATACTATGGCAGATGTATTGTAAAGTTTGATAGTTTGATAAAAGTACAATGAATACGATAAATATACACAAAAACACAAAATTTATAAAAATAGAACTTCAAGTTACAGTTACATGTGTCAGGGATTACATCAAGTAAATTCCTCAAAAACATCTTCTGGAGTAAGTCATTATGCAATTCTAGCATGTTCCCACTCACAGCTTGTTACAGAAAGTGAAGCTCTGATGTGCAAAAGTATGTTATTGGGAGAAAAATCTTTATTTGTATGTTGTAGGCGTATCTAGGTCAGAGGCCAGCTGTGCTTGACTTTCTCACTTTTGTTTCCACATGTCAAACTCAAGATCAAGTGCTGATAAAAGTGGTCAATCATCTCCATAGAATAAAATAATGAAGAAATTGAATGTGTGGATGGTTTGGCTCCATTAATCTTTGCTGAAGGAAGTAAGAGCATGAATCAGAAATATTATGAGAGGCGATAGAGCTTCATCAAATCTGTCAAGTTCAGGGATCAGGTGGTCTAGCAAGGGAATTGTGAGGATTAGACAGAAGTAATCACTACAATTCTGGGCCTAGATATTTGAACGATGCTGCTGTCTATTAGCTTGACATAGTGTGGACTCCTCCACACCAACACTTCGAGCCATTTTAAGAGCTCTTGTGTACATTCTTCTATGAAATGAATCCACATTCAGCCTTGACCTATGAAGAACACATTTTACATTCTTTACTTCATGGCAGGCATATGCTACTTCCACATAAGGCCCATGAAGCTTCACACTTGGCCCTCATGTATTCGCTAAAACACTGTGTGTAGCTTCCAAAGTAAATATGAAGGAAAACTGAGTGAGACATAGCCAATAGGAGTGCTTGAGCATCATGACGGCACAATCCCTATTACAATTGGTTGCCAGAACTGCCTCTAGACAACTACCTCTAGGCAAAAATTAGTCCAAAAAATTTGGAGAACTTCATGACACTCCGCCCATCTGGTTTGGCACATGCCTTTATTTTCACACCTTCCATGATGCCATCATTCCATACTTCAAGTTCTGTCTGTCTTCTAGATGAATTTCCGAAGAAGAATGTTACTTTATCAGCAGTTTGCATTATATTGCTTACATCTTCAACACCACAAAATATGACTACGCAAAGATTGAATTGATGTGCAGCACAATGGGCATGCACTGCCTTTGCATATTATGTGCAGCTGCTACTTTTGATTATCCTGTCATAGAACTCGGCTATCATAGGCATCACCTCGAAGAAATTGTGGCACCAGGTGCCCAGCTAGAGATGAGTTAGACACATCATCTTCTGGTAATGAATCATTAGCATTCGAGACAGAATGTGAAGTTTGAGGCAGAGAGGCACTGCTTAGACTACCACCAGGTACTGAATTTCCAGCACTGAATGAAAAATCAATCTGGTCAGGTTATATTGGTATGTAGCTGATAGACTTCTTGGTGTAAATCCATTGTCTTGGCTATTATCTTGTCTTCTCGAGATACGAGTTCTTTTATAGACATGTTGTGTACAGACTTACTGTTTCATTTACTCACTCTGCTCAGATAGAATGTGATTTCAGCTGCACACTGTAAAAAATATCTGGCTGGCCTATAGCTGAACTCCTCAGATAATGATCAGGTGTTGATTACTTTACTTGAGATTATGGGACAAAGCAGGTCTCAGTCATATGAATAAGATTAAGTTGGAGGGGGGAGGTGCCTCAAAAGCCTCCCTGGATCCACCCATGCTGCTTGTCCACAACCACTCTATAATGTGCACTCAAGCTGGATCTGTGCTGTACGTTGATCGTGCAGTGGAAGAGGTCAGGTTCAAGATTACTTCAGTGTGAACCTTGCGCAATCAGAGTCTGACGATAATATATGACAATAGATGAGCGTCAGATTGGGACCGGCGGGCAATCTGGCTAAAAACTGCAGTTATTGATCTGGTCAGATATGCTAGTGAATTTGGTCCCACAGAACAAGTATGCCCCGAGTTAATCTAGTACCCTTCCCTGCCTCGAAATTCAACCACCTATTAACACTAGAGCCATCGTGGTACAGATCTGCTAGCAGTACTGATCCTCTATGTATAACATGTTTATGTAGCCATACTAGAATATTTAGCTAGTAGAATTGATCCCACCCAGGAATAATCAAGTCCACTTTGTTTGTCTGTTATGCTTCTAATCATTTTATCTTGTCATCGCTATGATTGAAATCTTAGTAGAGTTTCTTGAAATTCTGAGTGAAAGTGGTTAATTCCAGTATGCTGCCATGGATTGTGTGGGGACTGGTATAAGATGGAGTGAAGCTATCAGGGTTTTTTTCCATATTCTGGCATACCCTACATGACCTTTGATATGGTAATCATGAGACTCACAATGCTATTCCAACAGTAACTGTAGAATTGGCATAAATGACAGATGGCTAAGGAATGTTTTTAAGTATAATTTTTTTAAATAAAGCCATGGATAAAGTAGCTAGCTACTTGCTTGCAGTCAAGGTGCCAAACAAAACAAAATTGTGGCTATTTATACCTGGATGTCACTTCATCCTGGCAAGACTCTACCATGTGTTGTTGCTAATTTCATCATTAATCCACTGCATAACATTATTATTCTTTCAATTGTTCAAATTCTCCAAGGTAATGGATCGTACATGCAAGCCGGTTTGATCCCCAGATCATATTCGGTCCGATCAAATCTGCTGTGACAGTGGTTATTGCACACATCTTATTAAGGTGGTGCTATGGGTCAGATTTAAATTATTTATTTTACTTTTTTTTATTATTTTTTTTTATCTCGCCCAACTATGCTTCAACATACTGGAAAGGTGGATTCCAAGTTACAGAAGATTTGGATACTCTATTCTGGATTTACAGTGGCTTTTGCACACACCATCTGCCCAGGAAGGCGATCAAGAAGCCTTACCTGAATTCAGGGGGGACAATAGCATTTTTCCCCATTTTTTTCTTTTCTTCTTATGGTTACCACTTTAGAGCTCCGTAGATTCTGTAAACTTCATGCTATAGACTTGATATATAGCTCAAAAGATAGGTCTCTCTGTGTGCTCTCTTTTGATACTAAAATATGTTTCATAGATATAACTATAGGCAAGTTACTAGACTCTAAAGCGGAGGGACCTGAAAAGCCTGAATCGCCTCAACCTCCGCCAAGATAACTCCAGATTGCTAAGTGCAAAAAAAAAAATGGTATATATGTGCTAGAGGAAAGCCCGTCTCTATGCAATCACCTTTTTGATTAGGCATTTAAAAATGTATTACCTAGTCAAGCGCGTGTACACCTTCAATTTTCCACCCACCCACTGACCAGTTAATAAATTTTTAACGCGTTTGCATAGAGGCGGCTCAATTTTTTTTTGCACTTGGATGGGGACTTGGGATGCAGGTTTTTGAGGTCCCTCCTCTTTAGGGTCTAGTAACTTGCCTATAGTTATTCTATGAAACATATTTTAGTATGAAAAGAGAGCACACAGAGAGACCTATCTTTTGAGCTATATATCAAGTCCATAGAATGAAGTTTGCAGAATCTACGGAGCTCTAAAGTTGTAACCACAAGTTAAAAAAAGGGGGGGAAATGCAGCTGTCTCCCCTGTCAGTGCAAACCCAAACTCAATGTTCACATTACTTTAACTTTTTTGGGTCAAAAATGTTGATTCCTTGCCTCCCGCTCACAATAACTCATTCCAATAAAAAATTTATGTCTAACATTAATTTTTATACCATTTTGTAGCTCTGTCTTTACTCTACAAATTGAATGGTTTCAAAAAAAAATCATTGCCTCTTTTGTGAAGTTATTGATGATCTAAGGTAAAATTTTATATTTGTACTTGCCATTACTAGTGGATTTTTTTAAAAAAGATTCTAAACCATTCAATTTGTAGCACTATGCATGCTCTAGCCACTGAAGCAATTACAAGGCAATACAAAATACTAGTAAGGGTGGGGAGTGGGCGGCATCTTCTTCAATGGTGCTTGCTTCTTTGAGTTACTGTGAGGGAAATCGACCACCCTGACTGAGAACACACATTTGCACTCACCCCTGAACAACATGAGCAAGAGAGACAGAGAACCTATGTATAGCCCAGATCAAACAGGGGAAGATACGAGCTCAGCAGATATTGTTGGGTCAACATCACAACCAACTAAACCGACTAACTACCGTACATCCGATGACTTCACATCAGAGCAGCTCTCGAACAAGACCATATAGGGTCATTTTAGGAGATAGAATATTTAGTGATATGATGTTTTTCTGTTAGTATAAAAGGAATGATGTGTGCTAGCTAAGATTAGATACTGCGAACCTGAACTCCATTGAACTACTGCTACTTTAAGATAGGAATACTCAGAGACACTGGTATTCTATCAGCTTGTTTAATTATTGGATGTTTGTATCTCACTATGAATACCTGAAATATTGTTATTCATTTAAGTAACTAATATCTGTTACTTGGGTATCCAGTCGCTCCAGAAGGGAGGGCTGAGTTTGGTTTGTATTGTGTGGCTCAGTAGGTTGACTGGGGGCAAATACTTATGACGGCATACGTGGCAAGGATCGCTTGCACAGTTAGAACCTCTGTGTCAAGGAAGGTTGCTTACGACGACAGCAACAATAGCAACAAGACATATGCTGATATATGTAGTGTTTCAACTACACCCAAGTGGAAAAGTGAACAAAATGTTCCTACTTAGATGGCTGCTCTTTATTTATCCAGTGCAACCAGGCCATCCCCATTGTTAGCTGTTCTTTATTTATCCAGTGCAACCAGGCCATCCCCAGTGTTAGCTGGTCTATATTTATCCAGTGCAACCAGGCCATCCCCAGTGTTAGCTGCTCTTTATTTATCCAGTGCAACCAGGCCATCCCCATTGTTAGCTGTTCTCTATTTATCCAGTGCAACCAGGCCATCCCCAGTGTTAGCTGGTCTATATTTATCCAGTGCAACCAGGCCATCCCCAGTGTTAGCTACTCTTTATTTATCCAGGTCATCACCTGTGTTAGCTATTCTTTATCTATCTAGTGCAACCAGGCCATCACCTGTGTTAGCTATTCTTTATATATCTAGTGCAACCAGGCCATCCCTGTTCTTTATTTATCCAGTGCAACCAGGCCATCCCTTGTGTTAGCTACTTTTTATTTATCCAGTGCAACCCGGTCATGTACAGTGTGAGCTATTCTCGACGCACCCGAGCCATCTTCAGGGACAAGCTAGATTACTTGATCAGCCTTATTAAGCCTCAGTTGTTTTTTGTTATCCTCACGACATGCCCACTGACCTTTATGATTTTGTATGAGCCTTTGAAAATTTTTGGTCCAGTGTTTGAAATACAGATGAACCAAAATAGGTAATGCTGACACATGATATGCACATGGACATGATTTGCTTTCTTAATGAATGTTCATGCAGTAAGTATTGTTACTAATGGCCAGCATATAGTTTTAAACCACTCTGTCTGTACATTTTTTACTTGCCTTATTCATGCCCTCAGATATAAAGAGGGGTAACAATCCAGGAAGATTCTATAGTAATGGCTGCCCTTCATAACAAGGCAATGAGGACATCTTGGTGGACGTGCTAAGTTTATTATACTCAGAGTTTGGAGTAGTCCCACTTGGTCGGGTCAAGTCTTATGCTGCCACATCTTGCAAGCAATTGGCTGATGGATATTTGCAGAGCAAGGCAGGACTCTACTGGATTACCAATGGCACCAGCACACAACAAGAATATTGTGACTTCTGAGTTTCTGTGTTACAATTGTATGTATGGACTGTAAAGATTGTTTAGTGAGTGCTTTGTATTGTAGCCTCTCCCCTCCCCTACTGGCCAGATATAAGCATGAGAATTTTACTGCCTGCTCCAAGTGAAGGGAATGGTGCCTGTTGTGTCATATTTTTACTGCATTCTAACAATGGAATATTATACAGTTCAAAACAAGCAAGATGTGTAATTAGCTAGTTATGCATATGTTATAGCTACATTAGGCTACAAACAGGCAAAGATAGATTCTCATGACATTTTGCTGGTGATATTTTCATGATGGTTTGGACCAACATGCATGCCTGCTGACAGACAACAAGATCACTTTACCTGCTCCTCTCATATGGACCTCATGGTAACAGTTGTTGTTTATGAGCTGCTCTCTATATTGGAAATGAAGCTTGCCCTCAATAAAAAGTTGAAAGTGAAAGTTTGTGGTACTACACAAGTCTGTGTCAATGATGTGTTAGCTAGCTATGTATATAGATGTTTGTTGCTATGGTGTGTGTGTGTGTGGCTATCTATCCACTATGGATATATAAGTATATTTATGTGGCTATCTGACCACATGAATTTAGCTATGTGTGTATCTATCTATGCATCTAGTTGTCTAGAATTTATAAGGTAAAGGGTCATTTAGCTAGTTCTCTACATGGATACTTCCTGTTCCATTTCTTCTTCTTTTTTGACAGATCTTCAAAAAAACATTTTATGTTTGTTATAAAAAAATTATTATTTGTTTCCCTGTTTTGTTGTTGTTTCTTTATATATTTTATAGTTGAGCAGTGAAGACTAAACTACTGCCTAACTGCCTTCTAGGACAGGAGGATATTTATGTGTCTATATTATTGTTTCATCCTCTTGTACACTATCAGTGCATACATATATAGCACACCTTCCTATTCTTATCTATGCTCATTTTGACCACTTTGTACATTATGCAAATCTGCACATATAGCAGCCGCTTCTAATGTTGATTGTACCCATAGAGACTACAAGGTAGAACAAACTACAGTAGCTATGTAATATGCAGATAAGATTCTCTGTAGACAGCACATTTAGCATTTCTAGTAAGGCAAGCACTTTGCTAGGAGTGCACTTAGGGAGGGAGGGGGGAGTAGAAATGTAACTGATGGTGGAAAAGATAGTGGATCAAGATAATAATTATTCTTGCTCAAGGTGCGAGGTTCAGGAGATAGAATAAAATGATATTGGTCAGTATACTGCACCTCAACTAGGCTGAATACATAACTGTCTGTTATGTCATGTTAGCCTTCTACATCACTTCCAAAAAGATGCAGAATGGTGTGTGGACTGAAACCTCCTAACTTCATTATTCCTGATGAAGGCTAGAGCATCTAGAGTGTAAAATTTCAAGTAGTTTATTGATTGTTAATTAATTCAGAATGATGGGAACAATAGGCACAGGCTACAATCATCTTTAATTCAAGTCACCACATTACCACCACCCTACTTTTCCCAACAAGTCAACCATCCAACCAGTTTAGGTAGCTACTCAACTTTAATTCCTGCAAACATAGAGTAATGGGCATCGTAATCTCCGAGATCTTGCATCATCATCTTGTTTTTTTAAGGATTTTCTGCAAGAACGTCATTGCATAACAACTGCACCAAGTGATGGTGATAGCCTCCTCAAATCATCAAGTTAATAAGATGTGTGAGGGTTGATCATATAAATGGCAATAACCAGTGTCACAGCAGATTTGATCCGACCGAATATGATCTTGGTGAATCAAACTGGCTTGCATGTACGATCCCATTACCTTGGAGAATTTGAACAAGTTCGTGCAAAAGAGAACTACAGAAATAAATCAAATATTCAGGACAGTATCCACTTCTTTTTGAAAGAATAATAATGTTATGCAGTGGATTAATGATGAAGTTAGCAACAACACATGGTAGTGTCATGCCAGGATGAAGTGACATCCAGGTATAATAGCCACAAACATTTTTTGTTTGTTAATTTTGGCACCTTGACTGCAAGCAAGTAGCTAGCTACTGTATCCATGCACTGTAAAAAAATACAGTGTGCAACCCACACCAAATAGAGTGTGATGGACCGTCGCTATATGCACACTCATATTGAAGCATGCAGAACACGCTACTTATAGTATGTAACACACACCATTTTCAGTGTACACACCAAAATCATGTATCACCACTAGGCCTCGATAAATTATGCTAGCATTTATTTTTTATTTTAGGTATTGCAAAGCGTTAGAGAATAATGCTAGCATTATAGGTATCATTTGGTAGCATTTTTAGAATTTTAGGTGATTTATATCCTGTGAGATAGTCAACAGCCTACAACCTACAGCTACAGAGGTAATGTAGTTGCGATGTAAATTGGACCCTGTAAGGATGTAGAGTGTAATTAGACCACCTGTTCCTAGCTTTTCTATTAGCACATCATTATTATTACTCAACTAGCCACCCCAAAGTACAGCTGTCAAAACTAGCATGCCCACGGCTACAGCATAACTTACTTAAAAATTTGTAATGTCAACAGGAAATTTCATTAGTGTGCCATAGGTTGTAAACTACACTAAAAGGTATGTTAGTAATCAAGGCAACTGTCACTCACCTGACTCATCTTTCACCTTTGCTTGAGCACATGGTTGGCAATAGCTAGTAAAGGAATGGCTGCAGAAACAAATAGCTGTAGTATTTTTTCTGACACAGACAGTGGTCCAGAAATTGAGGCTTGAGCTACTGGGCCTAGCACAGCTACTGGGCCGAACACTGCCACTAGGCCTGATAAGAAAGTAGCTAATCTTCTGGACAAGCTTACGAGTCCTGCTCCATCTGACCTCGCAAGGAAGCGGAAACTAAAATGTAATCCTCCAAAAGGGTTTTAACGAGGTAAAGGTGTTGTTGCTGCTGAACTAGTTATGATTTCAATCTCTACAAGGATAAGAGAAAATCTGACTGTTATTATGGGAAAGTTGTTTTACAATGCCTGCAGAGAGAATGTATCTCTTAAGAAGAGTGTCTTAACTCAGCACAGCAAGTCAGCTAAACATGCCAATGGAAAAGAGCATTTGGCATCAAAGGAATTGAGAGAGAGGAACATATGTGATATGTTAAATAAATATGACAAGGAAAAACACCCTATTGGAGAAGGCCTTTCAGATGCAGTTCGAGTCCATCGAGTAAAAGTAGCCACAGTGTTTTTAAAAGCTGGGGTGCCACTTGCTAGGATTGATTTTTTCGGGATTTATTTGAGGAAAGTGCATTCAGGCTTTCCAACAGCACCAATATCAACTTATGCCTTTTATTCAGCATGAACAGCGAGAAAGCATAAAGAAGGAAATTGATGTTAAAGAACTTTCTGAAGTGTCTTTAATTTTTGACGGAACTCATGTTTGTGAAGCAATGGTCGTATTGCTGCACTTTGTTGATGACAGGGAACATACAGCAGCGTGTTGTTCGGCTAATCATGTTAGCTAAGAGCCTTACAGGTGAAGAACTTGCACGTCAATTGCATTTCTACTGAGCTGGGTATTGCCTCCAACCTGTTAGTAGCTGCTATGCGGGATCGCTGTGAACAATGTAGCAATATGCACATTGAGTATTGTCTTCCCACACATTTTAGATGTAGTGTGCTTTTCTCAAACCTTGGATAACCACGTGGGGGAGAGAATCAAGACACCTGTGCTAGAAATTTATAAAGGGTTGGGTTGGGCTTTTTTCAAGCAGTCCAAATACGAAATTAGCCTAGAACACAGCTACATGTTTACCAATACCAGCCACTCGTTGGTGGTTCAAGTCGGAAATAATGAACCACTTGCTTAAAGTATTTGGTGAAGTTTGTTCATTTCTTCAAAATGTTGATCTTCCACTCTCAAAGTTGAGGCTTTAGGAGATTCTTGATGACCCTCCTGGGAATCGTAAGTTACAGATGGAACTTGCAATGACAATTGATGCTGGTGAACCTATTGTTAAATCGACATATCGCCTGAAAGGGGATGGGCCACTTATTTTCAATGCTTATTAAAAAATTAATGCTTCTATTTCCACCCAGTATTATCCAAATGTCAAAGCAGTTGCCAGCAAGCTGTCCTCCAAACCTGTTTGTGAACAGCCACTGATTGACTATGCTAAAGCATGTGTTGAACCTGCATACAGATACTTCAATGAAAAATTTGGAGATGACCTCAAGCACACTGTTGAAGCTTTTAATTATGCTTGATTGTTTGACCCGACAAAGATTTGTGAGTTAAAACCATCCTGCAATGACATTGACCAGTTAAAAGTATTTACTTTCCCCAGTTCTGATAAATCAGCTGGATGAGTTAAAGTGTGAACTGCCTATTTATAATATTAATGGAGTTTCTCCAGACACGAACAAATTGGATGGTGGAAGAACAATGAAAGTAAACTTCATGGTGGTCAAGAGCATGCAAAACAGTTTTGCTTGTACAGCCCTCATCAGCAGCAGCAGTGTGTTTTTCACTTTTAACCAGTAATTTTAATGATCTACAAACATCTTCTATGGAAGACTACATTGAAGCATCTGTTATGCACCAGTACAATTATAGGAAATAAATTTTGTGAATTGGAATAATTAGAATAATAGGTTTGATCATTATAATAATAGGGCACAGGCATGAGAATTTTTGAAAAGAATTATAGGTGGAAAAATTTGCATAATTTATCGAGCCCTATCCCCACAGCAGAATGAAAGATGCCAAAGAAAACTGCCATTTACAAACTAAATTGACATATGTAAGGTTGATACAAAGTCTCAATAAATTATAGTTACACCGGTGAGGCCATAAAGTGTTTCACAGTTATTGATGTTTTTTTTGTAAGGGGAACTGAAGGATGAGCACTACCAAAAATGCAACACCTGCAGAATATTAAATATCAAAAGCAGAAATTAAATAAAACAAAACATAAAACTTCTGCAACTATTTTGTGGTCTGCAACGATGAAGGTTTGCTTAGCACTCTCGAAGCTCCCACTACCAGCACATAAGGAGCAAGGTTACGGAATTGCTTGACAACTGACTTAACATCTGTACAATCCTGGGTAGAGAAAAAGGTCATGGTCAAAAAAGTTCGTCAGTAATGAAAACTGCCATGCTGTAACACTGTGCTATGCATGGGGCTAAATAATAAGCCCTCACAGCCTTTATAACAATTACGGGGGTTCTCGTCTACAAAAATTCACCTCTGTAAAGAATATACCTTTGTTGGGATCCGATATGCTTCGGGCACCTCATTGCAGAAGAGATAGAACTGTCAGAGCAAGAAATGTACTTCCTTGTATTCCTACACCAATAGTGGACACACATAATCCATATATATATTTCACCCCCCCCCCCAATTTTTTTTACCTTCATCACAGTGCAGATCATAGCATATCAGAAAATGGTGTCTTGTGTTGTGCTTCGATCTTCGCTTGCTCTATCATAGCAGGAATTTGGGTCCAATGCTCCTTGCTCTCAATTTCTCCTCACTCATAATTAGCTGCATTTCCACCATCAGACAAAATGTACCATGGGCATGAATCAGCAGAAGGGTAAGCACTACAAAGAAATTACTAAGTACACACATACATTCACCATGTTCTGGTGTTGTGTTTAGAAATCGTGACCTGATAATATGTCTGAACTTTTTGCAAGAATGGAAATCTGGAAAATATATGGCAAAGGAATGTTTAATAATAACCCGTTTTATTTTCTTAAATTGTACCTGTAAAAATTAATGCTGCACTTGGGGATTTTCTTTCTTTCAATGTACCTGTAGAATGTAGAGTTTTTGTATACCACTCATAGCTCACACTCTCCTCCCCAGGAAATGGAGCTGGGTGACTCACAGACTTTCTTATTCCAGGCGATTTCCTGATCTTTGTCACCTAAAAAAAAGTGCACATTATAAATAAATGCATGTATGACAGATCAGGGGGGTAGGAACTGGTCCGGCAGACCCGGCAGCTGCCGGACCAAAGTTTCCGACCAAAGTTTCACTACTAACCTCCAGTTATCAAGCAACTTTCTAATCTTTACTGAGAGCACTCTCAGACTCTTCTCCAGCCAGCTCTATTCAGTTGTCTTTGTTTAAAAATTCAAATGAAGCCCACCAAACAACACGCCCCTACATTTTTTTGGCGCGTGCTATTTTAGTATTATAGCGAGCGGATCATGGCTGCGAGTAAAATCACAAAATCTCGGTACAGGTTACTTTTTGGACTACAGCTTTGCGAGAGAATACTGAAGATTACTGAACAACTTGAGCAAAACTCGGTACAGTTGCAGTTTAGGGGCCACAATTGGCGCCACGTGAATCCACAATTGGCGCCGCGAAAATTGCCGCGCATAACATTTTTACACAATAATAATTATTATGATACAACTTTGTAAACATCTGAAATATGATTAATAATTTGTGCAAATGGAGTCTCTTTGCCATACTTTCTCCTCCACACATATTCTATGAGGTACCCTTCCAAGAGGGGCTTGCTGGTGCCATGAAGCTTCATTTTCCTCTTGGCATTTGTCCATGTACCCTCGTGTATGCACCTGTGACAGGTGTCAACAAAATGCTGGGAATGGTTTACCGTAAGGTGTGTATACCCAACTTGATTGAGACTCATATAGGCTCTCCACTCATCTGTATGAATCTCTGTGCCAGGAAGCACATACCTCTGGATTACAGGGATGAGCGTGTTGGCTTCACAGCAAGGCTCACGGCAAGGCACAACAGCAAGAAACACTTTATCGATGCCACGTTCTACTCCTCCTAGGACCCACTTCCCATTCGTGATTCAGCCCCTATTATATTTCTTTTTGCCAAATTTAGCTCAATTTCAACAACAGTGCCTGGACCTCCAAGCATATCGGGATGACTCTCAAGATATTTGGCACATGCCTGTAGAGAGCGAGGTCAATGAAGTATATTGGATTTAAATATTATTATTATAGCCCTAGCCTAGCCCTACCTCTCGTAGGAAGTGGCACCAGTCAACACCTGTGTGTTCAGCAATCCCAACTCACTTGCTAATCTTAATCTGCTGGATTTCCTCTGCCCACAGATAGGTGATCTCTAGGATCTTCTCCAGGGATAGGTGACTGCCTTCAAACCATGAAGCATGACGAATGGACTTCTTCTTCCGGCAGTTTCTGTCTGGGCACCTCAACCTGCAGAAAAAGGGTTGGGTTGTATTATTCTCTGTCTCATGTTTATAGCTGCAATGTACCTGTACCCATCTGTTTCTGTTGCATTCTCCCATCGCGTAGCTCCTCCACACCCATGACAAGGCATAGAGCGAGCCAGAAGCCCATGCTGCTTGCAACAATTGATGATGGTGCCAGTACCTCTCTCAACAAGCGCTTGTAAGACCAATAAGTCAGATTCTCCCCCCCCCCCGCTAAAAATGTTGTGCACGGAAATTCACGCGGCGTTAATTGTGGCCCCTAAACTGCAATGAGTCCTTATCTGCAGCAGAAGCTCAAGTTCTGGCTAAACAGACGGTCCAGACATTACCGAACATGAGGAGTGATGAGATGTTTGTTCTTTTTTCTAAGCATATTGAGTGTCTACGTGAATGGACTGTGAGCCACTACTACCTCGGGATCGAAAAGCTCCAAAGCATTTTGAGAGTGGAACAGGAGAATCTCATCAGTACACTGCAGTTGAAGATTATTATCGTTGCTTTTACTTTGAAGCAATAGACTTGGCCATGTCAGCAATTTAAGATCGTTTTGATCAGCCAGGATATGCTGTTTACTAAAATCTTGAAGAATTGCTGCCATTATACTGCTGAGTTAAGTGAAGTTGTTTGCTTTTATGGAGATGACTTCAATAAGAGTGAGCTTTCAACTCAACTTCAAGTTTTTAGTTCAAGTTTTAGCTCACGTGAGTCAGATGGAACCGTACTGAAAGATATCTTGACTTTTCTTCGCAATCTTTCTGATGGTCAACGTGCCTTTTTTAAGCAGGTGTGCTGGGTTGCCCGTCTAATCCTTGTGATGCCTGCTACAAATGCTGCTGAAAGATCTTTTTCCTGCATGAAAAGAATAAAAACGTACTTACGAAGTACTATGAAACAGGATCGACTTAATCATCTAATGATACTAAACATTTACAAAGAAGCTTTGGATCACCTTGATCTAGTCACAATTGCAAATGAATTAGTGAGAAACATGAGCACAGACTCCGAGTGTTCAGGAACTTGTGAACTTATTTCAGACAAGGTTTATTCAAGGTTATATATTCTTTTCAATTACCATGATATTTCTTTTCAATGAGGTGCGTGTATCCCCCTCCCCCACACACAGTTTCGCCTGACCAATCCCAAAATGCTTCCTACCCCTCTGCAGATTACAACAAATTGATAACAGGTTGCACAGACCCAGTGTTGAACAGACAGATGCACCATACAAACCCAGTGTCTGTTCAGACAGATGCACGAAACACAAACTCAATATTGTACAGGCAACACAAGTAATAGGGACATATACAACACAGTCAAATCCACACATTGCCACAAGAATGCAATCAAGAGGTTACACACAAGTTTAAGATGGTGTCAATCTAGGTTTCTTATCACAACAGAACTCTTCGAACCCGTTCATTATGCTGTGTACCATAACATCTTGTAAAACACTGCATGCATGTACACAAGGTGAGACTCATAAAACATAGTAACTGGATTTCCATTTGTTCGCTTGAAGATAGGGTACTTTCATTTGTTCACTTGAAGAAAGGGTACTTTTCTATAACACACAAAGTCATCTCTGTATGTATAATGCTTGAATTGCAGCACAATGAAGCCACCTCAGACACAAATGTTGGCATTTGCTTGGCGACAACTTCACAATAGCAAAGTCACCTTCTAGTTGGTGTGGATAATGCTTTGGCAGGCAAGAGATCTGGTAGTGGAATGGTATCATCCTCTAACTTTATAACTTTGGATTTCATCCACAGAGTACAAGAGAGGTAATTATTACGCATATCAAGACACTTCCAGCTTTGTTACAATTCAGTTTGTATTGTAAAAGGTAGAAAGATCAGTCATATGGCTGGTGCAGTTAAAACAAAGTGAAACAATATCAAGGCATGGAGTATTGCTTACAGGTGAGCACATCTTCACCTCTACCTATTATTGGAGGCAGCTGCATCAGTATAAACAAAAATTGGAGGAAGGTCATAATGATACTGCCATCCTTACCACAAATTTACCCCTCCAGGTCTATTCTTGTCTTTTTATTTTTATTTTTCATAGACCTCACAATCGCTTCCTAGATCCACACTCTTCGAAAATCCTGTTGAAACTAATGCTGGTGGATCCAGATTCTATCCCGACCGCAATGATTTGTCAGTAAGCCAACATTTTCACCATTCCCCTGTGACTTTTCCCCGTTGTAAGTAGGTCACCAAAACTTGCTTAGGGCGCGTATCCAGATTCTATATCCCAACCGGATACTTTGTCAGTAAGCCAACATCTTCACCATTCCCAGGGGTGGATCCAGGAATATTGGAGGGGGGGGGGTCCTGATTGAGATAGCCAACATTGAAAATCATATATATTGTGCTGTTTAAAATCTAGGAACTGATGACATGTGTGTCTGTAGCAAAAAATGTTAATCGATAGGATTTGCTAGGAGAAGTCGGCGTGGTTGCGGAATAGAATATTTTTTGATCACCTCCATGGGCTCAAGAGGAATATATTGAGGAAAATACATCATTGCTATGACCCCCCCCCCCCCCCCCCCCTGGATCTGCCCTTGATTCCCTTGTGACTTTTTTCCATTCCGTCCATTCTAAAATCACCTAAACTTGCTTAGGGCGCGTCAAACAGCATGCAGCTGGATCGGGTGCACGGGTCAGGGAAATGTAGTCACGTGAATTGGCATGAGCATGAAACATCACATGAGGATTACACAGTTTTCACATCACGCAAATAATTTTTTTCCTTTCTACATAATGCTGTTTTGAGGTGGAAACTTCGAGAGGGAAATTCGTGCTAAAATTGTGTTATCCAGCGATTTTTATGATGCTCAATCACCAGGAATTCTCCACTGTGCAGCTGGTTCGGTGCTAGAAAAATGAAAGAGGTTGTGGCGCAGTTCATGCTGGTTTTCACTTTTGTTGTGCAATATCAGGGTGTTCTAGAATTACAGTAAATATCATTCCTATAGGCAGTATTTCTATCCAGAGGAACATTGGATGGTATTACCATTGATGCTCCTGCAGCTGAAGAAGCCTTGACCAGAGTGATGGTACAACTTCTCTCTAAGTATTGATGGTTCAAGTGATCCAGAAGACAGCTTCCCTTTGTCTATGAAACAAGCTGGACTATTTTTACTCCAAGTCAAATTTTTACTCTAAGTCAAAAAAGGAAACTTTGTTGAACACGTTATAGAATTTATCATGATCATGTATGCTCGATATTGTGTCAATATCGATGTTTCTTTCAGAAAGTTTAATAAGGGTGTCAGGGTGGAGGAGGGGGGGACAGTTGTTATGCAATGACGTTCTTGCAGAAAATCCTTTAAAAAACAAGATGATGATGCAAGATCTCAGAGATTACGATGCCCAGTTACTGAGTACTCTATGTTTGCAGGAATTAAAGTTGAGTAGCTACCTAAACTGGTTGGATGGTTGACTTCTTGGGAAAAGTAGGATGGTGGTAAAGTGGTGACTTGAATTAAAGATGATTGTAGCCTGTGCCTATTATTCCCATCATTCTGAATTAATTAACAATGATATTCTCAATAATCAACTTGAAATTTACACTCTAGATGCTCTAGCCTTCATCAGGAATAATGAAGTTAGGAGGTTCAGTCCACACACCATTCGGCATCTTTTTGGAAGTTTTGTAAAAGGCTAACATGACATAACAGACAGTTATGTATTCAGCCTAGTTGAGGTGCAGTATACTGACCAATATGATTTTATTCTATCTCCTGAACCTCACACCTTGAGCAAGAATAATTATTATCTTGATCCACTATCTTTTCCACCATCAGTTACATTTCTACTCCCCCCTCCCTCCCTAAGTGCACTCCTAGCAAAGTGCTTGCCTTACTAGACATGCTGTCTACAGAGAATCTTATCTGCATATTACATACTGTAGTTTGTTCTATCTTGTAGTCTCTATGGGGTACAATCAACATTAGAAGCAGATGCAGATTTGCATAATGTACAAAGTGGTCCAAATGAGCACAGATAGGAATAGGAAGAAGGTGTGCTATATATGTATGCACTGATAGTGTACAAGAAGATGAAACAATATAGACACATAAATATCCTCCAGTCCTAGAAGGCAGTTAGGCAGTAGTTTAGTCTTCACTGCTTAACTATAAAAATTAATATAGAAACAACAACAAAACGGAAACAAAAAATAATCTTTTTTTAACACACATAAAATATTTTTTTGAATGATCTGTCAAAAAAGAAGTAGAGAACAAGCTAAATGAACCTTTACCTTATAAATTCTAGACAACTACATGCATAGATAGATATACACATAGCTATATTCATGTGGTGAGATAGCCACATACATATCCATAGTGGATAGATGATAGCCACACACACACACACACCATAGCAACAAACATCTATATACATAGCTAGCTAACACATCATTGACACAGACTTGTGTAGCACCACAAACTTTCACTTTCAACTTTTTATTGAGGGCAAGCTCATTTCCAATATAGAGAGCAGCTCATAAACAACAACTGTTATATACCATGAGGTCCATATGAGAGGAGCAGGTAAAGTAATCTTGTTGTCTGTCAGCAGGCATGCATGTTGGTCCAAACCATCACACCAGCAAAATGTCATGAGAATCTATCTTTGCCTGTGTGTAGCCTAATGTAGCTATAACATATGCATCACTAGCTAATTACACATCTTGCATGTTTTGAACTGTATAATAAATACTCCATTGTTAGAATGCAGTAAAAATATGACACAACAGGCACCATTCCCTTCACTTGGAGCAGGCAGTATAATTCTCATGCTTAATATCTGGCCAGCAGGGGAGGGGAGAGGCTACAATACAAAGCACTCACGAAATAATCTTTACAGTCCATACATACAATTGTAACACAGGAACTCAGAAGTCACAGTATTCTTGTTGTGTGCTGGTGCCATTGGTGATCCAGTAGAGACCTGCCTTGCTCTGCAAATGTCCATCAGCCAATTGCTTGCAAGATGTGGCAACATAAGACTTGGCCCTACCAAGTGGGACTACTCCAAACTCCGAGTATAATAAACTTAGCACGTCCACCAAGATGTCCTCATTGCCTTGTTTTGAAGGGCAGCCATTACTATAGAATCTTCCTGGATTGTTACCCCTCTTTATATCTGAGGGCATGAATAAGGCAAGTAAAAAATGTACAGACAGAGTGGTTTAAAACTATATGCTAGTAACAATAATTACTGCATGAACATTCATTAAGAAATCCATGTGCTATATCATGTGTCAGCATTATCTATTTTGGTATCTGTATTTCAAACACTGGACCAAACATTTTCAAAAGCTCATACAAAATCATAAAGGTCAGTGGGCATGTCGTGAGGATAACAAAAAACAACTGAGGCTTAATAAGGCTGATCAAGTAATCTAGCTTGTCCCTGGAGATGGCTCGGGTGCGTCGAGAACAGCTCACACTGTACATGACTGGGTTGCACTGGATAAATAAAGAGTAGCTAACACACGTGATGGCCTGGTTGCTGCACTGGATAGATAAAGAGTAGCTAACACGCGTGATGGCCTGGTTGCTGCACTGGATAGATAAAGAGTAGCTAACACAGGTGATGGCCTAGTTGTACTGGATAAATAAAGAGTAGCTAACACTGGGGATGGCCTGGTTGCACTGGATAAATAAAGAGCAGCCATCTAAGTAGGAACATTTTGTTCACTTTTCCACTTGTATGTACTTGAAACACTACATATATCAGCATATGTCTTGTTGCTATTGTTGTCTGTATCTAAGTGCACCTTGTAGTCCACTACACAAACATCAGCATATACAACAGTTGCTATGGTTGACATATGTACATAATGTTATTACTAATGTCCTGGAGATTTCTGTTTCAATTTCTGCCAATGCTGTTTATAAAACTTTGGCAGTAAGAAACAAAAAGCTGAGAAATCCACAGAACATTGTCAGCTGAAAATAATCGTAAATGTTAGAGCTAGCCAGTATCTCTTGAGTGTTCCACCATAAGTGCTGGTAGACTAGCATATTTGTCATGTTTTTTCCTTTCTTCTTTTCCTCTCAAGCAATTGGCACAGCATCTCCTTCAATGATAGTGCCATTCCCTGGGCTCATTTGGTTTAGTACATGTTTCATTTGATTAACTCATCCACAAGAGGAATAGAACACAATATAATTTGTACTCTCTCTCTCTAAAATTTTAGTTTTGAGGCGACCAATCCCATTATTTCAAATTCAGGATGTTCGGAACTGCGATTCACTTTCATTTTTGCATACAGTATGGGACAGGCCTGAAGTAGGGGAAGGGTCAAAGCTAACATGAGGCTTTGCTTACTTAGAGCCATGCCTTGGGCTAAGGTTCGGTCTTAGTTTAGTTCAAGGCTTAGCTTTGGCAAATGGCTTCAAGGATCAACTTATATCATCAACCTGATGTTTGAAGGTTTTAATTTACCTTGAAATGAGGCTTATGTTATGCAAAGGCTTTTAAAGTGTTTACTCAAATATTTATCTTCATGTGAAATACACACTGAAATAAATTTTAAAAATGCTAATAGAAATTAAAATAGCATTTACTTCCCTACCATACTTCTTAATAATTAGCACGCTATTTTATTTTTCTTCACAGTGCTAATATGTACAAAACTATTTAAGACTTGTACAGTAACTGAGAACTGAGATATGACATACCAAGTTCTCTAGTGAAAACTACTGTAGAACTGAGTCTGCCAGGCCCTGCCATGTTCACAGCTGCAACACTGACATTGTAGGGGACACCAGCAACTACAACATCAGCAATCACTCAGTCAGCCATTGCAACATTATGACATGACATCCACTCTCTCTCTCCTACCTAGAGCACTAGCTGTGTAGCTAGTCACTTCTCCATCACTGGTCATATACTCTGTTACTATTCCTCGTGCAAGGTCATTGATCGTGACCAAGAATGATGTGATGACTCCATTTGGCACAGCAGGAGGAGACCAGGAGATGATCAGAGTAGAGTCACTAGGAGATATTGTAGATAATCCTTTGACAGGTCCAGACTCTGTATAATATCAGATGATAACATATTCTATATATATTATTAACAGCAAGTACATCATGTTTAACTCACCACTGTCACTGGTTGTAAATGACATTTCTGCACTTGATTTTCCAGTACTATCCAACTCATTTCTGCACTGTATGACATAGTTATAATCTGTGGCTGGGGCCAGTGAGATTAGTCGTATAGAGTAGGTCAGACGTCCAACATCAGCAGTCACTGCTGAGCTCCTATCTAGTGGTCCTGAAGTAGTTCCATACACCACCACACAAGTCTCTTTTTGTATGGAATTAAAAGGCACCACAAACATCCACTGAACAGTCACTCCGGACGATGTGATATCAGTGACCATGATAGAGGTCGGAGGACGCACTAAAGATTCTAATTGAATCAAAATAAAAACTACTAATTAATATGCCACAAAGCCTATGCTGATACGTACCACCAACATTCAGCATAAAATTCTGCCCGTCCACCAATACTGTTCCAGTAGGTAGGCGGATTGACACCTCACATGTGTATCGTGTGTTGTCAATATCACTGGTGACCCTCTCTATGTCCAGCACCAGTTGTTGCTGTCCAGAAGTACCACTAGCTAGCAGTGCTCTACCATTGGAATCATTCAGCCATCGTATAGACTGCACTGTCAGGTTGCTAAAGCAAGTGACACTTGCAGATGATCCAAGAGGATATAAAGTCTGCTGTCCAGATAATGCACTTGCTAAAGAAACAAAGGGAAACATGAAAAAAAATTCCAATAATAGTAAGTATAGAACTTGTACATTGGTATGTCATTGTAGTGGCTGCACTTTGTCCTCTGCTGTTGCTGACTGAGCAGCTGAAGGAGCCACTGTAGTGGCTTAGCTGAGAGCTAGTTATGGAGAGGAGGTTGTGGTAAGTGGCAGTGGATGTGTTCACAACCCTCTGGCTCTGTTGGTAGGAGGGGCCACTCCTGTTCCAACTGACGCTGCTGGCAGGTCCTCCAGTGGATGCACAAGTGAGAACACCTGATGTGATGTTGTAGGTCAGAGATGTTATGAGGGGTGAGCCTGAGGAGAGTTACAGTAGAGTAGCAATACACACTAGTATGAGATGCTTAGTTACTGTACCAGCCTCTGGAGGGTATATCCCAACAAATACTTGCTGGGGGTTGTCTTGACTGTCTGGTACAGCACAGGTGAACACTCCTGTAGGCCCTGAGGCAGCACCTCTACGATGCAGCAAGACAGCACTGGGTCCTCTAGTTCTGGAAAATGATGTGTCTGCTCCAGAAGATGACACTACTTTAGTTCCTCCTGGCAATATCCACTCACCACGTGCACCAACACCTTCTTCAGTATCACTACCTCTACAGCAGGCAACAAGGTCAGTGAGACAGTTGAGAGCAGCCCCGCCCTCACCTATGTCAGTCAGGGTTACCACACTGTTGTTAGGGTAAAGTACACCGCCAAGGAGGAGACCAAGACCTGTAGACAGTAATTGGGATTGAAGACGAGTGTGTTATATTATACTCAACACTCTTACTGGTAGGAGTGCTGGTAGAGATGGCAGTGGCCCTGTAGGGGCCTCTCCCTACTTCATTAACAAGAGCCACTTCAAATCTGTATGAAGTACGAGGAGAGAGTGGACTAGCAGTGTAAGTCCTGGCATTAATACTGGCAGTGGCTGTTGCTATGATTGTGCTGGATGCAGTCTCTCTGTAGCGCACACTGTAATGTTCAGCCTGTCCATTACGTAGGAGGCAGTCCTCACGCTCCCACATGATAGTGATACTGGTAGGGCTCACAGAATGAGTTGTTGGTGAGGGAACACAGCAACTGGGAACTGTTGGACAAGAAACTCACATTGCTATTAAATAATACTTGTTAATTAAGTCTAAGACTCACCAGTGGCAAGAGTAGTTCCTGTATAAATAATTGCAGGGGAGGAGCCTGCAGTGTTCACAGCTGTTAGGCTTATCTCATACCCTATGGCTTCTTCCAGGGAAGTCAGAGTGTAGCTTCTTGCTGATCCAGGAATATCACCCACATTACCTGACCGAGCATTATTACAGCCAGTAACTTTCCTATAACTAATTGTGTAAGTGTCCACAACATCTTGGGAGGACTGTGACCATGTGAGCTCTACTGATGTAGTCTGAGGAGTGCCCATCAGGCTTGTGGGAGCAGAAGGAACTGCAACTGTAATATTCACATATGGACATATTTATATAGCATAGATCCTTTGCCTGAGATATACTCTTACATATTTACAGACTCTGTGCCCAGAACCTGTCAGATCATCATTGTTGTCAATGCTCTTAACACAGAAGCAGATCATATATACATGCTGTACAAAAACTTCACTCACACTTGGGTGGCCTATTCCTAGAATATATTTTATATAACTCAAAGCAACACACTTGGAAAAGTAGTAGCTAATCTTGTTTTCCATCCATGCACTCACTACTTACCCAGTGGGACTCTGGCTAGACCAATAGCAGCTTCTGTAGCTAAATTGTGGATCTCGCATCAATATTATATTTAAAGGCACTATAGAGGTGAGTAACATGGCTAAACTAAATACTGGCTCCTTACAATCCTGGTAGCTAATCATGTCAGCCTATTCTGTGAGCTGGTGGTGTGGGACTAAGCTTCAACCAGTAGCAGCTACTCTGGCATGGCACTCTAGCAGAGAATCAAAAGGAAAGTGCTCACTTTGCTAATCCAATCTCTAGTGTTGGATTGTTACAGGCAGCCAGCATCAGAGATAGGTATATCTGAATGTATCAAAGGGGACTGTGAATGCTAGCTGTATAGCTTTAGTAAGAATATTTAACTAGATAGACGCATTCAAAGAAGCTACTTAGCTTCAGACTTTCCTCCTCGTGGAGCCTCCAACCTCATTGCAGTGATGTCAACATCAATTGAAGAACTATCAGCATTTATGACCTCCATTTCAGTATTTACCCACTTACCACATAAAAAGAATACTGCAGTTCTGGGCCTATGATGTAAGGGTGCTTAGAATATGACACTGGGCCATCATATCTTATCATATTGTGAGTGAGCAACACTATGTCCTCCACAACCATATACACTCCAACTGCAGCTCATATGATATGAACAATACAATATAATAATTATGATGGCCAAGTGTCATAATTATAGTGAACCAGCCTTTGGTCTTGGTATGCTTGCAGCTAAAGTCAGCAGCAATCTTGGAATCAGGAAACATTGAGCAAAGCAAACCAGAGTGGAGGGCATATCATCAGCTCTGCAGATATCTCTTTCGAAGCATGGCTACATTTTATCTTCCAAAAAAAAAAGTTGCCGCCTAGCATGAGCACTGGCTTGCTACTCTCAACCTTTGCTGGAGGCTTGACAATAAAAAGCTACTACCACACAACCTACAGTGGAATATTGTTTCCAGAAAAGTTATGGCCATTTTGTAACTCTTGCATTGCTACCTGCAACAGAATTCTAAATAATACATGTTATCGTACTATTTCATGCTGGTTCTGTGGTCCTTACTTATGGATCAGAAGCCATTAAAAATACAGATGAATCCATATAGTTAGAGGCTCTGTCTTGTAACTGTCGTACATATTGGGCAGAACACTATTAGAAATGACAATAAATCAGATTCTGAGTGTGAGGAAATTGAGGTTCCAGACTACTCTCATGAACCACACCCTCTATTTTCTGAGTATATTTAGTAAAGTGTCTGGACAAATCAGCCGAGTATTCATGATATGAGGAAACTGCAGTAGTCAACTTCTGCATACAGGGACGGAGGATCTTGAAGTCACCAGTTGGGGTAAAACACAACCCGAGGCAGCATGGCCAATGACTGTGGTCTATCACATGCTTCAAGCTGATTAAATACCATTCCTGGCACACACACTATAACCTGGCTGATATGCCATACATTTATTGAGGTCTGCTTCACGAGACAACCTCCATAACACCATACCACCAAGGAGACCAACATCTGAGAATTTATAAAGTGTTGTGTTTTAGACTTACTGGTAGTAGTGATGACAGTGGTACTGTAGGGGCCTGTCCCTACTTCATTAACAAGAGCCACTTCAAATGTGTATGAGGTACGAGGGGAGAGTGGACTAGCAGTGTAGATCCTGTCATTAATACTAGCAGTGGCTGTTGCTATACTTGTGCTGGATCCAGCCTTTCTGTAGCGCACACTGTATCGTAGGCTCTGTCCATTACGTAGGCGGCAGGCCTCAGGCTCCCACCTGATAGTGATGCTGGTAGGACTCACAGACTGAGATGTTGGTGAGGGAATACAACAACTGGGAGCTGTTGGACAAGAAACAAACTTCATTGTTAAATAATACTTGTTAAGTCTAAGACTCACCAGTGGCAGGAGTAGTTCCTGTATAAGTACTTGCAGGGGAGGAGCCTGCAGTGTTCACAGCTGTTAGGATTATCTCATACCCTGTGGCTTCTTGCAGGGAAGTCAAAGTCTTCCTTCTAGCAGATCCACTAACCGTCACACTACCTGATGGAACACTAGCACAGCCTGTAACTTTCATGTAACGTATTGTGTAAATGTTCACATCATCTTGGAAGGGCTGTGACCATGTGAGCTCTACTGATGTAGTCTGAAGAGTGCCCATCAGGCTTGTGGGAGCAGAAGGAGCTGGAACTGTAATATTCACATATGGACATATTTATATAGCATAGATCCTTTGCCTGAGATATACTCTTACATATTTACAGACTCTGTGCCCAGAACCTGTCAGATCATCATTGTTGTCAATGCTCTTAACACAATAGCAGAACATATATACGCGCTGTACAAAAACTTCACTCACACTTGGGTGGCCTATTCCTAGAATATATTTTATATAACTCAAAGCAACACACTTATAGCTTTAGTGAGAATATTTAACTAGATGGACACATTCAAAGAGGCTTCAGACTTTTCTCCTCGCAGAGCCTCCAACCTCATTGCAGTGATGTCAGTTGAACATTGTTTGCTAGAGTTGGTCCAGTGAAAACCTGTCCAGCCTGACCTGTTCCTCTGGGCCTTATACTCAACTATAATACTAATTCTACACCAAGTTCTACTATAAACTGCAAAGAAAATATTGTTGTTTGTAAACTTACTTGAATTAGGTGGGAGCACTTCTGTGCTACTGATCTTCACCAAAGTGCCCACTTCAACACGGCAAGTGTATGTTCCTCTATCACTAGCACTCAATGGCTGAAATGTCAGTGTCAAGGTAGACACACTGCTCATCTCCTCCTCTGTAGTTGTTCCTCTCAACCAGACAATACGGCTAGCACTACCTGCACCTGACACACTGGCAGTGCATGTGAGGGAGTAGGGTTGGCCAACTAGGTTCTGTCCAGAAGGTGAAATGGTCACACTCAAACTAGTAGACACTGCAAATAGACAATGTTGTGAAGCTCCAAATCAAATTAGGCACTCAAACACACAGTGTAAATTAGATGCAGATAGGCTGTTATATTATTGAAGTGGTAATTAACACCACCATGTTGAGCACACTTCATAGGGCAACTTATTTCTCTTCCAGTGCTGGCAATGACTTGCTCTCACCAATGGACAAGGGCTAGGCTAGAGCCAGAGTTCTCCTCAAGCCAGCCAGTGCGCATGAGGCTAGGCTAGAGTAAAGCACTATGACTACTGGTTAACTCTGCATGGCCAGAACTATAAGGGCCTCCCTCCATCCATGTTGTTACTCTACTCTACTCACTTAGAAGTAACATTGTTCAGAGTTGGGCAGTCTAAATCGAGAAGAACTTGTGCTTTCATTACAGCCATTATATGTGATAAATAGCAGAGCTACCCTGCAGAAAACCAATGCTCATATCTTACCTAAAACATTGCTACCTAAATAGCTGATATTAGCTCGGAAGATCTCCGAGCATGCCTGGAATCCTTCGCTAAAGCAGTGGGCCATCAGTGCAAAGGAATAAACCTTGAACCTCATTATCAAGGATCTATGATTCTATGGTTATATATTTCCCAGTGTTCCCACCTGCATACAATAGGGCCACTCATATAAACTTAATGCCACAAGAACCCAAATGTTCCAGAGCATGGCAATGAATAATCTGGTTCATGGTTGCAGAAAAGAGACGTGGCTAAGACTTCTGTCTTTACAGCAACAAGCTAGCTCACATATTTACAATCATAAGACCAGACATGCTGTATTATAAGCAGATAGCAGATGAATCACACATGCTCATTTCTGCTGATTTGTTTTGCGGAATTTCTTGCTCATTAAAAACTGTTACCAAGTCAAAAAGAGGCTGTAGCTGATCCTCTACCAAAACATCTGCTGTTAGGTAGGTGCATGCAACTGTTACCAAGTCCTTAACCGTCTCACCGCCGTATCCGCCATATGGCGGAGTTGTAAATGACCGCGACAAAAATAAATATATAAAATCGTTCGTTTTAGCTACGCATGTGCTAAATATACCTGGGCATGTCCCTTGCTTAGCTAGAGCTGCAATTAAAATAGCTGAGGTATAGTGCCTAGGTAACCAAGGTATTCGTGACGTCAAACTCAGCTGATCGATAAAAAAATGGCTTCTAGACTAAATGTGGACGATGATTTGGCAATGCTAGATGACGACGAATTCGGTCTGTCTGAGGTTGAAAGCAGTGATGAGGAAGGAGAAGGGATATTTGCCTACCACGGGAACAGACTAGAGATCCTGAAGAGCTAGCAACTCTGAATGACATCGTAGATTCAGAACCTGTTTTTTGCCAGTCCAGAGATAGTAGCGCTGATTTGCGTAGGTATCCAGGTCTTGAGACTGACGATGGTGAAGAACAGGAACAAGATGTCCCAGGAAAATAAATAGCCATACATGTAAGATCCTTTAGCATTACTGTTTTTTTTCTGACTTGTATAAAAAATAGCATTTACCTGGGTACTTCGCGGGTACTAGCTATCCATCTATATAGCTATAATAATATAAAGCTAGTAGGTAGTTAGTTAGCTATGGTTTCTAATTATCTGCCCTAGTAAAATATGACACTGTCATTTTATTATATTTACATCATGATGTAATCTACAGTTATCTGTCCATATTCTGCATAAAAATACAAATCAAAACAAACAATCAAAATTAATGTTATAATGATATTCATCGTATGTGGTCAGTTGCTAGGCAACCTACAGTTGACCACCATGTTTGTCAACACCAATGCTATAACATCAACCATGGTTGCTAGGGACATTTGTGCACTCCTGGTTGAATATATGTAAAATAACGTCACTATTTTTAAAAAGTGCTGTGTAAATCCAGCGGTGGAAGGGTTAAAGGAGGCTATAGCTGGCCCTACATGGATACAGCCAACAACAGCAACGAGATGTGGTATGTGCTGATTACTTAAGTGGACCCCAAAGCTTGCATGGATAGCAATAATAGCAACAAGACATGGCATGTGGTGACATGTGCAGTGTCCAACAACAATAAACAAGCTATAAACAATGTTTAACAGGCCTGGAGGTTCTGAAGCTCACACTTGGTATAGTCCACCGCTACCCAATTATAATAATATAAGAGGAAAACAGAAACAAACAAGCAACAAACTAATATTTATTTAAAAACAACTACGTTGTTAAGGCAACAAGACCACACCCATGTAGACCTAGCCAGCCAGATATCATTTAAAACTCAAGTCCACCAATAATATTGTCAGTGGACATAGTAGATGCAATGACTTTCTCTACAATCAGCTTACATCTACTCATTCAATGTTTCTCCTAGATGCTCTGGCCATCATCAGGAATAATGACATGCTAAGACTTAAGAGAGGTTGATATATACCAGTAGCTATTGTTTCTGAGGTTATTTGTTGTTGACACGATTTCTTCCAAGTCAGCTTTATCTCTTGGAAAGGGATCACCATCAGCAACGATCTCTATCCATTTCATTCTAGAGTTTGGCCATCTCACTTGCAATATTGAGTTGTGTGTGTGTATGTGTACAATACTGTGCATGTGTTGTACTTATAAGTGTGTGCACTGCAATGCAACATTAAATATGCAGAATGAGTGCACGTGCTATAATCAAGGGTGTACACTGCTTCACTGGAGTCCATTTGAGGGTGTGGTCTACTCCAGGGTGCACAATATCTGCACTTGCATATGCAGTATATAGCTACACAGGCAGTCATATGCATACACTATGCCCACGTTTGGTGGTGGTGGGGGGGGGGGGGGGGGGGATTACAAACATTCTGGACAAGACAAGTACATGCAAATGCCCGAGAATAAAAGAAATCTTAAAACTTAAAATGAAGAGATCAAGTTTCTGACTGCTATTTTCAGAAATGATAGGAAAGAAGGAAGGCTGCAGAAATAATAGTTGTTGAATGCTGCATAGAATTCCAGCTAGTGATCCTCTATTCAGACAGCAGATATATGACTAGCCAGACATACGTGAGTGAAGTTCACTAAACCTTGAACACGAGACTTTATAGGGAGACAGAGATACTCACAAAATGAGAGCAAAATTTGACCCTGCTTGCTGTTAGTTCCCTTCTGGTTACTGATGGCTCTATATACTATTTTGACATGGAGCACTGGTGAAGAACCGCCCACACAAATAGAAAGAGCAGAAGATACAGAAACAGCAAAACTAAACTCATTGATGGAGAGAAACTTGGACTGTCAATAGACAAGCAAGATTGTATTCCAACATGTACACCACTGCACTGGTGGAACTATAGCTATACATACCAGCAAAGGCTCATAGACATTGATTACTAGCATGGTAAAGACACCACAAGTGTTCAATGCATCCATGACATCACAATTATGATTGATCTAGAGCGAGTTTGTATCTATAATTATCATACCATCCATACCTATCTCCACACATTCAGTCTGTGTATCACCACTATCATCAGGGAGATCACAACAAAACTGTCCAGTACGATAGTTACCACTGTGCATGGCTCTGCGGTTAAGGTGGATCTGTTGTTCATCATCCCTGGTCCTGAAGTACTCCTCAGTTCCTCCTCTGGTACCTATATTCACATTATTATGTGTCCAATGACCAAATCTATTAGCTCGAGCTGCACAGCATGGAGTCTTGCTAGTCCTGCAGACTAGCACATTTCCCAGGTCACTGCTCTTATAAACTTTGGTTTGTGGTTGTGGTAGCAATGCTGGCAACTCTCCAATATCCTCCAAGGAGAAGACTCTGCTATCACTGGGATAGATGTCTGGCTTGAAGGGAACAAACTGCACCGCTGCAATTCATAAGTACGTACAAAGTGTCAAAAAATGACAATGTCCACTAGCTAACTAGAAAGCTAGCTACATAGCTATATTATTTCCAGCTAACAATAAATCAAGGCTTACATTGTGCTTCTGCAAATACTATACCCTGCACAAACCAAAGTGCAACAGCAAACCACTCCACCTCAGATCCTTTCATCCTTAACTAAACTACTTCAGACCGTTGAGTCACTAAATTACAACTTCCCCTGATGTACTATAGAACACCACACCCTAATTAGCTGCATCACTACTGCGCCACCCGTGAAACTGGGCCATGAGTACAAGCGGAGGGAAAAAAGGTTAATAACTTTGTCAGTCCATAATCCTTTCTTGTCAGCCATGCAGTATGTTTTCACCTACCTGTCCAGAAAATTTTGTATGAGGACCATTATTTTGGAAGACATATCGGGAGTCTTTGTTTTGGTAAGTCGTTACTTATTAACCTCGCAACCCGTTCTCATTTCTCCCGCGCAAACCTGCCGCTGCCAGGCGCGTTCTATAGAGCTTCACTGTGGTTATAAGATGTGACTACGCTAACGAGTTCAGACTATGGAGCTTTTGAACCTGCATGCTTCACTGCATAAATTTTTATGCCAGTTCAAAAGACAGGGCTCTCTAAAATAGTGTTGCGTAGGTAGGTATAAAAGTTTAACAATGCCAAAGTCAACTGCAGCCTAAGTGGTATCTCAAATTCTAGAAGGTTGCTGCAGGGGTGGCTCCTGCCTTCAGGTCATGTCCTCTGGTTGCATTCCCTTGAAAATTGAACTTTCACATCCCATTAATTAATGAGCCTTCAATATATGACTTGCCAGATGCAGCCATATACTAAGAAAGTTCCTCAATGCCCCTATCAACCTTTCTCTGTTCATCTCTTCCTTGTAGAAATCCCCTCCCCTGAAACACATCCAACACGTGGCAGAGGAAGCATATATTGTGTAAAGTAACTGAATAAGAATATCTGAAAAAATAAAGATAATAAATGAGAGTAGATATACTGCTCATTATTTAGAAGTGCCAAAGTAGTTCTTTTTTTTGTTAACTTCTTTAGCAATCTGGAATACACCTGTTAAGTATTCACCAGCATCATATTATTTAGCCGAGGTTCACTCGGGGTCAGCTGCAGGTATTCTTTAATCTCTGCAATGTAGAAAAAGTTCCTTCAGCTGTGGCTGCAGCAGGTACAGTGAGGAGGAAATAATTAGTTAGTAAACTAAACTTCACCTAACTTGCTTTTACTGGATTCATAATTTCACATCAAGTACAGATACGAGCGACTTCTTTGATCTTAGTGGTTGAATGTTTTTGATTATAATTATGTTTTCACCCTATCTGGAAGCATTTGTAGATGAACAATTTGCTGATGCGTGTTTACCACTTTATCATAAATCTTCATATTTTCTGGAAGATTATATCTAAAATCACGAGAATATTTTCCAGCATTTAAAAGTACTTTTCCCAATGCTGCCTCTAGGAGCACCCCCCTGGTTTGGTCAAGCCTATACTTCAATTCTTCAACAACAATATCTAATGCCTCATTAAATAGGATCACCAAATGAATGTGGTATAATGTAATCTTCTAGGTTGATATCTTTGATGAGGCAGCACAGGTTGCCAAGAAAAACTAATGGACTCAGTACATTACATTGTAAAACTCGTCAAAATGTCATCAGTCTGCCTTAGGATGTTCACAACCAATCGGGATGCTATATGGCACTGGTACTTGTAATGAAGTTTCTTTACCCACTTGGTAATTGATAACTGTTCAGTAGTTGCGAAAGAATACTTCAGACCAACATTTTCCTGAAAATCATGAGCTTTCATAGCATACAGCCTACCTTGTTCAACAATTGTCAATGCAGTTCTCAGGCCTCACATAAGTTCTTATTTTAATGCCTGTGTGGTATGGGACAAGTTTTATACACTTCTTTAAATCAGGTAGGTTCATTGAAGAGACCAAGTGAGACAATAACAGCAGCTTCTTAGCTGGAGGGAAATAAACTGGCTGCATGGTCAAGTGAAATGACATTGCATGCAGAAAACAGAATTGTGATATTCAGTTGATTTACTCTGGAAGTCACAGGTAGAAATATGATATCTGAAAGTAGTGAAATCTGAACAGAAATATGTACTTATAAGCTCTATAGTAATTTGATAAAATGAATAAATTCTTATTTCACAGGATTCCTTCCCAAAATAACAAGCAGGCCTGTGTGCAAACTGTGCTATCCAAGTAGTTTGCCATGAATGCTACACTTTGCTTTATCATTATGGAAATTGATGACTGCATCCCTGCACTGGCAGAAGAGAAGAAGTATGTGGAGTGTATTGCATGTGTGTGTGTGTGTAGTTTGCCATGAATGTTCATCTTATTAGAAACATGATGACTGAACCCTGCACTATCAGAAGATATGTGTGTTTGTGAGAGAGAGAGAGAATTAAGTTGCCTTGTACTATCAATCTTTATGTACCTAAAAGAAGTGATGCTTGAGAGGAGAGAGTGGAGGCACATGCATGAGGGCAAGACAGAAGAGAGAGAACTCTGTTGTAGCTGGATAATAACTAGCCATGAATGCTGATAATGCACTACTGGGGATTCTATAGGACATGTTTTTACCATTACCTAGCTAATTTTTTTTAAACCCTCCCATACTTTTACCGGTAGCTATCAAACTCTCAGAGAGCAAATTGCTAATTAGGACAAGTATCATCTCAAATCATCTGAAAAAAGTTGGCTAATATCTGAGACAGTTTATTTAATATACAAGCTATCTAAAGATAAGCTGGCTACCTATATATTGAAAATTATTTGTGTTCATAATTGTAGTTGACTTGTAGTGCTTGTCATCATACCATCAAAAAGTTTCTGGTAAAGCTTCTACACTCGCTGTCCATGTTTCTGTAAGAGACCGAACTTTATAAAAGGCAGTCATTAACTAAACTTTGAATATTCCATTTGAGATTAAAATGAAACACTGTTATCGATTTAGTTCTGTGAGAAAGCTGCTATAAACTTCATCTGTAGCTATAGTGCTATACTGTACTAGACTTGCTCCTAAGAAAGAAGTCTATAAATGAAAAATTATCAGATTAAATACTAATTTTGCCACAGCTTAGGTTAGCTATGGAACTTACTTGTGTGGTCTTGAGGTCCGTGAAAAAAACCCCCACAGATGTATTAATAGCAGATAAAATGTTAAGGCTTGCACCAAAGAAGGAAGTCTATCGACTAAATACTACTGCTACATAACTGCCCAATATTCACCCCATTCAAAGATTAGTATATTCTAGCTATGCAGAATTGAAAGTAGTCAACGTGTGAATAATTCTGGTGTGCATGTACCATAGGGTTGCAACAAGAACTCCAGATTCATTCACACACAAGTACGAAATCTCCAGATTCTGATAATTAACTAATTGTGTGTATTAAACTACTACAATCATTGTAGCTTCCCACAATGTATATACACATGGTTGCTATGATTGTGCTGGATTCAGCCTCTCAGTAGTGGACACTGGAATGTTCAGCCTGTCCATTACATAGGAAGCAGTCCTCACGCTCCCACATGATAGTGATACTGGTAGGGCTCACAGACTGAGATATTGATGAGGAAACACAGCAACTGGGAACTGTTGGACAAACTTCATTGTTGAATATCACTTGCTCCATTCAATTACTCACCAGCAGAAGCAGTAGTTCCTGTACAAGTACTTGCAGGGGAGGAGCCTGCAGTGTTTACAGCTGTTAGGTGTGTTTCATATTTGGTTGCTTCTTGCAGGGCAGTCAGAGTGTAGATTCTTGATGATAGGAACAGTCACACCACCTGATGAAACGCTACCACAGCCTTCAACTTTCATCTAATTGTGTAAGTGTCCATAACTTCTTGGGAGGGCTGTGACCATTGGAGCTATACTGATGTAGTCTTATTAGTGCCCATCAGGCTCAGAAGGTCCTACAAATCATATTTATATATTGACATATTTATATAGCACCGTTCCTTTGCCCAAGCTATACTTTTATATATCTGTGCCCAGAACCTGTCAGATCATCTTTGTTGTCGATGCTCTTAATACAGCAGCAGAACATATAAACATGATGTACAAAATCATACTTACACTAGGCTGGCCTATTCCTAGAATATATTTTATATAACTTAAAACTGCATACTAGGAAAAGTAGTAGTTTATCTGATTTTCCATCCATGCACTCACTACTTACTCAGTGGGACTCGGCCTAGACCAATTATTTCTGTAGCTAAAATTGTGGATCTCAGAGCAATATATTTAAAGACACTATAGAGGTGAGTCACATGGCTAAACTAAATACTGGCTCTCCTTAGAAACCTGGTGCAGCATAATTGACCTAATGGAAGTAAAGTGAGCATTCTGTTATCAGTAGCTACTAGCAAAACACTTCTTAGCACAACTAGGCCTGATGTAAAATAGTTGCAGTTAAACAGAACAAAATGGTGACTTCTGCTATGAGATCAAGTCCGCATCTAGTTGGTGCAGGCTATTTGATCTAAATAATAGCAATGTAAGCATTCTGTCCTCTTTTTAGCCTCAGTAGAGTAAGTTGCTTGCAGCACATCTGGAATGGTTTGAAACTTGCACTCTTCTAATAATAACAGCATTAGCTACTGAATTACTATTTAAAAATGGCAGAGTCTTAAATCTCACACCTAAAATATTTATATATTACTATGAACTCCTTTAACAGTATCTTATATATACCATGAATGGAGCTCTCTGTCTAAACATTTATGCCTTGAAAAATATATTTCTAAATAGTAAACATGCAGCCTCAAAACTCATAATCTTGTATCTTCCATCATCTTATTCCTACTATCCTCCACACACATAACTTGTGTGCAATAGTTCTATTCATTATATATATAATTTTCCCTGGCTGACTTCAAATTATCCAATACATTGCAGTGGCTTATCTGTTTCTCCATTGTAAAACATTGAAGTAGGTAAACCCAATAAACCACTCTTGTGTGTGTGAGCAAGTTGAGCTGAGCAGTAGCAGCTGCATGCTTTCTCTACAACAATTGATCAATTGTTTTTCTTAGAAGCTCACCCTTGTGAAAATTGTGGCATTTGAGTATATTTTACCCAAAAAATTACCTCCAAGATTGGGGAGTTTAGGAATTATTCCAAGTGGCACCTTGTAAGAAGCTGCTTGACCATAAAATATAATTAGAAATATAGAAACAAGAAAAATATGTTTCGTATAAAAGTATGTATCAATTTAACGAGAAAGGAAACAAGGATTTGCCAAAGTAGACAAAAGACCAATTTTATACATTTAGTATGTTCATTGGTAAAGTGTTTATAATGCAATTTGTTCAATTTCTAAGCACTAGATCTAAAACACAGGGCTACACCTCATTTTACTATTTTGTTTAAAAGCTGACAGCATAACTAGAACTATCAATTCATAAGTTATTGGTGACTAGGCCCTGGTGGATTATGCTCGAATTTCTGCCTATTTTTCTTTCTCCTAATATTCACCTATTTTTTTTTTCATTCTACTTTCCTTTTATGAAATTATGCTCCTAATATTCATCTATTTTTCTTTTCAATATACCTCTTTTTCTCAATTATGCTTTGACAAACAATTGTTACATCATTTAAAAAGAGAATATAGGCAATCAAGGATTCAAGATTCGAGACATTTTAACAGTTACAATTATCTATAGACTATAGTTGTACTGTAACATAACAGAAAGTTGTAAGTAATGCTCCAATGCTTCGTAGAAAAGGTATTGCTCAAAATTGAGAATGCACGTTCAGCTGCAGCTGACGAAGGCTGCACCAATAAGACTAATCTACACGTGTGAGTCCAGTTAGGCAATCTACCATTCTCCTCATGGCACTTCCACCACTCAATGGGGTCTACGCTATCCGAAACATCCTCAGCTGCTATTAGATATTCAGGTAACTCAGACTTTAAGCCATTAATCACTTCTGTGTTCAAGAATGGGAAGACAGTAAGTGAATCAATATCAACAGCAGTTGGCTTGAGTTCATTCACTTTTGAAGCTGAAAAGTAACGTGCTGCCTTAAAGGCAAGTACAATAGGCCTGAGATCTCTGTCATATTTCTCCTTGAAAAACTCAACTGTTCAGTGCACAATGACTTGGCCATGTGGTCTGTACACAATAAAGTAATTAACTGCCAAGCAGATCAGTCCTTTACCAGTAGACAATACTTGCTTGCAGTGACCATTGTGAAATGACCCCACTGTAGTTATTTTACAACTAATACCAGCCAGAATCTTACCCACCCATATCCTATATACATGCTTTTAAATTAAGATGCTTGACTTGGCTAAGTGTGTAACAATTTCAATAAGTGAGACTTGAGAGGTGTGGATAAGCTGTTACTGTGATGCATTCAGTCACTCTTATGTAAATCATTTAGATTTCTCCTGAAAGTCTGCCTATTTTTCATGCAAGCCCTATTATTCCAGCATTATTCTCAATTCCCTGAACCACCTATTTTCCCCAAAATTATGCTAGCATAATCCGCCAGGGCCTATTGGTGACCAACCACTTGAGCCATTTCAGAGGAAGCATATTGCCTTCCATTCTTGATCCTTTGGTATAAGGGCACCAGTTAACCTTTCGTTTCAGTCTACCTGGTTTAAGAACTTTAAGTGGCTGCACTATAATATTGTGCAGGATGCAGCTAGAGGCTTGACATACCAAAAAGCTGTACAGGACAGTACAGCTGTGATCACTGTTGTGACTGAGCAAGACTCGCTAGTTTACAAACTGGAAGGAGAACACACGTTGCTTTTCCAAGCATGAAAGCTAGTACTTCCACAAGGTATGTGCTGCTTCCCATGCTTCATATTGCCTAGCCCTAGCCCTAGCCCTAGCCCTAGCCCTAGCCCTAGCCCTAGCCATGATTATTACAGTATATTGCAAAAAAACACAACAATTTCCAGCAAGTTGAAGTTTGAAAATGCATTGCACTGTTATGGATGGTCTTTATAAACATGCATGTTCAAACAGGAACATAAGAGAGATAGTCAAGAATTGAATTAGAAAAAGTGTTAAATGACAATTCGAAGATCTAAGTGGTCAGCTTGGGGGGGGGGGGGGGGGGATTTTCTAAGTGTCGTTGAAATAGAAGTGTAACATCGAGGGTGGATCCTGTCCTTAAACTGGCCAACATAATAATTATTTTGAAGTGGCAATTGGAAAGCTCTATATTTAAGGAATAGAGTCAGAGTGCATGGCAGATGGATGTGGCTTGATTAATTTGCCCAGTTCTGAAGAAATCTCCTCCAACAAGGGTAGCCAAGAGATTCTGGCTGCACCACCTCCAAATACCTGCCTATGACTCTGCTACATAATGTTAATGAAAATAACTTATTGTGTGTATGCATACACACGCATGTTTGTGTGCATGTGCATGTATGTGGGTGTCTGTGTGCCTTATAAATGGATGTTTAAGTAAATGCATATGCTTATGGAGGATCATTACGCTTATTTTCATATATTTACAACAGCTCCTAGTGTGTTGACCATCATGGAGGCCTAGAGATGTTGCATGTGTAGGTGCATCATGTGTAGTAGTGCACCAGCTCTACAAACTTTCACTATGTCTTTTAATGTTATTTTTGTTGACTTGGTTACCAGTGTACATATCTCTGTGTAAACTTCACTGAGTTACACATGTAGAAAAGCAACTGTAGCACACTGCACAACAATTAACTGAACAACAGTACAAACTGAAAGGATATTGTCTAACAGGACCACAAAAATATTTTAACAAATAGTCTGTTTAGTATAATTATAGTATATCTAACACATACCTTTAATGTATCTTCAATCATAGCATTATTTTACTGTCCCGTAAACTCCACCCTCTGTCCTTCTCCAAGTCCAAGATTTGGTAACGTGTTAATTATCCCATTGGCAGGGCACTATATAGTTCACACCAATGTCTACTGGTGGTTTGCAAGCCAGTGATCCACTTGGAACTGTTTCCTTAAATGTTACAATTATAAGCGTTTAAATACTTGTAATTATTTACCTTTCACTGCAAATCTCTTCAATGACCTCTGAACTTTATAAGACGTTGGTTCTCTCAAACAGGGTAACTAGTGACTCTATACGTAGAGATTTTTTAGGAATTTGGATTGAGTATCCATTTCTGAATGCAACTTCAGCTACATATGTGACATGGCATAGGAAAACAAAGGACTGATTTTTTTTCAATTTATTTTTACTTTTTTAATATAATTATTCCTTAGATAATGAAGAATGTTTTCTCAAAATATTATAGGTCATTACATTACCATTCTTAAGATATAAAATTTATTAATCGTGTAAACAATGATGTAATAATAAACAATGATATAATAATCCAGATTTTACTAGTTTTGCATGGTCAAGGTGAGTAGTGAAAACAGAAAAAGAGATGGCAACTAAACACACATTTCTTGTAGTCACTGCTACTTCCTCACTGCTAAATCCCCACAGAGAAGACTTGAGCAGCTTGTATTATCAGGACCAAGCTAACAGCCACAACCTGTGGAGAAGAACTGGTCCATTGTTTCTCCCTCATTATTGTCCTCATGACTGCCATCTAGCTCAGTGACTGGAGAGATGTTATCTAGAGTGAAATTAGATGGAGTGGTAGGAGTCTCCTCTGCCATTGTAGCCAAAGTTTAATCCACACACTTCTCTGGCAAGACCAGCTAAAATAGAAAAAGACTACCTTCAACTTTAACTTGCTGTAACTTCCACAATACGTACTCAATCAACTCGAAACATAGACCAACTTTTAGATTTTTCAATACTCTTTTTAGTGCACGCCGCTATGATGACGTAAGAATTCAATTTAAGGTATAAAAGTAGCGATTGTTATGTCATGCCGTTAAAATTAACCGTCCCAAGCAATTTTCTCTCGTTTTACTTTTTTCTAAAGTCCCTTATTTTCCTATGCCGAGTCACATATTTTCACGACTACTAAATGTACAATCTTTTGCTGCCATTTCTTATTTGCAACTTGCCAGTTTTCTTAACCACTTCTAGTATTCTTAACTACTTCTCTTCAAGAAGACAAATATTACTTCTTAACTAAATCCCTATTCTGTTTGAGACAAATGACCCACTCATTTGGTAATAATTATCATCTATGGTTTCCTCTAATCGTTACAGAGTGAAGTAGCTGGGTATTTAGATTTTAGAGTGTGGTAAAATGAATACATATTCATTCCACAGGAAATCATTCCCAACATAACAAGCAAGCCTCTGTGTACTCTGTGCTGACCAAGTAGTTTGCCGTATGCTCAGTATGGCTTCTATCATACCTGTAAATGATGATGACTGCATCCTGCACTGGCCGAAGAGGAGAAAATTAATGTGTGTGTGTGTGTAACAGTGTGTGTGTGTGAGTGAAAAATAATGCAAACTTGAATTACCAATCTTTGTATCTCTAATAGTCCTAATGTATGGCACTTGAGCTGAGTGAGGGGACGCACATGCATGATGGCTGGGACAATAAACCTGTGGAATTAGAACAAGATCAACTCCAATCAGCAATAGTGTGAATTCATACTTTTCTGTTTAGCAAGATAATCTAGCTAGTTACACATTATTTTAGATTTTTGTTTATTTACAACAAGAAACTGAAGAACAAAACTACAACTGAACAGAAACTGACAGGAGCCGATGTCTTTATAACCAGTCCAATATGTCTACACAAATGAGCCGACCAACACTAGCACAACACATCATAAAGCAAATCCAATCATTACAGTGCCAGTGTCTCATAAACATCATCAGTCAGAGTTCCTTCCACCACTTCTTGTCCTTCTCCGAGTCCAAGTTTGGGTGAAGTGGTAATCATACCATATGCAGGGCAATGGTTCACACCAATGATAGGTGGTGGGCATGTCGCAGGGATACTTGGAACATCATCCTTGTAGATAGAGTAACAATCCTTGAGGTTGATCTCTTCATATTCACAGACTTTGTCAGTATTGCAAGTGGGAGGGTCTGTCCTTGTGGAGACTGACCTGCCAATGTGTTAAAATATAATAGGAGTCACAAGATATTGGAGAGAGAAACAGCAATGCATATTACTTTAGAATCTCCCAATAGTATTTTATTAATGGACTACTAATCTCATATTGTAGTGCATGCACATTTCTGTGTGGAAGAACAGCTCTTGATTCTGTGTCATAAACAGCATAGAACTTTCCAGAGAACTAATCTGTGCCTAGTTCACTCTAGATTAATCTGTTTCAAATAGTGCATGGTAAAGAACAGATTTGAGCATAGCATTCATCAGGAAGGTTCTTTCAAATACAATACAGTAATGACCATAAATTTCTCCATTATGACTTTCTTCTAGAAATTGTTCATCACACCAATTGTAATATTGTCAATTATTCCTGATGAAGGCTAGTGCATCTAGTTGAATTGTCGAGAGACAATTTCGAGTTGATTATTGAGACCAATATCCTCCATGGAGTCTGTTACCAAATTTATGTTGAGGCCGAGGGTATCTGGATATATGAAATGTTTACTCTTTGAGTTTGCATTCCTGCTGCCCACCAGTTTGGAGTATTAGCTGCTACAACACACCCAACCACCTACATGTGTGTGGAAGTAACTTGTGCCAAAGTAATTGACAAAACAATAACATTCTCACTAAATTGTAGTGAGAAGGCTTCAGACTACTCAACCCCCCCTGTGAATCTGACCTTAGAATCTAAAGGTCAAATAAATGGCCAGGTCTTTCCAAGTACACCAAATGAAAAAGGTTTTATATCAAAAGTTGTGGCTACAAAAAGTAGTGCAGTTGGGCAATAAAACCAAAGGTCAAAGTACAGTGTAAAAATCCCAGCCATCATATAAGGTGACACAGTGTGTTAAGCATTAGAACACTAACCTTGTCTTAACTAAGACAACAATGACCACAATGAAGATGAGGATCACAATAATGGCCACCACGCCCACAACTGCTGCACCAGTAATGGCCTCAACTCCAAATCATCCACCTCCACTGCCTAATTAACCAAAAAGTGAATAGATAATGGTTAATTAAATGAGCACATTCACACACCAAATGTTGGGTGTAGAGAGGCAATTATTACTCCACCGAAGGAGCCTGCTCCGGCACGAGTATTAGCTGAGACTCGCACAGCATAGACAGTGTTCTCATCCAGGCCTTCAATGCTGGTCTCACTGGAGTCATTGCTCACAGTCTTATTCAGATGAGGTATATAAAAGTGCACTTGTATGTAGAAAATTTAAATCGTCGTCCATCGATCAATCTCTTTGAAGCAACAAATCATTGAAGATAGTGGACAGCACAGGATGCAAATAACACAATATATATATAGCAGGTTGAATTATGGGATACAGTTGTACAAGGTGTTGGGTTCTTGTCGTTTGCTGCCACTTGGTAAAGGGAAGTAGGCCACAGTGCAGCCAGTGATGAAGCCACGTGCTTCAGACAGAGTCAGCCTGGTCCAGGTCACTGTCATCATGCTGTCAGAGCTCCTCAATGCCTTGATATTCATAGGTGATATACTTGGTTCTACAAAATATTGATATGCAGCACCTACTAATGTGACTGAGATATGAATGGATGGACTTACTAAGTTCTCTAGTGAAAACTACTGTAGAACTGAGTCTCCCTGGACCTGCCCTGTTCACAGCTGCAACACTGACATTGTAAGGGACACCAGCAACTACAACATCAGCAATCACTCAGTCAGCCATTGCAACATTATGACATGACATCCACTCTCTCTCCTACCTAGAACACTATCTGTGTAGCTAGTCACCTCTCCATCACTGGTTATAATCTGTTACTGCTCCTCGTGCAAGGTCATTGATCCTGACCAAAAAGAATGTGATGACTCCATTTGGCACAGCAGGAGATGATCAGAGTAGAGTCCCTAGGAGATGTTGTAGCTAATCCTCTGACAGGTCCAGACTCTGTATAATATCAGATGATATCATATTCTTATTAACAGCAAGTACATCATGTTTAACTCACCAATGTCACTGGTGGTAAATGGCATTTCTGCACTTGATTTTCCAGTACTATCCAACTCATTTCTGCACTGTATTAAATAGTTATAATCTGTGGCTGGGGCCAGTGAGATTAGTGGTATAGAGTAGGTCAGACGTCCAACATCAGCAGTCACTGCTGAGCTCCTATCTAGTGGTCCTGAAGTAGTTCCATACACCACCACACAAGTCTCTTTTTGCATGGAATTAAAACGCCCCACAAACATCAACTGAACAGTCACTCCAGAGGATGTGATGTCAGTGACCATGATAGAGGTGAGACGACACACTAAATATTCGAATTGGATCAAAATAATAACTACTAATTAATAAGCCACAAAGCCTATGCTGATACCTACCACCAGCATGCAGCACAAAATTCTGCCTGTCCACTACTACTGTTCCAGTAGGTAGGTGGATGGACACCTCACATGTGTATCGTATATTGTCAATATCACTGGTGACCCTCTCTATGTCCAGCACCAGTTGTTGCTGTCCAGAAGTACCAATAGCTAGCAGTGCTCCACTGTTGGAAGCATTCAGCCATCGTATAGACTGCACTGTCAGGTTGCTAAAGCAAGTGACATTTGGAGATGATCCAAGAGGATATGAAGTCTGCTGTCCAGATAATGCACTTGCTAAAGAAACAAAGGGAAACATGAAGAGAGTGTTCAATAATAATAAGTATAGAACTTGTACATTGGTCACTTGGAAGAGGAGTGGTCCCTCCTACCAACAGAGCCAGAGGGTTGTGGACACTTCCACTGCCACTTACCACAACCTCCTCTCCATCACTAGCTCTCAGCTAAGCCACTACAGTGGCTCCTTCAGCTGCTCAGTCAGCAACAGCAGAGGACAAAGTGCAGCCACTACAATGACATAACGCTGCTGGCAGGTCCTCCAGTGGATGCACAAGTGAGAACACCTGATGTGATGTTGTAGGTCAGAGATGTTATGAGGGGTGCACTGTACAAAATTAGGTGTGCAACACACACCAAATAGAGTGTGCTGTGATGTCGCTATACGCACACTCATTTTGAGTGTGCATTACACACTCAATATTGTAGCATGCATAGCACGCTCTTTTTGGTGTGCAACACACACCATTACCAGTGTGCATTACACACACAATTATCAGTGTGCATTACACACCATTATCAGTGTGCATTACACACTAAAATCAAGTATCACCATAGCCATAGCAGAATGATTTCAAAGATTTTTATCAACTAAAATGACAAATTTAAACAATATACAGGAATCATGAATATAATTATAGTTGCAACAGTGAGGCCATAAAATGTTTAACAGTTATCGATGTTTTATGTAAAGGGAACTGAAGGATGAGCACTTCCATAAAAGCATAAAAATTAGAACACCCTACAGAATATTGTATATTAAAAACTAAAAACGCTGAAAACATGAAACTTTAGCAACAATTTTTTGGTCTGCAATAATGAAGGCTTGTGTGGCCCTCTCGATGTTCCACATCGCAAGCACATATGGAGCAAGGTTACTGACTTCCATAATAACCGAGTTAACATCTGCACAACCCTGAGTAGAGAAAAAGATATCATGGTCAAGCAATTTCATCAGTAAGGAAAAGTGACATGCCATAACAGTGTCTATGCACCGAGACAAATAACAATGTAATGATCCACGGGGGGGGAATAGCCCATAAAAATTTACCTTGTAAAAGAATACCACTCTGTCAGGATCAGATTTGCTTCGGACATCTGGTAGCAGATGTAAAATCCACATAGCAAGAAGCGTATTATTCCCTTGTATCCCTGCACCAATAGTATAGACACATAATCCATAATACGTATTTCGCCCCCCCCCCCCACTTTATTTTAACCTTCATCACACTGCAGACCATGTAGAACATCATAAAGCTGTGTCTTGTCTTGCGATTCAATGTTTCCTTGTACGATTGCAGGAATTTGGGTTCTCCAACGTTCCTTTGTAAGATCTCTTAATTTCTCGTTGTTCAGTATAAGCAGCATTTCCTCCATCAGCTACAAAAAGTACCATGCTAGCATTGAGTCAGCAAAAGGGCAAGCACTACCAAGAAATTATATACTAACAATACACACAGACAATCACCAAAATTAATTGGTGTTCTGGATAGAAATTGTGACCTGATAAGTGACTTACTGTCTCAGCTTCTTGCAGGAATGGGAATCTGCAAAAGATATCATCAAGAACTGGATTATGTTCCATCATTTCTGCCCACCGCATGGCAAAGGAACACTTAATAAGTTCTTCTATGACCAGTTTATTCCGGTTCTTTTTCTTGAATTGCACCTGTAAAATGAATGCCATTTATTAAGTTCTAGGTGAATTATTTTTAAACCTACCTGGATAATTTTTATGTGTCGCTCATAGCTTACAATGTCCTCCCCAGGTAATGGAACTAAGTGACTCATGGATTTTCTAATTCCAGGAGATTTCCTGATAGTTGTAACTTCTTGGTCAGCACCTTATAAGTAAATGCATGCAGTGACAAATTACCAGCAATTGATAACAGGTCGCACAAACCCAGTGCAACACAAACCCAATGTCGGTTCAAACAGGTGCACTATATATGCCTTGACAGGTACACCACACACACTCATATTGTACAGACAGCACAAGTAACATATGTGACCGAATTTGCGAAAACCCATAATCGGCACCTATGATACCTAATGATCATATCCTAAAAGTTTGAAACTATTTGATAATGTTTCCTTCGAGCTATAGCATGAATAGTTGCGCTCCTTCAAGTACAACAACAATAGGATATTGCGTTTATAAAGCGTTGTCAGGGTGCGGGCGAAACGAAGCCGTATACTTCCGTAAACGTGTAATTAGAGCTATTACCACGCCCTTGGCGTTCTATTGCCACGCCCAGGGTCTAAAAAATGGAAGGATAGTATGGACGACTGGAGTAGGACTCTTTCTAAGCAGCGGTAAGGTACAGATTAGTTAGGAGTTGTAGAAAGAGTTGATCAGCTATGTTTGGCTAATCTTGCGTAGTTTTGTTCGAGCTATTGCCACGCCCTCGGCCTAAAAAGATGGAAGAATAGTATGGACGACTGGAGTAAGGACTCGTTCTAAGCAGCGGTAAGTAGCAGATTAGTTAGTTAGGAGTTGTATATGTTGTAGAATGAGTTGATCAACTATGTTTGACATCTAATCTTATGTAGTTTGCTTCTGTAACAAAGTTGAACTTTATTGATTCTTTAGAAACAAGTTGAGAATAAATTATGGTAAGTTCACCTCTTATTATTGCTAGCTTGCTTCTAGTTAAACATGTTTGCTACATTTTCATGTGACTTATCTGCTAGAAAATAATGTTTGATAGCTAACTAGTTATGATGTACAAAGTTTATGATATAATAAGAAGCTATGATGAATAAAGTTGACATCTTCTTTTAGGTGATGGGGTTATGTTCTGAGGAGGCAAGGTGCAGTTGATTGGGAGAGGCATTCTGGTTGCAGGACTTGGATCAGGACAAACAATATCCTGACAATGAGGGTGACAGAATTCTCGTATTTTTTCGAAAAGGTATTTCTTCCTTTCTGGAGTAAGACCTTCTGGTATAATTGTGGGGGGAGTTCATTTTTATGTGGCTTCCAGTCTTTATACTGTTCCACTAGAAGAGGCAGCCTTTTCTCTATCGCATCCGTCCCTGTCCTGACCATAGCAACTCCTGGTTCTTTTGATGAGAACTTCAAGCGGTGAAATGTCTTGATCCCAACAAATGCCTGTCTCCTGTAGTACTTTGTGAAGTAGTTTGCCCAGTTGTACTGTGGTACTAAAATAGTTCCGTCTTCCCTCCCCACCAACTGGGCATTGTTCGCTTTTGCGGAACTGTTGACAACATCAGCAATGTCTTGTAGGCACCCGACCTTTGTCCTTCTGTATTTTTGCTTCAGCAAGCCAAACCTGACTACATTCCTGGTGATTGCCATGGGCAGTCTGTTGTGAGGTAGCCTTTTGTGGTTGCCATGTTCTCTTGTAGTCAGACCACCAGCAGTGTAGTGGGTTTTGAGGGATTTAAATCTGTCTATTCCTGGAGTGTTATGGTACATTGTTGTACTGTAATAATATTTCCCACAGTATAGTATGACATTGTACCTACCAATACTATGCAGCATAAGGAAGGTGACCTTGCAAATCCTCAAACCATGGTGATAGAAGACTATCCTGGACCTCTGCCGTGGTAATGTGGTATGGTGTGATCCTTCCCCTACTGTGTCTTCATTATTAATATTAGCCATAATTTGTCCCAGGATTACCATATCGACCTGTTCCCTGCTCAGTGATGCACATTGGTCTCTCACGTCTTGGTAGTGCTCTGCAGTAAACTGTGAGGAGCATGGTTTTCCTTTAAACATCACACAGCCACACCCCTTCAGCAAGAATGCTGTAAGTTTGGGATCCTAATGGAATAATAGCCATGTTTATTATGCAGATGCCATGTGTTACACCTACAATAAAGGGAAGTGCTGCTGGCTCAAGTGCTATTGATGAAGAAGGATGATGGAGTCTGGGATGGGTGTCCGCTCAATGGTGAGAAGAGGTCCTCCTCAAGAGTGGAGAAGAGAGGTGGATCTTCATCACCACAGTCATCATCTTCTGAAGATTCTAAATTTCATTTTAATGTATTTTTTTAATAGTATTAAGTATTATTTCGTATTATATCATGCTTTGAAAGTTACCATCAGATTCCATTACTTCATTGAACTCGTTGTCTTCAGTGCCTGTACAGTAAAATTCAATGATCTATTGAGGGTGTAAATATTACCATACTTGGCCCATCCAAGGTGAAGTAATCTGCTAATAGTTCATTGAGGGCGTGTTCGTCAGAGCTTCCTACCAGGTCTCGTCCTTCCCTGACCCACCTGTTGAGAGCGCTGGCTACGTTCTGTGAACTGGACATCGCTACTACAGGATTGCAACCAAACTTAGCGCGCCTAATGCGCGCGAAAAGAGCATAGCAACGCCTCCGTTCACGAACGGTAAGTATATCGACCTATCTTATAGTAAAGGCTTATTTCTCCTTCTAGAAATAGCGCCTGGGCTTATGACTGCCACTGGTTTATATATAAAGGATAGTTATAGCCATTGGCACAAACACCAAAAAATCGTCTTTTAATTTTTTTTAAATAAAACGGCAATATCTCAATTAATGCTTTCCCCCGTTTAGGTGGGTTTTCGCAAATTCGGTCACATATATCCATATATTGCCCACAAGAATGTAAAAGAGGTTACACACAAGTTTACCCTTTGGCTTAGATGGTGTTAATCTCGGTCTTTTATCACGTCGGAATTCTTTGAACCTGTTTATCAGGCTCGGTACCACAACATCCTGTAAAACACAGCATGTATATACAAGGCAAAACTCGGAAAAAATAATAACTTACGTAAGGATTTCCAATTTTGGTCTTGAAAAAAGGGTATTTTTCGACTGAACGGGGCCACACACATATAGTCTTCTCGATCAGGGTAACATTTGAACCGAAGCATAGATGAAGCCACCTCAGATATAAATCTTTGTTTTTGCTTCAATGACAACTTCCCAGTAGCAAGGGCACCTTTGAGTTGGTGTTGGTAATGTTTTGGGAGAGGAAAGGGATCTGGTAGGGGAATTGCATCGTCGGCGTCTTTAGAACTTTGGACTTCATCTACAGAGTAGATTACAAGAAAGGTAATCATTATGCTTACCAAGAAACTTCCAGCTAGTTAAATATGACACAATTCATTATCGAGAAAAGAGTGACAAGTTAATCATGTTGACAATTAAAGAACCATGAACACAATACCTGCTTTTTGTTGAAACCTGTCGAGTTGAGTTCCAGGGCAGCATCATAAGCAACCTTATCATTAACCTCAACATTAGCATCACAAACATCATCACCGTCACTGTCCAGTGTGGGAAGGTGCCTCTTGTGGTTACCAAATATAGAAAGAGGCAAGGTATTCTCACTTTCGCATCCAGAAGAACTGTGGGAGTACTGTGACTGTTCCATGGATATTTGCTAAAAAATAACCAACAAAGACTATTGTAAGCAAGAGAACTTATATTTCGTGATCACTCGGAAAAAACATTAATGATTTAATGTTGCTATTGCTGAGCCTGTTAAGGTCATCACATATATAATACAGCACAGTGTGAAACTATTTAGTAACTAACCTAATAACAATCTATATTTTAAAAAGAAGTCAACAGTGTTTAATGATTTAATGTTGCTATTGCTGAGCCTGTTAAGGCCATCACATATATAATACAGCACAGTGTGAAACCATTTAGTAACTAACCTAATAACAATCTATATTTTAAAAAAGAAGTCAACAGTACTTAATTAATACAATTATCCACAATATTAAGTTACGAGTGTCCCGCTGCTCAGGAAGGGGGGGACAGGAGTGGACCAAAGATCATTCTTCAGCTGACCATACAACAATTCCTTTCTCCTCTGCCACCACTTCCCTACCCAATACATAACACACTCGCCCACCTCCTCCATCACTGCATCACTTACTCCCTCCACATCTTTCCCCAAAAGCAATGCCACCTTTCCATCCTTACTCACTCTTCTTAATTCATCCAGCCAGTCTTGCCCCTGCAATTCTGCGTACCTCATCTATCAGAACCAGCCGATCCCTCTCAAATTCCCCGCATGTCACCAAGAAATGTTCCACATCCTCCCCTGCTCCACTATCACACATTATACACCTCTCATCCCTAACTATCCCACATCTCTTCTTATCCTCTAACAACCCAGCTGATGCAGTCCTCAGTCGAAATTGCAGCCGCACACCTTCCTGACCATGCATGGCCCTCACATACCTCTCCACCCCTGCACCATTCTTTGCCAATTTATAATAATTCAGCGTACTTTTCCCGTCTACTTCCTCCTCCCAGTCCTTCTCATTTCTCGCCTTCACTTTCCCCTTCCACTTGCGCACTGACCCAGCCTCGTTGTTTATCTTGTACTTTCTCCTCAAGATATCATATTCTTCCCACCATCCTCTCGTAGTTTATTTACAACAACTTTAACCAATCTGCTCTGTTCCAACACCTCTAATCTCTTGCCAAACAAAACCTTCATCTCTTCCCTCCTCTCCTCTAGCTTCCTCCACCCCATATCTCCCCGTATTGCCACTCCTGCTACTGTATCACTTGCCCCCAACAGTCTCCTACCCACTCTCATCTGTGCTGACTCCAACTTCTTGCGAGCATTCCGTCCTCCTGTCCACCACACTTCGGCTGCATGCTCCATACTGGGTCTCGCTAGAAGCTCCCAAACCATTCTTCCTCTGTCTACTTCCACCTGCCCATTCACTCTATTCATAATAAAATTATCCATTAATTAAAAATTACCGCTCCAGACTTACTTCGTCAGCTTCTGCCGAAAATTCTACAACTGCCTTTAGCTTGTCTTTATCAAATACCTCACTTTCGCTTTCTAGGTCCACATACTCATCGAAAATGTTGTTGTAACGTTGAAAAGTAAGGCTGCAGGATCCAGATTTTATCCGAATGTCTGAATAAAGTGTTTAGTTAAGATGTCAATATCTTCGCCAATTCCTTCAGGAATATTAAGCCGTTCCAGGAAGGACACTTATTAAAACTTGCTTGGAGGTAGTCATTGTCGGTTTCAACTAACAGCACGCGGCTAGCTCGAGTCCACGATATGGTCACGTGAATTGGCAAAGGATTACATGATTTTCTCATTAACGCGAGAAAAATTGCTGACAGTGATGGAAGCTGCTTGTGTTAGAGTGGAAACTTCGAGAGGTGGTGAGTTCATGCTTAACCCATTCATGCTTAACCCACTCACTGTCACTAGCGTATATATACGCAAAAAGTTGTTTATCAAATAAAAAAACAGAGGTCACTACATTCTTGCCCTAAGATCGTACCGAATATAAAGGCAATAGACGTTCGGTAACTAGGAAAGTAATATTGAAAAGTCGGATTCATTCAGAATTCAAATTGTTTTGCCGTTCGACTGTCCTTAGATGAATTTATTTCTCAGGTTTAGGGCGACGATTTTGGACTTTCTGAGAATGAAAGCAGTGATCAAGAAGGCGATGGCATCTCATCCTACCTTGGCCAGAGCCGTGTTGACCATGAAGCTCTGCTATCGCTTGGCAGAATAGTTGCTGATGACCTACCTTCAAGGAAGCCTAGCGCTTTCACTCGAGGTGACGATCTATATGGAGATGAGAATACCAGCGATGTAGAAGGTATTTACAGTCAGTTTAGCTACAGTTTAGCTATAGCTAGTTTTGTTGTTAGCAAAGCAGAGCATGGAACTACAATGATCTTTTAGTTTCCTTGTTCCGGTGTCGTGCCATATTAGTCACGCTGCCATATTTGTCCCTTTTGCTACACCGCGCAAGCGCAGCCGCGCAAAATTAATAAACCACGCATCAATAAAGTCAGCTGCCAAATTTGTCCCTCGTGTGGAGCTGAATTGTGATGGTGAGGACAGAGAAGGACCCTGCAGTATATCTGCGGAAGATCGAATATTTCCTTAAGAATGGAAAATACAGTTGTGACACGAGTGCGAAGGAGCAGAGTGGAATAAGAAAAAGAATTGACAGATTTGACATCATTGGTAGGTGAAAACCACCTCTTGGTATGTCCAAATCATTGGCATTCAGATAACATAAGTATTGCCAACGTTCTGTACAAATACCAACATTCTATGCTGTGTGCACTTTAAGACGTGACAACAAAGAGGTTCTGTAAATCACATGACTTCAATTTATAGCTCACCAATTAGCAAGTTCCTCTGCCCAATAGTTCATTGCGATAATAATTATGGCACTTGTTTGTTATTCACCTGTGACTAAATTACAAATCAATGTCAATTACAAATCAATGTCTAGTTCATGATCGGAAAATTTGATAGTAAGCTCCCGCGACCAGCAATAAATAAATAGGATAATCTTTCTGCTTTCTGTAAGTCAGCTTGAATTTCTCAAGCCACATGCCTACTCGCAACCCCTTCTCCTCTCGACAACCTCGACGGTGACACCTCCATTTGTCTCCCTTGTCACGAAGTTCCAAAGTCATTGCGTGGTTGTTGCTGCAATAACAGGGTTTTTGGAGTACCCCCCGCTATTGAAGGAAATTGACGCTAGCAGCCTTATCTGGGATAAGGTTTGACAAGTTCAGAAAATTCATTTTCGATCTGGACATTCAAAACACAAACCATTGGGGGGGGGGGGGGGGGGAGAATAAGAGTTACATTCGATTCATTCAAAACATTGGTGGCGGGGGAATAACAAACGAGTGCCATAATTATTTATACAATGTCTTGATAATTATAAGTACTAATCCAAAAAAAAAACCATGAGTTTTCCCGACCTTCCAGACCGTTTCCAGCCATTTCCCCCATGTTTGACCCATCCACACCCTATCATGACCATCGCCACCACAACCAGAGTGAGGAGAGAAAAAAATTCTCTCAAAATCAACTTTCAATGAGTTTTCTCGACCTCCCAGACATTTGCATTAATAAAGATTTTTTCAGTAGTAGTAGTAGTAGAGTAGTAGTAGTAGTAGTAGTAACAATCCGATCAGGCTGAAATTCAGTCCTAACCTTTATTTTGTACCTCTGACCCTCTGACCACAGTGTCATTGGGACACTGATATCATCTACCTGGCTGAGGTTTTATGGGAAATTCCAAGATGTATTTATTCTGTATTTAAATATTTTAAAACTTCATTTGTAAAAATATTAATATATTGTAGGTGAAAGAATGTATTACACCCAACCCACAATGAACCATCCAAATGAGACAGTCAAGCGGCTGGTCCTTTTCTCTAGTGATGAACATCAGATGGTACTACGTGAGGCCCATGACGTCAATGGTGCTCACCAAGGGCAAAAGCGTACCTTAGCACGACTGACACAGGATTATTACTGGACTACTATGGCCAAAGATGTTGTTAGTTGGGTAAGAATAGTTTAGTGCACAGCATCTATAATTAAAATGTCAACAAGTGATGATGAGGCTTTAAATAGGCTTTAGATAAACATCAATCTCATTGGTTGTAAGAAATAAGAAAAATAATGGGAAAAAATGTACTCATACCATATTATGAGCAGTGAGCTATTATGAGCAGTGAGCATTATATTTTGTTCGCAACTTTAAAGCTTAATTAAGAAACTCGTAAATCGTGTAACAAAATTAACAATACTCTATTGATTCTACTTATTTGTTAATTGAAGTTGAAATTTATTATATCACATTGACACTGAATAGTGCTGTAACCATATAGCTAATAATATGTTACTTTTTATACCTTTAGCTAAGCACTTGTCACAAGTGCCAGAAGATGCAGATGATCAAGACGATTGCACCCGAGTTACATCCCATTAAAGTTTTGAGCAGGTAACTAAGTTACTGTGACCAAGTGTACTGAGCAATGATGTGCAAATGATAGAAAAGATGCCCATTGGAAATACGTTAGGCCCAACTGGGGAAATATATGATAGCTAGACATTGTCATAGCAAGTAATACGTAACAAAACTTAAAATGATGGGTAGACTTGGCTTTGATATTGTGCTGTCATAACAATCACTCCTCCACACTACCACAAGTGACCTCACAAATAATTATAAACTTCAGCAATAATAATATATTCTTGGATAACGATCCCTATATTACTGCCTCCACAACCACAAGGGACGTCACAAATACTGATAAAATCCAGATTACTCTAACATAAGGTATGAAGCTTAGTTTAGCAAGAAAATGTGCTGCTATATATACCCTCTAGCATCAGTTATTTATCACAATTTTGCTGTCCCTTCTGGAGGCAGTAATGTAGGGATTGTTATCCAAGAATATATTATTGCTGAAGTTTATGAGGTCCCTTACGGTTGTGTGGAGGCAGTAATGGAGTGATTGTTATGACAGCACAATATCAAAGCCAACCCTACATGTCCTTTTATTTAGTAAAGTTTATTTACATATTACTTGTTCCCACTATTTTTTAAAGCTTTCGTGAATTGGAATACTGTTTTGATGCTATATATGCCTGAATGCCCACACGAAGAGGAGTGTCCTGGTCAGACCTAGCCCAGGTTACTCCCAAGGCAAGTTGGTATGCATGCATGACAAGTTTGGGACAGATTGGTCCAGTGGTTTGGAATGCCATAGGGAACAATCCTAAAATGCTTCCCCCATCAGTAACTACATTCAGCAATCCTTCTTTGATTCTTCAAAAAGCCATACCCTCAATCCAACGCGTCTAACACAGTGAATTGGTAAAGGATCGAGCAATTTGGGTTGCGCACGCCGTTCAAAGATGGCATCTTAGACGAACTATATATGCAAAAATCAACTGGAAGTCGCCTTTTTTTAGTAGTTCTCTAAAGTGATACCAAAAGGCACCTTCCCAGATATATAGCGCTCTACAAAATGGCATAAAAATAAATGAAATCTATGCAGCCAATAAGATGATGGTGATGCTGATGATGATTTTACGCATCATTTTTCTGACTTTTTTTTAGTTTGGAGAACTGCGCTTCTGTGTGCTATATTGTTGGAAGGATTTCTGCGACATACTTTTTTTAGGGTCTGTATAGGGATAGAACGAGAGTTTTAGTTTGTATTGCTGAATGACCTCTGACCTGCCAACCCTACATGAGAGTGCTAATGCATTTTAAAATGTAGGCAAGACTGCATGAATAGGTCTTATATTGGACAAGTTAGTATATAGGGAGATTTAAAAATAAGAGATGCTACATATACAGATTAAACACTGAATAATTTTTTTGTTAATTTTATTTTATTTAGTCAATTATGATCAAACAAGTTAGATGATCCTTTACCAATCCAAATGTAATGCACTATATAATAATTAAACTGCATAAAATCAGGTGATTACAGGCGCATCTGATTTGCTTAAAATCATGTTGCAACTTACAGATGGGAGATTTTGGGTATAGACCTCATTGGCCCATTTGCGGCCACAGACGAAGGCCATAGATATGTCTGCACTGTCACAGATCTCTTTACCAAGTGGGTATTTGCTCGGCCAATCAAGTCCAAGTCAGCTGGTGATGTTGCAAGCATTCTACTCGAGCTCATCTACAGTTATGGTCCTCCCCAAAAAATGATAATGGATCAGGGGCGTGAATTTATAAACCAGGTAACTAACTTAATAAAACTGTTGCCATCTGTGTTCATGACATGACATGTATGTGGTCTGAGAAGTGAAAATTAATCAAGGAAAATGTGTTGGATTTGTTTACAAGAGCAAAGTTAGACTAGTCAGTACAAGGCAGACTTAACACAATTTAAGATAACTTTATTAGCGACTTCAGTCTTGATTCTCTGGACATTTCCTCCTGCTTCCTTTTGATAAATATTCATGCAGAGTAATGTTCTGTTTGTGTGTGTTTGTGTTGATAACTCAGCTCAATGATGTTGTCTTGACTGCTTTTGGAGTGAAGCGGATGGTATGTTCAGCATATCACCCTCAGAGCAATGGCCAAGATGAGCGGACTAATCAAACTCTTAAGAGGGCACTGTCCAAGTATACAAACGATGCTCAATCTGACTGGAACAAGTAAGCTACCAATATTTAATAATTATTTTTCAAGATTGACAGATTGTTAATAAATAGAGAGATTTCTACTATACCACCACCTTCCAATGGATGCCAATATCACATTTCATGCTAATCTGTGATTACCATAGAAAATCTCACCAGAATCTCTCCAATGAATCCTCTCACACTGAAACACACACACATACACACAAAAAAATTAATGATGAAAAGGCATTAAAAATAACATTATTAGTAGTTATTGCTACCGTATTGCTACAAAATTTGATTAAGTTTTGCGAGTGCATTGTTATTCGCAAAACATACTCGCAACCTTTTCACAAAACATTCCGTGTGCATATTGCAATCAAAAGCCAGACGGTTTACTAGCGAGAAAGAAGCTGACTACAGTGTGACCATTCGAAAGTGTTTCAAACGATCCCTGCCTACTAGCGAAGACGTAGGAATCAATCAGAGAAGTATCAGGAGAGCAAACGAAAATGTGCAGAGGGTACTGGATGGTCAGGATAGTGCGCAGAAAAGTGCCAACCAATCTTGTTATAATTAGTGGTACTTATTATAAAACGCAAAACTAAGAGCGCATTATACATTTATGGAGCTCAAAATCTCAAAATTGCACATTGTAGCAATACGGTAAATTATTTTCCAAATTCTTATATACTAAAAATATAAACATGGTTTTTGGTGTGCATATACCTTGAATGTGCTGCTTGTAGTTATGATTTCTACGTATGATGTTTGTGTACTTATGTAGATATGTACTCCCCTCAACTTATGGTATCAAAACAAGTGTCCAGTCTTCAACAAAGCAACAGCCATTTGTGTTGATGTTCTACCGAACAGCTAGGGGTTCCATAGCCATCAATGCAGAACATGAGAATGAGCAGGAGCTTCTCTATGAAAACATCTCACTCACTATGTCTCCTGAAGACATACAATCTAATTTGGAGAAGCATGTGGCAGATGTAAGAACAAAACTGACTGGCAAACATAAATATGTGACATGGAATTGCTGACACTTTTTTGTAACAAAAAATGGGGGACAAATAGTTTAATGAAAATGTTTGATGCACTCTAAAAAAATCATGTTACAGATCTGTTTTACTTTGTAATCACATATATAGGTACATATCATGGATGAGAAGATACGGTTGAAAATTGAAGAAGCTAAAGCGAAGCATAAAGCTTATTTCGATTCCAAGCAAAAAAGAGGCCGCTTTAGTTTTGCAATAGGTATGTTTTTATGAATTAATGTGTACCTTTAATGTGTGCCTTTATATAAGCTGAATGAAATTAGAGTCCCATTGTTGTTTCTTAGAAAAAATCGAAAGGCCAAGAATAATAAAATTTTCTGGATAGATGTATTTCCGAGTTTTGATAAATTTTAGAATGTCCTGGTCTGTTTTCTTGTGATATTTTTTAATCTGTCGCTCGACCTTTACTGGATGGTTCCAATTTTATATTACTAACCTGTTGACTATCATAGGTGATTATGTCCTCTTAGTCCTTAAGAGGAACGCAAGGAAGGTATCCAGAAAAGGAGACAGGCTGGCCCAGGACTGGTTGGGACCCTATGTAATCGTTGATGTCTCACCCAAGGGACTCTGCACACTGCAGGATAACAACCAAAACATTATGAAGGTTAAGGTTAATGTCGGGCTCTTGAAGCCTTACTTAACTAGAGAGTTTCCCGTTCAACATGAGGTACCTTCATCCATCCAGTCACACAACACCAGTTCGAACAACTCTGGACCATCTGATGAGTTGAGTGATGCAGCTTCCCCTGGGAGTCCAGAGAAGAGGCAATGCCTACTAATTCGACAGACTAAGAAAGATAGTCCAGTCCTCCCACCACCTGATAGAAACACACCTCTCTCTAGTGAGCCAACATCAGACTGTGTTGTAACCCCTGTTACACAAGTTGTGCCTAGAATGCTTGGAAAACCCTTGCCTTGCAAACCACCTGTCCGTTACAGAAAATTCCCTGATGCCTTTAAAAAAATTCTGCTGTCTGAAGCATGGCTAGAGGACACACACATAGATGAGGCGCAGGCTCTACTTCACAATCAGTTTCCAAAGATGGGTGGCTTCCAGTCCATTGGGTATGTGGCACCAGGAAGTGGAGGCTCAATAACTGGAACTCCGGTTCGGGATTATATCCAAATCATGAATACTGGCGGCCACTGGGTCTGTGTGTCCAGCATAGGAATGCCCAAGGGGACTGTGCGGGTGTATGACAGCCTCTATACAAGAACCAGTAAGAAATAACTTGAATGAGAATATTTTATATGCTAAACTTAATTTTTTTTTACACATTCTGATTAGGTGGTCAAGAATTAACTGTTCCAATTTCCAAACAACTTTTATGACATGCATTGGAAATTGAATAATGTCATTGGATCCAACAGTGTTGTTTTATTTTAATCCTCTCAATAAAAAAATTGGGCTCCTTGATAACTACTGTGTGAGCTTAGAAATCTATACTCTATTTTTTACTTGCGTAGTATCTCAACTCAAGCATCACATTAAGAACCATAGCCTTGCAAGAGTGGCAATTTCAACTATATAATTATGATTCACAGCTCCATATTAATGGCAAGATGCCCACGTATAGTACAACAACGAACCCACTAAAATAGTGTTACCATTCAATCAATTCTTGTGAAATAAATAGTAGTTATATACTACAAACAATTAATAGTTGTTTCATTTGTTTGTTCTTTATTGTTGTTGGATCATTGCAGAACTGGATACACTAAAATGCCTGGCATGGATGGAATTCTATCAAGGAAGCCACCTGACCATACAGAAACCATACATGCATCAACAGGCTGGAGACAATGACTGTGGTTTATTTGCCATTGCTGTTGCAACCGCATTATGCAATGGTGTGGACCCCATCAACAATAACATTTGATCAAACAAAGATGCGGTCCCACCTGATGAGATCTTTCCAGACATCTCACATCAAACTATTCCCTGTTCAAGGATGCCGACGGGAAGCCACAAGCAAGAAGCTCAAGACTGTTCTTAGGGAACCATTGATCTGTGTTTGCAGACAATCCCATGACCGTGCCCTCACAGTGGCACAGTGCAGCAAGTGTAGTGAATGGTTTCACCAATCATGTGCACAGATTCCACCATCAGCCATCATCAACCGGGAGGAGGAGTGGAACTGTGGCAGTTGTTTCGACAGGGAATTGGGTGCCACTTAAATAATTAAGACTGAATCTGTTTGTTCTTGTTGGAATTTTTTTATGGGTAATTATTAATGTCTCATTTTCATACAATAAACTGTCTTAGTTCTCCATATCGTGAAATACTGGGAGATCCTAAACTTCTGGCGGTCTTCCTACTGGAAATATGTTTATTGTTTAATTCAAGTTTTGCACAAGTTAAATTGTAGGATGGTGCTGAGGAACCACATATATATACATGACCCTGTCCTTCTATCACTCCATCATCCAGAGAAGGGGTATATTGCAAAACCAAAGAAAAATTGTTCATCTAATTGTGATTAGTAAATGGCAAGTATTCTCACTTACCATATTACTTTCTCCCATGATTTCTGATAGAAATGATGGTTGGCTAGTTACTTGCTATATTAGATACTCCTCCCATGTTTTTACTGCAATTTATATATAGCTTGTGTGTATATATATATATATACATGCAACACATTCATATTCAGTTATGCAGGAGAGACTAATATGACAGGTAAGATTTATATGGCAAGTGGGACTAATATGTCAGGTGAGACAATATGGGCAGGTGAGATTAATGACAGGTGAGACAATATGGCTAATATGTCAGGTGAGACAATATGGCTAATATGTCAGGTGAGACAATATGGCAGGCGAGACTAATATGACGGGTGAGACAAATATGGCAGGTGACTAATATGGCAGGTGAGACTAATATGGCAGGTGACTAATATGGCAGGTGAGACTAATATGGCAGGTGAGACTAATATGGCAGGTGACTAATATGGCAGGTGAGACTAATATGGCAGGCGAGACTAATATGGCAGGTGACTAATATGGCAGGTGAGACTAATATGGCAGGTGAGACTAATATGGCAGGTGAGACTAATATGTCGGGTGAGACTAATATGGCAGGTGACTAATATGTCAGGTGAGACTAATATGGCAGGTGAGACTAATATGGCAGGTGAGACTAATATGGCAGGTGACTAATATGTCAGGTGAGACTAATATGGCAGGTGAGACTAATATGGCAGGTGAGACTAATATGGCAGGTGACTAATATGGCAGGTGACTAATATGGCAGGTGAGACTAATATGGCAGGTGACTAATAAGTCGGGTGATACTAATATGGCAGGTGACTAATATGGCAGGTGAGACTAATATGGCAGGTGACTAATATGGCTAATATGTCAGGTGACTAATATGTCGGGTGAGACTAATATGGCAGGTGAGACTAATATGTCAGGTGACTAATATGGCAGGTGAGACTAATATGGCCGGTGAGACTAATATGGCATGTGACCAATATGGCAGGTGAGACTAATATGGCAGTTGAGACTAATATGGCAGGTGAGACTAATATGGCAGGTGACAGGTGAGACTAATATGGCAGGTGAGACTAATATGGCAGGTGACTAATATGGCAGGTGAGACTAATATGGCAGGTGAGACTAATATGACAGGTGACTAATATGGCAGGTGAGACTAATATGGCAGGTGACTAATATGGCAGGTGAGACTAATATGGCAGGTGAGACTAATATGGCAGGTGACTAATATGGCAGGTGAGACTCGAAATAGGAATATGGAATAGTTTACCTGACTTTGTTGTGTTTGCTCCTAATATTAATTCCTATAAGCATAACCAATGGTCACCTTATCAATCCTAATCCCTATTATATATTCAATATCTTTGTTTTTATCAGACTATTTTACTTATTCATCTCTTATGTGTGCCCATTACTCATGTAACTATATAGGGTGGCTTTAATAACACTAGCATTTGGTTGCTATTAGCCATTTCTATGCATTTGCGTTTGTATTTGCGTTTGTATTTGCATCAATTTATAAATTTATATGGGGGGGTTTAAATCATACATATGGGGGGGGGGGGGGGGGGGGGGTTTAAACCCCCAAAATACCCACCTGGATCTGCCCCTGGGTGAGACTAATATGGCTCAGGTGAGAAATATGGTACAGGCGGGACTAATATGGCAGGCGGGACTAATATGGCACTATATGGCACTATATTTGTCCCGTTATCGCGAACATTTTCTGAGCGGGACAAATATGGCAGCGGGACTAATATGGCACGACACCGGTAGTCCGCGGTAAAATTAATTGGTGCCAATTTCTTTTATCCCCTTCAGGTTTGATGCATGAAGCGATGGATTGGGCAGCTGACAGAGCTTCATCAACTCTGACACAATCTATTGTTGCTAGCCCTCCTATTGCTGTGATGGCTCCTTCATCACCTCCATTGTTCCTACCAGTATCTGCAACTGTAAGTTGTGTAACCTCTGCATCAGGTTCTATGACTTATGTGACGTCTGTAGTCACTCCTATACTATTTCCATCATCATCATTGTCTGTTCCATCATCGTGCCCTCCTTTATTTTTACCCTCGCACTCTGTGTCCTCTTTAGTGAAGTATGCACTCCTTCACGACCAGTTGTTCAGCTTAGTCATAGCACTAGGAGTGTTCGTCATGTTCGAGTTTGTCATAGTAGTGGTAGTGAAATAGCTTCTAGTGCTTCAAGTTCTGCTCTTCCCCCTAGCTAGTCCTCTCTTTCTTTCTGGAACTTCACCTACCAGCATTTCTTTAGCTCCGTCTCTTGCTTCTTCTACTGTTTCCTCAGCTAGTACCTTTGATAGTCCCTCTTCTAATTCTCCAGAAGAGGGTGTTTGCGTATATGGTTGAGGCAAGCATTCTGAACAGCTATGTTCTAGACTCTCATGTCCGCAGAGCAGATCACCTTGCCAGGGGTTACAGGAAGAGAGATTTTTTTACCTTCTGGTTGGAGCTAGCTAAGGAACTAGTGGTATGCTTCTGCTCACGTCAGCATGCTGGCCGCCCTCGCTCAGTTCATAATGAGCGTCTAGACCGGCTGAACACCAGACCGGCTGAACACCACGCTTGGGCATTGGTCAGCACTAACTGAAAATCAGCAGAGGTGTGTTGTCTGTGTAGCAGTTGGAAACATGTCTGGAATCTCAAACCGCCATGAGACCACTTATTTGCCGTCACTGCAAAGAACCACTGTGTGTCACAAAGAGGGATGTCACAAAGAGGGACTGTTTTTCAAGTACCACACCATGGTAGACTTCACGAAGTAATTTCCTAGTTTTTGCTTCACTTTTTTTAAATTTCACTTTCTAATGGTATTTCCAGGAAAACACAACTATTTTTAAAGAGTTAGCTCACAGGGTGAAGTGCTATAAAAATATTCCAAAAACATTGGCCAGCCGTCATTAGCGTATGATGTGCCACTATTTTGGTACCATGAGTATTACTGGTAGTCCATTTGGCAAGAACACCACTGTTGGACCATGTAAGCATTTACAGTATGTTCTAAATGGAGCATACTCATTTTAGAGTGTTACTTCCCTCCTCGTGCCCTTGTGTTCATGTATCTCTTCCTTCTCTGGTGTTGATGCCTCCCCCCCCACACGCACACACAAAAAGTACCATATAAGTGTGAAATTCTCTAGCAGAGCTTTCATTGAGTTTTGCAAACCTTTTGTTGAAGTGAATCTGTAGTGCAACCTCTGATAAAAGGAATCTCCAGAAGTAATTGTGGCTCTATACTTTACACCACCAAAATTTTGTTTGGAAGTTTCACTGTATTCTAATTATGTATTAAATTGTGTGCTTCTTTTGATTACTAACATGCCTCTCTTCTCTCGAATAGCGTCGACATACATGCTCTCAGCCCTTCCATACAAGGATCAAGTTCTTGCTATGTTCCCTCAATGCAAGGAAGAATCATCACTAACAAGGTACATGTACCTGCGTAAGAGCACACCATCATAATTATTAGGAGGCCTAGTTGAACTTCTACTTCTACAAATGACCTCTGAATTCGGGAAATACATGTAATTACTCAGGGTGGTCCCTCGATGGAGAATAGAACTTCTGAAGGGTTTCTTGTTATATTGAACCACATTTTTCCACATTCTAGGGTGACGTGGATTGAGATAACTGGGACTAAGTACAGCCGCGGGAGTGTGGTGATGATTGGCACGGATTTGCTTCCACTTTTTGGAATAATTGAGGACATTATTGTTGACTCCTTCTTTGTACCTCTCAAATATTACCTTGTTGTTGTAGAAGACATTACAGAATTATTTATCATGATCGTTTATGAATGAATTATGAATGAAATTGTGCCAATATCAATGTCTTTTAAGAATATTGAATTATGATGTTGGGGAAGGAGGGACAAAAAGTAATGAACTGAGGGGGGAGCACTCCATGAAGGAGCATAAGTGAACGACAGTGTAATATATATTATACATATTATATATACATGGATATGACATTTGCTGGCAGTGCACACTACCCTTGTGAGTTTTAGTGTGTCAACCCATTTTCTCCCAGGACATGTATATATATAGTGCATTGGAACATTCCTAGGTAGCTCCTATAAAAGTGAACTTGGAGAACATAATTACTAATTAAAATGCAACACATCCTCTGGTACTACTTACCACTAACATGCAGCATAAAATTCTGTCTGTCCACCACTACTACTCCAGTAGGTAGGTGGATGGACACCTCATATGTGTATCGTGTGTTGTCAATATCACTGGTGATCCTCTCTATGTCCAGAACCAGTTGTTGCTGCCCAGAAGTACCACTAGCTAGCAGTGCTCCACTGTTGGAAGCATTCAGCCATCACACAGACTGCACTGTCAGGTTGCTAAAGCAAGTGATACTTGCAGATAATCCAAGAGGATATGAAGTCTGCTGTCCAGATGTCCAGATAATGCACTTGCTAAAGAAACAAAGGGAAACATGAAGAAAGTTTTCAATAATAGTAACTATAGAACTTGTACATTGGTATGTCATTGTAGTGTCTGCACTTTGTCCTCTGCTGTTGCTGACTGAGCAGCTGAAGGAGCCACTGTAGTGGCTTAGCTGAGAGCTAGTGATGGAGAGGAGGTTGTGGTAAGTGGCAGTGGTGTGTTCACAACCCTCTGGCTCTGCTGGTAGGAGGGACCACTCCTGTTTCAAGTGACGCTGCTGGCAGGTCCTCCAGTGGATGCACAAGTGAGAACACCTGATGTGATGTGTGATGTTGTAGGTCAGGGATGCTATGAGGGGTGAGCCTGAGGAGAGTTACAGTAGAGTAGCAATACACACTAGTATGAGATGCTTAGTTACTGTACCAGCCTCTGGAGGGTATATCCCAACAAACACTTGCTGGGGGTTGTCTTGACTGTCTTGTACAGCACAGGTGAACACTCCTGTAGGCCCTGAGGCAGTATATACCTCTACGATGCAGCAAGAGAGCACTGGGAGCTCTAGTTCTGGAAAATGATGTGTCTGCTCCAGCAGATGACCTTCCTAGAACTCTAGATCCCACTGGGAAAAACCACTCACGACGCGCACTACCACCACCTCTACAGCAGGCAACAGAGTCAGTGAGGCAGTTGAGAGCAGTCCTGCCCTCCCCTATGTCAGTCAGGGTCAGCAGACTGTTGTTAGGGTAAAGTACACCGCCAAGGAGGAGACCAAGACCTGTAGACAGTAATGTGATCGAAGATGAGTGTGTTATGTTATAGTCAACACTCTTACTGGTAGGAGTTCTGGTAGAGATGTCAGTGGCCCTGTAGGGGCCTTTCCCTACTTCATTAACAAGAGCCACTTCAAATGTGTATGAAGTACGAGGGGATAGTGGACTAGCAGTGTAAGTCCTGGCATCAATACTGGCAGTGGCTGTTGCTATGATTGTAATGGATCCAGTCTCTCTGTAACGGGCACTGTAATGTTCAGCCTTTCCATTACGCATTACGTAGGAGGCAAGTAGTACACGTGCAAAGTTGGTGGCTGCCTATTGCTTCTAAGCCGGCCACCGTGGGGGAGGGTGCTGGTGAGAGTGGAGTGCAGCTTTTCAGTTAAAGCCTTGCGGGTACATGCATGATCATCACTGCCTCAGTGGCTGGGGCATGGCACACATCAAGTAAGCCACTGTACAAAGCCACTGTACAAAGCCACTGGTACAAAGCCACTGTACAAAGCCACTGTACAAAGCCACTGCTGTACAAAGCCACTGTACAAAGCCACTGGTACAAAGCCACTGTAAGCTTCACGACCCCACCTGTAGTGATATACTGGTAGGACTTACAGATTGAGATGTTGGTGAGGGAACACAGCAACTGGGAACTGTTGGACAAGAAACTCACATCACTGTTACATATTTGTTAGTCCATTCAATACTCACCATCCGAATGTGTCGTTGTCATATATGGACTTGCAAGGGAGGAGCCTGCAGTGTTCACAGCTGTTAGGCTTATCTCATACCCTGTGGCTTCTTGCAGGGAAGTCAGAGTGTAGCTTCTGGCAGATCCAAGAACAGCCACACTACTTGATGGAACACTAGCACAGCCTGCAACTTTCATGTAATGTATTGTGTAAGTGTCCACAACATCTTGGGAGGACTGTGACCATGTGAGCTCAACTGATGTAGACTGAGGATCTTGAAGTCACCAGTTGGGGCAAAACACAACGATTAAATACCATTCCTGGCAGACACATATAACCTGGCTGATATGCCATATATTTATTGAGGTCTGCTTCATGAGACAACCTCCGTACCTCTATACCACCAAGGAGACCAACATCTGAGAATTTATAAAGTCTTGTGTTTTAGACTTACTGGTAGTAAAGATGTCAGTGGTACTGTAGGGGCCTGTCCCTACTTCATTAACAAGAGCCACTTCAAATGTGTATGAGGTACGAGGGGAGAGTGGACTAGCAGTGTAGGTCCTGGCATCAATACCTGCAGTGGCTGTTGCTATGATTGTGCTGGATCTAGTCTCTCTGTAGCGGACACTGTAATGTCTGCTCTGTCCATTACGTAGGAGGCAGGCCTCATGCTCCCACCTGATTAGTGATACTGGTAGGGCTCACAGACTGAGATGTTGGTGAGGGAATACAACAACTGGGAGCTGTTGGACAAGAAACAAACTTCATTGTTAAATAATACTTGTTAAGTCTAAGACTCACCAGTGGCAGGAGTAGTTCCTGTATAAGTACTTGCAGGGGAGGAGCCTGCAGTGTTCACAGCTGTTAGGCTTATCTCATACCCTGTGGCTTCTTCCAGGAGCATCAGAGTCTTCCTTCTGGCAGATCCAAGAACAGCCACACTACTTGATGGAACACTAGCACAGCCTGAAACTTTCATGTAACTAATTGTCTGTGCCCAGAACCTGTCAGATCATCATTGTTGACAATGCTCTTAACACAGCAGCAGAACATATATACGCGCTGTACAAAAACTTCACTCACACTTGGTGGCCTATTCCTTATTTTATATAACTCAAAGCTACATACTTGGAAAATAGCTAGTCTGGTTTTCCATCCATGTACTCACTACTTACTGAGTGGGACTCTGGCTAGACCAATAGCATCTTCTGTAGCAAAAATTGCGGATCTCGTATCAATATATTTAAAGACACTATAGAGGTGAGTAACATGAATACTGGCTCCTTACAATCCTGGTAGCTTATCATGTCAACCTATTCTGTGAGCTGGTGGTGTTGGTTAAGCTTCAACCAGTAGCAGCTACTCTGGCATGGCACTCTAGCAGCGAATCAAAACAAAAGTGCTCACTTTGCTAACCCAATCTCTAGTGTTGGATTGGTTTATTATACAGGCATCCAGCATAGGATAGGTATATCTGAATGTATCAAAGGAGACTGTGAATGCTAGCTGTATAGCTTTAGTGAGAATATTTAACTACATACTCACATTCAAAGAGGCTACAGTTAGCTTCAAACTGTCCTCCTCGCAGAGCCTCCAACCTCATTGCAGTGATGTCAACATAAATTGAAGAACTATCAGAATTTATGATCTCCATTTCATGACCCCATAACAAAGGAATACTGTTACAGTTCTGCTGCCCTATGACTGTAAGGCTGCTTCACAATATGAGACTGTGCCATCGTATCGTATCATATTGTCCCATTACATTGCATCATCATTATTATTGTGAGTGAGCAACACTATGTCCTTCACTACCATATACACTCCAACTGCAGCTCATATTATATGATACGATAGGAAAATACAATACAATATGATGGCCAAGTGTCATATAGTCAAGCAGCCCTTGGTGTTAGTGTACTTGAAGCTAAAGTCAGCAGCAATCTTGTCGAATCAGGAAACATTGAGCAAAGCAAACCAGAGAGGATGGCATATCATCAGCTCTGCAGACATATCTTTTGAAGTGTGGACGCATTTATCTTGAAAAAAAGGTTGAGCTCTCGCTTGCTATACCCAACCTTTGCTGGTGCTTTGAGCCTCTACCATGCCACTACGAGATATAGAAAAGTTACCACACAACCTACAGTGGCATATTGTGTCCAGAAAAGTTGTGGACATTTTCTAATGCTAAATAAAATATCTGCAACAGAATTCTAAATACTTCATGATATTTCATGATGGTTCTGTGCTCTATACTTATGGATCAGAATCCATTAAAAATCCATACAGTTGGAGGTTCTCTCTTGTAACTTTGTCATACATATTGGGCAGAACACTATAAGAAATGAAGATAAGTCAGATTCTGAATGTGAGGGAATTGAGCTTCCAGACTACACTCATGAACCACACCCTTTTAACAGGGCTCAACTGATATTCATGATATTAGGAACCTGCAGCAGACAACCTCTGCATGCCGGGACTGAACATCTTGAAGTTACCAGCTGGGGTAAATAATAACCTGCAACATGGATAACTATAGCTTCAATTTCAGTGACTGTCTATCACATGGCTGATTAAATAAATAGCATTCCTGGCACACACCCACTATGACCTGGCTGACTTGGCCATACATTTATTGAGGTCTGCTTCACGAGACAACCTCCACACAACCATAAGGAGACCATCATGTGGAAACTTAAAGTCTTGTGTTTTAGACTTACTGGTAGTAATGATGTCAGTGGTACTGTAGGGGCCTGTCGCTACTTCATTAACAAGAGCCACTTCAAATATGTATGAAGTATGAGGGGAGAGTGGACTAGCAGTGTAAGTCCTGGCATCAATACTAGCAGTGGCTGTTGCTATGATTGTGCTGGATCCACCCTTTCTGTAACGGACACTGTAATGTCTGCTCTGTCCATTACGTAGGAGGCAGGCCTCACGCTCCCACCTGATAGTGATACTGGTTAGGTTCACAGACTGAGATGTTGGTGAGGGAACACAGCAACTGGGAACTGTTGGACAAGAAACAAACTTCATTGTTAAATAATACTTGTTAAGTCTAAGACTTACCAGCGGCAGGAGTAGTTCCTGTATAAGTACTTGCAGGGGAGGAGCCTGCAGTGTTCACAGCTTATCTCATACTCTATGGCTTCCTGCAGGTCCAGGAACAGTCACAGTACCGGCTGGAACACTATCACATCCTTCAACTTTCATGTAATGTATTGTGTAAGTGTCCACAACATCTTGGGAGGACTGTGACCATGTGAGCTCTACTGATGTAGTCTGAGGAGTGCCCATCAGGCTTGTGGGAGCAGAAGGAACTGCAACTGTAATATTCACATATTGACATTTGCGTAAAATATACTCGGGCTAGACCAATAGCAGCTTCTGTAGCTAGAATTGTGGATCTTGCATCAATATATTTAAAGACACTATAGAGGTGAGTAACATGGCTAAACTAAATACTGGCTCCTTACAATCCTGGTAGCTAATCATGTCAGCCTATTCTGTGAGGTGGGGTGTAGGACTACGCTTTGACCAGTAGCAGCTACCCCAGCTATAGCTACTCTGGCATGGCACTCTAGCAGGGAATCAAAAGAGCAGTGTTCACTTTGCTATCGCAATCTCTAGTGTTGGAATGGTTACAGACACCCAGCATCAGAGATAGGTATATCTGAATGTATCAAAGGAGACTGTGAATGCTAGCTGTATAGAATATTTAGCTAGATAGACACATTCAAAGAGGCTACAGTTAGCTTCAGACTCCCCTCCTCGCAGAGTCTCCAACCTCATTGCAGTGATGTCAACATAAATTGAAGAATTATCAGCATTTATGTTCTACATTTCAGTATTTACACACTTACAGATGACCACATTAAAAGAATACTGGTATAGTTCTAAGACTATGACTGTAAGGCTGCTTCACAATATGACACTGGGCCATCGTATCTTATCATAATATTGTCCTATTTCATTACATCATTATAATTATTGTCAGCGAGCAACACTATGTCCTCCACAACCATATACACTCCAACTGCAGCTCATATAATACGATACAATAGGACAATACAATACAATATGATGGCCAAGTGTCATATAGTGAAGCAGCCTTTGGTCTTGGCATGCTTGCAGCTAGAGTCAGCAGCAATCTTGTGAGCACAGCAAACCAGAGAGGAGGGCATGTCATCAGCTCTGCAGACATCTATTTTGAAGCATGGACACATTTTATCTACCAAAAATAAAGAAGTTGCCGCCAAGCTTGAGCACTGACTTACTACTCTCAACCTTTGGTGGTGGTTTGACAACAAAAAGCTAACTACCACAAAATCTACAGTGAAATATTGTTTCCAGAAAAGTTATGGCCATTTTGTAACTCTTGCATAGCTATACAAAATACCTGCAACAGAATTCTTAATAGTACATATTATCGTACTATTTCATGATGGTTCTGTGGTCAGTACTTGTGGATCAGAAGCCATTAAAAATACAGATGAATTCATATAGTTGGAGGCTCTGTCCTTGTAACTGTCGTACATATTGGGCAGAACAGAACACTATTAGAAATGACAATAAATCAGATTCTGAGTGTGAGGATATTGAGGTTCCAGACTACTATCATGAACCACACCCATTATTTTCTGAGTATATTTGGTAAAGTGTCTGGACAAATCAGCCGGGTCTTCATTATCTCAGGTTAAAACACAATCTGAGTCAACATGGCAATGACTGTGGTCTATCACATGGCTTCAAGCTGATTAAATACCATTCCTGGCACATGCACTATAACCTGGCTGATATGCCATACAGTTATTGAGGTCTGCTTCACGAGACAACATCCACACAACCATACCACGAAGGAGACCATCTTGTGGAAACTTAAAGATTGTGTTTTAGACTTACTGGTGGTAGTGATATCAGTGGTACTGTAGGGGCCTGTCCCTACTTCATTAACAAGAGCCACTTCCAATGTGTATGAAGTTCGAAGGGAGAGTGGACTAGCAGTGTAAGTCCTGGCATCAATACTGGCAGTGGCTGTTGCTATGATTGTACTGGATCCAGTCTCTCTGTAGAGCACACTGTAATGTTTGCTCTGTCCATTACGTAGGAGGCAGGCCTCACGGTCCCACTTGATAGTGATACTGGTAGGGCTCACAGACTGAGATGTTGGTGAGGGAACACAGCAACTGGGAACTGTTGGACAAGAAACTCACTTCATTGTTATAATTATAATACTTGTTAAGTCTAAGACTCACCAGCGGCAAGAGTAGTTCCTGTATAATTACTTGCAGGGGAGGAGCCTGCAGAGTTCACAGCTGTTAGGCTTATCTCATATCCTGTGGCTTCTTCCAGGGAAGTCAGAGTGTAGCTTCTTATTGATCCACGATTATTAGTCACACTACTTGATGGAACATTATCACAGCCTGCAACTTTCCTATAACTAATTGTGTAATTGTCCACAACATCTTGGAAGGACTGTGTCCATGTGAGCTCTACTGATGTAGACTGAGGAGTGCCCATCAGGCTTGTGGGAGCAGGAGGTCCTACAAGTGTAATATTCATATAAGTATTTGCATATTCATAAAACAGAGTTCCTATGCCACTGCTGGAGGAAGATAAATACTAATGCTCAGGACAGGAAGTGGGGGCTATTGCATGTTGTCAGTAAGTGGGTGCACCATGGGTGTGGTGAAATTAAGATGAGCATTCCCCATCTTCTTGGTTTTCAGAGCAGAAGTGCATGTCTTATAAATACAAGCTATCACATGGTTGGTGGCAGTAGAGCTATGGCCACAGCTTAACCAGGAGGGATGATTACCTCTCTGAGGATGTGCAGAATGAGCAGGACTACAAGGCAGCTGCTGAGTGGCATTCACACTGCTAGCTAGCACACACAAGGAAGAGCATGCCTAGGCTAGTGATGTCTACTGAGCATGCTCGTGGTGCTCCAGATATGGAAGTTGAACTTTGTTTGCTAAAGTTGGTCCAGTGAAAACCTGTCCACCCTGACCTGTTCCTCTGGGCCTTATACTCAACTACAATACTAATTCTATGCCAAGTTCTACCATAAACTGCGCAGTGACTGTTGTTGTTTATAAACTTACTTAATGTGAGCACTCCTATGCTATTGATCTTCACCAAAGTGCCCACTTCAACACGGCAAGTGTATGTTCCTCTATCACTAGCACTCAATGGCTGAAATGTCAGTGTCAAGGTAGACACACTGCTCATCTCCATCTCTGTAGTTGTTCCTCTCAACCAGACAATACGGCTAGCACTAACTGCACCTGACACACTGGCAGTGCATGTGAGGGAGTAGGACTGGCCAACTACGTTCTGTCCATAAGGTGAGATGGTCACACTCAAACTAGTAGACACTGTAAATAGACAATGTTGTGAAGCTCCAAATCAAATTAGGCACTCAAACACACAGTGTAAATTAGATGCAGTTAGGCTGTTATATTATTGATGTGGTAATTAACACCACCATGTTGAGCAAACTTAACCAACCCCTGTAAGGAGCTTATTTCTCCTCCAGTGCTGGCAATGACTTCCTCTCACCAATGGACAAGGGCTAGGGCAAGAGCCAGAGTTGAACCTAGGGCTGACCTCTGTGACTAATTCTCTGGCTGAGGGAAGTGAGGACCATGCAGGTACTGGCACTACATGTGAGTAAGTGATGGCTCCTCAGGCCAGCCAGTGGGCATGAGGCTAGGCTAGAGTAAAACACTATGACTACTGGTTAACTCTGCATAGCCAGAACCTCCCTCCATCATGTTGTTGCTGAACTCTACTCACTTAGGAGTGGTGTGGTTCAGAGTTGGGCAGTCTAAATTGCAAACTGTGAGAAGCACTTGTGCATCCATTACACGTGGTTATATATTTCCCACCTGCATAACTTGCATACTGCCACAAGACCCCAAATGTTCCAGAGCATGGCAATGAATAATCTGTTACAGGGTTGCAGAAAAGTGACATGACTAAGACTTCTGTCTTTAATGGATTAAAGCTAGCTCACATAATTACAACCATAAGACCAGACATGTGTATTATAAGCAGATAAATCACACAAGCTCATTTCTGCTCATTTGTTTGCGGAATTTCTCAGCCTTTAAAAGTGTTACCAAGTCCAAAAGAGGCAGTAACTGATCATCTACCAAAACATCTTCTGTTTGGCTGGTGAAGCACTCCTGTGCAAATCTTACTAAGTCCTTGAAGGAGGCTATAGCTGACCCTACATGGGTAGAGTCAACAATAGCACAAGATGCAGTTTATGCTGATTTTTTTCAAGTGGACCACATTGTGTGCATGGATAGCAATAATAGCAACAAGACATGGCATGTGGTGACATGTGCAGTGTCCAACAACAATAAACAAGCTATAAACAGTGTTTAATAGCCCTGGAGGTGCTGAAGCTCATACTTGGTATAGTCCACACTACCCAATTAAGAGGAAAACAAGCAACAAATAGACAACAAAAAATATTTATTTAAAAACAAACAACTACGTTGGATTGCCTTAGGCAACAAGACCACACCCATGTAGACCTAGCCAGCCAGATATCATTTAAAACTCATGTCCACCAATATTGTCAGTAGACATAGTATATGCAATGACTTTCTCTACAATCAGCTTACATCTACTCATTCGATGTTTCTGCTAGATGCTCTGGCCACCATCAGGAACAATGGCCTTCAGTGAGGTTTATATATACCAGTAGCTATTGTTTCTGAAGTTATTTGTTGTTGACAAGACAGCTTCATTCTTAGAAAGGGATCATCATCAGCTATCCATTTCATTCTAGAGTTTGGCCATCTCACTTGCTAGTTGCTGTTGTACTGGCTGAACATGTCCAGACCTTCATCTTCTGCATCTCAGTCCTGTCCTCACAGAAACATTCGGTGGTCACTTTACTGGTAGCTCTTCAGATGTTGTACTTAGAGACACTCAATATTGAGTTGTGTGTGTGTGTGTACAATACTGTGCATGTGTTGTACTTATAAGTGTGTGCACTGCAATGCAACATTAAATATGCAGAATGAGTGCACGTGCTATAATCAAGGGTGTACACTGCTTCACTGGAGTCCATTTGAGGGTGTGGTCTACTCCAGGGTGCACAATATCTGCACTTGCATATGCAGTAGCTACACAGGCAGTCATATGCATACACTATGCCCACGTGTGGCGGGGGAGGGAGGGGAGGGGGGGGGGATTACAAACATTCTGGACCAGGCAAGTGCATGTAAATGCTCAAGAATAAAGGAAAGATTGAAATCCTAGAAAATTAAAAATGAAGAGATCAAGTTTGACTGCTATTTTCAGAGAAAGAAGGAAGGCTGCAGAAATAATAGTTGCACAGAGATTGATCTAATTCCAGCTAGTGATCCTTTATTCAGACAGCAGATATATGATTAGCCAGACATTCTGGAGTGAAGTTCTCTAAACCTTGAACACGAGACTATACGGAGACAGAGATATTCACAAAATGAGAGCAAAATTTGACCCTGCTTGCTGTTAGTTCCCTTCTGGTTACTGATGGCTCTATATACTATTTTGACATGGAGCTCTGGTGAAGAACCGCGCACACAAATAGAAAGAGCAGAAGATACAGAAACAGCAAAACAAACTCATTGATGGAGAGGATCACTGCATGCATTACTGAAACTTGGACTGTCAATAGACAAGCAAGATTGTATTCCAACACATGTACACCACTGCACTGGTGGAGCTATAGCTATACGTACCAGCAAAGGCTCATAGACATTGATTACTAGCATGGTAAAGACACCACAAGTGTTCAATGCATGCATGACATCACGATTATGATTGTAATTTAATGATCTAGAGCCAGTTTGTATCTATAATTATCATACCATACCTATCCCCACACATTCAGTCTGTGTAACATCACTAGCATCAGGGAGTGCACAACAAAACTGTCCAGTACGATAGTTACCACTGTACATGGCTCTGCGGTTAAGGTGGATCTGTTGCTCATCATCCCTGGTCCTGAAATAATCCTCAGTTCCTCCTCTGGTACCTATATTCATATCATTATGTGTCCAATGACCAAATCTATCAGGTACAGTTGCACAGCATGGGCTCTTGTTAGTCCTGCAGACTAGCACATTTTCCAGGTCACTGCTATCATAAACTGTGGTTCCCTGTGGCAATGCTGGCAACTCTCCAATATCCTCCAAGGAGAAGACTCTGCTATCACTGGGATAGATGCCTGGCTTGAAGGGAACAAACTGCACTGCTGCAATTCATAAGCAGGTACAAATTGTCAAAAAATGACTGTCCACTAGCTAACTAGAAAGCTAGCTATATATATTATTTCCAAATGCTAACAATAAATCAAAGCTTACATTGTGCTTCTGCAAATACGATACCCTGCACAAAGCAAAGTACAATAGCACACCACTCCACTTCAGATCCTTTCATCCTGTACTAAACTACTTCAGACCGTTGAGTCCCTAAATTACAACTCCCCCTGATGTGCTTATAGTACTGCGCCACCCGTGAACTGGGCCATGAGTACAAGCGGAGGAAGGGGGAAAAGGGTTAATAACTTTGTCAGTCCATAATCCTTTCTTGTCAGCCATGCAGTATGTTTTCACCTACCTGTCCAGAAAATTTGGTATGAGGGCCATTATTTTGGAAGAGATGTTCTCTTATCTGGTAAGTGTCGTTAACTTAGTAACCTCGCAACCCGTTCTCATTTCCCCCGCGCAAACCTGCTGCTGCCAGGCGCCCTTCACTGTTGTTAAGATGTGACTACGCTAACGAGTTTAGACTATGGAGAACTTCACTGTATAAATTTTTATGCCAGTTCAAAAGACAGGGCCCTCTAAAATAATGTTGCGTAGGTAGGTATATATAAACGCCAAAGTCAATTGCAGCCTAAGTGGTATCTCAAATTCTTGAAGGTTGCTGCAGGGGTGGCTCCTGCCTTCAGGTCATGTCCTTTGTTTCTGGTTGCATTCCCTTGAAAACTGAACTTTCACATCCAATTACGAAAATCCACCCATTTCCTTGTAGAAATCCCCCCCCCCTGAAACACATCCCCAACATGTGGCAGAGGAAGCATATATTGTGTAAAGTAAATATCTGAAAAAATAAAGATAAATAGATATAGTGCAAATTATTTAGAAGTGCCAAAGTAGTTCCTTCTTTTGTTAACTTCTTTAGCAATCTGGAATACATCTATTTTGCCTGTTAAATATGCAGCAGCATCATATTATTTAGCCGAGGTCAGCTGCAGGTATTCTTTAATCTCTGCAATGTAGAAAAAGTTCTTTCAGCTGTGGCTGCAGCAGGTAGAGTGAGGAGGAAATAATAATTAGTTAGTAAACTAAACTTCACCTAACTTGCTTTTACTGGCTTCATAATTTCACATCAAGTAGTGACTTCTTTGATCTTAGTAGTTGAATGTTTTTGTTCGCCCTATCTGGAAGCATTTGTAGATGAACAATTTGCTGATGCGCTTTATCATAAATCTTCATATTTTCTGGAAGATTATATCTAAAATCACGAGAATATTTTCCAGCATTTAAAAGTACTTTTCCCAATGCCTCTGGTTTAGTCAAGCCTATACTTCAATTCTTCAACAACAAGTCAAAATGTCTAGATCCACCCCTGGAGCTACATAGTAAACTCGTTAGGTAAGGTAGTCGCATCTTAACCACAGTGAAGGTCAGCGCCCGGCAGCAGCAGGTTTGCGTGGCAAGTGAGAACGGAGCGATTTTAATAAGCTAACGACACTTACCAGATAATAGAACTAACAACGTCCCCAATAACATAACTCCCGCATATGTCCTCAAATCAATGGCCCTCGTACCAAATTTTCTAAATAGGCGGGTGAAAACATTGGCTGACAAGAAAGGTTGAAAGACAAAGTTATTAACCTTTTCCCCCCTTCTTATTTACCTCGGGTTGTCACTCATGGCCCAGTCACGGGGCTACGCGCAGTAGTGGTGCGCTAAATAAGGGTGTGGTGTTCATAGTGGGACTTGTAATTTAGGGACCCAACGGTCTGAAGTAGTTTAGTACAGAATGAAAGGATCTGAGGTGGAGTGGTGTGCTGTTGTGCTTTGCTTTGTGCAGGGTATCGTATTTGCAGAAGCACAATGTAAGCCCTGATTTTTTGTTAGCATAATAGAGCTATATATATATAATATATATATATAATTATAGCTAGACTCTTTGTAATACTTATTGCAGCGGTTCAGTTTGTTCCCTTCAAGCCAGACATCTATCACCATCTATCCTAGTGATAGCAGAGTCTTCTCCTTGGAGGATATTGGAGAGTTGCCAGCATTGCCACAGGGAACCACAGTTTTTGAGAGCAATGACCTGGGAAATGTGCTAGTCTGCAGGACTAGCAAGAGTCCATGCTGTGCAACTGTACCTAATAGATTTGGTCATTGGACACATAATAATGTGAATATAGGTACCAGAGGAGGAACTGAGGAGTACTTCAGGACCAGGGATGATGAACAACAGATCCACCTTAACCGCAGAGCCATGTACAGTGGTAACTATCGTACTGGACAGTTTTGTTGTGCACTCCCTGATGACAGTGATGTTACACAGACTCAATGTGTGGAGATAGGTATAGTATGATAATTATAGATCTCTAGATCATTAAATTACAATCATAATCGTGATGTCATGCATGCATTGAACACTTGTGGTGTCTTTACCATGCTGGAAATCTTGCTAGTATTCAATATCTATGAGCTATAGCTCCACCAGTGTAGTGGTGTACATGCTGAAATACAATCTTGCTAGTAATCAATGTCTATGAGCCTTTGCTGGTACGTATGTAGCTATAGTTCCACCAGTGCAGTGGTGGACATGTTGGAATACAATCTTGCTTGTCTATTGACAGTCCAAGTTTCAGTAGTGCATGCAGTGATCATCTCCATCAATGAGTTTAGTTTTGCTGTTTCTGTATCATCTGCTCTTTATATTTGTGTTGGCGTGTCTTCACCAGAGCTCCATGTCAAAATAGTATATAGAAGTAACCACAAGGGCACTAACAACCAGCAGGGTCAAATTTTGCTCTCATTTTGTGAGTATCTCTGTCTCCCTTTATAATCTCGTGTTCAAGGTTTAGAGAACTCCACTCATGTCAGCCTAATTCTTTATCTGCTGTCTGAATATATAGAAGATCACTAGCTGGAATTAGATCAATCTCTGTGAAGCATTTAGCAACCATTTTTTCTGCAGCCTTCTTTCTTTCTTATCTTTTTTAATGAAAATGGCAGTCAGAAACTTGATTGCTTCATTTTATTTTTTAAGATTCCAATCTCTCATTTATTCTCGGGCATTTGCATGTACAGCACTTGGTCCCTCCCTATTAAAGACCACCCAGGGAGCACTTCCAACTGGTCTTATTAGAGAGGTGGTCTTACGTTGGGAATAACGCTCTCGGGCATGGCAGCACAAAGCATTGCTCAATGGATTTTATTATGTAGTGTAAACAAATTCATAATATTAAACCAACTGCAAGCTCTCCAGACAAGATACTATATTCTCATTTGGAATTATGGGTGTGTCTTGAGAAAGACATTGGTTAACATTGTACACATAATGTATTGGACATTAGACTCATACAGTTTCCTTAGGACACAGAAAGTCTGACATACTGGACTGGAGAGTCTTCTCCATCCTGTTCTGGATGACCATCTGCTAGATAGAATCAGCACATGCCACAAGCTTCGATGAGTGGTGAAGTCACACAGCTTGCACACCATCTCGAACACCTCTGACACAGTCACAGGAGTGGGCAAGGGACCATCCTCCTCTTCGTCTGACTCAGGCTCCTCAGGGGAAGAGTCAGCAGGGGTGGTGAGGGCGTGGTCGAATGGTCCTCACTGGTGTACACCTCACTGTCGATGTTGGCGTAGCCCTCCAGTGTCACACCCTCCGGCAGATCTGCATTGCTGACCATATCCTCAGCATAGATGGTGAGCTCCTCAGCAGCAGGGGCAGTGGTGGTCGTGAAGCCACACTTCTTAAAGCACTTCTTGATGGTGGACACGTGGATGTCATCCCAGGCCTTCTTGAGCCAGTGGATCGCCATCAGAACGTTCACCTTCTTGACAAGCGAGATCATTTTCTCAGTGCAACCACCATCGGCATTCACAGCATCGTCCATGAGCTGGAGAATGTAGTGGACCATCTGCTTCCGGTAGACTACAAGAGTAGTTCCTGTATAAATACTTGCAGGGGAGGAGCCTGCAGAGTTCACAGCTGTTAGGCTTATCTCATACCGTATGGCTTCTTCCAGGGAAGTCAGAATGTAGCTTCTTGCTGATTCAGGAATATTAGTCACACTACCTGATGGAGCATTATCACAGCCTGCAGGGGAGGAGCCTGCAGAGTTCACAGCATTTTCTCAGTGCAACCACCATCGGCATTCTCACAGCATCGTCCATGAGCCGGAGAATGTAGTTGACCATCTGCTTCCGGTAGACCAGGTTCACGGCCTGGATGATGCCAGCATCCACAGGCTGAAGCTTGGAGGTGGTGTTGGCGGGTAGGAAGACCAGCTTAAGGTTTCTGAGGTTGATACCTGAGTGCGCTGAGCAGTTGTCAATGAAGATAATGATCTTCCGGACCTCGGCAAGCATCTTATTGTTGAGCCACTGCTCCCATTGGCCTGTGCCTCATACTCGATGCCGAGGCCACCACCCCTCTTTGGATCAATGTGGTCGAAAGAGAGAGAGAGAGAAGCAGCATGGACACTTGCTCTTTCCGATCACAAGCAGAGGAAGTTTCTCACCAGTGGCACACCCTAGGAAGGTGATGCGCTCCTTGGAGAGCTTGCCACTGTGGCATGTGGCAAGTGAGTGGGTCCAGTTTGGAAAAACAGACCGGACTCGTCAGCATCGAAAACATTGTGAGGCTCATAGCCCTCCACGAAACCAGCAATTCGTGATTGAAAATTGTCGACTGCAGCCTGTGGGACATCAGCACTTTCACCACAGAGGATGCGATAGCTGATGTTGTGGCGATTGTAACTTCTGCAGCCAGCCATTGGACGCATTGAAGTTTTTGTAGCACATCTCCTCAGAGAACTTGATGGCTTGTGTCTGGATGTGCTCACCAGTGAGGGTCATGCTTGTTTGCGCATCTGTTGGAACCAGAGGTGCACCTTCTCGTCAAGGCCAGGGAACAAGCTGTGCTGAGCCGTGAGAATCTTGCGGTCAGCATTTCCACCTCCCACAAATTTCGCTTGGATGGCTTGCTTGTGCCACATGATCTGCTTGATCTGGGTCTTGCAGACACCAATTTCCTGTTTGTGGTAAATTAGAGACCTGGGATTGATGATGTGGTTTGTTGAACTCTGTGTCAGGTGTTTAGCACTTTTTAGACTTTGCCAGACCACTTTTTGTTGAATTAATTTTGATTATTTAATAAAATAAAAAATTATGGATAAAATTATTAATTTTCATACATTGATTCTCACTCTTCACCACAAAGTTGTTTTCATGATAAAGATGCTTGAAAAGCAGCTAGCTCTTGTGTGAAAACATGCGATTAGCTAGAGCATGAAAACATGCAATTAGCTAGAGTGTGAAATGCAATTAGCTAGCTGCCACAATTGGAAGAAAGTTGGAACCTATGCACAACAATAACAACAAACAACAAATAAAGGCTTCTGGTTGTGAATTGACGTTGACGAACCTATTTTACCTCGTCGAAGGAGAATCCCTGTCCGCATAGAGAGTAATGGCAATGATACTCATCATGATGACACAGTGGAAACTATGTATTGTAGGCTTTACTTCTAATTTTTGGACAGCTGGTAAAATTGAACGTAGGTTTGACTCCCCTGCTTTCTAAAATTGAAGACATTTTGAAAAAAGCTGCTTTGGGAGACACAATTCCTAACTCACTCCCAGATATTATTGAGCATTCCTCATCAAAGAAGACTTGCAAGTTGAATTGTCTATGCTCAAAAATATAATGGAAGGAGAAGATTATTCAGTTTGTACTTTAGGGAAAAACTTACTCACACTTTTTCCTCAAGTCAGCAAGCTTCTTCGCTTACTCTTGGTAATTCCAGCTACTTCTGCTAACAGTAAAAGATCATTTTCATCATTACGCTAACAAAACATATCTATGTTCCACAATGACGCTGGAAAGACTAAACAGTCTGATGATGCTATACATTCATAAAGATAGAACGATCGCCATGTGGGGATTTGTCCTGACCAAGATCAAATGAGAGTTTTTGGAAAGTTGTGAAACAATGAAAATAACTATGACCTATATAATTCCTATATAATTCTAATTGTATTAAATGAAAATGAAAGCTTTGCACTCAGCACATACTAGTCAATATAAATTATGAGCAAAGTCCGCTAGACCACTTTGAAAAAGGTGGAGCCGCCCTTGCTTTATAAACTGTGGACCCCCGGTTATGTATTCATACAGCACATTGAATAGATATGTACAGCATTTTCTACAACCATGGCCAGCAATGCAAAGAAGAGAAAGGTGCTCACCCTGGAGTTAAAGGTCAAGGACCTCAAGCTCTGCGATGGTGGGAAAACCCAGCGTGTCTTTGCAACAGAGTTTGGTGTCAGCAAGCAACAGAGTTTGGTGTCGGCAAGCAACAGAGTTTGGTGTCAGCAAGACCCAGATCAAGCAGATCATGTGCCACCGCAAGCCATTCAAGCCAAATTTGTGGCAGGTGGAAATGCTGACCACAAGATTCTGATGGCTCATCGCAGCTTGTTCCCTGGCCTTGACGAGAAGGTGCACCACTGGTTCCAACAGATGCGCAAATACAGCATGACCCTCTTGGTGAGCACATCCAGACACAAGCCATCAAGTTCTCTGAGGAGATGTGCTACACCAACTTCAAGGTGTCCAATGGCTGGCTGCAGAAGTTCCAGTATCGCCACAACATCAGCTCATGCATCTAGTGGTGAAAGTGCTGATGTTCCACAGGCTGAAGTTGACGATTTTCAATCACGAATTGCTGGTTTCGTGGAGGGCTATGAGCCTCACAATGTTTTCAATGCTGACGAGTCCGGCCTGTTTTTGTTTTTCCGCACTGGACCCACTCACTCGATGGTGAAGAGGGTTGACACCTGCCACAGTGGCAAGCTCTCCAAGGAGCGCATCACCTTCCTAGGGTGCTGCAGTGCCACTGGTAAGAAACCTTCCTCTCCTTGTGATCGGAAAGAGCAAGTATCCGCGCTGCTTCTCTCTCTCTCTCTCAAGGCCACATTGATCCAAAGAGGCGCCTTGGCATCGAGTATGAGGCACAGGCCAAAGCATGGATGAGCACTCCCTTCTGGGAGCAGTGGCTCAAGTGCACCAACAATAAGATACTTGCTGAGGGCCGGAAGATCATTGACAACTGCTCAGCGCACTCAGATATCAACCTCAGAAAACTCAAGCTGGTCTTCCTGCCCGCCAACACCACCTCCAAGCTTCAGCCTATGGATTCTGGCATCATCCACACCGTGAAGCTGGTCTACCAGAAGCAGATGATCCACTACATTCTCCGGCCCATGGACGATGCTGTGAATTCCGATGGTGGTTGCACTGAGAAAATGAGCTCTCTTGTCAAGAAGGTGGACGTCCTGATGGTGTTCCACTGGCTCAAGAAGGCCTGGGATGACCGCCATGTGTCCACCATCAAGAAGTGCGTTAAGAAATGTGGCTTCACAACCACCACTGCCCCTGCTGCTGATGAGCTCACCATCTATGCAGAGGATATGGTCATCAATGCAGATCTGCCGGAGGGTGTGACACTGGAGGGCTACGCCAACATCGACAGTGAGGTGTACACCAGTGGGACCATTATGACCCTCGACCATGCCCTCGCCACCCCTGCTGACTCTTTCCTTGACGAGCCTGAATCAGACAAGGAGGAGGATGGCCCCATGCCCACTTCTGTGCTGGGTCAGAGGTGTTCGAGATAGTGTGCAAGCTGCATGACTTCACCACTCATCGAGGCATCCCAAGCTTGTGGCATGTGCTGATTCTATCGAGCAGATGGTCATCCAGAACAGGATGGAGCAGACTGTCCAGTTCAGTATGTCAGACCTATGTGTCCTAAGGACACTGTATGAGTCTAATGTCCAATACATACATGTGTACAATGATAACCAATGTCTTTCTCAAGACACACCCATAATTCCAAATGAGAATACAGCGTCTTGTCTGGAGAGCTTGCAGTTGATTTAATATTATGAATGCGTGTACACTACACAATAAAATCCACTGAGCAATGATTTGTGAGACCCCTGCCATGCCCGAGAGCGATATTCCCAAGTAAAACCACCTCTCTAATAAGACCAGTTGGAAGTGCTCCCTGGGTGGTCTTAATAGGGAGGGACGGCTGTATTGCTATCCATGCAAGCCATGTGGTCCACTACATACTTGTGTATAATCTGCACATATATACCACATCTCATTGCTATTGTTGACTGTACCCAGCTACAGCCTCCTTCAAGAACTTGGTAACAGTTACACAGCACCAACCTAACAGCAGATGTTTTGGTAGAGGATCAGCTACAGCCTATTTTGGACCTGGTAACAGTTTTTAATGAGCAAGAAATTCCGCAAACAAATCAGCAGAAATGAGCATGTGTGATAATACAGCATGTCTGGTCTTATGATTGTAAATATGTGAGCTAGCTTGTTGCTGTAAAGACAGAAGTCTTAGCCACGTCTCTTTTCTGCAACCATGAACCAGATTATTCATTGCCATGCTCTGGAACATTTGGGGTCTTGTGGCATTAAGTTTATATGAGCGGCCCTATTGTATGCAAGTTATGCAGGTGGGAACACTGGGAAATATACAACCATAGAATCATAGATCCTTGATGTAATAGAGCACAGTGGAGCTCTGCTATTTATCACATGTAATAGATGCACAAGTTTTCTACAATTTGAAACTTAGACTGCCCAACTTTGAACATTATCACTTCTAAGTGAGTAGAGTAGAGTAACAACATTGATGGAGGGAGGCCCTTATAGTTCATGGCCATGCAGAGTTAACCAGTAGTCATAGTGCTTTACTCTAGCCTAGCCTCATGCCCACTGGCTGGCCTGAGAGAACTCACTTACTCGGATGTAGTGCCAGAGGTCAGCACCTGCATGGTCCTCACTTCACTCAGCAACAGAATTAGTCACAGAGGTCAGCACTAGGTTCAACTCTGGCTCTAGCCTAGCCCTTGTCCATTGGTGAGAGCAAGTCATTGCCAGCACTGGAGGAGAAATAAGTTGCCCTACAGGTGTTGGTGTGCTCAACATGGTGGTGTTAATTACCCCATCAATAATATAAGTAAGCCTTTCAGCCTGACTGCATAATATTTTAGCTAATTTACACTGTGTGGTTGAGTGCCTAATTTGATTTGGACCTTCACAACATTGTCTATTTGCAGTGTCTACTAATTTGAGTGTGACCATCTCACCTTCTGGACAGAACCTAGTTGGCCAGCCCTACTCCCTCACATGCTCTGCATGTGTGTCAGGTGCAGGTAGTGCTAGCCGTATTGTCTGGTTGAGAGGAACAACTACAAAGATGGAGATGAGCAGTGTGTCTACCTTGACACTGACATTTCAGCCATTGAGTGCTACTGATAGAGGAACATACACTTGCCGTGTTGAAGTGGGCACTTTGGTGAAGATCAGTAGCACAGAAGTGCTCCCACCTAATTCAAGTAAGTTTACAACAACAATATTCTCTTTGCAGTTTATAGTAGAACTTGGCATAGAATTAGTATTGTAGTTGAGTATAAGGCCCAGAGGAACAGGTCAGGGTGAACAGGTTTTCACTGGACCAACTCTAGCAAACAAAGTTCAACTTCCATATCTGGAGCACCACGAGCATGCTCAGTAGACATCACTAGCCTAGGCATGCTCTTCCTTGTGTGTGCTAGCTAGCAGTGTGAATGCCACTCAGCAGCTGCCTTATAGTCCTGCTCATTCTGCACATCCTCAGAGAGCTAATCATCCCTCCTGGTTAAGCTGTGGCCATAGCTCTACTACCACCAACCATGTGATAGTTTGTATTTATAAGACATGCACTTCTGCTCTGAAAACCAAGAAGATGGAGAGAAGAAGGGAATGGTTAATCTTAATTTCACCACACCCATGGTGCACCCACTTACTGACAACATGCAATAGCCCGCCTCCACTTCCTGTCCTGAGCATTAGTATTTATCTTCCTCCAGCAGTGGCATAGGAACTCTGAATATGCAAATACTTATGTGAATATTGCACTTGTAGGACCTCTTGCTCCCACAAACCTGATGGGCACTCCTCAGTCTACATCAGTAGAGCTCACATGGTCACAGTCCTCCCAAGATGTTGTGGACACTTACACAATTAGTTATAGGAAAGTTTCAGGCTGTGCTAGTGTTCCATCAGGTACTGTGACTGTTCCTGGATCAGCACGAAGCTACACTCTGACTTCCCTGCAAGAAGCCATAGGGTATGAGATAAGCCTAACAGCTGTGAACTCTGCAGGCTCCTCCCCTGCAAGTACTTATACAGGAACTACTCTTGCCACTGGTAAGTCTTAGACTTAACAAGTATTATTTAACAATGAAGTTTGTTTCTTGTCCAACAGTTCCCAGTTGCTGTGTTCCCTCACCAACATCTCAGTCTGTGAGCCCTACCAATATCACTATCATGTGGGTTCGTGAGGGCTGCTTCCTACGTAATGGAGAGAGCCTACGATACAGTGTGCGCTACAGAGAGACTGGATCCAGTACAATCATAGCAACAGCCACTGCTAGTATTGATGCCAGGACTTACACTGCTAGTCCACTCTCCCTTCGTACTTCATACACATTTGAAGTGGCTCTTGTTAATGAAGTAGGGACAGGCCCGTACAGTATGACTGCCATCTCTGCCAGCACTCCTACCAGTAAGAGTGTTGAGTATAATATAACACAATTATCTTCAATCCCATTACTGTCTACAGGTCTTGGTCTCCTCCTTGGTGGTGTACTTTACCCTAACAACAGTCTGCTGACCCTCACTGACATAGGGGAGGGAGGGGCTGCTCTCAACTGCCTCACTGACCTTGTTGCCTGCTGTAGAGCTAGTGATTCTGAAGAAAGTGTTGGTCAGCTTGGTGAGTGGCATTTCCCAGGGGGATCTATAGTTCAAGGAAGGTCATCTGCTGGAAAAGACAAATTATTTTCCAGAACTAGAGGACCCAGTGCTATCTTACTGCATCGTAGAGGTGCTGCCTCAGCACCTACAGGAGTGTTCACCTGTGCTATACCAGACAGTCAAGGCAACACCCAGCAAGTGTTTGTTGGGATATACCCTCCAGAGGCTGGTACAGTAACTAAGCATCTCATACTAGTGTGTATTGCTACTCTACTGTAACTCTCCTCAGGCTCACCCCTCATAACATCTCTGACCTACAACATCACATCAGGTGTTCTCACTTGTGCATCCACTGGAGGACCTGCCAGCAGTGTCACTTGGAACAGGAGTGGCCCCTCCTACCAACAGAGCCAGAGGGTTGTGGCCACATCCACTGCCACTTACCACAACCTCCTCTCCATCACTAGCTCTCAGCTAAGCCACTACAGTGGCTCCTTCAGCTGCTCAGTCAGCAACAGCAGAGGACAAAGTGCAGCCACTACAATGACATACCAATGTACAAGTTCTATACTTACTATTATTGAACACTCTCTTCATGTTTCCCTTTGTTTCTTTAGCAAGTGCATTATCTGGACAGCAGACTTCATATCCTCTTGGATCATCTCCAAATGTCACTTGCTTTAGCAACCTGACAGTGCAGTCTATACGATGGCTGAATGATTCCAACAGTGGTGCACTGCTAGCTAGTGGTACTTCTGGACAGCAACAACTGGTTCTGGACATAGAGAGGGTCACCAGTGATATTGACAACACACGATACACATGTGAGGTGTCGATCCGCCTACCTACTGGAGCAGTAGTGGTGGACAGGCAGAATTTTGTGCTACATGCTGGTGGTACGTATCACCAGAGGCTTTGTGGCATATTAATTAGTAGTTTTTATTTTGATCGAATTAGAATCTTTAGTGCGTCCTCCGACCTCTAATATAGTCACTGACATCACATCGTCCGGAGTGACTGTTCAGTGGATGTTTGCGGGGTCTTTTAATTCCATGCAAAAAGAGACTTGTGTGGTTGTGTATGGAACTACTTCAGGACCACTAGATAGGAGGAGCTCAGCAGTGACTGCTGATGTTGGACGTCTGACCTACTCTATACCACTAATTTCACTGGCCCCAGCCACAGATTATAACTATGTCATACAGTGCAGAAATGAGTTGGATAGTACTGGAAAATCAAGTGCAGAAATGCCATTTACAACCAGTGACAGTGGTGAGTTAAACATGGTGTACTTGCTGTTAATAATATATATATATAGAATATGACATCATCTGATATTATACAGAGTCTGGACCTGTCAGAAGATTAGCTTCAACATCTCCTAGTGACTCTACTCTGATCATCTCCTGGTCTCCTCCTGCTGTGCCAAATGGAGTCATCACATCCTTCTTGGTCAGGATCATTGACCTTGCACGAGAAATAGTAACAGAGTATATGATAAGTGATGGAGAAGTGACTAGCTACCCAGCTAGTGGTCTAGGTAGGAGAGAGAGTGGATGTCATGTCATAATGTTGCAATGGCTGACTGAGTGATTGCTGATGTTGTAGTTGCTGGTATCCCCTACAATGTCAGTGTTGCAGCTGTGAACAGGGCAGGGCAGGGTAGACTCAGTTCTACAGTAGTTTTCTCTAGAGAACTTGGTAAGTCCTTCCATTCATACCTCAGTCACATTAGTAGGTGCCTCGTATATATATATTTTTTTTGGTAGGACCAAGTATATCACCTATGAATATCAAGGTGTTGAGGATCTCTGGCAGCATGATGACAGTGTCCTGGACCAGGCTGACTCTGTCTGAAGCACGTGGCTTCATCACTCACTACACTGTGGCCTACGCCCCTTTACCAAGTGGCAGTAAATGACAAGAACCCAACACCTTGTACAAGACTGTGAGCAATGACTCCAGTGAGACCAGCATTGAAGGCCCGGATGAGAACACTGCCTATGCTGTGCAAGTCTCAGCTAATACTCATGCTGGAGCAGGCTCCTTCAGTGGAGTAATAATTGCCTCTCTACTCCCAACATTTGGTGTGTGAATGTGCTCAATTAATTAACCATTATGCATTAACTTTTTTGTTAATTAGGCGGTGGAGTTGCAGGATTTGGAGTTGGGGCCATTACTGGTGCAGCAGTTGTGGGCGTGGTGGCCATTATTGTGATCCTCATCCTCATTGTGGTCATTGTTTTAGTTAAGAGAAGGTTAGTGTTAGTGTCATGCTTAACACACTGTGCCACCTTATAAGATGGCAGGTATTGTCCCACTGTACTTTGACCTTTGCTGTTATTGCCCAACTGCACTACTTATGTGTAGCCACAACTTTTGATATAAAATGATTTCCATTTGGAGGACTTGGAAAGACCTGGCCTTTCACTTGACCTTTAGATTCTAAGGTCAGATCCAGGGGGGTGGGGGGTGGGGTTGTGATTGAGGAGTCTGAAGCCTTCTCAACACAATTTAAGTGATACCAATATCCTCCATGGTGTCTGTTTCTGGATAAGTGTATGAAATGTTTACTCTTTGAGTTAGCATACCTGCTGTGCCACCAGTTTGGAGTATTAGCTGCTACAACACACCCAACCAGCTCAGTCATCTATCAGCAGTCCTCCCAGAGTTTCTTACGCTAACCTGACCTTCAAAAAATGATTTATAATGTTTTTCTTTAATGCTGATGGTAAAATCACAAATGCTTGCCAAAATGTGCTAGAGTTTGTTGCAAGTGGAATTACCTGAGAATAGCTTTGCAAGTAAGTGTGGAAGTAACTTGTGCCAAAGTAAATGTCAATACAATAACCTTCTCAGTAAGCAATACTATAATTGGTCAGTGATGGGCAAATCCTACAGGAAGGTCATAATGATAGTCAATACTGTATTTATATTCGAAAGCATCCTCTCGTCTATCTGGATGAATGCTATGCTCAAGTCTGTTCTTTATTATGATTAATCTCGAATTCTCTTGAAAGTTGTATGCTGTTTATGACACGGAATCAAGAGCTGTTCTTTGTCAGGAAACTCCCTGACAGCTAATTACCCACAAGAAGACACACAAGCGAGAACAATCAGCTACCACACACAGGAAACCACACTACAAACCCACAGAGGGAATGAGACTTATATTGGTGAAGAATTAATAAGAAGAGAAGAAGACTCACCTGATTCGAGAACTCACCTGACTGGTTTGAAGAGTGGAGTGATGAAGCAGATACACATGGAGGGAGCTGATTGGTTGCCAGGAGAAGTGTCCATGGTAACGGATGACAAAAATGGAGGACTGGCTCGAATAATATAAAAAAGGAACTGTTGTCAAAATAACGAGAGAGAGTTAGCTAGAGAGATTCTCTTGCTTGTACTGTTTGAACTAAGAACTGAGTGATTGTGGTATTCTGTTATTGATTTATAATATACCAACCTCAAGGAGAATTGGGTTAGTTAGCAAAAGTGGCTAACTGACGGGACAGGCTTGAGTAGGCTACTTGGTGAGAGAGACCAAGGGGTAGGCTCAGGTGTCGGGTGGAAGTTGTGGATTGACAGTGGGCAAAGCGCTGCGCTGTTCAAAGGACAATTCCATTACAGTGGTGGCAGCGGTGGGATCTTGTAGAGTCAAGATTCCGAACCAAGCTAAGACTAGCTAATCAACTGTCTTAGTGTGAGAGGTCTGTAACTAATCTTTGTACCAGACCTGAGGTAAGAGGTTCTGGTAGGGTGCAATTGTTCTGTAAGAGTCGAAGTCGCTACTAGACAGAAGTTGTATCGTTGCAGAGCAGAGGTAGCTAACAGGGTGAACAGCCCTAGTGATCAGTGCCGAGCGGACTTGAAAAGCCTAGACCCTGACTGCTAGGTCCAATATCTTGTCGAGTTGTTTTCTGATCCTTAGTGGTCAAGTGCATATTGCTGTTGTTATAATCTTAGTGGTTTTACGAGCTACTATTAATTTTTTTTTTCTCACTCGATTGTGACCGTCTCAACTACAATGGCGGAAGAACGTAACCGAGCAGGAGAGGATCGTCGTCTTCGGAGCCAAGCACAGCCCCCTGAGCTAGAAGAAGGTGGATACGAACCCATGAATCGGTTCATGCAACAATGGCTCCAACTAGAGCAGGGACGAGCTCAGAGAGAAGAACAGCGTTTGGCTCGACTGGAGCAACAGAAGGAGGAAGACCGCCAGCAAGCTGAGGAGAGAAGAGTGCAGAAAGAGGAGGAGAGAATTGCAAGAGAAGAGCAGAGACGGGAGAGTGACCGCCAGCAACAAGCCCAGCAAGAAGATCGTTGGGAACAGCTTCTCGCCCGTGCTCAAGGAGCAGCAGCTGGGAGAGCACCTGCACTTCCACCCCCACTGCCCAAACTTACCCTACAAAAATATGTCGAGGGAACCGACGACATGGGAGCATACCTGGAAATGTTTGAGGTAACGGCTGGAGCTTCAGGTTGGCCTCAGGATCAGTGGAGTGTGTATTTAAGGAGCTCCCTGAGTGGCCAAGGATTGGTAGCAGTAGCAGCCTTAACAGCGAGGGACCAGGCTGACTACCAAGTGGTAAAAGAGACCCTCTTAGCTACATACCATATCTCAATGGAAACGTACAGGAGGAAGGTGTTTGAAGTAACCTTCGACACAACCAATCCAGAAGCGTGGCTACGAGCGTACCGACAGTCCTTCACACAGTGGATCGAAGCCACTAACAAACCAGCATTCGAGGCAGTACTCTATGAACTAACCATCAGCAAATTGCCTAGATGGCTACAGACGCAGATGAGGAACTTGAACCCAGTAGACTACAGAGATTTGAGTGAAGCAGTGGTTCGGTTCCTCGGGAACCAGCGCAAAGAAGGAGAGGTGCCAAGGAGATCAGAGAGAACAGATCGATTTAGACCTGCCCCCGCACTCCGTGAGGACACACCATCCAGACATCGAGGACCACAACCGAAAGTACTAGAGATGGGACGAAGTGGTGAAGGGAGACCTACACAAACAAGGGACGTGAGGACCCTGGAATGTTACCGATGTGGTAAGAAAGGGCACCTCAAGCGTGACTGTTGGGTGAAGTTGGAGGGAGCCCACTTTGCCAGAGAACAGAGCCGAGATTTACCCCAGTGGACGAGACAGGTGGAGATAAACGGAGAGGCTGTTACAGCGTTGATTGACACTGGCTGCTCTAAGTCGATTGTACATTCCCGGTGGATAAGAGAGAATGATTACCTACCCTGGAAAATTCCTTATGGCACAGCCAGTGCAAGGAGAACACTATTCCCAGCAGCCAAGGTCACTCTCCAGCTGGACGGAGGAAAGTTTGACATGGTAGTGGGAGTGACAGATTGCTTGACCACAGACATGCTGTTGGGGCAGGACATCCCAAAGTTTAAGAAGTATGTAAGAGAAGCCCTGGAAGTTAGTGGTCGAGCTAAGCCGGAATCCGTGACGACCCACACCCAACCAGCCGCTGAGCCAGAGTCCCTGGCAACCAACACCCAACCGTCAACTGAGTCAGGATTTGTGACAACCCGTGGCCAACAGCGAGCCCAAGCTCAAGCCGAAGAGCAAGAGTTCATCCAACAAGAGCGAGATGGACCAGTGATACATACACTAGAATCCAGTGATGAGGAAAGTGAAGAGGAGGAAAATTCAGACAACGATGGTGCTACTCTAGCCCACCAACAAAGCAAGGAACCCCAAACTCCTCCTGACCACGAGAATGAAGCAGATCCTAAACCAAAACAGGAAGCAGAAGACTCCATTTTCGATACCATCTCACCAAACCAGCTCCGAGAGCTGCAATGTACAGACCCAACTTTGGAACGAGTCCGACAGAAAGCAGGAAAACCAAACAGCCCCTACTTTTGGGAGAAAGAAGTTTTGATGCGGAAGCCTTACCACATCAACAGCGGAGACTTGGTGGTAGTACCAGAAGCAGCCAGGAATCAGGTGCTCCGAATGGCCCACAATGCCCCTATCGCAGGACACTTCGGAAGGGAGAGAACTCTGGAAGCCATCAGACGAAGAATGGACTGGCCTGGCATAGCGAAGGATGTCGAGAAGATATGTAAATCTTGTGCCATTTGCCAGAAAGCGAGTTCGCCGATGGTAGCAAAAGTACCCTTACACCCATTACCCGTCATAACAGAGCCCTTCCAAAGGATGGCGATGGATGTATTTGGTCCCCTAAAAAGGACGAAAAGTGGAAACAAATACATCCTGGTTATGATGGATTATGCCACCAGGTGGCCAGAAGCAGTTGCTTTGAAAAATGTCACGGCAGAGACAGTAGTGGATTGCCTAATTGAATTGACGGCAAGAATGGGAGTGCCACAGGAACTACTCACAGACAATGGGTCAAATTTCATTTCAAAGACAGTTCGGCAGTTTTGCAATACCATTGGAATCCGCCAGATAAGGACCTCCCCATACCACCCACAGACGGATGGTATGGTGGAGAGGTTCAATAGTACTCTTAAGCACCTGCTCAGGAAATTGACGCAAGATCCAAAGACAGAATGGGATAAGTGCCTACCCTACCTCCTCTGGGCGTACAGAGGCACCGTACACAAAACAACGGGATTCTCCCCCTTCCACTTATTATTTGGAAGGGAAATGAAAATGCCACTGGACGAGTTGGCAGAGTTCTGGAAAGGAAAGATGAAAGAAACAGGAGATCTAGTAGAGCATCTCCAAGTGGTGAAAGCGAATATTGAGCTGGTGAGGGACCTAGCAAAGGAGAAGGGGGAGAAAGAGAAAGCAAAGCAGAAGTATTATCACGACAAAGGAGCGGTAGAAAGAAAATTCGCCGTGGGAGATTTTGTCTTGGTGTTCCGTCCCCGGAAGGAAAATAAGCTACAAAACGAGTGGCAAGGCCCCTTCATAGTGACCAAGAAGGTCACTGAAGTTACCTACCGGGTAGACACAGGAAAGAAGACAAAAACTTACCATTTGAATGCTATGAAGCTGTGGACTTCCCCTGCCCCCGCCGCATTTCTCTCTCTGGATGAGGAAGTTGACGGGACATTCGATTCGAATGATAAAAAAGAAAAGAATGGATCACTCTCTCTCAACCAACAAGAACAGCTCACCCAGCTGAAGAACCATTTCGAGGATGTAATCCAGGATGTGCCAGGAAGGACATCACTGGTACAGCATGAGATCCAGACAGGAGACGCTGCTCCTATTCGTCTACCTCCGTATCGGCTTGCCCACCACTCCCAGGAAGCCCTACGGGAGGAGATAAAAACATTGCTACAACAAGGAATAATCGAAACTTCAAGGAGCCCCTGGGCAGCCCCAATTGTATTGGTCAAAAAGAAGGAAGGGGGTATTCGAATGTGTGTGGATTACCGCAAACTTAATTCAGTTACACGGGGAGATCCCTACCCCCTGCCAAACATTGAGGAACTAATTACCAACATCGGGACATCCAAGTACATCACCACCCTCGATTTAACGAAGGGTTATTATCAGGTGCCAGTAGCAGAGTCCAGCAGAGAAAAGACCGCCTTCGTAACCCCGTATGGCAAGTATCAATTCTGTACAATGCCTTTTGGACTTGCCACCGCCCCATCAACGTTTCAGAGATTAATGGACCATGTCTTGGAAGGAATCCACACATTCTCTACAGCCTACTTGGACGATGTAATCATCCATAGCTCAACATGGGAGGAGCATCTTGAACACCTCACCACAGTCTTTCAAAGATTGAAGCTGGCCGGACTTCGTATTAAAGCCAGCAAATGCAACTTCGGAGTGAGCTGTTGCATTTACTTGGGACATGTGGTGGGAGGAGGAATGGTTAGACCGATGGACTGCAAAATTGATGCCGTAAGAGACTACGAACGTCCGAAAACAAAGAAACAAGTGAGAGCTTTTCTCGGTCTTTGTGGGTATTATAGGAGATTCATACCCAACTTTTCTTCAGTGGCTAACCCACTAACGGAACTAACGAGAAAAAACAAGGAAAACGTTGTGAAGTGGTGTACGGAGTGTGAACGATCGTTTCAAGATCTGAAGGATGCCCTAATCAGTCGACCAGTGTTAATGGCCCCAGACTGGGAGAGACAATTCATACTTCAAACGGATGCATCGGCATATGGACTAGGCTATGTTTTAAGTCAGAAAGGAGAGAACGATGAAGAACACCCAGTGGCCTATGGATCGAAGAAACTTCTTCCCCGGGAACAAAAATATTCTACAATAGAGCGGGAGGCCCTGGCAATTGTAGCGGGAGTAAAACATTTCCGCACATACCTGGAAGGGACGACGTTTCTGATTGAGACTGACCACGATCCACTCACTCACCTGGCTACCCTGAAGGACAGCCATGGCCGGCTAGCCAGATGGGCCCTTTCCTTGCAACCCTATCGATTCACAGTGATACACCGGGCTGGAAAAGCAAACGCGAACGCTGATGGCCTTAGTCGGGACCCCGGGTCCCGTTCTAACGATGGGGGAGTGTCAGGAAACTCCCTGACAGCTAATTACCCACAAGAAGACACACAAGCGAGAACAATCAGCTACCACACACAGGAAACCACACTACAAACCCACAGAGGGAATGAGACTTATATTGGTGAAGAATTAATAAGAAGAGAAGAAGACTCACCTGATTCGAGAACTCACCTGACTGGTTTGAAGAGTGGAGTGATGAAGCAGATACACATGGAGGGAGCTGATTGGTTGCCAGGAGAAGTGTCCATGGTAACGGATGACAAAAATGGAGGACTGGCTCGAATAATATAAAAAAGGAACTGTTGTCAAAATAACGAGAGAGAGTTAGCTAGAGAGATTCTCTTGCTTGTACTGTTTGAACTAAGAACTGAGTGATTGTGGTATTCTGTTATTGATTTATAATATACCAACCTCAAGGAGAATTGGGTTAGTTAGCAAAAGTGGCTAACTGACGGGACAGGCTTGAGTAGGCTACTTGGTGAGAGAGACCAAGGGGTAGGCTCAGGTGTCGGGTGGAAGTTGTGGATTGACAGTGGGCAAAGCGCTGCGCTGTTCAAAGGACAATTCCATTACATTCTTCCACACAGAAATGTGCATGCACTATATACACAATATGAGATTAGTAATCCATTAATAAATTACTATTGGGAGATTCTAAAGTAATAGTCATTGCTGTTTCTCTCTCCAATATCTATAATTGGTCAAGTACGGGCAAATTCTACAGGAAGGTCATAATGATAGTCAATACTGTATTTATTATTTGAAAGCATCCTCTAGTCTATCAGGATGAATGATATGCTCAAGTCTGTTCTTTACCATGCACTATTTGAAACGGATTAATCTCGAGTGCAGATTAATTCTCTGCAAAGTCCTACATTGTTTATGTCACAGAATCAAGAGCTGTTCTTCCACACAGAAATGTGCATGCACTACAATATGAGATTAGTAGTCCATTAATAAATTACTATTGGGAGATTCTAAAGTAATAGTCATTGCTGTTTCTCTCTCCAATATCTTGTGTCTCCTATTATATTTTAACACAGTGGCAGATCAGTCTCCACAAGGACAGACCCTCCCACTTGCAATACTGACAAAGTCTGTGAATATGAAGAGATCAACCTCAAGGAAGGTTACTCCACCTGCAAGGATGATGTTCCTGTGACAAGCCCACCACCAACCATTAGTGTGAGCAAGTGTCCTGCATATGGGATGATTACCACTTCACCCAACCTTAGGCTCGGACAAGGACCAGAGGGTTTGGAAGGAACTCTGACTGATGGTGTTTATGAGACAGTGGAGCTATAATGATTGGATTTGTTTCTCGTGATGTGTTGTGCTATGTATGGGTTGGTCAGCTCATTTGTGTGGGCATATTATATAGACTGGTTATAAACACATTCGCTCCTGTCAGTTTCTGTTCAGTTGTAGTTTTCAGTTTCTTTCTGTGATAGAAAACAAAAATGTAATTATTTGGCATAAGTGTAATATATACTGCAAAATTGCGTTGTTTGCTGTGAAGAATTGTATAAAATTAATGGTAAATATATAATTATTACCACTATTACCACTATAAATAAAGCATTATTACTTTTTTCACTAAAATGTATAATAAAATTTGGAAATTGCATAAACTCTAATTGCACACAAGAAATATATATACGTGGAAACACTATGTGCATAGAATTTAATCACATACTAGAATAATGGAAAGGTCACAGGCAAGAGGACTTACACTAGTTACTTGACGATCATAAGTAGCCATAATCTCTGCTCTACTTTCCAGCAGTAAGCTAAAGAAGTGAGAGTAGAGACTTGACTATATAGCATGAGGCATTGGGGGGAAAAGGGACTCATAACTTTCTTGTATTCATCGGAGCTGATCTATTAACTCAATTGCTGCAGTTATATGTGAACTTCAAGGTAATTAGCTATATGACATTATTCATGCTGGAAGGACAGTAATGACATAGACATCATGCTGCATGAGTCTCAATGAAGATAAATTATAAAACTTCTCATAATAATAAGTTTTCTCCTTGATGAATACAGTTTCAAGACATCCAAATGTCTACTCTATAAAGGAAAGTCTTGTGTCTATAGTGCAATATTGTTGAGTGTTTTTTGTTGATGTTATGATTTCTTGAGTATGTAATGATAGCAATAGATATTGTTCTAGCCTGATGGGTTGAGATTTTTAGCAGCCCACTCTAAGTAGATCAAGAGATTACCAATGTTCTAAATGTATTCATAGAGCTGAATAAATATAAATATATGAAAAAATTCCCCATCATGCAACTTTACTTAAGAATTACATCAACTTCTGCTTATGCTCAATGAGCTCTATTCCTCAGATTCACTATAATATTCCCCTAATAGACTAGCTATTAGCAGTGCATCAACCAATACAGATGTGCAGTTGGAATCAATACATATATCATTATACACACAAACAAGTTCTAGGCTGACCCTTTCGAACTCTGTATATCTATACGTATGTGGAATTATTGTTATTGATTGGTTCAAATGTGTAGATAGAGTACAGTTACTGAAATAAGTATTATAATTATATACAGCTATGAGTGATATGATTATTTGGCTGATATTAACATGTCCACTTCTTGGCTTTAATTAGAGTACACATACTTGTATATAACTAGATCATAATTATTAAATTGATTAGAAAGGGAAAAAAAGCTATATTGGAATGAACTGTCAAAAAAGGAAGACACAAGAATGTATGTATAATATACACCACTTTAAATTGCTACACCGCCCATCATAAAAGTAGGTATATAGCCTTGATTTTATATGTTAAGGGATTCTCTAACTAGTTATGTAAACATGAAAAGGTTCTTGTTCCATGTCTTCTTCTTTTTGACAAGAAATTCTTTGATTGTTTGGGCGAGAGCATCCAGACAAATGTCAAGAGTTAAAAATTTAATTGAGATTATCATTCTTGTTTTATTGTCTTGTTATTTTTATTATTATTGTTATTGTTGTTGTTGTAGCTGTTATAGTGCATCACTAAAGAACTACACAGTATTGTCTAACTGCCCTCTGGGACTCGAGCACTTATAAACTCTATATTGCACATTAACCCAATCAGTCGTGCCACTATCTGGTAATGAGTGTTGAGTGGTGCATGGAGTACATATTCTACACTAAGCCACAATCATCACATGCCATTTTTTGCTTTTATTGTCTCCTCTAAACACGAACAGAGAAGTATGCAATAGCTGACTTGTTAGGCCATAGTGGCTGTTATAATGCTCCTTGGTCATCTTCCTCTTTGGAAGAACAAAATTTATATTAGCTGCACACTGCCAACTTCTTTGTTAATGTAAAAATGTAGCTGGACACTAACAATGACTAGATTTTAGTTAACTTTTCCTTGGAGACCTTCCCAAAGCTGTGAGGACTTGCTGAAACAACTTGGTTGTAAGACTCAATATTGCACACTCATGACATGTTTATTACAATAACCTTCTCAATAAAATTGTCTCGACATTTCGACTAGATGTAGGCTAGAGCATCTAATGAGAAAGTACAATTTTTTTATTTTGAGAAGGTTATTGTAATTTAAATGAGAGTTCAATGAAACATGTTTTTGTGTTGAAAAAAATCGATACTTTTGTGCTGAATTGGGAGTCTTCTGGAAATAACATTACAATGAATGTAAATTTTGAATGCATGTTGTGTGTGGGGGAGAAAGTAGATACAAATATTTGCCACTTTTTAATTCTTGTTTCCTTTGATTTTTGATTATCTATCTTTTGCTGCTATCTTGAAATATTGCAATAATATTGTTGCTTCCTTCAAGAACTTGGCAACACTTCTTCTGGATATCTCCAAAATTAACCAACAATAGCAGATGTCATTCTTTACCTTAAATTTTACACACACATAATTGACTACTGGTAATTGGCCTGATTTTGCAGTGCTGTTAACTATTACCACCTTATGATAAAATCCACAAAGTTAGCAGTCTAACTTTTTTCACATGTAAACTAATTATTGAACTAGAAATGAATGCAAGACATTCTGTAACGAGCCAAGGTGCAAAAAATGAAATCCCAAGCTGCCGTCGTAATACTATATATACACTAAGCTGTAAATTATTGATAATCATCAAATTAGATGGTAATATTGATGGTATATTACTTGATATTTTCAAGCAGTATATACCCATGTCAATATTGGTAATGATCTTTTCATTTTAGGACTCTGTCAGTGACAATCATTTCCATGTTAGCCCATAGCTAGAGCGTGTTGCTGAATAGAGAAGCTGAGTCAGAATGAAACTTCACCTGGCCTAAGGAAGCTTCTCTAACATGGGCTGCTGTGCTTTTCCAATGATTTTTTTCATTTTGCTCTTTTTTTCCCAATTTCAGTTCTGCTGTTTCAGAAGCAGGCTTTCACTTTTCTCTCTCTCTCTCTGCTTTCTAACATGGCGGAGACATGTTCAGTGGTGTGGCTTGATAAAGGTCATGCAAGCTTTGACTTCCATCGAGTATTTCAGAGAAGAAGCAACAACTGCATAGATGAAGAGCTTGAGAAACACTTCCTGCATGTGACAATTTTAGCTTTATTCAGTGCATTTTGATTGATATAGTGCTAATGGCTGAATTTTAATCCTGTTAAAACTTAAGCAGTTCTATAAAACTGAAATGGAAAATATGCTGAGAAGGCTTTCAGCCAAAATAAACTTGTACATATTATTGGAATTCAACAGTTTGCGATGCACTCAATGCAAAACAAGAGGAATTAAAGGTCTTTATAATTATTATAGTACATAAGCTTCTAAACACAATTATAGTGATTACAACTACAGCTGGGCATAGTTTTCTGCTCATGCATGCTTCTTCATGACTATCAAGAAATATTGTGCCACCTGAATTTACTAAGAAGTCATTATCAAGTAATTTGAGCTATATTCCGAAAAATTCTAATTATAGATTTGTGTTGGTGGTAAAGTTAACATTACAAGCTTTTACTTGCTTATGTGCTTACTCTATTATAAATACTGTTTTTGTACTAAATGTTTCCCATATATTTTGCATCTTCCTGCTGAGTTCATATATCTAGTCAATAGAGGAGAGAAGTGCTAATGATACTGAGCATGCTAAATTGACTATCACTTGAACACAAGTTCTTGTCAGCTTCTGCATGTTCTTACTTTAGTATTCTGAGAATTTCTGCTGAAAGTATTGCTCACATTTAGGGTATGCGTTTGCCATCTCAAAGAAAGCTGCTTCCAAATCCTTTTAAAATGTATTATTATTAAATTACCAGTTTTATTTATTAACCCTCTCCCCGTCGGGTTTGTAGAGCACTGTTACAAATTGAAAACTTACATATTAAAAGATATCAGCAATTTACTCAGAGCTCTTGCAATTAGGTCATCTGTTAGCACCATAGCTGCCAGTCATTGTGGTCATATTTTACTGCCCACAAACTGAACACAAATATGAATATCACAATAAACATATGCGATCGGTTTTTAGCTCCATTGCAGCCGAATACTTCATTGTATGAGCTTTATATGTGGCTCTATGGATAGATCTATTATATTCAAGTCATGATGGGAAAGAATATTATATAAATAGATGATGTTTAAATAGAGGAATAAAATTCACTTGTTAAAAAAACACTTTACCACTGAACATACTAAGCATATAATATTGGTCCTTTGTTTGTCGTCTACATTGGTAAATCCTTGTTTCTCTTCTTGTCAATTTGATATATATTATATATATGAAACTTATTTTTCTTGTTTCTATATTTCTATATATATTTTATGGTCTAGCAGCTTATTACAATGTGCCACTTGGAATAATTCCTGGATGTAATTTTTATGTAAAATTAACTCAAATACAACAATTTTCATAAGAGTGAGCTTCTAAGAAAAACAACTGATCAATTGTTGTAGAGAAAACATGCGGCTGCTACTGCTCAGCTCAACTTGCCTCCATATTGCACACACACAAGAGTGGTTATTGGGTTTACCAACTTCCATGTTTTACAATGGAAACAGATAAGCCACTACAATGCATTGGATAATTTGAAGTCAGCCAGTAGGAAAATTATATAATATATATAATGAATGAAACTATTGCACACAAGTTATGTATGTGGAGGATAATAGAAATGAAGATACAAGATTATGGGTTTTGAGGCTGCATGTTTACTATTTAGAAAAATAATTTTCAAGACATGAATGTTTAGGCCGAAAGCTCCATTTATGGTATAAGATGCTGTTAAGGGGGTTCATAGTGATATATAAATATTTTAGGTGTGAGATTTAAGCCTTTGGCATTTTAAATAGTAAATCAGTAGCTAATGCTATGTTTGCTGTTATTATTTGAAGAGCTTGTTCCTGCAAGTTTTAAAACCATTCCAGATGTGCTGCAAGCAACTTACTCCTCTATTGAGGCTAAAAAGAGGACAGAATGCTCACATTGCTGTTATTTAGATAGATGCGGACTTGATCTCATAGCAGAAGTCACAATTTTGTTAGCAACTATTTTACATCAGACCTAGTTGTGCTAAGAAGTGTTTTGCTAGTAGCTACTGAGAACAGAATGCTCACTTTGCTGCCATTAGGTCAAGTATGCTGCACCAGGTTTCTAAGGAGAGCCAGTATTTAGTTTAGCCATGTTATTACTCACCTCTATAGTGTCTTTAAATATATTGCTCTGAGATCCACAATTCTAGCTACAGAAGGTCTAGGCCGAGTCCCACTGAGTAAGTAGTGAGTGCATGGATGGAAAATCAGATTAACTACTACTTTTCCTAGTATGCAGTTTTGAGTTATATAAAATATATTCTAGGAATAGGCCATCCAAGTGCAAGTAAGATTTTGTACATCGTGTTTATATGTTCTGCTGCTGTGTTAAGAGCATTGACAACAAAGATGATCCGACAGGTTCAGGGCACAGATATATAGCTTAGGCAAAGGAACGGTGCTATATAAATATGTCAATATATGAATATTACATTTGTAGGACCTTCTGATCCCATGAGCCTGATAGACACTAATCAGAATACATCAGTATAGCTCTCATGGTTACAACCACCCAAGACGTTATGGACACTTACACAATTAGTTACATGAAAGTTGAAGGCTGTGGTAGTTTTTCATCAGGTAGTGTGACTGTTCCTATCATCAAGAAGCTAGACTCTGACTTCCCTGCAAGAAGCTACCAAGTATGAAACACACCTAACAGCTGTAAAGACTGCAGGCTCCTCCCCTACAAGTACTTGTACAGGAACTACTCCTTCTGCTGGTGAATATTGAATGGAGCAAGTGATATATTTAACAGTGAAGTTGTTTCTTGTCCAACAGTTCCCAGTTGCTGTGTGTTTCCTCATCAATATCTCAGTCTGTGAGCCCTACCAGTATCACTATCATGTGGGAGCGTGAGGACTGCTTCCTATGTAATGGACAGGCTGAATATTACAGTGTTCACCACAGAGAAGCTGAATCCAGTACAATCATAGCAACAGCCACTGTCATGTGTATATGCATCATGGGAAGCTACAATGATTGCAGTAGTTTAATACACCCAATTGCTTCTATGTGCATAGCTAGGTTTAATTTCGTACTTATGTATATTAATAAATCTGGAGCATCCCTATGGTACATGCACACCAGAAGTTGACTACTTTAAATTCTGCATAGCTAGAATATATTAATCTTTGAACGGGGTGAATATTGGGCAGTTATGTAGCAGTAGTATTTAGTCGATAGACTTCCTTCTTTGGTGCAAGCCTTAACATTTTATCTACTATAATACAGTTGTGGTTGGCTTTTTCACGGCCCTCAAGACCACACAAGTAAGTTCCATAGCTAACCTAAGCTGTGGCAAAATTACTATTTAATCTGATAATTTTTTCATTAATAGACTTCTTTCTTAGGAGCAAGCCTAGTACAATATTGACCAGGTATTGCTAGATAGCTTGTAGTATCAGGATATATAAACTGTCTCAGAGACTAGCTAGAAATAGCCAACTTTTTTCAGGTAATTCAAGTTGATACTTGTCCTAATTACAACTGTGACTTATAGCTACCTGTAAAAGTATGGTAGGGTTAAAAAAATTGCGTAGGTAATGGTAAAAACATGTCCTATAGAATCCAGTGCATTATCAGCATTCATGGCTAGTTATTATCCGGCTACAATGGAGTTCTCTCTCTTCTGTCCAGCCCTCATGCATGTGCCTCCACTCTCTCCTCTCAACTATTACTTCTTATAGGTACAAAGATTGATGGTACAAGGCAACTTAATTCTCTCTCTCTCTCACAAACACACATCTCTTCTGCTAGTGCAGAATTCAGGCATCATGTTTCAAGTAAGATAAAGCCAAACTGAGGATTCATGGCAAACTGCACATGCACACATGCAATACACTCACACATACTTCTTCTCTTCTGCCAGTGCAGGGTACAGTCATCAATTTCCATAATGATAAAGCAAAGTGTAGCATTCATGTCAAACTACTTGGAAGGCACAGTTTGCACACTGGCCTGCTTGTTATTTTGGGAAGGAATCCTGTGAAATAAGATTATAGTTAACTTATAAGTATATATTTCTGTTCAGATTTCAGATAATTACTTTCAGATGCCATATTTCTACCTGCGACTTCCAGAGTAAATCCACTGAATATCACAATTCTGTTTTCTGCATGCAATGTCATTTCACTTGACCATGCAGCCAGTTTATTTTCCTCCAGCTAAAAAGCTGCTGTTATTGTCATATTTGGTCTCTTCAATGAACCTACCTGATTTAAAGAAGGGTGTAAAACTTGTCCCGTGATCATGCAATTATTTTCACCAAAACATCAATCCAGGCATGATCAAAAATGTTGTTCCCAAAATTAAAGCCACTTTGTCCAACAAGATGAACAGTGTGCACCAAAGAAGCTATTGATGACATTCCAACTGATTTTATTGGCAATTGTTGAACAAGGTCGGCATTTGTATGCTATGAAAGCTCATGATTTTATGGATTTTGGTCTGAAGTTTTCTTTCACGACAACTGAACATATCAATTACCTAGTGGGTAGAGAAACTTCATCAAGCAGCAGCGCTAGCATCCCAATTGGTTATGAACATCCTTGAAAAGCAGACTGATGACATTTTGACGAGTTTTACAATGTAATGTACCGAGTCCATTAGTTTTTCTTGGCAACCTGTGCTGCCTTATCAAAGACATCAACCTAGAAGATTAGATTATACCATATTCATTAATTTTGGTGATCCTATTTAATGAGGCAATAGATATTGTTGTTGAAGAATTGAAGTATTGGATTGACCAAACTAGGGGCATGCCGCTAGAGACAGCATTGTATCAGGAGAACTACTGACTGGGGAAGGAGGAGCGCCCCTGAAGAACCTAGGTGGGCGGATGGCCCCGAGTGGAGGTCAGGAGCAAGTGTGGGTACGGGACGACAACACCAAGATGGAACGGGACAACAACACCATGATGGAACGGGGGTGGCAAGATTCGGTAGGACCAGACCACAACCGGCAGACCACGGTTCATCGCCGATCCGATGTCACAGCAGCACAGAAAATGACCTAATAAGGCCACAAGAACAGCACAAGAACAGAGTATAAAAGAGACGGACATTTTAGAGAGAGAGACAGTGAGAGCTGATATTAGAGGTCATTAGCGAGAGAGAGATAATAACGAGGTACTTCTTCTTCTTCTTTCGTTTGCTCTCTCGCTCGTCAACGTCAGATCAACGAGGTACTAATACTCTAGTAGTTGTATTGACTTTGCTACAAATAAACTTAGATGCACAACAATCAAATACTTGGACAGTTCAGAGCACAATCAATCAACTGGTATAATAATAACACGTAGAATGGCAGAGTACAAACGAGGTACTAATACTCTGCCATTCTACGTGTTATTATTATACCAGTTGATTGATTGTGCTCTGAACTGTCCAAGTATTTGATTGTTGTGCATCTAAGTTTATTTGTAGCAAAGTCAATACAACTACTACACCTCTCTTAGTGAGAAAGGGAGAATCGTGTGCGAGTAGTTCTGGTCCAGGTAGACTTTAACTAGCGAGAGTTAATGGGTGGGCTTGGGCGTCATCGGATTGCGTGGAATCAGCTAAGAGAGCTGATTATTCGAGAATCTTGGAATACGAATCCGACAAGTGGTGTCAGAAGTGGGATACCTAAGCTAAGTGAGAGAGACTTAGTGGGGAAGGTAATCTGGAAGCTAAGTAGTCTAGAAAGATTCTTAATGTGTGTAGACCTAAGGTAAGAGGTCGCATTGTTGTATATATCAGGCCTAAGGTGAGAGGTGCTGATTGTTACAGGTTTGGATAAGGCACCAATAGTGCTGGGAGAGGTAATATTTTGTTCTGGATTTCTGTTGACTTATCATTGCCTGTAAGTAGCAGAGAACAGCTTGAGTTATCAAACTTTGAAGCCTGAAAATCAACTCTGACCTAGGGTGTTATAGAGTGTTTTGGTTTTGATTTTCTTTAATTGTATATTAGCCTCTCGAGGCAAGTGCATATTTCAGTTTTTATAATCATTAGTTGATATTTTGTAATCAACAATTATTATATCTGTTTTGCGGTTGCGTGGGAAAATGTCGCGTCGACCGGGAGAGGATAGACAGTTGAAAAGTGATGATGACAGGGAGACCCCAGAGAGACAGGGGAAGCTCGACCGTTTCATGGATCGGTGGGTCGAGATGGAGCAGCAGAGAGCTGCAAGGGTGGACCAACAAAGAGAGGAGGACCGAGCGGAAGCAGCAGCCCAGCAACAATGGTGGTTTCATGCTCTGCAGGATGCAGCTGCCAGACCTCTTCCTCCACCTGTGGCCCCACAACCCCGCAAAATAACATTGCAGAAATTCCAGGAAGGGGTGGACGATATGCAAGCCTACCTGTAAATGTTCGAGATGGTGGCTACAGCAGGAAGATGGCCAAGGGGAGAGTGGCCCCTCCATCTCTGGAGTTCACTGGCAGGAGCTGGCTTGATGGCTGTGGCAACGTTGTCACCAGCTGACCAGGGAGATTATGACTGGGTCAAGACAACCCTACTCCAGACATACCAAATCACTGTGGAGACCTCACAACGCAAGGCCTTCGAGACATCCTTTGATGCAACCAAACCGGATGTGTGGCTAAGAAAAAACAAACAACATTTCAAACAATGATTGGATCTAGTAGGTCAACCACCAGAGATTGCAGTGTTGATGGAGATCTCACACTACAGCGATTGCCTCGTTGGTTGGAAGGAGAGATGAGGAATCTCAACTGCCAAACTTATGACCAACTCACTGAGTCCGTGGTGCGTCAACTTAACAACAGGAGGTCCGACAGAGCATTTGGGGGGGAGAGAGTTAGACCAAGGGAAGGGCCTAATGCTCCACAGCTCTGACAGGGAAGTACATCTACTCGCCCTGGGAACACCCCATTCAGTTAACCACCTCCACCAACCAAGGGAAACTCATTTCGACCAAAGCTAGAGCCAGGTAGTAACCCCTCTGACCGACCAACTCGGACGGATATCAGTCAGGTCGAGTGCTTCCGGTGTGATCGCAAGGGACACCTGAGACGGGACTGCAGAGTGTGGATGGAAGAAGCTCATTTTGGAAGTAGGACCCCGGTCAGGGCAAACGCACCTCAATGGACCGAGGAAGTGTTGGTCAATGACAGGAAGGTTACCGCTCTACTAGATACAGGATGCTCAAAAACCATGGTTCATCCCAGGTGTCTAGGACCGAAGAGGTTGGGGTGGAAGATCCCGTACATCACAGCCAGCGCCCGAAAGACGTGGTTTCCAGCGGCCAGGATTACCCTGCAGATCAAAGGAACAACATGTGAGCTAGCCGTAGGAGTGTCAGAACATTTGAATGTTGATATGTTGTTAGGAAGGGACGTACCAGGCTTCCGAAAATTGCTGAAACAGGCTATTGAGAAGGAAGAAAAGCGTGATGAGACCCAACTCATCATAGCACCAGAGGTGGCTGAGACATTCATCGGTACCAGGGCCAGAGAGAGGGAGGACAAGGAGAAGTAAGAGTTGGGAGCCGTGGCACAGCAGAAGGATGACGCGGTGGTCCACGAGCTCGAGAATGACTCAGAGGTGGAGTCTGAAGAGCAGTTGGAGCAGGTGTTTGATTTTTAAGACGACCTGTTCCAGACACCCCCAACGAAACCAGACACAAAGAGGGGCACAGACGGGGATGACCAGACGTCGCTGGAGCTGATCTCTCCCAGTCAACTTCGCACTCTCCAACTACTCAACCCAACCCTATCCAGATGGCGAGAGCAGGCGGACGAGACTGGGCAGAGTGATGTGAGGTGGGCGGATGGCATCCTCGTTAAGAAGTCCAATACGGAGGGTGAGGAAGAATGTATTGTTGTTCCCACGTGATGTAGGCGTGAAGTGCTGAGGATGGCACACAGCTCACCCATAGCAGGGCATTTTGGGGAGGTGAGAACGCTGAACGCACTGCGGAAGAGGGTAATGTGGCCGGGTATGGTTGCAGATGTGAGGGAGGCATATCACTCTTGCCCAGAGTGTCAGCTGGCGGCCCTTGCGATGCTTAAGCGCCCCCTTTCACTCCTTACCAGTGATGTCAGTACCCTTTAGCCGGGTGGCAATGGACATTTTTGGACCCCTGAAGAGAACACGAGGTGGGAAAAACATACATAAGTCTACAGGTTTCTCTCCCTATGAGCTGATGTACGGAAGGACGATGAATACCCCTTTGGACAAGCTGGTACGTCAGTGGACTCAGACAGAAGCAGCAGGTGGGGTCGAGATCAGAGAGTATCTCCGCCTACTAAGAGAAAAGATGGGAGTATTCAGAGAGTTAGCAGCTTCAACCGAAGGGAAGGCAAAGGACGGCCATAAGAGATACAATGACCAGAAGGCAACCCAACGGACCTCTAACAAAGCCACACCCTTGTCCCATCTCACAAAGAACAAAGGGCCAGGTAGAGTTATTTGGGGTGAGGCAGCCGAAGCGGCTTTTGTGAAGCTAAAGGGTCTTATGTCTAACTATCCCATACTCTCTACCGCTAACTGGGATAGACCCTTCATCCTTCAGACTGACGCAAGCGTGACGGGAATCGGCTATGTTCTGAGCCAAAAGGACAAACTGGAGGAGGAACACCCCATCGCTTATGGATCACGAAAGCTGCAACAGAGGGAGACGAACTACTCTACCATTGAGAGGGATGCATTGACACGGGAGGCATTGGCACTAGTGGAGGGGGTACGACACTTCCAGATCTACCTCGAAGGAACTACCTTCGAGATTCAGACAGACCACAACCCCCTAACGCGGTTAGGACACCTGAAGGATGCCACAGGGTGGTTAGGTCGTTGGGCACTTGCTATGCAGCCTTACAGCTACACCATCTCACACAAACCAGGCTCAAAGAACTCAAATGCTGATGGACTCTCTCGAGAGCATGGCTCTCGTCTAGAGGAGGGAGGAATGTCAGGAGAACTCCTGACTGGGGAAGGAGGAGTGCCCCTGAAGGACCTAGGTGGGCGGATGGTCCCAAGTGGAGGTCAGGAGCAAGTGTGGGTACGGGACGACAACACCACGATGGAACGGGACGACAACACCATGTTGGAACGGGGGTGGCAAGATTCGGTAGGACCAGACCACAACCGGCAGACCACGGTTGATCGCAAGTTCAGACTGGATGAACGATTCGACGTCACAGCAGCACAGAAAATGACCTAATAAGGTCACAAGAACAGCACAAGAACAGAGTATAAAAGAGACGGACATTTTAGAGAGAGAGAGAGAGACAGGGAGAGCAGATATTAGAGGTCGTTAGCGAGAGAGAGATAATAACGAGGTACTAATACTCTGCCATTCTACGTGTTATTATTATACCAGTTTATTGATTGTGCTCTGAACTGTCCAAGTATTTGATTGTTGTGCATCTAAGTTTATTTGTAGCAAAGTCAATACAACTACTACACCTCTCTTAGTGAGAAAGGGAGAATCGTGTGCGAGTAGTTCTGGTCCAGGTAGACTTTAACTAGCGAGAGTTAAAGGGTCGGCTTGGGCGTCATCGGATTGCGTGGAATCAGCTAAGAGAGCTGATTATTCGAGAATCAGGGAATACGAATCCGACACATTGGGAAGAGTAATTTTAAATGCTGGAAATGATTCTCACGATTTTAGATATAATCTTCCAGAAAATATGAAGATTTATGTTAAAGTGGTAAACACGCACCAGCAAATTGTTCATCTACAAATGCTTCCAGATAGGGTGAAAACATATAATCAAAAACATTCAACCACAATATCAAAGAAGTCACTCGCATCTGTACTTGATGTGAAATTATGAAGCCAGTAAAAGCAAATTAGGTGAAGTTTACAGTTTACTAACTTATTATTTCCTCCTCACTGTACCAGCCACAGCTGAAAGAACTTTTTCTACGTTGCAGAGATTAAAGAACTACCTCCAGCTGACCCTGAGTGAACCTCGGCTAAATAATATGATGCTGCTGCATATTTAACAGGTGTATTCCAGACTGCTAAAGAAGTTAACCAAAGAAGGAACTATTTTGTTACTTCTAAATAATGCGCACTATATATACACTCATTTATTATCTTTATGTCTTATAATTTTTTCTGATATTCTTATTCAGTTACTTTACACCTCCTCTGCCATGTGTTAGATGTGTTTCAGGGGGAGGGGGGGGGCGGGGGGGGGGGGGGTGGTTATCCAAGGAAGAGATGACTGGAGAAAGGTTGATAGGGGCAGTGAGAACTTTCTTATGTGGCTGCATCTGGCAAATCAATTAGAGATTGAAGGCTCATTTATAATTAATGGGTGGTTTTCGTTATTGGATGTGAAAGTTAAATTTTCAAGGGAATGCAACCAGAAACAAAGGACATGACCTGAAGGCAGGAGCCACCCCTGCAGCAACCTTCAAGAATTTGAGATACCACTTAGGCTGCAGTTGACTTTGGCATAGTTGGCTTTTATACCTCCCTACGCAACAATATTTTAGAGAGCCCTATCTTTTGAACTGGCATAAAAATTTATGCAGTGAATCTATGGAGCTCCATAGTCTGAACTCGTTAGCGTAGTTACATCGTAACCACCGTGAAGTTCTAGAGAACGCGCCTGGCAGCAGCAGGTTTGCGCGGGGGAAGTGAGAAAGGTTACTAAGTTAACGACACTTACCAGATAACAGAACAACAACAAAGACACCAATAACTCCCGCATAATATGATGTCCTCCAAAATAATGACCACGCCAAATTTTCTGGACAGGTAGGTGAAAACATGCTGCGTGGCTGACAAGAAAGGATTATGGACTGACAAAGTTATTAACCTTTTTTCCCCTTCCTTGCCTCTGCTTGTCCACTCATGGCCCAATCACGGGTGGTTACGCGCAGTAGTCTGTAGTCGCCAGCACAGGGTGTGGTGTTCTATAGGGAGTTGTAATTTAGTGACTCAACAGTCTGAGTTCATGATGAAAGGATCTGAGGTGGAGTGGTATGCTATTGTACTTTGCTTTGTGCGGGGTATCGTATTTGCAGAAGCACCTTGATTTATTGTTAGCATACGGAAATTAGCATTTAAGCTTTCTAGTTAGCTAGTGGACACTGTCATTTTTTGGCAATTTGTACCTGCTTATGAATTGCAGCGGTGCAGTTTGTTCCCTTCAAGCCAGGCATCTATCCTAGTGATAGCAGCGTCTTCTCCTTGGAGGATATTAGAGAGTTGCCAACGTTGCCAGAACGAATCACAGTTTATGAGAGCAATGACCTGGAACATATGCTAGTCTGCCGGACTACCAGGAGTCCATGCTTTGCAACTGTACCCAATAGATTTGGTCATTGGACACATAATAATGTGAATATAGGTCACAGAGGAGGAACTGAGGAGTACTTCAGGACCAGGGATGATGAACAACAGATCCACCTTAACCGCAGAGCCGTGTACAGTGGTAACTATCGTACTGGACAGTTTTGTTGTGAACTCCCTGATGATAGTGATGTTACACAGACTCAATGTGTGGAGATAGGTATGGTATGATAATTATAGATACAAACTGGATCTAGATCATTAAATTACCATCATAATCGTGATGTGATGCATGCATTGAACACTTGTGGTGTCTTTACCATGCTAGTAATCAATGTCTAGGAACCCTTGCTGCTATAGTTCCACCAGGGCAGTGGTGTACATGTTGGAATATAATCTTGCTAGTAATCAATGTCTATGAACCCTTGCTGGTACGTATAACTATAGTTCCACCAGAGTGGTTACATGTTGGAATAAAATCTTGCTTGTCTATTGACGTCCAAGTTTCAGTAGTGTGCATGCAGTGATCCTCTCCATCAATGAGTTTAGTTTTGCTGTTTCTGTATCTTCTGTTCTTTCTATTTGTGTGGGTGTGTCTTCACCAGTGCTCCATGTCAAAATAGTATATAGAGCCATCAGTAACCGGAAGGGCACTTACAGCAAGCAGGGTCAAATTTTGCTCTCATTTTGTGAGTATCTCTGTCTCCCTATAAAGTCTCGTGTTCAAGGTTTAGTGAACTTCACTCATGTATGTCTGGCTAATCATATATCTGCTGTCTGAAAAAATTGAGGATCACAAGCTGGAATTAGATCAATCTCTGTGCAGTATTCAACAACTATTATTTCTGCAGCCTTCCTTCTTTCTTATCTTTCTCTTAAAATAGCAATCAGAAACTTGATCTCTTCATTTTAATTTTTAATATTTCAATCTCTCTTTTATTCTCGTGTATTTGCATGTACTTGTCTTGTCCAGAATGTTTGTAATCCTCTCCCCCCCCCCCCCCCCCCCCCCCCCCACCCCCCCACCACCGCACGTGGGCATAGTGTATGCATATGACTGCTTGTGTGGCTACTGCATATGCAAGTGCAGATATTGTGCACCTGGAGTAGACCACAACCTCAAATGGACCCCAGTGAAGCAGTGTACACCCTTAGACCACATACACTCATTCTGCATATTTAATTACAACACATGCAACAGTACAGTACACCCACCCACCCACCCACACACACGCACACACACACAACAGAATATTGAGTATTTCTAAGTATAATATCTGAAGAGCTACAAGTAAAGTGACCACTGAATGTTTTTGTGAGGACAGAAGGCTGAGATGCAGAAGATCAAGGTCTGGACATGTTCAGCCAGTACAGCAGTAACTATTGCAAATGAGATGGCCAAACTCTAGAATGAAATGGATAGAGATTGAGGCTGATTTCCAAGAATGAAGCTGTCTTGTCCACAACAAATAACCTCAGAAACAATAGCTACTGGTATATATCAACCTCACTTAAGTCTTAGCATGTCATTATTCCTGATGATGGCCAGAGCATCTAGCAGAAACATCGAATGAGTAGATGTAAGCTGATTGTAGAGAAAGTCATTGCATCTACTATGTCCACTGACAATATTAGTGGACATGAGTTTTAAATGATATCTGGCTGGTTGGGTCTACATAGGTTAACCATTAGTCAAAGTGCTTTACTCTAGCCTAGCCTCATGCCCGCTGGCCAGCCTGAGGAGATATCACTCACTCACATGTAGTGCCAGAGGTCAGCACCTGCATGGTCCTCACTTCACTCAGCTAGATAATTAGTCAGGTCAGCCCTAGGTTCAACTCTGGCTCTTGCCCTAGCCCTTGTCCATTGGTGAGAGCAAGTCATTGCCAGCTGGAGGAGAAATAAATTCCCCGGTAGGTGTTGGTGTGCTCAACATGGTGGTGTTAATTACAACATCACTAAGCCTGTAGCCTAACTGCATAATATTTTAGCTAATTTACACTGTGTGGTTGAGTGCCTAATTTGATTTGGACCTTCACAACATTGTCTATTTACAGTGTCTACTAATTTGAGTGTGACCATCTCACCTTCTGGACAGAACCTAGTTGGCCAGCCCTACTCCCTCACATGCTCTGCCAGTGTGTCAGGTGCAGGTAGTGCTAGCCGTATTGCGTGGTTGAGAGGAACAACTACAAAGACGGAGATGAGCAGTATGTCTACCTTGACACTGACATTTCAGACATTGAGTGCTAGTGATAGAGGAACATACACTTGCCGTGTTGAAGTGGACACTTTGGTGAAGATCAGTAGCACAGAAGTGCTCCCACCTAATTCAAGTAAGTTTACAAACACCAATAATTATTCTCTTTGCAGTTTATAGTAGAACTTGGCGTAGAATTAGTATTGTAGTTGAGTATAAGGCCCAGAGGAACAGGTCAGGGTGGATAGGTTTTAACTGGACCAACTTTAGCAAACAAAGATCAACTTCCATATCTGGAGCACCACAAGCATGCTCAGTAGACATCACTAGCCTAGGCATGCTCTTCATGGTGTGTGCTAGCTAGCAGTGTGAATTCCACTCAGCAGCTGCCTTATAGTCCTGCTCATTCTGCACATCCTCAGTGAGCTAATCATCCCTCCTGGTTAAGCTGTGGCCATAGCTCTACTGCCACCAACCATGTGATAGCTTGTATTTATAAGACATGCACTTCTGCTCTGAAAACCAAGAAGATGGAGAGAAGAAGGGAATGGTTAATCTTAATTTCACCACACCCATGGTGCACCCACTTACTGACAACATGCAATAGCCCCCACTTCCTGTCCTGAGCATTAGTATTTATCTTCCTCCAGCAGTGGCATAGGAACTCTGTTTTATGAATATACAAATACTTATGTTAATATTACACTTGTAGACCCTTCTTCTCCCACAAGCCTGATGGGCACTCCTCAGTCTACATCAGTAGAGCTCACATGGTCACAGTCCTCCCAAGATGTTGTGGACACTTACACAATACATTACATGAAAGTTGCAAGCTGCTCCATCAGGTAGTGTGACTAATATTCCTGAATCAGCAAGAAGCTACACTCTGACTTCCCTGGAAGAAGCCATAGGGTATGAGATAAGCCTAACAGCTGTGAACACTGCAGGCTCCTCCCCTGCAAGTAATTATACAGGAACTACTCTTGCCGCTGGTGAGTCTTAGATATATCAAGTATTATATAACAATGAAGTGAGTTTCTTGTCCAACAGCTCCCAGTTGCTGTGTTCCCTTACCAACATCTCAGTCTATGAGCCCTACCAGTATCACTATCAGGTGGGAGCTTGAGGCCTGCCTCCTACGCAATGGACAGAGCAGACATTACAGTGTGCGCTACAGAGAGACTGGATCCAGCACAATCATAGCAACAGCCACTGCAGGTATTGATGCCAGGACCTACACTGCTAGTCCACTCTCCCCTCGTACCTCATACACATTTGAAGTGGCTCTTGTTAATGAAGTAGGGACAGGCCCCTACAGTACCACTGACATCTCTACTACCAGTAAGTCTAAAACACAAGACTTTATAAATTCTCAGATGTTGGTCTCCTTGGTGGTATAGAGGTATGGAGGTTGTCTCATGAAGCAGACCTCAATAAATGTATGGCATATCAGCCAGGTTATAGTGTGTATGCCAGGAATGGTATTTAATCAGCTTGAAGCCATGTGATAGACCACAGTCATTGCTATAATTAGCCATGCTGCCTCGGGTTGTGTTTTGCCCCAACTGGTGACTTCAAGATCCTCCGTCCCTGTATGCAGAAGTTGTCTGCTGCAGTTTCCTCATATCATGAATACCCGGCTGATTTGTCCAGACACTTTACCAAATATACTCAGAAAATAAAGGGTGCAGTTCATGAGAGTAGTCTGGAACCTCAATTTCCTCACACTCAGAATCTGATTTATCGTCATTTCTAATAGTGTTCTTTCTGCCCAATATGTACAACAGTTACAAGGACAAAGCCTACAACTATATAGATTCAATCGTATTTTTAATGGTTTCTGATCCACAAGTACTGACCACAGAACCAGCATGAAATAGTATCATAATAATTATGTACTATTAAGAATTCTGTTGCAGGTATTTTGTATAGCTATGCAAGAGTTACAAAATGGCCATAACTTTTCTGGAAACAATATTCCACTGTAGATTTTGTGGTAGTAGCTATTTGTTGTTAAACCACCAGCAAAGGCTGAGAGTAGCAAGCCAGTGCTTAATTAACTTCAAAATGAGTAGGATCTTGGTAGATTGTCTCACTGATATTATTTCATCAGTTTACTCAGCTTTCCATCCATTACCAACACAGATCAACTTCTGAGGTATGAAACTGAAAAATGTGAAGTATGTGAAGATATAGTTGGTCTACAACACATATATACCACATCTTCTAATATAGTCCTATTGAAGGAAATAAACAAGATGTTTCTAGCAAGTGTGATGATCCTGTCACAAGTATTTCAGAGAAGAATATATAATCTCATAGAGGAAGAGCTTGAGAAACACTTCCTGCATGAGAATTTTAGGGGGTTTCCAAAGTTTTCAGTGCATTTTGATAGTGCTAATGGCTGATGTTAAAACTCAAGCAGTTCTATAAAATGCGACATGGAAAATTTTCTAATACATCTGAGAAGGCTTTCAGTTAAAATAAACTTGTACATAATTATTATTGGAATTCACTCAATGAAAAAATCAAGAGGAATTAAAGGTCTTTATATTTAAGTACATAAGATTCTGAACACAATTCTAGTGATTACAACTACAGCTGGGCATAGTTTTCTGCTCATGCATGTTTCTTCTTGACTATCAAGAAATATTGTGACACCTGCAATTACTAGCTATTATGTCCTAACCCTCTCCCCATCAGGTTTGTAGAGCACTGTTACAAACTGAAAACTTACATATTAAAAAATATCAGGGATTTACTTGGAGCTCTTGCAATTAGGTCATCTGTTAGCACCATATGCCAGTCATTGTGGTCATATTTTACTGACCACAAACTTAACACAAACTGAACACAAATATGAATATCACAATAAAAATATGTGCTTCGTTTTTATCTCCATTGCAGCCAAATACTGCCAAATACTTCATTGTATGTGATTTATATGTGACCCAAATGATAGCTCTATCTATGTGCTCTGTTTTAGCTCAAAGAAAGTTGGTATAATTATAAGCTATGAATAACTTCAATTTATCAATACAGAGATAATTTATTCTATTGTTTATAATTGTAAACACTCACATCACATTTCTAACATTGTTAGATCCATACAAAAACCTGAGAAACCTTTTCCATCTGTGCAAATCAAATAGTTAGACATCACTGTCAGCTGTTGTGGTCGAATAACCACAACTATATACCAAGTATTCCTTTGCTGCATGGTCAAAAAAACCTTGCTTCAAGTAAATAAGAATGCCTTCACCTTCACTCATTTGATTCATGATCTGAGCGATCCCTTCACTTGTGACCACTCAATATATCTCTGCCATACTAACTCGCTTACTATTTAGATAGTGTAATTTAACATATTATTCAAGAACTAGCTTCTTTCAAGAAGTTGCTTATGTCATCTGCACTACTCACACACACACACACACATACTAACCAATATTAGCTGATGTTATTCTTTGCCATGTGTGAATAAAAACATGCATTTATATTATATATACAACAGTTTTATATATAAAATTCTCTTGTTAAAAAAAGGATTAGGTTTATTAATATATGCTATAAATAAACACTTTACCACTGAACATACTAATCGTATAAAATTGGTCCTTTGTTTGTTGTCTACATTGGCAAATGTTTCCTTTCTTGTCAAATTGATACATAGTTTTATATGAAACATATTTTTCTTGTTTCTATATTTCTGATTATATTTTATGGTCAAGCAGCTTCTTACAAGGTGCCACTTGGAATAATTCCTAAACTCCCCAATCTTGGACGTAATTTTTATGTAAAATATACTTAAATGCCACAATTTTCACAAGAGTGAGCTTCTGAGAAAAACAATTGATCAATCGTTGTATATAGTAAAAATAAGATGGATGGAAGATATAAGATTATAGGTTTTGAGGCTGCCTGTTTACTATTTAGAAATATAGTTTTCAAAGCATGAATGTTTAGACAGATATATAGCACCATTTATGAGTTCATAGTGATATATAAATATTTTAGGTGTTAGATTTAAGCCTCTGCCATTTTGAAATAGTAAATCAGTAGGTAATGCTATATTTGCTGTTATTATTAGAATAGCTTGCTCCTATAATAATGTGTCAAACCATTCCAGATGTGCTGCAAGCAACGTACTCTACTGAGGAGGATAGAATGCTCACATTGCTGTTATTTAGTTCAAATAGCCTGCACCAGCTAGATGCGGACTTGATCTCATAGCAGAAGTCACCATTTTGTTCTGTTTAACTGCAACTATTTTACATCAGGCCTAGTAGTGCTAAGAAATAGTAGCTACTTAGAACAGAATGCTCACTTTGCTGCCACTAAGTCAAGTATGCTGCCACCAGGTTTCTAAGGAGAGCCAGTATTTAGTTTAGCCATGTTACTCACCTCTATAGTGTCTTTAAATATATTGCTCTGAGATCCACAATTCTAGCTACAGAAGCTGCTATTGGTCTAGGCCGAGTCCCACTGAGTAAGTAGTGAGTGCATGGATAGAAAATCAGATTAACTACTACTTTTCCTAGTATGCAGTTTTGAGTTACATAAAATATATTCTAGGAATAGGCCATCCAAGTGTAAGTAAGATTTTGTACAGCGTGTTTATATGTTCTGCTGCTGTGTTGATTAAGAGCATTGATAACAAAGATGATCTGATAGGTTCTGGGTACAGATATATGCTAAGGCAAAGGAACGGTGCTATTATAAATAATTATGTCTATTACATTTGTAGGACCTTCTGCTCCCATAAGCCTGATGGGCATTAATCAGATTACATCAGTATAGCTCTCATGGTCACAACCCTCCCAAGATGTTATGGACACTTACACAATTAGTTACATGAAAGTTGAAGGCTGTGGTAGTGTTTCATCAGGTGGTGTGACCAAGAAGCTACACTCTGACTTCCCTGCAAGAAGCTACACTCTGACTTCCCTGCAAAAAGCTACTAAGTATGAAACACACCTAACAGCTATAAACACTGCAGACTCCTCCCCTGCAAGTACTTGTACAGGAACTACTCCTTCTGCTGGTGAGTATATTGAATGGAGCAAGTGATCTTCAACAATGAAGTTTGTTTCTTGTCCAACAGTTCCCAGTTGCTGTGTTTCCTCATCAATATCTCAGTGTGTGAGCACTACCAGTATCACTATAATGAGGACTGCTTCCTATGTAATGGACAGGCTGAACATTCCAGTGTCCGCTACAGAGAGGCTGAATCCAGCACAATCATAGCAACAGCCACTGTCTTGTTGTGGGATGCTACAATGATTGTAGTAGTTTAATACACACAATTAGTTAAGTATCAGAATCTGGAGATTTCGTACTTATGTGCGTGAATGAATCTTGAGCTCTTGGTGCGCAACCCTATGGTACATGCACACCAGAATTATTCACATGTTGACTACTTTCAATTCTGCATAGCTAGAATATACTAATCTTTGAATGGGGTCAGTTATGTAGCTAGTATTTAGTCGATAGACTTCCTTCTTTGGTACAAGCCTTAGCATTTTATCTGCTATTAATACATCTGTGGTTGGCTTTTTCACGGCCACACAAATAAGTTCCATAGCTAACCTAAGCTGTGGGAAAATTAGAATTTAATCTGATAATTTTTCATTTATAGACTTCATTCTTAGTGGCAAACATAGTACAATATAGCAGCTATAGCTGCAGATGAATTTTATGGCTATAGCTTTCTCAATCTATAATAGTGTTTCACGTTTAAGTGTCTACTTAATTTTAATCTCAAAAGGAATATTCAAAGTTTAGTTAATGACTGACTTTTATAAAGCTCGGTCTCTTACAGAAACATGGACAGATTGAGTGTAGAAGCTTTAGCAGAAGCTTTTTGCTGGTACTACAAGTCAACTACAATTATGAACACGAATAATTTTCAATGTGTATAGGTATCTTGCTAGATAGTTTGAAGTATTAGGATATATAAACTGTCTCAGAGATTAGCTAGAAATAGCCAACTTTTTTCAGGTGATTTTAGTTGATACTTGTCCTAATTACCAAATTGCTCTGTGAGTTTTATAGCTATATACCGGTAAAAGTATGGGAGGGTTTAAAAAAATTATATAGGTAATGGTAAAAACATGTCCTAGAATCCCCAGTGCATTATCAGCATTCATGGCTAGTTATTATGCAGCTACAACAGAGTTCTCTCTCTTCTGTCCAGCCCTCAAATTGCTCTGTGAGTTTTATAGCTATATAAGATGAAGTCAAACTGAGCATTCATGTGCCTCCCCTCTCTCCTCTCAACTCTTATAGGTACAAAGATTGATAGTACAAGGCAACTTAATTCCCTCTCTCTCACACAAACACACATCTCTTCTGCTAGTGCAGGGTTCAGTCATCATGTTTCAAATAAGATGAAGCCAAACTGAGCATTCATGGCAAACTACACACACACACATGCAATACACTCACACATACTTCTTCTCTTCTGCCAGTGCAGGATGCAGTCATCAATTTCCATAATGATAAAGCAAAGTGTAGCATTCATGGCAAACTACTTGGATAGCACAGTTTGCACACAGGCCTGCTTGTTATTTTGGGAAGGAATCCTGTGAAATAAGAATTTATTCATTTTACCAAATTACTATATAGCTAACTTATAAGTACATTATTATTTCTGTTCAGATTTAAGGAACTACTTTCAGATATCATATTTCTACCTGTGACTTCCAAAGTAAATCCACAATTCTGTTTTCGGCATGCAATGTCTTCTCTTGACCATGCAGCCAGTTTATTTGCCTCTAGCTAAGAAGCTGCTATTATTGTCTCATTTGGTCTCTTCAATGAACCTGGCTGATTTAAAGAAGGGTATAAAACTTGTCCCATATCACATAGGCAGTCAAATAAGAACTCATGTGAGGTCTGAGAACTGCCTGAACAAATTGAGCATGCTTGTACACAATTTAAGCTGATCATGCAAGTATTTTCACCAAAACTATCAACCATTCCAGGCATGATTATCAAATGTTGTTCCAACACTAAAGCCACTTTGTCCAACAAGATGGACAGTGTGTACCAAAGCTATTCATGACATTCCAATTGATTTTGTTGGAATTGTTGGGCATTTGTATGCTATGAAAGCTCCTGATTTTCAGTGTGCTGCCTTGTCAAAAATGTCGTGTTACATTCATTTGGTGATCCTATTTAATGAGGGAATAGTTGAAGAATTGAAGTATGGGATTGACCAAACCAGGGGCATGCAGAATTGAAGTATGCGATTGACCAAACCAGGGGCATGCCCCTAGAGGTAGCATTGGGAAGAGTACTTTTAAATGCTGGAAATGATTCTCATGATTTTAGATATAATCTTCCAGAAAATATGAAGATATATGATAAAGTGGTAAACACGGATCAGCAAAAATTGTTCATCTACAAAGGCTTCCAGATAGGGTGAAAACATATAATCAAAAACTAAGATCAAAGAAGTCACTCGTATCTGTACTTGATGTGAAATAATGAAGCCATAAAAGCAAGTTCGGTGAAGTTTACAGTTTACTAACTAATTGTATCCTCCTCACTGTACCTGTAACTGCATCCACAGCTGAAAGAACTTTTTTTACGTTACAGAGATTAAAGAATACCTGCAGCTGACCCTGAATGAACCTCGGCTAAATAATATGATGCTGCTGCATATTTGACAGGCAAAATAGATGTATTCCAGACTGCTAAAGAAGTTAACAAAAGAAGGAACTATTTTGTATCTTCTAAATAATGAGCACTATATAACTCTCATTTATTATCTTTATGTCTTATAATTTTTTCTGATATTCTTATTCAGTTACTTTACACAATATATGCTTCCTAGGCCATGTGTTGGATGTGTTTCGGGGTGGGGGGTGGGATTTCTCCAAGGAAGAGAAAGGTTGATAGGGGGCAGTAAGGAACTTTCTTAGTGTGTGGCTGCACCTGGCAAATCATTTAGAGATTGAAGGCTAATTAATTAGTGGGTGGATTTTCGTAATTGGATGTGAAAGTTCAATTTTCAAGGGAATGCAACCAGAAACAAAGGACGTGACCTGAAGGCAGGAGATACCCCTGCAGCACAACCTTCAAGAAGTTGAGATACCACCCTTAAGTTGCAGTTGACTTTGGCATAGTTAGCTCTACCTACCTACGCAACATTATTTTAGAGAGCCCTGTATTTTGAACTGGCATAAAAATGTATGCAGTGAAGCATGCAGATTCTATGGAGTGTGAACTCGTTAGCGTAAAGGTCTAGAGAACTCGCATGGCAGCAGCAGGTTTGCGCGGGGGAACGGGTTGCGAGGTTACAAAGTTAACGACACTTACCAGATAACAGAACAACAACAAAAACCCATTAACTCCCGCATAATTATGATGTCCTCCAAAATAATGGCCCTCACGCTAAATTTTCTGGATATGTAGGTGAAAACATGCTGCATGGCTGACAAGAAAGGATTATGGACTGACAAAGTTATTAACCTTTTTTTTCCTTCCTTGCCTCCGCTTGTCCACTCATGGCCCAGTCTCACGGGTGGCTACGCGCAGTATTGATGCCTAAATAATGGTGTGGTGTTCTATAGCAAATCGGGGAGTTGTAATTTAGGGACTCAACAGTCTGAAGTAGTTTAGTTCATGATGAAAGGATACGAGGTGGAGTGGTGTGTTATTGTACTTTGCTTTGTGCGGGGTATCGTATTTGCAGAAGTACAATGTAAGCCTTGATTTATTGTTAGCATTTGTAAATTAGCATAATTATGGTAATAGCTATGTAGCTAGCTTTCTAGTTAGCTAGTGGACAGTCATTTTTTTACACTTTGTACCTGCTTTGAATTGCAGTGGTACAGTTTGTTCCCTTCAAGCCAGGCACCTATCCTAATGATAGCATAGTCTTCTCCTTGGAGGATATTGGAGAGTTACCACAGTTGACAGGACAAACCAAAGTTTATAAGAGCAGTGACCTGGGAAATGTGCTAGTCTGCAGTACTAGCAAGAGTCCATGCTGTGCAACTACACCTAATAGATTTGGTCGTTGGACACATAATAATATGAATATAGGTACCAGAAAAGGAACTGATGAGTACTTCAGGACCAGGGATGATGAGCAACAGATCCACCTTAACCGTAAAGCCATGTACAGTGGTAACTATCGTACTGGACAGTTTTGTTTTGAACTCCCTGATGATAGTGATGTTATACAGACTGAATGTGTGGAGATAGGTATGGTATGATAATTATAGATACAAACTGGCTCTAGATCATTAATTAAATTACAATCATAATCGTGATGTCATGCATGCATTGAACACTTGTGGTGTCTTTAACATGCTAGTAATCAATGTCTAGGAGCCCTTGCTGGTGCGTATAGCTATAGCTCCACCAGTGCAGTGGTGTGTACATGTTGGAATACAATCTTGCTAGTCTATTGACAGTCCAAGTTTCAGTAGTGCATGCAGTGATCCTCTCCATCAATGAGTTTAGTTTGCTGTTTCTGTATCTTCTGCTCTTTCTATTTGTGTGGGTCTGTCTTAACCAGTGCTCCATGTCTAAATAGTATATAGAGCCATCAGTAACCAGAAGGGCACTAACAGCTAGCAGGGTCATATTTTGCTCTCATTTTGTGAGTATCTCTGTCTCCTTATAAAGTCTCGTGTTCAAGGTTTAGTGAACTTAACTGAGGTATGTCTGGCTAGTCATATATCTGCTGTCTTAAAAAATAGAGGATCACAAGCTGGAATTAGATCAATCTCTGTGCAGTATTCAGCAACTATTATTTCTGCAGCCTTCCTTCTTTCTTATCTTTCTCTGAAAATAGCAGTCATCTCTTCATTTTAATTATTAATATTTTAACCTCTCTTTTATTCTCGGGTATTTGCATGTACTTGTCTTGTCCAGAATGTTTGTAATCCTCCCCCCCCCACTCCCACCACCACCACACGTGGGCATAGTGTATGCATATGTCTGCCTGTTTGGCTACTGCCATATGCAAGTACAGATATTGTGCACCCTGGAGTAGACCACACCCTCAAATGGACTCCAGTGAAGCAGTGTACACCCTTAGACCACATACACTCATTCTGCATATTTAATTACAACACATGCAACAGTACACACACCCACCCACCTACATGCACACACACACAACAGAATATTGAGTATTTCTAAGTATAATATCTGAAGAGCTACCAGTAAAGTGCTGAATGTTTTTGCGAGGACAGGAGGCTGAGATGCAGAAGATAGAGGTCTGGACATGTTCAGCCAGTACAGCAGCAACTATTGCAAGTGAGATGGCCAAACTCTAGAATGAAATGGATAGAGATTGAGGCTGATGATGATCCCTTTCCAAGAATGAAGCTGTCTTGTCAACAACAAATAACCTCAGAAACAATAGCTACTGGTATATATCGACCTCACTTAAGTCTTAACATGTCATTATTCCTGATGATGGCCAGAGCATCTAGCAGAAACATTGAATGAGTAGATGTAAGCTGATTGTAGAGAAAGTCATTGCATCTACTATGTCCACTGACAATATTGGTGGACATGAGTTTTAAATGATATCTGGCTGGCTAGGTCTACATGGGTGTGGTCTTGTTGCCTTAACAAGGCAATCCAACGTAGTTGTAAATAAATACTTTTTGTTGTTTATTTGTTGCTTGTTTGCTTGTTTGCTTGTTTGTTTGTGTTTTCCTCTTATATTATTATAATTGGGTAGCGGTGGACTATATCAAGTGTGAGCTTCAGCACCTCCAGGGCTGTTAAACACTTTTTATAGCTTGTTTATTGTTGTTGGACACTGCACATGTCACCACATGCCATGTCTTGTTGCTATTATTGGATTGCACACATGCAAGCCATGTGGTCCACCTGAAAAAAATCAGCATAAACTGCATCTTGTGCTATAGTTGACTCTACCATGTAGGGTCAGATACAGCCTCCTTCAAGAACTTGGTAAGACTTGCACAGGAGTGCTACACCAGCCATGTTGTGGTAGAGGATCAGCTACAGTCTCTTTTGGACTTGGTAACTGTTTTCAAGGAGAAAGAAATTCCGCATACAAATCAGCAGAAATGAGCATGTGTGATTTATCTGCGTATAATTCAGGTCTTACGATTGTAAATATGTGAGCTAGCTTGTTGCTGTAAAGACAGAAGTCTTAGCCATGTCTCTTTTCAGGCCTGCTTGTTATTTTGGGAAGGAATCCTATGAAATAAGAATTTATTCATTTTACCAAATTACTATAGAGCTTATAAGTACATATTTCTGTTCAGATTTCAGGTATATAACTACTTTCAGATATCATAATATGGCAAGCAAGAATTTACAACTGTCCTTGCTCAAATAGAAACCTGTCTAAACAGAAGACACTTGATGTCCTACCTTGTGATGACATAGGCAATGCTCAGATCCCAGGTTTCTTCCTGACCACTTGAATCTCTCAGTGTCCCTCTTCCGCTTGTCGCTCATTTTTCTGTGGCATTTCTGACATCTTTCTTCTCCATTCCCCTGCATATCTTAACCCATCACTTGATGCAGAGTAAATCTGTCACTGGAGAATCTCTTTTATGGCAATACATGTCCTCCCCTATATCCACACTTCTATTTCTCAGCATGTTCTGTCCATACTTTTGTTAGAGGCATCATGCCATAAGGTTTAATTACCCACTTAATTTTTCCTCCTGATTTAGTAGTCTGCCAACCTCGAACACCTCATGTTTACCTGGTAAGCAACTTTGTCATTCCCACACTCTCCATCTTTCACCACCTTCTCTGACATCCTACCATCTTTTCCAAAGGTCCTTCATTAACCTCTGCCTTACAACTCCACCCACAATTTCCAACTCTTCCAACAACTTCAATTCTTTCTGATTGACCTCAACTTGTTTTTCCAACTCTTCCACCCTCAATAGAATATTATGCACACATCACCCATTTTGATGAATTCCCATCACCTTAAAACTGATCAAGACCTCACAACTCTCCCTATGCTCAAATTTCCTTAACACTTACCTAGTCAATAAAATATGTGCTGTGTCGGTGATGTTTAATTCAACACCATCCATTTTGTCTGATATTGTTTCTCTACCAAATCCTGCTTCCTAAATATGAGATTATCCTTAAAATATCTTACCAAACTCTCATTGCTCTTACTTGTCCTCCTTCAATTCTTCATACCGACACACTTCCCAACCAGTTTTTCTTCACGTTTGCCCACATCATGAACTTCTTCCTTTCACATGTTTGTTCTAAATAAGTTGCCAGAATATTGATGACGAACCTAAGTTTTCTTCACTCAAGCCCTTAACATCTCCCTCAGCCATCCCAACAGAGATATTGTGGTACCATCACCCATGTGGCACTTCACAACCAATACAATATGAACCTTACTCCAAGTTTGCTTCATCTTTAAAAACACGACACAGATACCATTGACCGTATTCACCACCATTGTTTTCAGGTCTCGGTACTGCCTGTTTGGGCCTTTAAATGTAAGGGATGCATTTTGTGAATTATTCATGTAATTGTTTTAAAGAAGTTTTACACAGTGAATATCACCTTCATAGTTATGTCAGTTTATTACAACTCTGTATGGTATTGATGATTTTAAAAGAGCTGATATTTGTGATTACAAACTTCTGTGAATAACCATTTGTTGTTGCTGGTGGCTAAATAATCTGGTATTATATACTAGTGTGCAGATCAATTGTCCTTGTATTATATTACTACTGAGGTTCTCTTCTACTGTATATACCAGATGTGATAAATAAATAAATAATTATAATGATGATAATTAATAATAATAACAGCAACAACCAAAGAAACACAACAACCAAAACAACAAGAACAATAACAACAATAAAATAATAATAACAAAAATTATAGTAGTAGTAATAATAATAACATAACAACACTACAACAACAACAAACAACAAATAACAACAACAACAATAAAAATAACAACTACATAATATAAAAATTAAAATAAATAATAATGATAATAATTCAGCGGGGGAAAAATACAAATAAATAAATAGAATAATATACAGTAAAACAACAATAATAGCAATTTAATTTAAAAGTTAAAAAATATATATATAATAATACAACAAAAAAACAAAACAAAAAAACACACAAAAATAAACAATAAACAAACAAACAAATAAACCAACAAAATTTAACTAACAAACAAACAAAAAACAAAAAAGCAAACAAATAATAAACAAACAAATTAAATTAAATTAAAAATAACAAACAAACAAACAGACAGCCAAACAGACAGACAAACAAACAAACAAACAAAAATAATTAATAAATAAATAAATAAATAAATAAATAAATAAATAAATAAATAAATAAATAAATAAATAAATAAATAAATAAATAAATAAATAAATAAATAAATAAATAAATAAATAAATAAATAAATAAATAAATAAATAAATAAATAAATAAATAAATAAATAAATAACCAATAAAAATAAATGCTGGCTCATGTGTAATTCCTCCTACTAGCAGTTGTTTTTGCTTTCTGGCCTGGTATAAGATGGTAACTTAATCCCACTAAATAAGATGTCTGTTATCCCATGCATGCACAGCAATTGCAGATTTGTCTTTAGCACACATTTTACAGGCATCTTGATATCTTTCATTCTAGTCTCCAGTCTTCTGTTGGTCTCCCATTTGTAGTACTTCCCACAGCTGTAAAGGGTAAGGTACACAATGCATGATTGCATACTAGCTGGTAAAAGATGCTCAGTTTGTCCTCATTTCTAGCAAAGCCGATGTGCACAGCAGAGATCCTGTTTGTAGGACTTAGTAAATGAATGGAAGAACATAGAATGTCATGGGAGAATGTCGTTGTCTATGCATCTAATACAGCGAATGTCATGGTTGGCAAACATAAGTCAGAGCTTAGGCTAAGCGGCGACATATTTTTTGGTTTCTATCATCTGGCCAATTTGCTGCTCTTAAACCTCTCCCAGTATCTGTTAATGTTTTCTATGTGGTTTTTCCATCCTAACTTTGCTCTCATCCCCAGAATTGTTCATACATCCAACCTTTTCTATGTTATCTATAACTTCATGTATAGTGCCAAGATACAGGAGAAATATTCTGAGGTCTAGATTACGGTTGAGTATATTAGACCACTATTAGGTATTGAAACACAGTGACTTCCAGGTCGTCAAGTCTGCTCCAATGCCCTATGTATTTATTCACAACTGCTTTGCACACATTACTTTGACCAGTTAGCAGAACTGGAACCAATTAACCACTATTTACAAGAATTGGCTACCAGAAAAAAGTTTGGAAATAAAGCTGATCTGCATCTTTGCTTTGCAATCTTTGACTAGAGGAGTATTTCAAACATACATATTATGTAGGTCTCAAAGAACACTCAGTTCACATAACAAAATTACAATTACCTTCTCAAGTAATCAACTTGAAATTTACTCTCTAGACATTTCAACTAGATACTCTTGCCTTCATCAGGAAAAATAAGCTGCTAAGACTCCCTGAGCTTAATATATACTAGTAGCTAGTTATGTACCATGTGATTCAAACCATACCCTGGGCATGCATCCAAAATTAATAAAGAAATTAATAACCCAAACAAAAATGGTACACATGGGTTGAGCTGTAGGCACAGTCAGGGAAGGCTTTCTTGCCATGGTGCTTTAAATGACATCATCCACCGGTCATTAACTGCTGCAAATGTCCCCGGCTGGAGCCCTCAAGTCTGCTTCGGTCCGATGGAAAGAGACCTGATGGCATGTCCATCATTCCATGGTCAAGTGGTAGACTCTTGGTATGGGATGCAACCTGCAGTGACACCTTTGCCCCATCCAACCTTTTGGCTGCAGTCACTGAGGCTGGTGCAGTGGCAGCCCAGGCGGAGATTTTGAAGGGTGAAAAGTACGCCCACCTGGACTCGGCGTACAAGTTTGTACCTGTGGCGGTAGAGACGTGTGGATACTTTGGGCCTCAAGCAAAGGCATTCTTCAGGGAGTTGGGACGCCGCCTGAGGTCAGTGACTTATGAAGAGGACTCCCATCAACATCTTCTTCAACGGATTTCTGTGGCTGTGCAGCAGTGGGCATCCAGCAGACAGGCAAGTCCATTCCACAATCCAGATTGACACGCTCACTTTGGTGATAGGCTGATTTTCAATGCCTCCTTCACAAGCAGTTCCTTCTGTTTACTGGCCAGTAGCTTCCTCCCACAAAATAGAATATCCCATTGTCCCATGTATGTTCAGCAATTGCAGATTTCTCTTTCGCACACTTTTTACGGGAATTTGAGATTCCTTCATTCTGCTATCCCAAGTAAACCCAAATAAACTAAAATAATTATAACCTTAGTCCAACAAGGTGACTGCATAATTATGAAGAAAAAACTATTAGGACACGTAGTACACTGCACAGCATCTACTTAAGAATAGTAAAACAGAACAGAAATATTTACCTATGACATAATAAGTCACAATTGATAAGGTTTTATTTTACACAACACATAATTACATTAACAAGTGTTAATCTACTGCAGTGTCAACTACCACAACATTTAAAATCATGTTAAATTAAAACATGGTTCATTAATCATGCATTGGTATGTTATCACTTGGAACGCAATGTTTCCATATGCAGGACCCTGGTTCACAACATTCTTTTTGGATTGTTGGGATAGTACAGCTACACTTGCAATAGGTATCTCATAGTTTGTAGGACCTTCGTTATCTTGAATTTCTCCACATTCATAGACATTTTCAGTGGGAATGTCAAGTGTTGTGGGTGCAGACCTGATAGTGTGTTTGATATGAGATCTGGAAGTTAGAGAATATCGAGTTATTAGTAAAGTTTCAGTTCAAAGAACACAAAATTACCTACCGAATGTATGCCTTTATATTATCTGGAACAAAATATGAAAGTCTTAAGGCAGAGGTTAGTATTAGCAGATAGTGAAAAATAATGCTAGAGACTTTCTTGAATGATTAATTATCTTGTACAATTGTTTTCTATACAATTCAGAAAATGCACAACATTTGGGGGAGCATAGGTGATGACCATTTCCTTATACCGACTTGCGGACACAGTTGATAGACAGTTCAAAGGTCACATGTAAAATAGTGCCAGCTCATTAATAGAAAACTTAGGGTTTTGCATGTGATATGTGCACTCTTGAGTACAGACACATTCATACTCTATAGTAACAACTAAATATAGTAGCCACAGTTACATTGGAAGTAACTCTATTTCTAATGCCATAATCACAACAAAAAACGGAATGTAGCAAAAGTGGTATAAAGTATTGCATTTCAATGAGAAGCACTTGGTTGATGATATTTCTAATTTACCTCTTGGTAACACCATTATATGCACTAGCCTGGCCATAGCTTAAGCAGTTGCATAATCTATGCTGCTTCTGTTTAGCCATTGAACACTGCATATTATATTAGTGGGATACCCAGCATTACCTGGACCAAAAAGAGAAGTGAAGCTGGTCCACATTATTGAATTACTACTCTCTCTTTGTGTATGTGGGATGTTTATGTGTGTGTTTACAAGGTGCTGGATGACACAGCCTTCTTGAAAGAAAGATTGTTTTGTCCTTTTTTATGTATGCATGTATATAAAACTCAGGAATAGTTAACTGATCAAGATCAAGCTTTGTGCAATATAGGGACCATCCAACGATGATTTTAAGGAACAAAAAAAAGTTTAGTCTGCTTTTTTGATGAGGTATATAGCTATTTGCCTAAACAAAACATCAAGTCTCCTAAAATGAGCCATTTCCTCCATTGCAAAAACCTTCAATTATCCATACTGCTTTGAACCAATTATTGGCAGAGTTACATCACTCATAATATCAAAGTTTACAGAATTATTTTCTGGAACATTTCCTGACATCGAGAACCTTACTTTGTTTGTTTCTGGTTATATCGCTGTCATAGTTGTTCTGACTAAAGCCATAAAGATACAGGACTAGCTAACTAAAAGATTTGTAACTAACTAGATAAAGTAGCTGGAAGAAGGGCAGGATGAGTTATGCAATCTTCTCTTGCAGCAGTTAAGGATTGTTGACCTGTCCAGATTGCTTGGCATTGAGCATGACAGTAAGGACATCTTGGCCAGGTTGCTCATGTTGGTATGAAGCCAGACCACAGACTAATTTAACTGCTACTGAGGAGACTGAAGTTGGTGGATTCATCCAGGTAGTTGGAAAGGTCTGATGTGGCAATACCAGAACACAGATAAAGGCAGAGCAGAATTTTTCTTTTGAGAGAAACAAGTTCTCGAGAGGAGAAGATTTCAGAAGATTGGCTACTGGAAATGAATGGACAAACCTGGGTATATTTAGCTATGCATGAGTTATATTTGCCCACTGTCATTTGTTGCACAAACAATCTTTGACTCTCTAATCTACGATATATACTGATGGTAAAGAGAGATTTTGTTTATTTTCCACAGTGTACATTTATTGATATAGTAGCTATAATTTCTCTTAATATTTCTTTTATTAATAAAATCGAATTTTTGGGGATACAAATTTATCATAATTATTTACATCAGTTCCACTGTGTAAATTTATTGATATAGTAGCTAGCTATAATTTCTCTTAATATTTCTTTTATTAATAAAATGGAATTTTTGGGGATACAAATTTATCATAATTATTTACATCAGGTATGAACAAAGTACCAGTGCTATAAGACATGGGCAACATCCTATATATGCCCTAAAATTTGTAGAATAAATAGTAGCATGAAGTTTGTCAATATAGTTGTAGCTAATAATAAGTATTGTCATATAGTAATTCTTGCTGCTAATACATGACGAAATTGGCTTGAATGGTGAAGCTACTCTGCATGAATAATCAATACTGTTACCAAAGAAGAGATGGTCTCTTGTTGCTGGACAGACTTTTTCTTACAACAATACAACAACAATAAGAACAACATTGATAACAATTTAGAAACTGTTTATAGGAGATAATGCTCATATTAGATGCTAGGGTTTAAAGACTAATGGTGGACTGCTTTAAATCTTGGTTAACTCTGGCTGCGAAGGGATTTTTTACCCAGTAATTTCCCCTGCACGCGGAGACTGTTTATTGAATCACCCGTTTTTGAAATCACCTGATTTTTAATTGTTTTTGTTTTGTATTTTTTAGGCTTGTTTAGGTGAGCATACGAGTGATATTCTGACTATCTCCTAACTTTCTACCCAACCCCAGGCTAGAAGAACCTTTTGAGATGGCAAGACAAGTGAAGCCAGACTCCAAGTAAGTATTATTATGTGGATAAGCTAACCAGTTTGTTACATAGATGGCTAGCAAATTAGATGGCGCTTGAAGTGTATAGGCAGTTTTAGCTGCTGATATTTATAGCTAGCAAATTAGCTAGCGCTTGAAGTTGGCAGTTTTAGATAGCCAAGTAGCTAGCGCTTGAAGTGTATAGGTAGTTTGAGCTGATCTTTATAGATGGCAAACAAGCTAGCGCTTGAAGTTGGACGATCATTGTAGCTATCAAATTAGATGGCGGTTGAAGTGTATAGGCAGTTTGAGCTTATCTTTATAGCTAGCAAATTAGCTAGCGCTTGAAGTTGGCAGTTTTAGATAGCCAAGTAGCTAGCGCTTGAAGTGTATAGGCAGTTTGAGCTAATCTTTATAGCTGGAAAATTAGCTAGCGCTTGAAGAAGGCAGTTGTAGCTGATATAATATAGCCAGCAATAGCTAGCATTGGAGGTAGCTAGTAGACTACCAAGCAAACCAAGTTGTTCTATAGCTAGTGCTAGTATGTATCTCAGCTAGCTTTGGATGATCTACCAACTGCGCTATGATTTAATGTTGCTATTGCTGAGCCTGTTAAGGCCATCACATATTATATAATACAGCACAGTGTGAAACTATTTAGTAACTAACCTAATAACAATCTATATTTAAAAAAGAAGTCAACAGTACTTAATTAATAAAATTATCCACAATATTAAGTTACGAGTGTCCCGCTGGGGGGTTGTCGGGGAAATTTACCCTCTGCTCTTTAAGGTCTTTCTACCTCTGCTAATAATCCTAATCAGGGTCGCCGATCCCTTAGCGCCCTGGGGTAAAGTCTCCGAAATACCTAGGTCTGAACGTTAGCCTCCCTGGCTAACTCCGCTGCCTAGTTTATTGATGCCCAGTAGCTGTAAGCTTTTCCTGCGCACTTCTCCAGTAGCCTCTGAATAAGTATACGTCAGTTAAACATACAATTATTAGATACCACGTAAAGACATATATAACTATACAGTGTTCAGTCTCTTTCTCTCTAGCGATTCATTCTCTCGATCAAGGCGTTGGCCCAGTTCTTATATATTACATCAAAACTATCTATACATTAGGTCAATAATTCCATATAAAGATATATGTAATTATAACTATCTACTCTTCCTTGTGCCCGTGGTCTGCCACTACTCTTCCTCGTGCTGTGGTCTGCCACTACTCTTCCTCGTGCTGTGGTCTGTGAGTCTTTGAAGACTTGAAGACGTAGTAGTTTCCTGGGGTGTCTGAGTGGTTTCCTGGTTAGTGGTTTCCTGGAGTTGGTAAGGTTGTTTCCCCGACATCTCCCCCTCCTCTAGCCGCGAATCATAATTATTCTCGGCTTAAACCGTCCGCATTCCCATTCCGAGAACCAGATCGGTGTGTGATTGTGTAGTCATATTGGGATAGCTCCATCCTCCATCGTGCTATTCTTCCATGTGCATCCTTCAGCCTGTCAAGGTAAGTGAGAGGGTTGTGGTCGGTCTGGACCTCAAAGTGCGTACCCTCCAGGTACACTCTAAAGTGCCTCACACCCTCGACAATAGCTAAAGCTTCTCATTCTATTGCTGAATAGTTCTTCTCTCGTGGTAATAGCTTCCGAGATCCATAAGCTAGTGGATGGTCATCTCCTGTATCGTCCATTTGGGAGAGGACATATCCAATTCCGGTGTTGGATGCGTCTGTCTGCAAGTAGAATTTCCGCTCCCATTGTGGGGTCCTTAGCACGGGGTAGTGGGTGAGTTTGTGCTTCAATTTCATGAAGGCTGTCTGCTGATCTGTTGTCCACCGGACGTGGTTCGGTTGCTCCTTCTTGGTCGCATCAGAGAGGGGAGTGGCAATTTCTGAAAAGTCTGGGATGAACCTTCGGTAGTAACCACATACTCCTAGAAAGGCTCTGATATCCTTCTTTGTTCTGGGGGTTGAGAATGTTTGAATGGCTTGGATTTTAGCTTCCACTGGCCTGACTTGTCCATGGCCTATCTGGTGGCCCAAGTAGGTACACGTATTCTTGCCGAACTGGCACTTCCGTCTGTTCACTGTGAGTCCGGCTCTGTCGAGTCTTGCGAACACCGCTCGGAGGTGTTGAAGGTGATCCTTCCAGCTGCTGCTGAAAATGACGATGTCGTCCAGGTACGGTATCGCGTAGGATGTCGTGTCGGAGAGTGTGTCGTCCATGAGACGTTGGAAGGTTGAGGGGGCTCCAGACAAGCCGAAGGGCATAGTTGTGAATTCGTACTTTCCCCATGGAGCGACAAAAGCAGTCTTAGGCTGGCTAGCCTTCTCCATGGGTACTTGCCAGTAGCCCTTGGTAAGGTCGATCGTGGATATCCATCTTGCTCCTCCCACATTGTCAATGACCTCCTCAATTCGGGGAATAGGGTAAGGGTCGGCCTGGGTCACTAGGTTGAGCTTCCTAAAATCGACACATAGTCTTTTCGTTCCATCAACCTTTGGTACTATTACTACCGGTGCCGCCCAGGGGCTCTTAGACTGTACAATTAACCCTTGTTCTAGTAATGTAGCAATCTCCTTACGCAGGAATTCGTGCGACGTGTGTGGTAGTCGGTAGGGGGATAGACGGATGGGTGAGGTGTCCCCTGTGTGGACTGTATGCTCCACCACGTCTGTTCGTCCTGGGGTTTCGCTGAAGAGGTTGTCGAACTCGGTCGTGAGTCGGTCGAGTTGCTCTTCCTGTGTGTGAGTGAGTGAGTTGATCGTTCGTTGCTGCTCGGGTCCAGGGCCTACGGTCGAGAAGCACTCCGTGGCCACCAACGCTGGTGAAACGGGAGGATGCCATGCCTTCATCCCGTTAATGTGGTAGACACGGAGGCTCCGCGAACCCTGACCTGCAGACACTTTGAAGGATACATCGGTTAACTGCTCAGTAATGGTAAAGGGTCCCTGCCACTCACTAATCAGTTTATTGAGTTTCCTAGGCCTAAACACTAAGACCTGGTCTCCCACCACAAACTTCCGTTGCTTTGCCTTTTGGTCGTGGTACCTCTTGTGGCCCACCTTTGCCTTCGTTTCATTAGCGAATGCTAACTCCCTTACTACATCTAGCTTCTCTCGGAGGTTTCTCAGGTAAGTTACCACCTCGACCTTCCCTCCTAGGCTTTCTTCCTTCCAAGCTAGGGCTAGCTGGTCAATTGGGGTATTCATTGGTTTCCCAAATACTAATTCATGGGGGGAATACCCTGTGCTTATGCTTTGTCGCCCGGTATGCCCACAGGATGTAGGGCAAATACTGGTCTCACTCTTTCTCGTCTTTTCTCTTCTGGGTAAGCTTTCTTAGTAGCTGTTTAAGGGTGCTATTAAACCTCTCCACCATTCCATCCGTTTGTGGGTGGTATGGGGAAGTTCTGATCTGTTTGATGTGGGTTAGGGCACAAAACTGCTTCATTGTATTTGAGATGAAGTTTGAGCCATTGTCGGACAATACTTCATCTGGTACCCCTACTCTCGCTGTGAGGTCTAGCAAACAACTAATGATAGTCTCAGAGGTAGTGTTAGGTATGGCATAGGCGACCACCACTAGGACATACTTGTTTCCCTTTTTTGTTCTATTCAATGGCCCAAAAATATATCCATTGCTAGTCTCTTGAATGGGGGGCCTATCACAGGTAGAGGGTGTAATGGTGCATGTACATTTGCGGCTGGCTTTGCCCGCTGACAATTAGGACATGATTTGACAAAATCTCTTACGTCCCTGTGCAAGCCTGGCCAATCCATGGAGCGTCTGATGGTGTCCATGGTTCTCTCCTGGCCAAAGTGTCCGGCGATGGGGGAGCTGTGTGCGAGTCTCAGGATCTCCATCCTGCTGGCCTGAGGAACCATGAAAAGCTGGTGTCCCTGCTGGGTTAGTGGCTGTCGGAGTAGAATTCCATTCCTCCACAGGTATCTGCTGCTGTCCTTGTCGGCCTCGTCCCTGGCCTGGTTGAGGGTGGGGTCGTGTTGCTGTAGCTCCTTGAGCTGCTCGGGGCTCACTTCTTCTGGCAACCATTCGTTGGTGCCTTCTTCTGGGGTCGTCCGTTCCTCTTTGGGGGGTTGTTCGAAGAACCCTTGTTCAAAATTAAAAGGCATCTCCTTAGCCTCCTCTGACTCATGTGGATTTGGCGAGCCAGTGGTGGGGAGAGTGTCTGGGTTTGGTGAGAGGTCTGGGTTTGTGAGAGTTACCTCGTCCTGGATTCTCTGTTCCAGGTCCGCTTGTTCTTGCTGGGCAAGTCGTTCAGCTTGCGCCCTTGTCGTGGCATAGCTTTTCTCAGGACTCATGCCTCCAGGATTTGGTCGGTCTCCTGAGGCCTTCTCGTCCTGCATCAAGTGGTTGAGTTGGGGAACATCCTGTCCCACAAGCATGTCCACTGTGAGGTGGGGAGATACTCCCACAATCAGTACATTCTTCGTCCCGTTCAGCACTAGCTCCACTCGAGCTGCTGGGAACCATACCATCTCGGTACTGGCAGTTGAATAGGGTATCTTCCAAGTCAGTGTCTGGTTCTGGTTCAGACTCCGGGGGTGAATGAGAGAGCGAGTACACCCAGTGTCGAGCCATACAGTTGCTGAGCGTCCATTCACCTTGGCCTTTCGGAGCCAAGGGTTGGGGGGTATGAGTGTTGGTTCTGCCGCGCTCATCTGCGCGTTCTCCTGTTTGACTCGGCAGTTCGCACGGTAGTGTCCGAGCTGGTTGCATCGAAAACATCGGACCTCGTGAAGTGGTATGGGACTGGTTCTCCTGGGATTTCTCCCATGCTCTGCACCTCGGGGTGGGTACCGTTCTGGAGGCATTCGGTGCTCTCCTCGGTTCTGGGGGTTCTGTCTGGTCGGGGCTTCTGGTATCGGTTGAGGTCGTCTGGCTGGGGGGTCGCCCAGCTCCTTTCTTGGCGATAAGTTGGCTAGGTGTCTGGTCACCACCTCTGCCAACTCGTCGTAGCTTCCGGGATTCAGGTTCCTCATCCTGGCCTCCAACCATTTGGGAAGTCGGGCCAGGGTAAGTTCCATCAGTACCGTCTCCGTTGTTGAGAGTGGGGAGGAAGCTAGCCATTGGTAATAGCTTTGCCTATGTCTGGCGAACCAAGCATCGGGGTTGCTGGTGTCGAAGGGAGTGTCGAGTGTTCGTCTCCGGTAGGTTTCTGTTGAGATCCGGTACTCTCTCAACAGCTCCTTCTTCACGCTGTCGTAGTCCCCTTGCTGGGTGGCTGGCATGGCTGCGACTGCTGTCAATCCTGCACCAGACAGAGAGCCACGGAGGATGATTGTCCACTGGCCTCGGGGCCATGCTCCTGCCTGTGCTGTTGCTTCGAACGTGTCCAGGAAGGCAGACATGTCGTCCTTGCCCTCCTGAAACTTCTGCACTGCCAGTCTGGGTGGTTGAGGTGGTGGAGGTGCTCTCTCTGCCTCAGTCCTTTGTCTCTGGCCCTCGGCCAGCAGCTGAACCAGCTGGTCCTGTTGTGCCCGCTGTCGTTCGTAGTCCTCTTGTCGTCGTTGATGGTCGTCCTGACGTTGTTGTTCCTTGTTTTCTTCGTCCCTCTGTCGTCGGTCGTCCTCCCGCTGCGCTCGGGCCTGTTCGAGGTCTGTCCAGCGATCCATGAAGCGGTCGAACTGGCTGACTCGAGGTGTTTCCTCGTCCTCATCCCTGTCCTCCGCCTGGCTCATTGATGCTCGGGGAGGTCGATCTCCAGATCTAAGGGGATAGGACATTTAAACCAAAAACAAAAATTTAATAACTAATTCCACTCCTCTTCGCGCACTAGTGAAGGGTGGGTTTGCAAACTCCAAGGCCTAGCCCGAGTTGTCTCCTTCCGCTAGCTACCAGTCTGCCTCTGCTAGCTAGGGCTGGTCCGGGATCTCCTTTGCTTGAGATTCCACCACTGTCGGGGAAATTTACCCTCTGCTCTTTAAGGTCTTTCTACCTCTGCTAATAATCCTAATCAGGGTCGCCGATCCCTTTGCGCCCTGGGGTAAAGTCTCCGAAATACCTAGGTCTGAACGTTAGCCTCCCTGGCTAACTCCGCTGCCTAGTTTATTGATGCCCAGTAGCTGTAAGCTTTTCCTGCGCACTTCTCCAGTAGCCTCTGAATAAGTATACGTCAGTTAAACATACAATTATTAGATACCACGTAAACACATATATAACTATACAGTGTTCAGTCTCTTTCTCTCTAGCGATTCATTCTCTTGATCAAGGCGTTGGCCCAGTTCTTATATATTACATCAAAACTATCTATACATTAGGTCAATAATTCCATATAAAGATATAAGTAATTATAACTATCTACTCTTCCTTGTGCCCGTGGTCTGCCACTACTCTTCCTCGTGCTGTGGTCTGTGGGTCTTTGAAGACTTGAAGACGTAGTAGTTTCCTGGGGTGTCTGAGTGGTTTCCTGGTTAGTGGTTTCCTGGAGTTGGTAAGGTTGTTTCCCCGACAGGGGGACAGGAGTGGACCAAAGATCATTCCTCAGCTGACCATACAATTCCTTTCTCCTCTGCCACCACTTCCCTACCAAATACATAACACACTCACCCACCTACTTCATCACTGCATCACTTACTCCCTCCACATCTTTCCCCAAAAGCAATGCCACCTTTCCATCCTTACTCACTCTTCTTAATTCATCCAGCCACTGTCTTACCCCTGCAATTCTGCGTACCTCATCTATCAGAACCAGCCGATCCCTCTCAAATTCCCCGCATGTCACCAAGAAATGTTCCACATCCTCCCCTGCTCCACTATCACACATTATACACCTCTCATCCCTAACTATCCCACATCTCTTCTTATCCTCTAACAACCCAGCTGATGCAGTCCTCAGTCTAAATTGCAGCCGCACACCTTCCTGACCATGCATGGTCCTCACATACCTCTCCACCCCTGCACCATTCTTTGCCGATTTATAATAATTCAGCGTACTTTTCCCGTCTACTTCCTTCTCCCAGTCCTTCTCATTTCTCACCTTCACTTTCCCCTTCCACTTGCGCACTGACCCAACCTCGCTGTTTATCTTGTACTTTCTCCTCAAGATCTCATATTCTTCCCACCATCCAATTCCTCCATCCTCTCGTAGTTTATTTACAACAACTTTAACCAATCTGCTCTGTTCCAACACCTCTAATCTCTTGCCAAACAAAACCTTCATCTCTTCCCTCCTCTCCTCTAGCTTCCTCCACCCCATATCTCCCCGTATTGCCACTCCTGCTACTGTATCACTTGCCCCCAACAGTCTCCTACCCACTCTCATCTGTGCTGACTCCAACTTCTTGCGAGCATTCCGTCCTCCTGTCCACCACACTTCGGCTGCATGCTCCATACTGGGTCTCGCTAGAAGCTCCCACACCATTCTGCCTCTGTCTACTTCCACCTGCCCATTCACTCTACTCATCCATATTACCTTTCCAACCCACTCTTCTGCCTTCTTTGCCATCTTCTCTAACTGAACATTACCCCTTAGCTTCCTATCAAACCATATTCCTAAGTACTTGAATTCTTTGACCTCTTCCAATATCTCCTCACCAATCCTCCAATGCACTTCTGATTCCTTCTTCCCTACTACCATGACCTTGCTCTTCTTGCTATTAAATTTCATCTTCCACCTTAACACATACGCCTGTACCACATCCAACATAGCTTGCAGTTCCACCCCTGAGTCCTGAGTCATTATGTGGGAATGCAGCCTCAGTAATGGGATCTTTGCCATCAGGGTTGGGGACGAGCCATTTCCCTAGTCATCGCATGAACTTTTTAACTTTTTAACTTGAGGTATGGCATGTTGTTCTCTGTCATATGTAATTTTAATAAAATATTAATAATAAAAAAAATTAAAAAAAAATAATTTAAAAATAAAATAAACAAAACAAACATAAATATATAATAATAAGTAAAAGACAAGCTTTAGTTTAATGATAGTCCTAAAACATTAACAAAGTATGATAAATAACAATACAGAAAAATTATAGTGAAGTAGAGGCTCGTGAGATGGATAGACTCAGAATGGTCACAGCTCTCTTGTCCATCCATTTCAAGGCATGGACACCATTTGTACTTACAGATTCTTTTTCATTTTGTCTTTGGCCTTGATACATGCAACCTGTTCACCTGAACTGTACCAAATGCACCAAAGACACTACTTTTTAGAGATGGTACAAGTGTATTTATCATAATTATCATTGTGAGTATACTAAAGTCTCCTCACCTACATACAGCTTCCAACTATAGGTATATCCACTAGAGCTGTCTGCCAGGACATAAGCTTTCGTACCCCACTTTGTGGGATTCATGGACAAGTACCGGACCCTCCCCTTGAATCCAATTGATTCATCGACAGCAATTTCTCTTCCAAGCTGGTATGATTGTCCACGCTAATGGATATAATGAGGGCTCTTTATCTCGCTAACTGTGCCAAGCTTTCTAACCTCTCATTCTAGATTGAGGAGGTAGGTCTTGATTCGAAGCTATAAATTTGTCTGCTTACAAATTTGTTTCCTCCACAATTCTCCTTAGGATAGTGTCACCGAGAAAAAGCTGAATGGGCGCTTTTCCTTCCATATCAACTGTGCAACCAGATGTCTGACTGAATGAGATATTACCACTGGAGTTGCTGGCACGGAGCTGCTGATACTGGAGCTGCTGGTACTGGAGCTGCTGGCCTTTGGAGCTGCTGGCCTTTGGAGCTGATGGCACTGGAGCTGCTTGAACTTTCACTGGAGCTACTCCTACTACTCCTACGACCTTCTTCATCTCTTCCTGGAGCTGCTGGTACTGGAGCTGCTGGCCTTTGGAGCTGATGGCACTGGAGCTGCTTGAACTTTCACTGGAGCTACTCCTACGACCTTCTTCATCTCTTCATCGTTACACTATCCACAACATCTTCACCATCCTCCGACCCTCTTTACCATCCTCCACACCCTCTTTACCATCCTCCACACCTTCACAATAATTCTCATCAATATATCCACCAAAATCATCATCACTGTCATCTCTTTTTAACATACACAGCACTTCAGCTCTATTATAATAATTATCTATAATAATTATCTATCCATCACTTGTATTCAGCACAATACTCTATCAAGCATCTAGAGTGAAGGTACATAACCACCTTACATAAGCAAGCTTTGTCCAAAGATAGTTGATAATTCCAGGTCAGTACAAGTGAATTTAACACTGTGAGCAGCTGTACCAATAGGCAGATGCTTCGTGAGTGGCTGTACCGATAAGCAGCACCTTAATGCGAGTCAATAAAGCATTAGTCCTTTACGGACATAATATATATGTCCACCGCGTGTACGAGTGCAATTTTTGTCGGACATAATATATATAATTATGTCCACCGCAGTCAAAGAGTTAAGTTACTTTACAATATGCTTCCTCTGCCACATGATGGATGTATTTCAGGGGGGGGGGGGGGGGGGGGCAGGGGGAGTTTCTACAAGGAAGAGATGAAGGGGGTGTCAGACATTGACTCCTAAAATTATGTATGACAAAGATTATTACTCCGTGACGACCAGGAAGCCATCAGAGTCGAATACGGGCTGATTGGTTGAACAAGTCCGTGCCTGCGCAAAGATAACCGGAACGGAAGAGTTTTGAGCGAGTGGCCGTTTAGCGTAAAACTGAGCTAGTTTAGTTTTGAGACATACATATTGGTTTGAGACTAGTGTATGATTATTTAGTGTATGATTATTTAGCACTATTTATTTATGTTTATGTTGTTAAACCTACTACAGTTCTTAATTATACTCTTCGTGAGTGGGAGACAGCAGGAAAGCTGATTTCGGCTTAGACAGAGTTTTGTTGTTTAGGCTTCCAGGATACTAGACTACTTAGAGATAGTAGAAGTATTTGCCTGACAGGGGGAAAGGTTGATAGGGGCAGTGAGGAACTTTCTTAGTATGTGGCTGCATCTGGCAAGTCATTTAGAGATTGAAGGCAATGGGTACATTTTCGTAATTGGGTGTGAAAGTTCAATTTTCAAGGGGATGGCCCGAAACGAAGGACATGACCTGAAAGCAGGAGCCACCCCTGCAGCAACCTTCAAGAAGTTGACATACCACACTTAGGCTGCAGTTCACTTTGGCATATATAGTTAGCTACGCAACATTTTTTAATCAAAAGTGAGCACACAGAGAGCCCTATCTATTGAATGGCATAGACATTTATGCAGTGAAGCATGCAGATTCTACGGAGCTCAGTGGCGAATCTAGGGGGGGGTTGGGGGGTCAGAACCCCCCTCAAGAATATAACCACACCCACTAAATTATACTCAAACTCTGTGCAAATGCACAACACATGCATAAGAATGAGAATGTGGCATGTTTGTTGAAAGAGGTGTTGGAAGTATTGAGTGATTGATAAGGTGTGAATGAAGCCATCTTAAACCCAGCTGCTTATGAATCAACGTCTATGTTAATGAACTTGAGGTGATGAATCTACCTTCAATGACTGGAGTTGGGACAGGGAAACACGTATTAAAACTCAAGGACTATTGAGAACTATGCAAACTCCATGCCATGCTATTTGTTTAACAGCTGTGATGTTTGCTCTTGAATCAATAAAGCCACTAACAGTCAAGCTTCAGAAGAGAAATCAATATACCTATCAAGCCTATAAGCAAGTGGATGAAACTATTGACTATATCAAGTCTAGACGTGCTGATATTGACAATGTATTTGATCAGTGGTATATATAAAGAAGCAAGTGCTTTACTAACATTTTTTGGAGTTGAAGAAGTAACTCTTCCAAGGAGAGTGGATAGGCAAGCCCATAGAAATAACCATCCTGGTGATTCTGCTCAAGAATATTATAAAAGGATTATAGCTATTCCTTTCCTTGACACCATCATCTGTCAACTGGAGTCACAGTAAGCAGAATTTGGGCAGAGCTTTTGCTTCTCACTCCAGACATTTCTGTCACTGATAAATTTGACCCAGTGTCCCAAGTCGCTCAGCTTACATGGAAGTGCCATCTTCCTTCTCCAGTACAGCTCCAAGATGAGATGTCAAGATGGAAAATATTCTGCAAAGAAGATTGGATGCAGGTGATGAAGTTCCTAACAGCTTGCTAAATGCAATTAGTGCTATTCGCAGAGAAGATTTCCCCAACATATAATTATATCCTTTTGTGTATTGCTTGCGTCCTACCTATTACCAGTTGTGAAGTTGAGTGTAGTTTCTCTACTGTTCGGCGGACCAAAAGTTACCTTTGAAACGCTATGCTTAAGTCCAGACTGTCATCTCTCATACTCATGGCTCAGCGTAGTACCAACTTCAACAGAGACAAAATATTTGTGAACAAACATGCCCGTAGAATGTTTTGCTCGTCTATTTTGTGTGTGTAATGACTTCCACTGACAATAATTATTATTGATGCTGTACTTATTGTATATGTATGTATGACTTACTAAAACTTTCTTTAACCATAATAAATTTGAAAAGAAACACTCAAAAGAGCTAAAGGTGACAATACAAAAAAATCACTGTCAACAAGTCAAAATGTCTAGATCCGCCCCTGGAGCTACATAGTAAACTCGTTAGGTAAGGTTGTCGCATCTTAACCACAGTGAAGGTCAGCGCCCGGCAGCAGCAGGTTTGCGTGGCAAGTGAGAACGGAGCGATTTTAATAAGCTAACGACACTTACCAGATAATAGAACTAACCAATAACAACGTCCCCAATAACATAACTCCCGCATATGTCCTCAAATCAATGGCCCTCGTACCAAATTTTCTAAATAGGCGGGTGAAAACATTGGCTGACAAGAAAGGTAGAAAGACGAAGTTATTAACCTTTTTTCCCCTTCTTATTTACCTCGGGTTGTCACTCATGGCCCAGTCACGGGGCTACGCGCAGTAGTGGTGCGCTAAATAAGGGTGTGGTGTTCATAGTGGGACTTGTAATTTAGGGACCCAACGGTCTGAAGTAGTTTAGTACAGAATGAAAGGATCTGAGGTGGAGTGGTGTGCTGTTGTGCTTTGCTTTGTGCAGGGTATCGTATTTGCAGAAGCACAATGTAAGCCCTGATTTTTTGTTAGCATAATAGAGCTATATATATATAATATATATATATAATTATAGCTAGACTCTTTGTAATACTTATTGCAGCGGTTCAGTTTGTTCCCTTCAAGCCAGACATCTATCACCATCTATCCTAGTGATAGCAGAGTCTTCTCCTTGGAGGATATTGGAGAGTTGCCAGCATTGCCACAGGGAACCACAGTTTTTGAGAGCAATGACCTGGGAAATGTGCTAGTCTGCAGGACTAACAAGAGCCCATGCTGTGCAGCTCGAGCTAACAGATTTGGTCATTGGACACATAATAATGTGAATATAGGTACCAGAGGAGGAACTGAGGAGTACTTCAGGACCAGGGATGATGAACAACAGATCCACCTTAACCGCAGAGCCATGTACAGTGGTAACTATCGTACTGGACAGTTTTGTTGTGCACTCCCTGATGACAGTGATGTTACACAGACTCAATGTGTGGAGATAGGTATAGTATGATAATTATAGATCTCTAGATCATTAAATTACAATCATAATCGTGATGTCATGCATGCATTGAACACTTGTGGTGTCTTTACCATGCTGGAAATCTTGCTATTATTCAATATCTATGAGCTATAGCTCCACCAGTGTAGTGGTGTACATGCTGAAATAAAATCTTGCTAGTAATCAATGTCTATGAGCCTTTGCTGGTATGTATAGCTATAGCTCCACCAGTGCAGTGGTGTACATGTTGGAATACAATCTTGCTTGTCTATTGACAGTCCAAGTTTCAGTAGTGCATGCAGTGATCATCTCCATCAATGAGTTTAGTTTTGCTGTTTATGTATCATCTGCTCTTTATATTTGTGTTGGCGTGTCTTCACCAGAGCTCCATGTCAAAATAGTATATAGAAGTAACCACAAGGGCACTAACAACCAGCAGGGTCAAATTTTGCTCTCATTTTGTGAGTATCTCTGTCTCCCTTTATAATCTCGTGTTCAAGGTTTAGAGAACTCCACTCATGTCAGCCTAATTCTTTATCTGCTGTCTGAATATATAGAAGATCACTAGCTGGAATTAGATCAATCTCTGTGAAGTATTTAGCAACCATTTTTTCTGCAGCCTTCTTTCTTTCTTATCTTTTTTACTGAAAATGGCAGTCAGAAACTTGATTGCTTCATTTTATTTTTTAAGATTCCAATCTCTCATTTATTCTCGGGCATTTGCATGTACAGCACTTGGTCCCTCCCTATTAAAGACCACCCAGGGAGCACTTCCAACTGGTCTTATTAGAGAGGTGGTCTTACCTTGGGAATAACGCTCTCGGGCATGGCAGCACAAAGCATTGCTCAATGGATTTTATTATGTAGTGTAAACAAATTCATAATATTAAACCAACTGCAAGCTCTCCAGACAAGATACTGTATTCTCATTTGGAATTATGGGTGTGTCTTGAGAAAGACATTGGTTAACATTGTATACATAATGTATTGGACATTAGACTCATACAGTTTCCTTAGGACACAGAAAGTCTGACATACTGGACTGGAGAGTCTTCTCCATCCTGTTCTGGATGACCATCTGCTAGATAGAATCAGCACATGCCACAAGCTTCGATGAGTGGTGAAGTCACACAGCTTGCACACCATCTCGAACACCTCTGACACAGTCACAGGAGTGGGCAAGGGACCATCCTCCTCTTCGTCTGACTCAGGCTCCTCAGGGGAAGAGTCAGCAGGGGTGGTGAGGGCGTGGTCGAATGGTCCTCACTGGTGTACACCTCACTGTCGATGTTGGCGTAGCCCTCCAGTGTCACACCCTCCGGCAGATCTGCATTGCTGACCATATCCTCAGCATAGATGGTGAGCTCCTCAGCAGCAGGGGCAGTGGTGGTCGTGAAGCCACACTTCTTAAAGCACTTCTTGATGGTGGACACGTGGATGTCATCCCAGGCCTTCTTGAGCCAGTGGATCGCCATCAGAACGTTCACCTTCTGGACAAGCGAGCTCATTTTCTCAGTGCAACCACCATCGGCATTCACAGCATCGTCCATGAGCCGGAGAATGTAGTGGACCATCTGCTTCCGGTAGACTACAAGAGTAGTTCCTGTATAAATACTTGCAGGGGAGGAGCCTGCAGAGTTCACAGCTGTTAGGCTTATCTCATACCGTATGGCTTCTTCCAGGGAAGTCAGAATGTAGCTTCTTGCTGATTCAGGAATATTAGTCACACTACCTGATGGAGCATTATCACAGCCTGCAGGGGAAGAGCCTGCAGAGTTCACAGCATTTTCTCAGTGCAACCACCATCGGCATTCTCACAGCATCGTCCATGAGCCGGAGAATGTAGTGGACCATCTGCTTCCGGTAGACCAGGTTCACGGCCTGGATGATGCCAGCATCCACAGGCTGAAGCTTGGAGGTGGTGTTGGCGGGTAGGAAGACCAGCTTAAGGTTTCTGAGGTTGATACCTGAGTGCGCTGAGCAGTTGTCAATGAAGATAATGATCTTCCGGACCTCGGCAAGCATCTTATTGTTGAGCCACTGCTCCCATTGGCCTGTGCCTCATACTCGATGCCGAGGCCACCACCCCTCTTTGGATCAATGTGGTCGAGAGAGAGAGAGAAGCAGCGTGGACACTTGCTCTTTCCGATCACAAGCAGAGGAAGTTTCTCACCAGTGGCACACCCTAGGAAGGTGATGCGCTCCTTGGAGAGCTTGCCACTGTGGCATGTGGCAAGTGAGTGGGTCCAGTTTGGAAAAACAGACCGGACTCGTCAGCATCGAAAACATTGTGAGGCTCATAGCCCTCCACGAAACCAGCAATTCGTGATTGAAAATTGTCGACTGCAGCCTGTGGGACATCAGCACTTTCACCACAGAGGATGCGATAGCTGATGTTGTGGCGATTGTAACTTCTGCAGCCAGCCATTGGACGCATTGAAGTTTTTGTAGCACATCTCCTCAGAGAACTTGATGGCTTGTGTCTGGATGTGCTCACCAGTGAGGGTCATGCTTGTTTGCGCATCTGTTGGAACCAGAGGTGCACCTTCTCGTCAAGGCCAGGGAACAAGCTGTGCTGAGCCGTGAGAATCTTGCGGTCAGCATTTCCACCTCCCACAAATTTCGCTTGGATGGCTTGCTTGTGCCACATGATCTGCTTGATCTGGGTCTTGCAGACACCAATTTCCTGTTTGTGGTAAATTAGAGACCTGGGATTGATGATGTGGTTTGTTGAACTCTGTGTCAGGTGTTTAGCACTTTTTAGACTTTGCCAGACCACTTTTTGTTGAATTAATTTTGATTATTTAATAAAATAAAAAATTATGGATAAAATTATTAATTTTCATACATTGATTCTCACTCTTCACCACAAAGTTGTTTTCATGATAAAGATGCTTGAAAAGCAGCTAGCTCTTGTGTGAAAACATGCGATTAGCTAGAGCATGAAAACATGCAATTAGCTAGAGTGTGAAATGCAATTAGCTAGCTGCCACAATTGGAAGAAAGTTGCACAACAATAACAACAAACAACAAATAAAGGCTTCTGGTTGTGAATTGACGTTGACGAACCTATTTTACCTCGTCGAAGGAGAATCCCTGTCCGCATAGAGAGTAATGGCAATGATACTCATCATGATGACACAGTGGAAACTATGTATTGTAGGCTTTACTTCTAATTTTTGGACAGCTGGTAAAATTGAACGTAGGTTTGACTCCCCTGCTTTCTAAAATTGAAGACATTTTGAAAAAAGCTGCTTTGGGAGACACAATTCCTAACTCACTCCCAGATATTATTGAGATTCCTCATCAAAGAAGACTTGCAAGTTGAATTGTCTATGCTCAAAAATATAATGGAAGGAGAAGATTATTCAGCTTGTACTTTAGGGAAAAACTTACTCACACTTTTTCCTCAAGTCAGCAAGCTTCTTCGCTTACTCTTGGTAATTCCAGCTACTTCTGCTAACAGTAAAAGATCATTTTCATCATTACGCTAACAAAACATATCTATGTTCCACAATGACGCTGGAAAGACTAAACAGTCTGATGATGCTATACATTCATAAAGATAGAACGATCGCCATGTGGGGATTTGTCCTGACCAAGATCAAATGAGAGTTTTTGGAAAGTTGTGAAACAATGAAAATAACTATGACCTATATAATTCCTATATAATTCTAATTGTATTAAATGAAAATGAAAGCTTTGCACTCAGCACAGCACATACTAGTCAATATAAATTATGAGCAAAGTCCGCTAGACCACTTTGAAAAAGGTGGAGCCGCCCTTGCTTTATAAACTGTGGACCCCCGGTTATGTATTCCATTGCATTCATACAGCACATTGAATACATATGTACAGCATTTTCTACAACCATGGCCAGCAATGCAAATAAGAGAAAGGTGCTCACCCTGGAGTTGAAGGTCAAGGCCCTCAAGCTCTGCGATGGTGGGAAAACCCAGCGTGTCTTTGCAACAGAGTTTGGTGTCAGCAAGCAACAGAGTTTGGTGTCAGCAAGACCCAGATCAAGCAGATCATGTGCCACAAGCAAGCCATTCAAGCCAAATTTGTGGCAGATGGAAATGCTGACCACAAGATTGTGATGGCTCATCTCAGCTTGTTCCCTGGCCTTGACGAGAAGGTGCACCACTGGTTCCAACAGATGCGCAAATACAGCATGACCCTTTTGGTGAGCACATCCAGACACAAGCCATCAAGTTCTCTGAGGAGATGTGCTACACCAACTTCAAGGTGTCCAATGGCTGGCTGCAGAAGTTCCAGTATCGCCACAACATCAGCTCATGCATCTAGTGGTGAAAGTGCTGATGTTCCACAGGCTGAAGTTGATGATTTTCAATCACGAATTGCTGGTTTCGTGGAGGGCTATGAGCCTCACAATGTTTTCAATGCTGACGAGTCCGGCCTGTTTTTCCGCACTGGACCCACTCACTCGATGGTGAAGAGGGTTGACACCTGCCACAGTGGCAAGCTCTCCAAGGAGCGCATCACCTTCCTAGGGTGCTGCAGTGCCACTGGTAAGAAACTTCCTCTCCTTGTGATCGGAAAGAGCAAGTATCCACGCTGCTCCTCTCTCTCTCTCTCTCTCAAGGCCACATTGATCCAAAGAGGGGCCTTGGCATCGAGTATGAGGCACAGGCCAAAGCATGGATGAGCACTCCCTTCTGGGAGCAGTGGCTTAAGTGCACCAACAATAAGATACTTGCTGAGGGCCGGAAGATCATTGACAACTGCTCAGCGCACTCAGATATCAACCTCAGAAAACTCAAGCTGGTCTTCCTGCCCGCCAACACCACCTCCAAGCTTCAGCCTATGGATTCTGGCATCATCCACACCGTGAAGCTGGTCTACCAGAAGCAGATGATCCACTACATTCTCCGGCTCATGGACGATGCTGTGAATTCCGATGGTGGTTGCACTGAGAAAATGAGCTCTCTTGTCAAGAAGGTGGACGTCCTGATGGTGTTCCACTGGCTCAAGAAGGCCTGGGATGACCGCCATGTGTCCACCATCAAGAAGTGCTTTAAGAAGTGTGGCTTCACAACCACCACTGCCCCTGCTGCTGAGGAGCTCACCATCTATGCTGAGGATATGGTCATCAATGCAGATCTGCCGGAGGGTGTGACACTGGAGGGCTACGCCAACATCGACAGTGAGGTGTACACCAGTGGGACCATTATGACCCTCGACCATGCCCTCGCCACCCCTGCTGACTCTTTCCTTGACGAGCCTGAATCAGACAAGGAGGAGGATGGCCCCATGCCCACTTCTGTGCAGGGTCAGAGGGGTTCGAGATAGTGTGCAAGCTGCATGACTTCACCACTCATCGAGGCATCCCAAGTTTGTGGCATGTGCTGATTCTATCGAGCAGATGGTCATCCAGAACAGGATGGAGCAGACTGTCCAGTTCAGTATGTCAGACTTTCTGTGTCCTAAGGACACTGTATGAGTCTAATGTCCAATACATACATGTGTACAATGATAACCAATGTCTTTCTCAAGACACACCCATAATTCCAAATGAGAATACAGCGTCTTGTCTGGAGAGCTTGCAGTTGATTTAATATTATGAATGCGTGTACACTACACAATAAAATCCACTGAGCAATGATTTGTGAGACCCCTGCCATGCCCGAGAGCGATATTCCCAAGTAAGACCACCTCTCTAATAAGACCAGTTGGAAGTGCTCCCTGGGTGGTCTTAATAGGGAGGGACGGCTGTATTGCTATCCATGCAAGCCATGTGGTCCACTACATACTTGTGTATAATCTGCACATATATACCACATCTCATTGCTATTGTTGACTGTACCCAGCTACAGCCTCCTTCAAGGACTTGGTAACAGTTACACAGCACCAACCTAACAGCAGATGTTTTGGTAGAGGATCAGCTACAGCCTCTTTTGGACCTGGTAACAGTTTTTAATGAGCAAGAAATTCCGCAAACAAATCAGCAGAAATGAGCATGTGTGATAATACAGCATGTCTGGTCTTATGATTGTAAATATGTGAGCTAGCTTGTTGCTGTAAAGACAGAAGTCTTAGCCACGTCTCTTTTCTGCAACCACGAACCAGATTATTCATTGCCATGCTCTGGAACATTTGGGGTCTTGTGGCATTAAGTTTATATGAGTGGCCCTATTGTATGCAAGTTATGCAGGTGGGAACACTGGGAAATATACAACCATAGAATCATAGATCCTTGATGTAATAGAGCACAGTGGAGCTCTGCTATTTATCACATGTAATAGATGCACAAGTTTTCTACAATTTGAAACTTAGACTGCCCAACTTTGAACATTATCACTTCTAAGTGAGTAGAGTAGAGTAACAACATTGATGGAGGGAGGCCCTTATAGTTCATGGCCATGCAGAGTTAACCAGTAGTCATAGTGCTTTACTCTAGCCTAGCCTCATGCCCACTGGCTGGCCTGAGAGAACTCACTTACTCGGATGTAGTGCCAGAGGTCAGCACCTGCATGGTCCTCACTTCACTCAGCAACAGAATTAGTCACAGAGGTCAGCCATAGGTTCAACTCTGGCTCTAGCCTAGCCCTTGTCCATTGGTGAGAGCAAGTCATTGCCAGCACTGGAGGAGAAATAAGTTGCCCTACAGGTGTTGGTGTGCTCAACATGGTGGTGTTAATTACCCCATCAATAATATAAGTAAGCCTTTCAGCCTGACTGCATAATATTTTAGATAATTTACACTGTGTGGTTGAGTGCCTAATTTGATTTGGACCTTCACAACATTGTCTATTTGCAGTGTCTACTAATTTGAGTGTGACCATCTCACCTTCTGGACAGAACCTAGTTGGCCAGCCCTACTCCCTCACATGCACTGCCAGTGTGTCAGGTGCAGGTAGTGCTAGCCGTATTGTCTGGTTGAGAGGAACAACTACAGAGGTGGAGATGAGCAGTGTGTCTACCTTGACACTGACATTTCAGCCATTGAGTGCTAGTGATAGAGGAACATACACTTGCCGTGTTGAAGTGGGCACTTTGGTGAAGATCAGTAGCACAGAAGTGCTCCCACCTAATTCAAGTAAGTTTACAACAACAATATTCTCTTTGCAGTTTATAGTAGAACTTGGCATAGAATTAGTATTGTAGTTGAGTATAAGGCCCAGAGGAACAGGTCAGGGTGAACAGGTTTTCACTCGACCAACTCTAGCAAACAAAGTTCAACTTCCATATCTGGAGCACCACGAGCATGCTCAGCAGACATCACTATCCTAGGCATGCTCTTCCTTGTGGGTGCTAGCTAGCAGTGTGAATGCCACTCAGCAGCTGCCTTATAGTCCTGCTCATTCTGCACATCCTCAGAGAGCTCATCATCCCTCCTGGTTAAGCTGTGGCCATAGCTCTACTTCCATCAACATGTGATAGCTTGTATTTATAAGACATGCACTTCTGCTCTGAAAACCAAGAAGATGGAGAGAAGAAGGGAATGGTTAATCTTAATTTCACCACACCCATGGTGCATCCACTTACTGACAACATGCAATAGCCCCCACTTCCTGTCCTGAGCATTAGTATTTATCTTCCTCCAGCAGTGGCATAGGAACTCTGTTTTATGAATATGCAAATACTTATGTGAATATTACACTTGTAGGACCTCCTGCTCCCACAAGCCTGATGGGCACTCCTCAGTCTACATCACTAGAGCTCACATGGTCACAGTCCTCCCAAGATGCTGTGAACACTTACACAATACGTTACATGAAAGTTGCAGGCTGTGATAATGCTCCATCAGGTAGTGTGACTGTTCCTGGATCAGCACGAAGCTACACTCTGACTTCCCTGCAAGAAGCCATAGGGTATGAGATAAGCCTAACAGCTGTGAACTCTGCAGGCTCCTCCCCTGCAAGTACTTATACAGGAACTACTCTTGCCGCTGGTGAGTCTTAGACTTAACAAGTATTATTTAACAATGAAGTTTGTTTCTTGTCCAACAGCTCCCAGTTGCTGTATTCCCTCACCAATATCTCAGTCTGTGAACCTAACCAGTATCACTATCAGGTGGGAACGTGAGGCCTGCCTCCTACGTAATGGACAGGCTGGACATTACAGTGTCCACTACAGAGAGACTGCATCCAGTACAATCATATCAACAGCCACTGCTAGTATTGATGCCAGGACTTACACTGCTAGTCCACTCTCCCCTCGTACTTCATACACATTTGAAGTGGCTCTTGTTAATGAAGTAGGGACAGGCCCGTACAGTATGACTGCCATCTCTGCCAGCACTCCTACCAGTAAGAGTGTTGAGTATAATATAACACACTCATCTTCAATCCCATTACTATCTACAGGTCTTGGTCTCCTCCTTGGCGGTGTACTTTACCCTAACAACAGTCTGCTGACCCTCACTGACATAGGGGAGGGAGGGGCTGCTCTCAACTGCATCACTGACCTTGTTGCCTGCTGTAGAATTAGTGATTCTGAAGAAAGTGTTGGTCAGCTTGGTGAGTGGCATTTCCCAGGGGGATCTATAGTTCAAGGAAGGTCATCTGCTGGAAAAGACAAATTATTTTCCAGAACTAGAGGACCCAGTGCTATCTTACTGCATCGTAGAGGTGCTGCCTCAGGGCCTACAGGAGTGTTCACCTGTGCTGTACCAGACAGTCAAGGCAACACCCAGCAAGTGTTTGTTGGGATATACCCATCAGAGGCTGGTACAGTAACTAAGCATCTCATACTAGTGTGTATTGCTACTCTACTGTAACTCTCCTCAGGCTCACCCCTCATAACATCTCTGACCTACAACATCACATCAGGTGTTCTCACTTGTGCATCCACTGGAGGACCTGCCAGCAGTGTCACTTGGAACAGGAGTGGCCCCTCCTACCAACAGAGCCAGAGGGTTGTGGCCACATCCACTGCCACTTACCACAACCTCCTCTCCATCACTAGCTCTCAGCTAAGCCACTACAGTGGCTCCTTCAACTGCTCAGTCAGCAACAGCAGAGGACAAAGTGCAACCACTACAATGACATTCCAATGTACAAGTTCTATACTTACTATTATTGAACACTCTCTTCATGTTTCCCTTTGTTTCTTTAGCAAGTGCATTATCTGGACAGCAGACTTCATATCCTCTTGGATCATCTCCAAATGTCACTTGCTTTAGCAACCTGACAGTGCAGTCTATACGATGGCTGAATGATTCCAACAGTGATGCACTGCTAGCTAGTGGTACTTCTGGACAGCAACAACTGGTTCTGGACATAGAGAGGGTCACCAGTGATATTGACAACACACGATACACATGTGAGGTGTCGATCCGCCTACCTACTGGAGCAGTAGTGGTGGACAGGCAGAATTTTGTGCTACATGCTGGTGGTACGTATCACCAGAGGCTTTGTGGCATATTAATTAGTAGTTTTTATATTGATCCAATTAGAATCTTTAGTGCGTCCTCCGACCTCTATCATAGTCACTGACATCACATCGTCCGGAGTGACTGTTCAGTGGATGTTTGCGGGGTCTTTTAATTCCATGCAAAAAGAGACTTGTGTGGTTGTGTATGGAACTACTTCAGGACCACTAGATAGGAGGAGCTCAGCAGTGACTGCTGATGTTGGACGTCTGACCTACTCTATACCACTAATCTCACTGGCCCCAGCCACAGATTATAACTATGTCATACAGTGCAGAAATGAGTTGGATAGTACTGGAAAATCAAGTGCAGAAATGCCATTTACAACCAGTGACAGTGGTGAGTTAAACATGGTGTACTTGCTGTTAATAATATATATATATAGAATATGACATCATCTGATATTATACAGAGTCTGGACCTGTCAGAGGATTAGCTACAACATCTCCTAGTGACTCTACTCTGATCATCTCCTGGTCTCTTCCTGCTGTGCCAAATGGAGTCATCACATCCTTCTTGGTCAGGATCATTGACCTTGCACGAGAAATAGTAACAGAGTATATGATAAGTGATGGAGAAGTGACTAGCTACCCAGCTAGTGGTCTAGGTAGGAGAGAGAGTGGATGTCATGTCATAATGTTGCAATGGCTGACTGAGTGATTGCTGATGTTGTAGTTGCTGGTATCCCCTACAATGTCAGTGTTGCAGCTGTGAACAGGGCAGGGCCGGGTAGACTCAGTTCTACAGTAATTTTCTCTAGAGAACTTGGTAAGTCCTTCCATTCATACCTCAGTCACATTAGTAGGTGCCTCGTATATATATATATATTTTTGGTAGGACCAAGTATATCACCTATGAATATCAAGGCATTGAGGAGCTCTGGCAGCATGATGACAGTGTCCTGGACCAGGCTGACTCTGTCTGAAGCACGTGGCTTCATCACTCACTACACTGTGGCCTACGCCCCTTTACCAAGTGGCAGTAAACGACAAGAACCCAACACCTTGTACAAGACTGTGAGCAATGACTCCAGTGAGACCAGCATTGAAGGCCTGGATGAGAACACTGCCTATGCTGTGCAAGTCTCAGCTAATACTCGTGCTGGAGCAGGCTCTTTCAGTGGAGTAATAATTGCCTCTCTACTCCCAACATTTGGTGTGTGAATGTGCTCAATTAATTAACCATTATGTATTATCTTTTTTGTTAATTAGGAGGTGGAGTTGCAGAATTTGGAGTTGGGGCCATTACTGGTGCAGCAGTTGTGGGCGTGGTGGCCATTATTGTGATCCTCATCCTCATTGTGGTCATTGTTTTAGTTAAGAGAAGGTTAGTGCTAGTGTCATGCTTAACACACTGTGCCACCTTATAAGATGGCAGGTATTGTCCCACTGTACTTTGACCTTTGCTGTTATTGCCCAACTGCACTACTTATGTGTAGCCACAACTTTTGATATAAAATGATTTCCATTTGGAGGACTTGGAAAGACCTGGCCTTTCACTTGACCTTTAGATTCTAAGGTCAGATCCAGGGGGGTGGGGGGGGGTGGGGTTGTGATTGAGGAGTCTGAAGCCTTCTCAACACAATTTAAGTGATACCAATATCCTCCATGGTGTCTGTTTCTGGATAAGTGTATGAAATGTTTACTCTTTGAGTTAGCATACCTGCTGTGCCACCAGTTTGGAGTATTAGCTGCTACAACACACCCAACCAGCTCAGTCATCTATCAGCAGTCCTCCCAGAGTTTCTTACGCTAACCTGACCTTCAAAAAATGATTTATAATGTTTTTCTTTAATGCTGATGGTAAAATCACAAATGCTTGCCAAAATGTGCTAGAGTTTGTTGCAAGTGGAATTATCTGAGAATAGCTTTGCAAGTGTGGAAGTAACTTGTGCCAAAGTAAATGTCAATACAATAACCTTCTCAGTAAGCAATACTATAATTGGTCAGTGATGGGCAAATCCTACAGGAAGGTCATAATGATAGTCAATACTGTATTTATATTCGAAAGCATCCTCTCGTCTATCTGGATGAATGCTATGCTCAAGTCTGTTCTTTATTATGATTAATCTCGAATTCTCTTGAAAGTTGTATGCTGTTTATGACACGGAATCAAGAGCTGTTCTTCCTATCAGGATGAATGATATGCTCAAGTCTGTTCTCTACCATGCACTATTTGAAACGGATTAATCTCGAGTGCAGATTAATTCTCTGGAAAGTCCTACATTGTTTATGTCACAGAATCAAGAGCTGTTCTTCCACACAGAAATGTGCATGCACTACAATATGAGATTGGTAGTCCATTAATAAATTACTATTGGGAGATTCTAAAGTAATAGTCATTGCTGTTTCTCTCTCCAATATCTTGTGTCTCCTATTATATTTTAACACAGTGGCAGATCAGTCTCCACAAGGACAGACCCTCCCACTTGCAATACTGACAAAGTCTGTGAATATGAAGAGATCAACCTCAAGGAAGGTTACTCCACCTGCAAGGATGATGTTCCTGCGACAAGCCCACCACCCACCATTAGTGTGAACAAGTGCCCTGCATATGGGATGATTACCACTTCACCCAACCTTAGGCTCGGACAAGGACCAGAGGGTGTGGAAGGAACTCTGACTGATGGTGTTTATGAGACAGTGGAGCTATAATGATTGGATTTGTTTCTCGTGATGTGTTGTGCTATGTATGGGGTTGTGCTATGTATGGGTTGGTCAGCTCATTTGTGTGGGCATATTATATAGACTGGTTATAAACACATTCGCTCCTGTCAGTTTCTGTTCAGTTGTAGTTTTCAGTTTCTTTCTGTGATAGAAAACAAAAATGTAATTATTTGGCATAAGTGTAATATATACTGCAAAATTGCGTTGTTTGCTGTGAAGAATTGTATAAAATTAATGGTAAATATATAATTATTACCACTATAAATAAAGCATTATTACTTTTTTCACTAAAATGTATAATAAAATTTGGAAATTGCATAAACTCTAATTGCACACAAGAAATATATATACGTGGAAACACTATGTGCATAGAATTTAATCACATACTAGAATAATGGAAAGGTCACAGGCAAGAGGACTTACACTAGTTACTTGACGATCTCATAAGTAGCCATAATCTCTGCTCTACTTTCCAGCAGTAAGCTAAAGAAGTGAGAGTAGAGACATGACTAGCATGAGGCATTGGGGGGAAAAGGGACTCATAACTTTCTTGTATTCATCGGAGCTGATCTATTAACTCAATTGCTGCAGTTATATGTGAACTTCAAGGTAATTATATGACATTATTCATGCTGGAAGGACAGTAATGACATAGACATCATGCTGCATGAGTCTCAATGAAGATGAACTTCTCAAAATGTGTTTTCTCCTTGATGAATACAGTTGCAAGACATCCAAGTGTCTACTTAAGGAAAGTCTTGTGTCTATAGTGCACTATTGTTGAGTGTTTTTTTGTTGATGTTATGATTTCTTGAGTATGTAATGATAGCAATAGATAATTATTGTTCTAGCCTGATGGGTTGAGATTTTTAGCAGCCCACTCTAAGTAGATCAAGAGATTACCAATCTTCTAAATGTATTCATAGAGCTGAATAAATATAAATATATGAAAAAATTCCCCATCATGCAACTTTACTTAAGAATTACATCAACTTCTGCTTATGCTCAATGAGCTCTATTCCTCAGATTCACTATAATATTCCCCTAATAGACTAGCTATTAGCAGTGCATCAACCAATACAGATGTGCAGTTGGAATCAATACATATATCATTATACACACAAACAAGTTCTAGGCTGACCCTTTCGAACTCTGTATATCTATACGTATGTGGAATTATTGTTATTGATTGGTTCAAATGTGTAGATAGAATACAGTTACTGAAATAAGTGTTATATATACAGCTATGAGGGATATGATTATTTGGCTGATATTAACATGTCCACTTCTTGGCTTTAATTAGAGTACACATACTTGTATATAACTAAATCATAATTATTAAATTGATTAGATTAAAAAAAAAAAGCTATATTGGAATGAACTGTCAAAAAAGGAAGACACAAGAATGTATGTATAATATACACCACTTTAAATTGCTACACCGCCCATCATAAAAGCAGGTATATAGCCTTGATTTTATATGTTAAGGGATTCTCTAACTAGTTATGTAAACATGAAAAGGTTCTTGTTCCATGTCTTCTTCTTTTTGACAAGAAATTCTTTGATTGTTTGGGCGAGAGCATCCAGACAAAATGTCAAGAGTTAAAAATTTAATTGTGATTATCATTCTTGTTTTATTGTCTTGTTATTTTTATTATTATTGTTATTGTTGTTGTTGTAGCTGTTATAGTGCATCACTGAAGAACTACACAGTATTGTCTAACTGCCCTCTGGGACTCGAGCACTTATAAACTCTATATTGCACATTAACCCAATCAGTCGTGCCACTATCTGGTAATGAGTGTTGAGTGGTGCATGGAGTACATATTCTACACTAAGCCACAATCATCACATGCCATTTTTTGCTTTTATTGTCTCCTCTTGCAACCATACCACTCATTAGAAGCTAGATGGGATCTGCAGGCAGATATGGTATGCTGATGAATCCGCCGCCACTGGGACTGTCACACAGCTACGTGATTGGTGGGACAGACTAGCTGCAGAGGGTCCATCCTTTGGCTACTTCCCCAACCCAACCAAGACCTGGCTGGTGGCTAAGAATGGGCACCTTGAGGAAGCCTCCAAGATCTTTGCCGGCTCGGAAGTCAGTGTCACATCCAGAGGAAGGCCATACACCTTGGTGCAGCTATTGGCTCCCAAGAGTTTGTTAAGGAGTATGTGAATTCCAAGGTTAAGACATGGACATCCAACATTACTCTCCTCAGCGAGATCGCAAAGACGCAACCTCATGCAGCATTTTCAGCTCTGACGCATGGCCTCCTCAGCAAATGGACTTATCTTAGCCGTGTTATACCCAACATTAGTGACCTGCTTGTTCCTTTGGACAATGCGCTAAGAACAGAGCTACTCCCTGCCCTCACCGGACGGCCCCCTCCAAATGACTTAGAGTGTGCTCTCTTTGCCCTACCTGCACGACTTGGAGGGCTAGGCATACGAATACCATTCAAGAATGCCGACAGAGAACAGCTTGCATCCCAACTAGTGACCTCAATCCTGAAAGATCATATCCTAGACCAATGTAGAGAATACGGCAATGACATCATCAAGGTTCAACTGAAAAACAAGGCCATCATCAGCAAGCAGAACAAAGAAAGGAGCAAAGAGGAAGCCGATCAACTCCAGATACAACTGCCAGCTTCACTGCAGAAGGCCATGGAATTGGCTCAGGAAAAGGGTGCCTCCATCTGGCTCACTGCCTTACCCCTCACTGAGCATGGGTTTACACTTCACAAGTCCGCCTTTCATGATGCTCTAGCTCTGAGATATGGTTGGACACCATCCAAACTGCCTTCCAAATGTGATTGCGGCAACAGCTTCACCGTTGAACATGCACTCTCCTGCGCAAAGGGAGGTTTCCCATCGCTCCGACATAACGAAATCCGAGACATCACCGCCGCCCTACTTACTGAGGTGTGCAGTGATGTGCGTATCGAACCAGATCTGCAGCCAGTGACATCCTACCAGCTCAACGGTGCCTCAGCAAATTCTCAATATGGTGCAAGGCTAGATGTGTCTGCAAATGGAGTGTGGGGTGGTAGATACGAGAAGTCATTCTACGATGTGAGAGTGTTCAACCCCTTCGCTCCCTCCAATAATAATCAGGCTCTAGCCGCAACATACAGGAAGCATGAACGTGAGAAGAAGAGGGCCTATGAGCAGCGGATACACGAAGTTGAGCACTCTTCCTTCACCCCCCTTGTTCTCTCTGCTACAGGAGGCATGGGCATTGAAGCCACTAATTTTTACAAATGCCTGGCCGCCATGCTAGCCCAGAAATGGGACTCCCCCTACAGCAAGACCCTATGCTGGCTGCGATGTCGACTGAACTTCTCCCTACACTCCGCTCCTCCATCCAAGCTATCAGAGGAGCAAGATCCTTTAAAGGTCACGCCGCTAAGCCACCTGCTTCTGTGGATCTCGTCGCATCAGAATCTTACATTTCTGATAAGAGATTATTTCATCTGTGAGACAATTATATTATCCCATATTCCCCCCCCCCCCCCCTATATACATTATATTAATTGGAAGAAAAAAATAAGAAATTGGGAAAAAAAAGAAAAAAAAAGAAAGTTAAGCTCACTTCGGCATCCGCTCTGAATATGAACAGTGCCCTATTGAAGGGGATGAATGGTCATGTGTCCGAGCTTTACAGTGGTGGGGCAGAGTTATTAAACACGCGGCCACTATAGCAGCTAGTAGGAAATCCCCCATTTTGTGGGAGTTTCCCATCTTTCGGCAGTATTTTCTCCGCGTTACATGGTGTATTTATTTTACCACAATCTAAAATCTAAATAGCTACCTAGTTACTTCACTCTCTAATGATTAGAGAAAACCATAGATGATAATTTATTACCATATGAGTGGGTCATTTGTCTCAAACAGAATGGGGATTTAGTTAATTTTAAAAAGAAGTAATATTAAATTTTGTCTTCTTGAAGAGAAGTAGTTAAGAAAACTAGAAGTAGTTAGAAAACTGGCAAGTTGCAAATAAAAAATGGCAGCAAAAGATGGTACATTTAATAGTCGTGAAGATATGTAGCTGAAGTTGCATTCAGAAATGGATACTCAATCCAAATTCCTAAAAAATATCTATACTCACTAGATATAGACTCATTGGTTTCCCTATTTGAGAGAACCAAATTCATATAAAGTTCAGAGGTCATTGAAGAGATTTGCATTCTCCTATTACAGGGAAAGGTAAATAATTACAAGTATTTAAACGCTTATAATTGTAACGTTCAAGGAAACAGTTCCAAGTGGTTCTCTGGCTTGCAAACTACCAGTAGACATTGGTGTGAACTAGTGCCATGCCAATGGAATAATTAACACGTTACCAAACCTTGGACTTGGAGAAGGACAAGAGGGTGGAGTTTATGAGACAGTACTATGATTGAAGATACATTAAAGGTATGTGTTAGATATACTTACTTACTATTGATGTTAAAATATTTTTGTGGTCAATACCACTCTCTCCTTTCAGTTTGTACTGTTGTTCAGTTAGTTGTTGTGCAGTGTGCTACAGTTGCTTTTCTACATGTGTAACTCAGTGAAGTTTACACAGAGATATGTACACTGGTAACCAAGTCAACAAAAATAACATTAAAAGACATAGTGAAAGTTTATAGATGGTTGTCTCTACTACACATGATGCACCTACACATGCAACATCTCTAGGCCTCCATGATGATCAACACACTAGGAGCCGTTGTAAATACTGAGAATAAGTGTAATCATACTCCATAAGCATATGCATTTACTTAAACATCCATTTAAAAATAATGGCACACAGACACACACACACATGCACATGCACACAAACGTGCTTGTGCATGCATACACACAATAAGTTCTTTTCATTAACATTATGTAGCAGAGTCATAGGTAGGTATTTGAAGGTGGTGCAGCCAGAATCTGTTGACTACCCTTTGTGGAGGAGATTTCTTCAGAACTGGGCAAATTAGCCAAGCCACATCCATCTGCCATGCAGAATGCCTGCTCTGACTCTGTTCCTTAGATATAGAGCTTTCCAATTGCCACTTCAAAATAATTATTATGTTGGCCAGTTCAAGGACCGGATCCACCCTCAATGTTACACTCCTATTTCAATGACACTTAGAACATCTCTGCCTGTGTCACTTGAATTTTATTATAGCTAACCTGCTGCCCCCCTCCCCCACCAATCTGAACACTTAGATCTTCGAATTGTACTTTTTCTGATTCAATTCTTGACTATCTCTCTTATGTTCCTGTTTGAAGATGCATGTTTATAAAGACCATCCATAAAGGGCAGTGAATGACTTGAAACTTCAACTTGCTGGAAATTGCAATAATAGCATGCACATATACAATATGAAGCATGGGAAGCAGCACAGACCTTGTGGAAGTACCAGCTTTCATGCTTGGAAAAGCAACGTGTGTTCTCCTTCCAGTTTGTAAAGCCCTTCACTAGCAAGTCTTGCTCAGTCACAAGAGTAATCACAGCTGAACTGTCCTATACAGCTTTTTGGTATGTCAAGCCTCTAGCTGCATTCTGCACAATATCATAGTGCAGCCAATTAAAGTTCTTAAACCAGGTAGACTGAAACAAAAGATTCACTGGTGTCTTTACACCAAAGGATCAGGAAGACAATATGCTTCGTCTGAAATAGCTCAAGTGGTAGGTGGCCAATAACTTATGAATTTATAGTTCTAGTTATGCTGTATATGGGTCAGCTTTTAAACATATATTAAAAGGAGGTGTGGCCCTGTGTTTTAGATCTAGTGCTTAGAAATTGAACAAATTGCATTTATGTTGAAATTCCATGCATACAGAATTGTATGTTCAATCACAAACTAGAATACTAGAATCAAAATAGCAAATGCTATACAGGCAGCACTGGCTATATGGAAATATGTTGACAAGCATAATCAATTACAGCCTCTCCCTCCTCACCCACCCACCCACAAAAATATAATAATTAAAAAAATTAATAATAATAATATTAATGCATTGACATAACATGCATGATGTATTCAAGAGAAGTGCCACTTCACTTCTTTTATTATTATTGCTACTGATTTGTTCTGCGAAAAGGAATTGGTGTGGTGAAGTGTTATGTCATAACATCAAGATCATTTATAAATAATATGATGTAGCTACATAGCCACCACACTGAGATTATAAGTGAGGGAAAGCATTTTTTGTTAAATTTGTTATGCCAGCATCTCACAACAGACCAACTTCAGCCAAAAGTAAATTAGTAATCCTGGTTAAAATAAGTCTGTAAATATGTTAACTATGACTAAATTTCATGGTGCTGGTTCCTTTCTCATAAAGTGATGTATGGGAGACAGCAATTGTGAACATGTAAATGTGCCACATTACGTAGCTCAAATTGTTAGTGGCAGCCATCTCGATGATTAAAGCTTAATCAGGTCACTTCAGCCAGAGATCTTCATTTTTGTTTACCCCAGGCCTGTAAAAAAAATTTCTTTGCTGAAAACCTTGTTCTGGTAAATACAAGATATGCTTAGCCTCATCTGATTGGCTGCATCAATGTTGAATGTGCTTACTACGAGTTTATTGTCAAAAGATTGACACCTCTATATACTAAGTGCAGAGGTAACAATATTGGGATGGTGGGTACATTTTGTGACCAGACGTACGGTATGAAGGTTTATGACAAAATCAGTGGGTAATTGGGAAGTTTTCATCGTGGAGATAGCTAATCCTAAAGGCTACAGTTCTTATAGCTCTTAATAGCAACTTGCCTTCCTAAGGAACTTGAAGTATTGTACGAGTACTATACGCATATGTAGCATAGTTAATCCAAGATTTGGTGAATTCAGGTTGTTCTTCTGGTTGAGCCTGGTACAGGCATCCAGAAAGGTTATATAAAGGAAATGTACAGGGTATATAGCTATCTAGCTTTTAGTACTGCATAAAAAACAAAAGCCAGTTGAGTAAAGATTAAATCTTGTAGCTTGATGATTATAATATATCTGTGGTTAAAGACACAACTATAATACTTACTAGAAGCTTTTCTTCTTTCAGTCTCACAGACCTTGAGTGATTAACTAATGAATATGGATAGACACAAATTCCGTTCTAGAACGTTTTACAGTTTTTTTGCCACTGAAAGGTAATTACCAGACTACCCATTCCACCCACACCTACAACAGTGAAAGGGTTAAAATGCTTTAGGTATGTGCACTATAACAGCTCTTAACTTCAAAATGAGTAGGATCTTGGTAGTTTGTCTCAATGATATTATTTCATCAGTTTACTCAGCTTTCCATCCATCTACAACAACACAGATCAACTTCTGAGGTATGCAACTGAAAAATGTGAAGTATGTCAAGATGTAGTTGGTCTACAACACATACAAAATCTTCTAATATAGTCCTATTGAAGGAAATAAACTAGCAAATGTGATGATTCTGTCCTAAATATTTCAGAGAAGAATATTTAATCTGCATAGAGGAAAAGCTTGAGAAACAGTTCCTTCATGATAATTTTAGGGTTTTTTCAAAGTATTCAGTATATTAATTTTTGATAGTGCTAATGGCTGATGTTAAAACTCAAGCAGTTCTATAAAATGCGACATGGAAAATTTGCTAATTCATCTGAGAAGGCTTTCAGTCAAAATAAACTTGTACATAATTATTATTGGAATTAAATGCACTCGATGCAAAACAAGAGGAATTAAAGGTCTTTATATTGAAGTACATAAGATTCTGAACACAATTCTAGTGATTACAACTACAGCTGGGCATAGATTTTTGCTCATGCATGTTTCTTCATGACTATCAAGAAATATTGTGACACCTGCAATTAAAAAGAAGTCATTATCAAGTAATAAATTTATTTAAGAATATAATATACCCATTTGGGAAATGCTAACTGTAGATTTGTGTCGGTGGTAAAGTTAACATTTGATTATGTGCTTACTCTATTATAAATACTGTTTTTGTTAACTATTTCCCCAATATTTTGCATCTTCCTGCTGAGTGCATATATCTAGTCAATAGAGGAGAGATGTGCTAATGATGGAAACTACATGCTAAATTGACTATCACTATAACAAGTTCTTGTCAGCTTCTGCATGTTCTTACTTGTTTAGTATATTCTGAGAATGTCTGCTGAAAGTACTGCCTTATTAACTCACATTAAATTTTAGTTTATGAGTTTGCCCTCTCAAAGAAAGCTGCTTCCAAATCCTGCTAATATTTAGTTTTATTTCTTAACCCTCTCCCCATCGGGTTTGTAGAGCACTATTCCAAATTGATATTTAAAAATATCAGGGGTTTACTCGGAGCTCTTGCAATTAGGTCATCTGTTAGCACCATAGTGCCAGTCATTGTGGTCATATTTTATTGACCACAAACTGAACACAAATATGAATATCACAATAAACATATGTGCTCGGTTTTTAGCTCCATTGCAGCCAAATACTTCATTGTATGCAATTTATATGTGGCTCAAATGATAGCTCTATCTATGTGCTCTGTTTTAGCTCAAAGAAAGTTGGTATAATTATAAGCTATGAATAACATCAATTTATCAATACAGAGAACATTGCTTCTATTGTTTATAATTATAAACATTCACATCACATTTCTGTCACTGTTAGATCCATACAAAAACCGGTGAAACCTTTCCCATCTGTGTTTTTCCAATCAAATAGTGAGACATCGCTGTCAGCTATATACCCTGTTGTGGTCGAATAACCACAACTACTAATTATTCCTTTGTTGCATGGTCAAAAAACCTTGCTTCAAGTAAATAAGAATGACTTCACCTTCACTCGCTTGATTCATGATCAGAGCGATCCCTTCACTTGGGACCACTCAATATATCTCTGCCATACTAACTCGCAGAGAGTGTAATTCATTTATGGTTCAACATTTGTTTTCCCAAGTTTTCTCCAACTGTTTGCTATACAATTTGGTGAGTATATAGATTATGGACGCAGCTTATGGCCAATAGATAAATGTGCATATTTTATTTTGTTTTTACAATACTGTGGAGGAATATGGTTCCTGCAATGGTGAGAGGGTTAATTATCAAACATTATTCACGAACTAGCTTCTTTCAAGAAGTTGCTCATGTCATCTCCACTACTCACACACACATACACACATACTAGCTGATGTTATTCTTTGCCATGTGTGAATAAAACATGTATAAAATTCACTTGTTAAAAAAGGATTAGGTTTACTAATAATTATATTCTATAAACACTTTACCAATGAACATACTAAATGTATAAAATTGGTCTTTTGTCTACTTTGGCAAATCCTTGTTTCCTTTCTCGTTAAATTGATACATACTTTTATATGAAACATATTTTTCTTGTTTCTATATTTCTAATTATATTTTATGGTCAAGCAGCTTCTTACAAGGTGCCACTTGGAATAATTCCTAAACTTCCAATCTTGGACGTAATTTTTATGTAAAATATACTCAAATGCCACAATTTTGACAAGAGTGAGCTTCTAAGAAAAACAATTGATCAATTGTTGTAGAGAAAGCATGCAGCTGCTATTGCCCAGCTCAACTTGCTCGATATTGCACACATACAAGAGTTGTTATTGGGTTTACCAACTTCCATATTTTACAATGGAGAAACAGATAAGCCACTGCAATATATTGGATAATTTGAAGTCAGCCAGTGGGAAAATTATATATATAATGAATAGAACTATTGCACACAAGTTATGTGTGTGGAGGATAGTAGGAATAAGATGATGGAAGATACAAGATTATGAGTTTTGACGCTGCCTGTTTACTATTTAGAAATATATTTTTCAAGGCATAAATGTTTAGACAGAGAGCTCCATTTATGGTATAAGATGCTGTTAAAGGAGTTCATAGTAATATATAAATATTTTAGGTGTGAGATTTAAGCCTCTGCCATTTTGAAATAGTAAATCAGTAGCTAATGCTGTTATTATTAGAAGAGCTTGTTCCTGCAAGTTTCAAACCATTCCAGATGTGCTGCAAGCAACTTACTCTACTGAGGCTAAAAAGAGGACAGAATGCTCACATTGCTGTTATTTAGATCAAATAGCTTGCACCAGCTAGATGCGGACTTGATCTCATAGCAGAAGTCACCATTTTGTTGTGTTTAACTGCAACTATTTTACATCAGGCCTAGATGTGTCAAGAAGTGTTTTTCTAGTAGCTACTGATAACAGAACGCTCACTTTACTTCCATTAGGTCAAGTATGCTGCACCAGGTTTCTAAGGAGAGCCAGTATTTAGTTTAGCCATGTTACTCACCTCTATAGTGTCTTTAAATATATTGCTCTGAGATCCACAATTCTAGCTACAGAAATTCGTCTAGGCCGAGTCCCACTGAGTAAGTAGTGAGTGCATGGATGAATCATATTAACTACTACTTTTCCTAGTTTGTAGTTTTGTTATATAAAATATATTCTAGGAATAGGCCAACCTAGTGTAAGTAAGATTTTGTACAGCGTGTTTATATGTTCTGCTCTGTGTTAAGAGCATCGACAACAAAGATGATCCAGCAGGTTCTGGGCACAGATATATAAAAGTATAGCTTGGGCAAAGGAACGGTGCTATATAAATCTTATGTCAATATATAAATATGACATTTGTAGGACCTTCTGAGCCTGATGGGCACTAATAAGACTACATCAGTATAGCTCCAATGGTCATGTCCTCCCAAGAAGTTATGGACACTTACACAATTAGATGAAAGTTGAAGGCTGTGGTAGTGTTTCATCAGGTGGTGTGACTGTTCCTATCATCAAGAATCTACACTCTGACTGCCCTGCAAGAAGCTACCAAGTATGAAACACACCTAACAACTGTAAACACTGCAGGCTCCTCCCCTGCAAGTACTTGGACAGGAACTACTGCTTCTGCTGGCGTCTGCTTGTGAGTATTGAATGGAGCAAGTGATCTTCAACAATGAAATTTGTTTCTTGTCCAACAGTTCCCAGTAGCTGTGTTTCCTCATCAATATCTCAGTCTGCGAGCCCTATCAGTATCAATATCATGTGGGGAGCATGAGGACTGCTTCCTATGTAATGGACAGGCTGAACATTCCAGTGTCCACTACAGAGAGGCTGAATCCAGCACAATCATAGCAACAGCCACTGTCATGTGTATATACATTGTGGGAAGCTACAATGATTGTAGTAGTTTAATACACACAATTAGTTAATTATCAGAATCTGGAGATTTCGTACTTATGTGCGTGAATGAATCTGGAGCTCTTGGTGCAACCCTATGGTACATGCACACCAGAATTATTCACATGTTGACTACTTTCAATTCTGCTTAGCTAGAATATACTAATCTTTGAATGGGGTGAATATAGGGCAGTTATGTAGCAGTAGTATTTAGTCGATAGACTTCCTTCTTTGATGCAAGCCTTAACATTTTATCTGCTATTAATACATCTGTGGTGGTTTTTTTCACGGACCTCAAGACCACACAAGTAAGTTCCATAGCTAACCTAAGCTGTGGCAAAATTAGTATTTAATCTGATAATTTTTTATTTATAGACTTCTTTCTTAGGAGCACGCCTAGTACAGTATAGCACTACAGCTACAGATGAAGTTTATAGCTATAGCTTTCTCACAGAACTAAATCTATAATAGTGTTTCATTTTAATCTCAAAAGGAATATTCAAAGTTAGTTAATTACTGACTTTTATAAAGTTCGGTCTCTTACAGAAACATGGACAGCGAGTGTAGAAGCTTTACCAGAAACATTTTGATGGTATGATGACAAGCACTACAAGTCAACTACAATTATGAACACGAATAATTTTCAATATAATATAGGTAGCCAGCTTATCTTTAGATAGCTTGTATATAGTAATAGGATATATAAACTGTCTCAGAGATTAGCCAACTTTTTAAAGATGATTTGAGATGATACTTGTCCTAATTACAAATTTGCTCTCTGTGAGTTTGATAGGTACCGGTAAAAGTATGGGAGGGTTTAAAAAAAATTAGCTAGGTAATGGTAAAAACATGTCCTATAGAATCCCCAGTGCATTATCAGCATTCATGGCTAGTTATTATCCAGCTACAACAGAGTTCTCTCTCTTCTGTCCAGCCCTCATGCATGTGCCTCGCCTCTCTCCTCTCAACTATTACTTCTTATAGGTACAAAGATTGATAGTACAAGGCAACTTAATTCTCTCTCTCACACACAAACACACATCTATTCTGCTAGTGCAGGGTTCAGTCATCATGTTTCAAATAAGATGAAGCCAAACTGAGCATTCATGGCAAACTACACACACACACATGCAATAAACTCACACATACTTCTTCTCTTCTGCCAGTGCAGGATGCAGTCATCAATTTCCATAATGATAAAGCAAAGTGTAGCGTTGATGGCAGGATAGCACAGTTTACACACAGGCCTGCTTGTTATTTTGGGAAGGAATCCTGTGAAATAAGAATTTATTCATTTTATCAAATTACTATAGAGCTTATAAGTAGCTACATATTTCTGTTCAGATTTCACTACTTTCAGATATCATATTTCTACCTGTGACTTCCAGAGTAAATCAACTGAATATCACAATTCTGTTTTCTGCATGCAATGTCATTTCACTTGACCATGCAGCCAGTTTATTTGCCTCCAGCTAAGAAGCTGCTGTTATTGTCTCACTTGGTCTCTTCAATGAACGTACCTGATTTAAAGAAGTGTATAAAACTTGTCCCATACCACACAGGCATTAAAATAAGAACTTATGTGAGGCCTGAGAACTGCCTTAACAAACTGAGCATGCTTGTACACAATTTAAGCTGCTCATGCAAGACTTAGTATTTTATCCAAAACTATCAACCACTCCAGGCATGATTTTCAAATGTTGTTCCAACATTAAAGCCACTTTGTCCAACAAGTTGGATAGTGTGCACCAAAGCTATTGATGATATTATTTCAATTGATTTTATTGGCAATTGTTGAACAAGGTAGGCATTTGTATGCTATGAAAGCTCATGATTTTCAGGAAAATTTTGGTCTGAAGTTTTCTTTCGCAACTACTGAACAGTTATCAATTACCTAGTGGGTAAAGAAACTTCATTACAAGTACCAGTGCTATATAGCATCCCGATTGGTTGTGAACATCCTAAGGCAGACTGATGACATTTTGACGAGTTTTACAATGTAAGTACTGAGTCCATTAGTTTTTCTTGGCAACCTGTGCTGCCTCATCAAAGACATCAACCTAGAAGATTAGATTATACCACATTCATTTGGTGATCCTATTTAATGAGGCAATAGATATTGTTGTTGAAGAATTGAAGTATAGGCTTGACCAAACCAGGGGCATGCCCCTAGAGGCAGCATTGGGAAGAGTACTTTTAAATGCTGGAAAATATTCTCGTGATTTTAGATATAATCTTCCAGAAAATATGAAGATTTATGATAAAGTGGTAAACACGCATCAGCAAATTGTTCATCTACAAAATTAATGCTTCCAGATAGGGTGAAAACATATAATCAAATACATTCAACCACTAAGATCCAAGAAGTCACTCGTATCTGTACTTGATGTGAAATTATGAAGCCAGTAAAAGCAAGTTAGGTGAAGTTTAGTTTACTAACTAATTATTTCCTCCTCACTGTACCTGCTGCAGCCACAGCTGAAAGAACTTTTTCTACATTGCAGAGATTAAAGAATACCTGCAGCTGACCCTGAGTGAACCTCGGCTAAATAATATGATGCTGCTGAATATTTAACAGGCAAAATAGATGTATTCCAGATTGCTAAAGAAGTTAACAAAAAAGGAACTACTTGGCACTTCTAAATAATGAGCACTATATCTACTCTCATTTATTATCTTTATTTTTTCAGATATTCTTATTCAGTTAATTTACACAATACATGTATATGCTTCCTCTGCCACGTGTTGGATGTGTTTCAGGGGAGGGGATTTCTACAAGGAAGAGATGAACAGAGAAAGGTTGATAGGGGCAGTGAGGAACTTTCTTAGTATATGGCTGCATCTGGTAAGTCATAATTATATTGAAGGCTCATTAATTAATGGGATCTGAAAGTTCAATTTTCAAGGGAATGCAACCAGAAGCAAAGGACATGACCTGAAGGCAGGAACCACCCCTGCAGCAACCTTCTAGAATTTGAGATACCACTTATAGGCTGCAGTTGACTTTGGCATAGTTAACTTTTATACCTCCCTACGCAACATTATTTTAGAGAGCCCTGTCTTTTGAACTGGCATAAAAAATTATGCAGTGAAGCATGAAGCTCCATAGTCTGAACTCGTTAGCGTAGTCACATCTTAACCACAGTGAACGTCTATAGAACGCGCCTGGCAGCAGCAAGTTTGCGCGGGAGAAATGAGAACAGGTTGCGAGGTTAAGATAACAGACAACAAAGACCCCAATAACTCCCCTTATCATGTAGCTATCTACTCCACTCATAGAGAATAGTACAAATAGCATACTTGCCAACTTTCCATAAGTTAAATTCCGGGACATTAATTTTATAAACCGCGCGATTTTTCGACCACGCCCCCTAATTAGCGCGTTCCTTTCGCCATTAATTTTATACGCGATTTTGCGCCCTAACTAACCGGTTCATCTCATCATACAAGTATTCTCTGTAGATTTCTGGAAGAGGCGGTTAAATTGATCCATTGAGGGCAAGATAAAAGAACAACAGAGGTTTCATCAGAGGATTCTCATGCCTTGAAAGAATGCTACAGACCTTAGCTGTTCAGCTTCCTCACAAGACAAGAAGAATGACTTCAAACCATCATACTGCCTGAGGTAACGATTTACACACTTCAGCAAGCTGAGCCATCGTGTGGGGCAATGCTTAAAAATCACCCCTGGCTCAGTGGTGAAAAGTGAACACCATAGGATGACAAATTGCTGCTCTCTTGCTGCTATGGAAGTAGTAGAATATGTCGATGAACAGCTGGTCAATGTTCACTGGGAGTACCTTCAAACCAGCTTTGACTATTAAATCAGCCAAATGGCAGATGCAACCAACATCATACAAAGTTGGGATCTCATCCTTAATCAGCTTCTGCACACCTGACCTCACTCCTTTCATAACATTGGTGGTATCAGACATGAAAGACACTGCATTGTCAAAGGCCCATTGTTAGTCAGTGACTCCTTCAAGGCTTGAAACAAGTTGGTAGCTATATCAATGTTCACAACAGGCATATCCAAGAATCTCGTCTGTACTTCACCTACCTGTGGATCAAGAAGCCTCAAAAGAATTATGCAAGACTTATTCCTCTTGTCATGGGATTCATCAATCATCAAAGAGAATGGACCACTTGACATTGACTCCATAACTCTCTGTGTGAAGTAAGGAGCAAGAGCTTTCTTCACTATGGCGGTGGTTTTGGTGTGGGAACAGGATAATTTCTTTGCAATTTCAGAGTCTGGGAACATCTTGCTGAAAAGCTTGGTGACATGGTCACTAGACAGAAAGGATATGTTGTGCTTAGCAACAAATGTAGCCCACCTGACCTCTGCTTCGATTACTTGATCACTTCTCTGATGTTGGAAGAGAGAGTTGATTGGAATAGTTGATAGCACAGCCTTTGACATATCCTTATGTTTCTTGCTCTTGAGGTGAGATGTGACATCATTACGGCCACCATGGGTAACACCAAAGTCGATTGCATACAGAGTACATCGGGATACAAGTGAACTAAAGTGAAGGCAAGACTACTGACATTACTATTGCATTGAACACAAGCAGCACACTGTACCCATGATGTTATTATTTACCCTGTATTGTTATTATTTACCTGTATTTGCTGTATTCCATGCTTACTTACTTTGTCAATCAATTTCATTATATATATTTTATTTATACCTTTGAAACTCTTGCCTATCCCCTGAAATTCTTTGATCCATTTATTGTCAAAATGGCATTCTCTCCTCTGCTTCTTTGCTACCATTTTGCTGAGATTGCAATTATCATATAAACGTGCTGAGAAGTTTCACGTGAGTGCCGCACCTCCAATCGAAACAAGGTCAAAGGTTGTTTCGCACACCCGCTGGAGCCTATCTGAAGTTTTTCTCTGCTAAAAAGTGTCCTGTTTTTGTTGCTTTACGAGTGTTAAAGGACTAAACTAAACAAACTTGAGACTGCAGTGGCCAGTGGAAGCGCAAGGTGCGCGTAGCTGTAAATTCCGGGACATTTCCGGGACAAGGACACCACCGGGACAATGCTCAAAATTCCGGGACTGTCCCGGCCATTCCGGGACGGTTGGCAACTCTGAAATAGAACTACTGTGATATTTTACCATATCGCGTACTTGTTATTACGTCCCCGATATGCGCATGCTCAGTATAAAGGTTTGCGCATCCTCAGTCCCATGATAAATACATTATTAAATTGATACGGTGAAATATCACTCGTCTGATTGGCCGGTATTTTCACTCGTGCCTGCGGCACTCGTGGAAATACTAGCCACATACTCGTGATATTTCCCCGTATCAATGTAATAATGTATATATATGTCTTCCAAAATAATGGCCCTCATACCAAATTTTCTGGACAGGTAGGTGAAAACATGCTGCATGGCTGACAAGAAAGGATTATGGACTGACAAAGTTATTAACCTTTTTTCCCCTTAATCGGCTTGTCCACTCATGGCCCAGTCACGGGTGGCGCAGTAATGATGCCCCGTAAGTCTCAAGCGCAGCTAAATAAGGGTGTGGTGTTCTATAGCACATCAGGGGGAGTTGTAATTTAGGGACTCAACAGTCTGAAGTAGTTTAGTACAGGATGAATTGATCTGAGGTGGAGTGGTGTGCTATTGTACTTTGCTTTGTGCAGGGTATCGTATTTGCAGAAGCACAATGTAAGCCTTGATTTATTGTTAGCATTTGGAAATAATATAGCTATGTAGCTAGCTTTCTAGTTAGCTAGTGGACATTGTCATTTTTTGACACTTTGTACCTACTTATGAATTGCAGCGGTGCAGTTTGTTCCCTTCAAGCCAGACATCTATCCTAATGATAGCAGAGTCTTCTCCTTGGAGGATATTGGAGAGTTGCCAGCATTGCTACCACAACCACAAACCACTGTTTATGAGAGCAGTGACCTGGGAAATGTGCTAGTCTGCAGGACTAACAAGAGCCCATGCTGTGCAGCTCGAGCTAACAGATTTGGTCATTGGACACATAATAATGTGAATATAGGTACCAGAGGAGGAACTGAGGAGTACTTCAGGATCAGGGATGATGAACAACAGATCCACCTTAACCGCAGAGCCATGTACAGTGGTAACTATCGTACTGGACAGTTTTGTTGTGATCTCCCTGATGATAGTGATCATACACAGACTCAATGTGTGGAGATAGGTACAGTATGATAATTATAGATCTCTAGATCATTAAATTACAATCATAATCGTGATGTCATGCATGCATTGAACACTTGTGGTGTCTTTACCATGCTGGAAATCTTGCTATTATTCAATATCTATGAGCTATAGCTCCACCAGTGTAGTGGTGTACATGCTGAAATAAAATCTTGCTAGTAATCAATGTCTATGAGCCTTTGCTGGTACGTATAGCTATAGCTCCACCAGTGCAGTGGTGTACATGTTGGAATACAATCTTGCTTGTCTATTGACAGTCCAAGTTTCAGTAGTGCATGCAGTGATCCTTTCCATCAAAGAGTTTAGTTTTGCTGTTTCTGTATCATCTGCTCTTTATATTTGTGTTGGCGTGTCTTCACCAGAGCTCCATGTCAAAATAGTATATAGAAGTAACCACAAGGGCACTAACAACCAGCAGGGTCAAATTTTGCTCTCATTTTGTGAGTATCTCTGTCTCCCTTTATAATCTCGTGTTCAAGGTTTAGAGAACTCCACTCATGTCAGCCTAATTATTTATCTGCTGTCTGAATATATAGAAGATCACTAGCTGGAATTAGATCAATCTCTGTGAAGTATTTAGCAACCATTTTTTCTGCAGCCTTCTTTCTTTCTTATCTTTTTTACTGAAAATGGCAGTCAGAAACTTGATTGCTTCATTTAATTTTTTAAGATTCCAATCTCTCATTCATTCTCAGGCATTTGCATGTACATACAGCACTTGGTCCCTCCCTATTAAGACCACCCAGGGAGCACTTCCAACTGGTCTTATTAGAGAGGTGGTCTTATTAGAGAGGTGGTCTTACCTTGGGAATAACGCTCTCGGGCATGGCAGCACAAAGAATTTCTCAATGGATTTTATTATGTAGTGTAAACAAATTCATAATATTAAACCAACAGCAAGCTCTCCAGACAAGATACTGTATTCTCATTTGGAATTATGGGTGTGTCTTGAGAAAGACCTTGGTTATCATTGTACACATGTATGTATTGGACATTAGACTCATGCAGTTTCCTTAGGACACAGAAAGTCTGACATACTGGACTGGAGAGTCTTCTCCATCCTGTTCTGGATGACCATCTGCTCGATAGAATCAGCACATGCCACAAACTTCGATGAGTGGTGAAGTCACGCAGCTTGCACACCATCTCGAACACCTCTGACACAGTCACAGGAGTGGGCAAGGGACCATCCTCCTCTTCGTCTGACTCAGGCTCCTCACGGAAAGAGTCAGCAGGGGTGGTGAGGGCGTGGTCGAATGGTCCTCACTGGTGTACACCTCACTGTCGATGTTGGCGTAGCCCTCCAGTGTCACACCCTCCGGCAGATCTGCATTGCTGACCGTATCCTCAGCATAGATGGTGAGCTCCTCAGCAGCAGGGGCAGTGGTGGTCATGAAGCCACACTTCTTAAAGCACTTCTTGATGGTGGACACGTGGATGTCATCCTAAGCCTTCTTGAGCCAGTGGATCGCCATCAGAACATTCACCTTCTTGACAAGCGAGCTCATTTTCTCAGTGCAACCACCATTGGCATTCACATCATCGTCCATGAGCCGGAGAATGTAGTGGACCATCTGCTTCCGGTAGACTATAAGAGTAGTTCCTGTATAAATACTTGCAGGGGAGGAGCCTGCAGAGTTCACAGCTGTTAGGCTTATCTCATACCGTATGGCTTCTTCCAGGGAAGTCAGAATGTAGCTTCTTGCTGATTCAGGAATATTAGTCACACTACCTGATGGAGCATTATCACAGCCTGCAGGGGAGGAGCCTGCAGAGTTCACAGCATTTTCTCAGTGCAACCACCATCGGCATTCTCACAGCATCGTCCATGAGCCGGAGAATGTAGTTGACCATCTGCTTCCGGTAGACCAGGTTCACGGCCTGGATGATGCCAGCATCCACAGGCTGAAGCTTGGAGGTGGTGTTGGCGGGTAGGAAGACCAGCTTAAGGTTTCTGAGGTTGATACCTGAGTGCGCTGAGCAGTTGTCAATGAAGATAATGATCTTCCGGACCTCGGCAAGCATCTTATTGTTGAGCCACTGCTCGCATTGGCCTGTGCCTCATACTCGATGCCGAGGCCACCACCCCTCTTTGGATCAATGTGGTCGAGAGAGAGAGAGAAGCAGCGTGGACACTTGCTCTTTCCGATCACAAGCAGAGGAAGTTTCTCACCAGTGGCACACCCTAGGAAGGTGATGCGCTCCTTGGAGAGCTTGCCACTGTGGCATGTGGCAAGTGAGTGGGTCCAGTTTGGAAAAACAGACCAGACTCGTCAGCATCGAAAACATTGTGAGGCTCATAGCCCTCCACGAAACCAGCAATTCGTGATTGAAAATTGTCGACTGCAGCCTGTGGGACATCAGCACTTTCACCACAGAGGATGCGATAGCTGATGTTGTGGCGATTGTAACTTCTGCAGCCAGCCATTGGACGCATTGAAGTTTGTGTAGCACATCTCCTCAGAGAACTTGATGGCTTGTGTCTGGATGTGCTCACCAGTGAGGGTCATGCTTGTTTGCGCATCTGTTGGAACCAGAGGTGCACCTTCTCGTCAAGGCCAGGGAACAAGCTGTGCTGAGCCGTGAGAATCTTGCGGTCAGCATTTCCACCTCCCACAAATTTCGCTTGGATGGCTTGCTTGTGGCACATGATCTGCTTGATCTGGGTCTTGCTGACACCAATTTCCTGTTTGTGGTAAATTAGAGACCTGGGATTGATGATGTGGTTTGTTGAACTCTGTGTCAGGTGTTTAGCACTTTTTAGACTTTGCCAGACCACTTTTTGTTGAATTAATTTTGATTATTTAATAAAATAAAAAATTATGGATAAAATTATTAATTTTCATACATTGATTCTCACTCTTCACCACAAAGTTGTTTTCATGATAAAGATGCTTGAAAAGCAGCTAGCTCTTGTGTGAAAACATGCGATTAGCTAGAGCATGAAAACATGCAATTAGCTAGAGTGTGAAATGCAATTAGCTAGCTGCCACAATTGGAAGAAAGTTGGAACCTATGCACAACAATAACAACAAACAACAAATAAAGGCTTCTGGTTGTGAATTGACGTTGACGAACCTATTTTACCTCGTCGAAGGAGAATCCCTGTCCGCATAGATGAGTAATGGCAATGATACTCATCATGATGACACAGTGGAAACTATGTATTGTAGGCTTTACTTCTAATTTTTGGACAGCTGGTAAAATTGAACGTAGGTTTGACTCCCCTGCTTTCTAAAATTGAAGACATTTTGAAAAAAGCTGCTTTGGGAGACACAATTCCTAACTCACTCCCAGATATTATTGAGCATTCCTCATCAAAGAAGACTTGCAAGTTGAATTGTCTATGCTAAAAAATATAATGGAAGGAGAAGATTATTCAGTTTGTACTTTAGGGAAAAACTTACTCACACTTTTTCCTCAAGTCAGCAAGCTTCTTCGCTTACTCTTGGTAATTCCAGCTACTTCTGCTAACAGTAAAAGATCATTTTCATCATTACGCTAACAAAACATATCTATGTTCCCCAATGACGCTGGAAAGACTAAACTGTCTGATGATGCTATACATTCATAAAGATAGAACGATCGCCATGTGGGGATTTGTCCTGACCAAGATCAAATGAGAGTTTTTGGAAAGTTGTGAAACAATGAAAATAACTATGACCTATATAATTCCTATATAATTCTAATTGTATTAAATGAAAATGAAAGCTTTGCACTCAGCACATACTAGTCAATATAAATTATGAGCAAAGTCCGCTAGACCACTTTGAAAAAGGTGGAGCCGCCCTTGCTTTATAAACTGTGGACCCCCGGTTATGTATTCCATTGCATTCATACAGCACATTGAATACATATTATGTACAGCATTTTCTATAACCATGGCCAGCAATGCAAATAAGAGAAAGGTGCTCACCCTGGAGTTGAAGGTCAAGGCCCTCAAGCTCTGCGATGGTGGGAAAACCCAGCGTGTCTTTGCAACAGAGTTTGGTGTCAGCAAGACCCAGATCAAGCAGATCATGTGCCACAAGCAAGCCATTCAAGCCAAATTTGTGGCAGATGGAAATGCTGACCACAAGATTCTGATGGCTCATCGCAGCTTGTTCCCTGGCCTTGACGAGAAGGTGCACCACTGGTTCCAACAGATGCGCAAATACAGCATGACCCTCTTGGTGAGCACATCCAGACACAAGCCATCAAGTTCTCTGAGGAGATGTGCTACACCAACTTCAAGGTGTCCAATGGCTGGCTGCAGAAGTTCCAGTATCGCCACAACATCAGCTCATGCATCTAGTGGTGAAAGTGCTGATGTTCCACAGGCTGAAGTTGACGATTTTCAATCACGAATTGCTGGTTTCGTGGAGGGCTATGAGCCTCACAATGTTTTCAATGCTGACGAGTCCGGCCTGTTTTTCCGCACTGGACCCACTCACTCGATGGTGAAGAGGGTTGACACCTGCCACAGTGGCAAGCTCTCCAAGGAGCGCATCACCTTCCTAGGGTGCTGCAGTGCCACTGGTAAGAAACTTCCTCTCCTTGTGATCGGAAAGAGCAAGTATCCACGCTGCTCCTCTCTCTCTCTCTCTCTCAAGGCCACATTGATCCAAAGAGGGGCCTTGGCATCGAGTATGAGGCACAGGCCAAAGCATGGATGAGCACTCCCTTCTGGGAGCAGTGGCTTAAGTGCACCAACAATAAGATACTTGCTGAGGGCCGGAAGATCATTGACAACTGCTCAGCGCACTCAGATATCAACCTCAGAAAACTCAAGCTGGTCTTCCTGCCCGCCAACACCACCTCCAAGCTTCAGCCTATGGATTCTGGCATCATCCACACCGTGAAGCTGGTCTACCAGAAGCAGATGATCCACTACATTCTCCGGCTCATGGACGATGCTGTGAATTCCGATGGTGGTTGCACTGAGAAAATGAGCTCTCTTGTCAAGAAGGTGGACGTCCTGATGGTGTTCCACTGGCTCAAGAAGGCCTGGGATGACCTCCATGTGTCCACCATCAAGAAGTGCTTTAAGAAGTGTGGCTTCACAACCACCACTGCCCCTGCTGCTGAGGAGCTCACCATCTATGCTGAGGATACGGTCATCAATGCAGATCTGCCGGAGGGTGTGACACTGGAGGGCTACACCAACATCGACAGTGAGGTGTACACCAGTGAGGACCATTATGACCCTCGACCATGCCCTCGCCACCCCTACTGACTCTTTCCCTGACGAGCCTGAATCAGACGAGGAGGAGGATGGCCCCATGCCCACTTCTGTTCTGGGTCAGAGGTGTTCGAGATGGTGTGCAAGCTGCATGACTTCACCACTCATCGAGGCATCCCAAGCTTGTGGCATGTGCTGATTCTATCGAGCAGATGGTCATCCAGAACAGGATGGAGCAGACTGTCCAGTTCAGTATGTCAGACTTTCTGTGTCCTAAGGAAACTGTATGAGTCTAATGTCCAATACATACATGTGTACAATGATAACCAATGTCTTTCTCAAGACACACCCATAATTCCAAATGAGAATACAGCGTTTTGTCTGGAGAGCTTGCAGTTGATTTAATATTATGAATGCGTGTACACTACACAATAAAATCCACTGAGCAATGCTTTGTGAGACCCCTGCCATGCCCAAGAGCGATATTCCCAAGTAAGACCACCTCTCTAATAAGACCAGTTGGAAGTGCTCCCTGGGTGGTCTTAATAGGGAGGGACGGCTGTATTGCTATCCATGCAAGCCATGTGGTCCACTACATACTTGTGTATAATCTGCACATATATACCACATCTCATTGCTATTGTTGACTGTACCCAGCTACAGCCTCCTTTAAGGACTTGGTAACAGTTACACAGCACCAACCTAACAGCAGATGTTTTGGTAGAGGATCAGCTACAGCCTATTTTGGACCTGGTAACAGTTTTTAATGAGCAAGAAATTCCGCAAACAAATCAGCAGAAATGAGCATGTGTGATAATACAGCATGTCTGGTCTTATGATTGTAAATATGTGAGCTAGCTTGTTGCTGTAAAGACAGAAGTCTTAGCCACGTCTCTTTTCTGCAACCATGAACCAGATTATTCATTGCCATGCTCTGGAACATTTGGGGTCTTGTGGCATTAAGTTTATATGAGCGGCCCTATTGTATGCAGGTGGGAACACTGGGAAATATACAACCATAGAATCATAGATCCTTGATGTAATAGAGCACAGTGGAGCTCTGCTATTTATCACATGTAATAGATGCACAAGTTTTCTACAATTTGAAACTTAGACTGCCCAACTTTGAACATTTTCACTTCTAAGTGAGTAGATTAGAGTAACAACATTGATGGAGGGAGGCCCTTATAGTTCATGGCCATGCAGAGTTAACCAGTAGTCATAGTGCTTTACTCTATAGCCTAGCCTCATGCCCACTGGCTGGCCTGAGAGAACTCACTTACTCGGATGTAGTGCCAGAGGTCAGCACCTGCATGGTCCTCACTTCACTCAGCCACAGAATTAGTCACAGAGGTCAGCCATAGGTTCAACTCTGGCTCTAGCCTAGCCCTTGTCCATTGGTGAGAGCAAGTCATTGCCAGCACTGGAGGAGAAATAAGTTGCCCTATAGGTGTTGGTGTGCTCAACATGGTGGTGTTAATTACCACATTAATAATATAACTAAGCCTTGCGCCTAACTGCATAATATTTTAGCTAATTTACACTGTGTGGTTGAGTGCCTAATTTGATTTGGACCTTCACAACATTGTCTATTTGCAGTGTCTACTAATTTGAGTGTGGCCATCTCACCTTCTGGACAGAACGTAGTTGGCCAGCCCTACTCCCTCACATGCACTGCCAGTGTGTCAGGTGCAGGTAGTGCTAGCCGTATTGTCTGGTTGAGAGGAACAACTACAAAGGTGGAGATGAGCAGTGTGTCTACCTTGACACTGACATTTCAGACATTGAGTGCTAGTGATAGAGGAACATACACTTGCCGTGTTGAAGTGGGCACTTTGGTGAAGATCAGTAGCACAGAAGTGCTCCCACCTAATTCAAGTAAGTTTACAAACAACAATATTCTCTTTGCAGTTTATAGTAGAACTTGGCATAGAATTAGTATTGTAGTTGAGTATAAGGCCCAGAGGAACAGGTCAGGGTGGACACGTTTTCACTGGACCAACTCTAGCAAACAAAGTTCAACTTCCATATCTGGAGCACCACGAGCATGCTCAGTAGACATCACTAGCCTAGGCATGCTCTTCCTTGTGTGTGCTAGCTAGCAGTGTGAATGCCACTCAGCAGCTGTCCTGCTCATTCTGCACATCCTCAGAGAGCTAATCATCCCTCCTGGTTAAGCTGTGGCCATAGCTCTACTGCCACCAACCATGTGATAGCTTGTATTTATAAGACATGCACTTCTGCTCTGAAAACCAAGAAGATGGAGAGAAGAAGGGAATGGTTAATCTTAATTTCACCACACCCATGGTCACCCACTTACTGACAACATGCAATAGCCCCCACTTCCTGTCCTGAGCATTAGTATTTATCTTCCTCCAGCAGTGGCATAGGAACTCTGTTTTATGAATATGCAAATACTTATGTGAATATTACACTTGTAGGCCCTCCTGCTCCCACAAACCTGATGGGCACTCCTCAGTCTACATCAGTAGAGCTCACATGGTCACAGCCCTCCCGAGATGTTGTGGACACTTACACAATACATTACATGAAAGTTGCCGGCTGTGATAATGCTCCATCAGGTACTGTGACTGTTAGTAGAACAGCAAGAAGCTACACTCTGACTTCCCTGCAAGAAGCCATAGGGTATGAGATAAGCCTAAGATGTGAACTCTGCGGGCTCCTCCCCTGCAAGTACTTATACAGGAACTACTCTTGCCGCTGGTGAGTCTTAGACTTAACAAGTATTATTTAACAATGAAGTTTGTTTGTTGTCCAACAGTTCCCAGTTGCTGTGTTCCCTCACCAACATCTCAGTCTGTGCACCTAACCAGTATCACTATCAGGTGGGAGCGTGAGGCCTGCCTCCTACGTAATGGAGTGAGCCTACGTTACAGTGTGCGCTACAGAAAGGCTGCATCCAGCACAATCATAGCAACAGCCACTGCCAGTATTGATGCCAGGACTTACACTGCTAGTCTACTCTCCCCTCGTACCTCATACACATTTGAAGTGGCTCTTGTTAATGAAGTAGGGACAGGCCCCTACAGTACCACTGACATCACTACTACCAGTAAGTCTAAAACACAAGACTTTATATATTCTCAGATGTTGGTCTCCTTGGTGGTATGGAGGTTGTCTCGTAAAGTAGACCTCAATAAATGTATGGCATATCAGCCAGGTTATAGTGTGTGTGCCAGGAATGGTATTTAATCAGCTTGAAGCCATGTGATAGACCACAGTCATTGCTGTAATTAGCCATGCTGCCTCGGGTTGTGTTTTACCCAAACTGGTGACTTCAAGATCCTCCATCCCTGTATGCAGAAGCTGTCTGCTGCTTCCTCATATCATGAATACCCGGCTGATTTGTCCAAACACTTTACTAAATACACTCAGAAAATAGAGGGTGCGGTTCATGAGAGTAGTCTGGAACCTCAATTTACTCACACTCAGAATCTGATTTATTGTCATTTCTAATAGTGTTCTGCCGCCCAATATGTATGACAGTTACAAGGACAGGGCCTCCAACTATATGGATTCATCTGTATTTTTAATGGCTTCTGATCCATAAGTACGGACCACAGAACCAGCATGAAATAGTACGATAATATGTACTATTTAGAATTCTGTTGCAGGTAGCTATGCAAGAGTTACAAAATGGCCATAACTTTTCTGGAAACAATATTCCACTGTAGGTTGTGTGGTAGTAGCTTTTTATTGTCAAGCCTCCAGCAAAGGTTGAGAGTAGCAAGCCAGTGTTCAAGCTTGGCAACTTTTCAGGGGGAAGATAAAATGTGTCCATGCTTCAAATGAGATATCTGCAGAGCTGATGATATGTCCTCCTCTCTGGTTTGCTGTGCTCAATGTTTCCTGATTCCAAGATTGCTGCTGACTTTAGTTGCAAGCATGTCAAGACCAAAGGCTGGTTCACTATAAGGACACTTGGCCATCATATAGATATGGTAGTGGAGGACATAGTGTTGCTCGCTCACAATATGATGATGCTATAAAATAGGACAATATGATACGATACGATGGCCCCGTGTCATATTGTGAAGCAGCCTTGCAGTCATAGGCCCAGAACTGTACCAGTATTCTTTTTTATGTGATCAGCTGTAAGTGGGTAAATACTGAAATGGAGGTCATAAATGCTGATAGTTCTTCAATTGATGTTGACATCACTGCAATGAGGTTGGAGGCTCTGCGAGGAGGAAAGTCTGAAGCTAACTGTAGCCTCTTTGAATGTGTCTATCTAGTTAAATATTCTTACTAAAGCTATACAGCTAGCAATCACAGTCTCCTTTGATACATTCAGATATACCTATCTCCGATGCTGGCTGCCTGTATAATAAACCAATCCAACACTAGAGATTGGGTTAGCAAAGTGAGCACTTTTCTTTTGATTCTCTGCTAGAGTGCCATTCTGGAGTAGCTGCTACTGGTTGAAGCTTAGTCCCACACCACCAGCTCACAGAATAGGCTGACATGATTAGCTACCAGGATTGTAAGGAGCCAGTGTTTAGTTTAGCCATGTTACTCACCTCTATAGTGTCTTTAAATATATTGATGCGAGATCCACAATTCTAGCTACAGAAGCTGCTATTGGTCTAGCCAGAGTCCCACTGGGTAAGTAGTAAGTGCATGGATTGAAAAAAATATTAGCTACTACTTTTCCAAGTGTGTTGCTTTGAGTTATATAAAATATATTCTAGGAATAGGCCACCAAGTGTGAGTGAAATTTTGGTACAGCGCGTATATATGTTCTTCTGCTGTGTTAAGAGCATTGACAACAATGATGATCTGACAGGTTCTGAGCAACAGAGTCTGTAAATATGTAAGAGTAAATCTTAGACAAAGGTTCTATGCTATATAAATATGTCCATATGTGCATATTACAGTTGCAGCTCCTTCTGCTCCCACAAGCCTGATGGGCACTCCTCAGACTACATCAGTAGAGCTCACATGGTCACAGTCCTCCCAAGATGTTGTGGACACTTACACAATTAGTTATAGGAAAGTTACTGGCTGTAATAATGCTCCATCAGGTACTGTGACTGTTAGTAGAACAGCAAGAAGCTACACTCTGACTTCCCTGCAAGAAGCCATAGGGTATGAGATAAGCCTAACAGCTGTGAACTCTGCGGGCTCCTCCCCTGCAAGTACTTATACAGGAACTACTCTTGCCGCTGGTGAGTCTTAGACTTAACAAGTATTATTTAACAATGAAGTTTGTTTCTTGTCCAACAGCTCCCAGTTGCTGTATTCCCTCACCAATATCTCAGTCTGTGAACCTAACCAGTATCATTATCAGGTGGAAACGTGAGGCCTGCCTCCTACGTAATGGACAGGCTGGACATTACAGTGTCCACTACAGAGAGACTGCATCCAGTACAATCATATCAACAGCCACTGCCAGTATTGATGCCAGGACTTACACTGCTAGTCCACTCTCCCCTCGTACTTCATACACATTTGAAGTGGCTCTAGTTAATGAAGTAGGGACAGGCCCTTACAGTATGACTGCTATCTCTACCAGCACTCCTAACAGTAAGAGTGTTGACTATAATATAACACACTCATCTTCAATCACTTTACTGTCTACAGGTCTTGGTCTCCTCCTTGGCAGTGTAATTTACCCTAACAATAGTCTGCTGACCCTGACTGACATAGGGGAGGGAGGGGCTGCTCTCAACTGCATCACTGACTCTGTTGCCTGCTGTAGAAGTATTGGTAGTGCGCGTCGTGAGTGGATATTGCCAGGGGGAACTATAGTAGTGTCATCTGCTGGAGCAGACACATCATTTTCCAGAACTAGAGGAGCCAGTGCTGTCTTGCTGCTTCGTGGAGGTTCTGCCTCAGGGCCTACAGGAGTGTTCACCTTTGCTGTACCAGACAGTCAAGGCAACCCCCAGCAAGTGTTTGTTGGGATATACCCTCCAGAGGCTGGTACAGTAACTAAGCATCTCATACTAGTGTGTATTGCTACTCTACTGTACCTCTCCTCAGGCTCACCCCTTATAACATCTCTGACCTACAACATCACATCAGGTGTTCTCACTTGTGCATCCACTGGAGGACCTGCCAGCAGCGTCACTTGGAACAGGAGTGGCCCCTCCTACCAACAGAGCCAGAGGGTTGTGGACACATCCACTGCCACTTACCACAACCTCCTCTCCATCACTAGCTCTCAGCTAAGCCACAACAGTGGCTCCTTCAGCTGCTCAGTCAGCAACAGCAGAGGACAAAGTCCACCCACTACAATGACATACCAATGTACAAGTTCTATACTTACTATTATTGAACACTCTCTTCATGTTTCCCTTTGTTTCTTTAGCAAGTGCATTATCTGGACAGCAGACTTCATATCCTCTTGGATCATCTGCAAGTGTCACTTGCATTAGCAACCTGACAGTGCAGTCTATACGATGGCTGAAAGCTTCCAACAGTGGAGCACTGCTAGCTATTGGTACTTCAGGACAGCAACAACTGGTTCTGGACATAGAGAAGGTCACCAGTGATATTGACAACACACGATACACATGTGAGGTGTCGATCCGCCTACCTACTGGAGTAGTAGTGGTGGACAGGCAGAATTTTGTGCTGCATGGTGGTGGTACGTATCAGCATAGGCTTTGTGGCATATTAATTAGTAGTTTTTATTTTGATTCAATTAGAATCTTTAGTGCGTCCTCTGACCTCTATCATGGTCACTGACATCACATCGTCCAGAGTGACTGTTCAGTGGATGTTTGTGGGGCCTTTAAAAAGAGACTTGTGTGGTTGTGTATGGAACTACTTCAGGACCACTAGATAGGAGGAGCTCAGCAGCAGTGACTGCTGATGTTGGACGTCTGACCTACTCTATACGACTAATCTCACTGGCCCCAGCCACAGATTATAACTATGTCATACAGTGCAGAAATGAGTTGGATAGTACTGGAAAATCAAGTGCAGAAATGCCATTTACAACCAGTGACAGTGGTGAGTTAAATATGATGTACTTGTTGTTAATAATATATATAGAATATGATATCATCTGATATTATACAGAGTCTGGACCTATCAGAGGATTAGCTACAACATCTCCTAGTGACTCTACTCTGATCATCTCCTGGTCTCCTCCTGCTGTGCCAAATGGAGTCATTGCATCCTTCTTGGTCAAGATCATTGACCTTGCACGAGAAATAGTAACAGAGTATATGATTAGTGCTGGAGAAGTGACTAGCTACACAGCTAGTGGTCTAGGTAGGAGAGAGAGTGGATGTCATGTCATAATATTGCAATGGCTGATTGAGTGATTGCTGATGTTGTAGTTGCTGGTGTCCCCTACAATGTCAGTGTTGCAGCTGTGAACATGGCAGGGCCGGGTAGACTCAGTTCTACAGTAATTTTCACTAGAGAACTTGGTAAGTCCTTCCATTCATATCTCAGTAACATTAGTAGGTGCTGAATATTATATCAATATTTTGTAGGACCAAGTATATCACCTATGAATATCAAGGCATTGAGGATCTCTGGCAGCATGATGACAGTGTCCTGGACCAGGCTGACTCTGTCTGAAGCACGTGGCTTCATCACTCACTACACTGTGGCCTACGCCCCTTTACCAAGTGGCAGTAAACGACAAGAACCCAACACCTTGTACAAGACTGTGAGCCATGACTCCAGTGAGACCAGCATTAAAGGCCTGGATGAGAACACTGCCTATGCTGTGCAAGTCTCAGCTAATACTCGTGCTGGAGCAGGCTCTTTCAGTGGAGTAATAATTGCCTCTCTACTCCCAACATTTGGTGTGTGAATGTGCTCAATTAATTAACCATTATGTATTATCTTTTTTGTTAATTAGGCGGTGGAGTTGCAGGATTTGGAGTTGGGGCCATTACTGGTGCAGCAGTTGTGGGCGTGGTGGCCATTATTGTGATACTCATCCTCATTGTGGTCATTGTTTTAGTTAAGAGAAGGTTAGTGTTAGTCTCATACTTAACACACTGTGCCACCTTATAAGATGGCAGGTATTGTCCCACTGTACTTTGACCTTTGCTGTTATTGCCCAACTGCACTACTTATGTGTAGCCACAACTTTTGATTTAAAATGATTTCCATTTGGAGGACTTGGAAAGACCTGGCCTTTCACTTGACCTTTAGATTCTAAGGTCAGATCCAGGGGGGTGGGGGGTGGGGTTGTGATTGAGGAGTCTGAAGCTTTCTCAACACAATTTAAGTGATACCAATATCCTCCATGGTGTCTGTTTCTGGATAAGTGTATGAAATGTTTACTCTTTGAGTTAGCATACCTGCCTGCTGTGCCACCAGTTTGGAGTATTAGCTGCTACAACACACCCAACCAGCTCAGTCATCTATCAGCAGTCCTCTCAGAGTTTCTTAAGCTAACCTGACCTTCAAAAAATAATTTATAATGTTTTTCTTTAATGCTGATGGTAAAATCACAAATGCTTGCCAAAATGTGCTAGAGTTTGTTGCAAGTGGAATTATCTGAGAATAGCTTTGCAAGTGTGGAAGTAACTTGTGCCAAAGTAAATGACAATACAATAACCTTCTCAGTAAGCAACTTGAAATTGGATCTTGATGATTCGACTAGATGCTCTTGCCTTCATCAGGAATAATTGACAATACTACAATTGGGCAAATCCTACAGGAAGATCATAATGATAGTCAATACTGTATTTATATTCGAAAGCATCCTCTCGTCTATCTGGATGAATGCTATGCTCAAGTCTGTTCTTTATTATGATTAATCTCGAATTCTCTTGAAAGTTGTATGCTGTTTATGACACGGAATCAAGAGCTGTTCTTCCACACAGAAATGTGCATGCACTATATACACAATATGAGATTAGTAATCCATTAATAAATTACTATTGGGAGATTCTAAAGTAATAGTCATTGCTGTTTCTCTCTCCAATATCTATAATTGGTCAAGATGGGCAAATTCTACAGGAAGGTCATAATGATAGTCAATACTGTATTTATTATTTGAAAGCATCCTCTAGTCTATCAGGATGAATGATATGCTCAAGTCTGTTCTTTACCATGCACTCCTGTCAGTTTCTGTTCAGTTGTAGTTTTGTTCTTCAGTTTCTTGCTGTGATAGAAGAAAAAAAATGTAATTATTTGGCATAAGTGTAATATATACTGCAAAATTGCGTTGTTTGCTGTGAAGAATTGTTTAAAATTAATGGTAAATATATAATTATTACCACTACAAATAAAGCATTATTACTTTTTTCACTAAAATGTATAATAAAATTTGGAAATTGCATAAACTCTAATTGCACACAAGAAATATATATACGTGGAAACACTATGTGAATAGAATTTAATCACATACTAGAATAATAGAAAGGTCACAGGCAAGAGGACTTACACTAGTTACTTGACGATCATAAGTAGCCATAATCTCTGCCAGCAGTAAGCTAAAGAAGTGAGAGTAGAGACATGACTAGCATGAGACATTGGGGGGAAAAGGGACTCATAATTTTCTTGTATTCATCGGAGCTGATCTATTAACTCAATTGCTGCAGTTATATGTGAACTTCAAGGTAATTATATGACATTATTCATGCTGCAAGGACAGTAATGACATAGACACCATGCTGCATGAGTCTGAATTATAAAATGTGTTTTCTCATTGATGAATAGAGTTGCAAGACATCCAAATGTCTATTCTATCAAGGAAAGTCTTGTGCACTATTGTCGAGTGTTTTTTGTTGATGGTGATGGGCATGTCGCACGGATACTTGGAACATCATCCTTGTAGATGGAGTAACCATCCTTGAGGTTGATCTCTTCATATTCACAGACTTTGTCAGTATTGCAAGTGGGAGGGTCTGTCCTTGTGGAGAACTGACCTGCCAATGGGTTAAAATATAATAGGAGACACAAGATATTGGAGAGAGAAACTGCAATGACTATTACTTTAGAATCTCCCAATAGTAATTTATTAATGGACTACTAATCTCATATTGTAGTGCATGCACATTTCTGTGTGGAAGAACAGCTCTTGATTCTGTGTCAAAACAGCGTAGAACTTTCCAGAGAACCAATCTGTGCCCAGTGCACTCTAGATTAATCCTCTTCAAATAGTGCATGGTAAAGAACAGGCTTGAGCATAGCATTCATCCAGAGGATTCTTTCAAATACATTACAATAATGACCATTAATTTCTCCATTATGACTTTCTTCTAGAAATTGCCCGTCACTGACCAATTGTAATATTGTACTGATGAAGGCTAGAGCATCTAGTTGAATCGTCAAGAGAGAATGTTTTGAGAAGTTTATTGTCAATTACTTTGGCACAAGTTACTTCCACACACATGTAGGTGGTTGTGTGTGTTGGCAGCTAATACTCCAAACTGGTGGTGCAGCAGGAATGCAAACTGAAAGAGTACACATTAAATTTTCACGTATCCAGATACCCTCGGCCTCAACATTTGGTAACAGACTCCATTGAGGATATTGGTCTCACTAAATTGTATTGGAAAGACTTAAGACTCCTCAACCACAACCCCAAGCCCCCCCTCCCCATTGTGGATCTGACCTTAGAATCTATAGGTCAAATAAATGGCAAGGTCATTCCAAGTGCTCCAAATGGAAATCATTTTATATCAAAAGTTGTGGCTACACATAAGTAGTGCAGTTGGGCAATAATAGCAAAGATTAAAGTGCAGTGGGAAAATCCCTGCCATCTTATAAGGTGGTAGAGTGTGTTAAGCATGACACTAACACTAACCTTCTCTTAGCTAAGACCACAATGACCACAATGAGGATGAGGATCACAATAATGGCCACCACACCCACAACTGCTTCACCAGTAATGGCCTCAACTCCAAATCCTCCACCTCCACCGCCTAATGTTTAATAAAAAAGTAATATAAAATAAATGAGCATATTCAAAACCTACTAATTATAATGCAACACATCCTCTGCTGCTACTTACCATGGACATGCAGCATAAAATTCTGCCTGTCCACCACTGCTCCAGTAGTTAGGAGGATGGACACCTCACATGTCTATCGTGTGTTGTCAATATCACTGGTGACCGTCTCTATGTCCAGCACCAGTTGTTGCTGTCCAGAAGTACCACTAGATAGCAGTGCACTGTTGGAATCACTCAGCCATCGTATAGACTGCACTGTCAGGTTGCTAAAGCAGGTGACACTTGCAGATAATCCAAGAAGATATGAAGTCTGCTGTCCAGATAATGCACTTGCTAAAGAAACAAAGGGAAACATGAAGAGAGTGTTCAATAATAGTGAGTATATAACTTGTACATTGGTAAGTCATTGTAGTGGCTGCACTTTGTCCTCTGCTGTTGCTGACTGAGCATTTGAAGGAGCCACTGTAGTGGCTTAGCTGAGAGCTAGTGATGGAGAGGAGGTTGTGGCAAGTGGCAGATGATGTGTCCACAACCCTCTGGCTCTGTTGGTAGGAGGGGCCACTCCTGTTCCAAGTGACGCTGCTGGCAGGTCCTCCAGTGGATGCACAACTGAGAACACCTGATGTGATGTTGTAGGTCAGAGATGTTATGAGGGGTGAGCCTGAGGAGAGTTACAGTAGATTAGCAATACACACTAGTATGAGATGCTTAGTTACTGTACCAGCCTCTGGAGGGTATATCCCAACAAACACTTGCTGGGGATTGCCTTGACTGTCTGGTAGAGTACAGGTGAACACTCCTGTAGGCCCTGAGGCAGCACCTCTATGATGCAGCAAGATAGAACTGGCTCCTCTACTTATGGAAAATGATGCATCTACTCCAGAAGAATTCGCTCCTTCAACTTTAGTTCCCCCAGGCAGCACCCAATCACCATATGTACCAACTGCTTCTTCAGTATCACCACTTCTACAGCAGGCAACAAGGTCAGTGAAGCAGTTGAGAGCAGCCTTGCCTTCCCCTATGTCAGTGAGCGTCAGCAGACTGTTGTTAGGGTAAAGTACACCACCAAGGAGGAGACCAAGACCTGAAGAAAGTAATGGGATTGAAGATGAGTGTGTTACATTATATTATTGTCAACACTCTTACTGGTAGGAGTGCTGGCAGAGATGTTAGTCGTACTGTAAGGGCCTGTCCCTACTTCATTAACAAGAGTCACTTCAAATGTGTATGAAGTACGAGGGGAGAAGGGACTAGCAGTGTAAGTCCTGGCACCAATACTGGCAGTGGCTGTTGCTATGATTGTACTGGATCCGGTCTCTCTGTGGCGCACATTGTAATGTTCAGCCTGTCCATTACGTAGGAAGCAGGCCTCATGCTCCCACATGATAGTGATACTGGTAGGACTCACAGACTGAGATGTTGGTGAGGGAACACAGCAACTGGGAACTGTTGGACAAGAAACTCACATCACTGTTACATATTAGTTAGTCCATTCAATACTCACCATCCGAATGTGTCGTTGTCATATATGGACTTGCAAGGGAGGAGCCTGCAGTGTTCACAGCTGATAGGCTTATCTCATACACTGTAGCTTCTTCCTGGGAAGTCAGAGTGTAGCTTCGTGCTGATCCAGGAACAGTCACACTACCTGATGGAGCATTATCACAGCCTGCAACTTTCATGTAACGTATTGTGTAAGTGTCCACAACATCTTGGGAGGACTGTGACCATGTGAGCTCTACTGATGTAGACTGAGGAGTGCCCATCAGGATTGTGGGAGCAAGAGGTCCTACAAGTGTAATATTCAATGGACATTTATATAGCACAGTTCCTTTGCGTAAAATATACTCGGGCTAGACCAATAGCAGCTTCTGTAGCTAGAATTGTGGATCTCACATCAATATATTTAAAGACACTAGAGAGGTGAGTAACATGGCTAAACTAAATACTGCCTCCAGTCCTTACAATCCTGGTAGCTAATCATGTCAGCCTATTCTGTGAGCTGGTGGTGTGGGACTAAGCTTCAACCAGTAGCAGCTACTCTGGCATGGCACTCTAGCAGAGAATCAAAAGAAAAGTGCTCACTTTGCTATTGCAATCGCTAGTGTTGGATTGGTTTATTATACAGGCAGCCAGCATCAGAGATAGGTATATCTGAATGTATCCAAGGAGACTGTGAATGCTAGCTGTATAGCTTTAGTAAGAATATTTAACTAGATTGACACATTCAAAGAGGCTACAGTTAGCTTCAGACTTTCCTCCTCACAGAGCCTCCAACCTCATTGCAGTGATGTCAACATCAATTGAAGAACTATCAGCATTTATGACCTCCATTTCTGTATTTACCCACTTACACTTGACCACATAAAAAATAATACTGGTACAGTTTCTGGGTCTATGACTGTAAGGCTGCTTCACAATATGACACTGTGCCATCGTATCATATCATATTGTCCTATTGTATAGCATCATCATATTGTGAGCGAGCCACACTCTGTCCTCCACAACCATATACACTCCAACTGCAGCTCATATGATATGATACGATAGGACAATACAATACAATATGATGGTCAAGTGTCATATAGTGAAGCAGCCTTTGGTCTTGGCATGCTTGCAGCTAAAGTCAGCAGCAATCTTGGAATCAGGAAACATTGAGCACAGCAAACCAGAGAGGAGGGCATATCATCAGCTCTGCAGACATCTCATTTGAAGCATGGACACATTTTATCTTCCCCCCAAAAAGTTGCCAAGCTTGAGTACTGGAGGCTTGACAATAAAAAGCTACTACCACACAACCTACAGTGGAGTATTGTTTCCAGAAAAGTTATGGCCATTTTGTAACTCTTGCATAGCTACCTGCAACAGTATTCTAAATAGTACATATTATCGTAGTATTTTTTATGGTTCTGTGGTCCGTACTTATGGATCAGAAGCCATTAAAAACACAGATGAATCCATATAGTTGGAGGCTCTGTCTTGTAATTGCGTACATGTTGGGCAGAACACTATTAGAAATGACGATAAATCAGATTCTGATTGTGAGGAAATTGAGGTTCCAGACAACTCTCATGAATCACACCCTCTATTCTCTGAGTGTATTTAGTCAAGTGTCTGGACAAATCAGCTGGGTATTCATGATATGAGGAAACTGCAGTAGCCAACTTCTGCATACAGGGACGGAGGATCTTGAAGTCACCAGTTGGGGCAAAACACAACCTGAGGCAGCATGTCAATGACTGTGGTCTATCACATGGCTTCAAGCTGATTAAATACCATTCCTGGCACACACACTATAACCTGGCTGATATGCCATACATTTATTGAGGTCTGCTTCAGGAGACAACCTCCATACCACCATACCACCAAGGAGTTAACATCTGAGAATTTATAAAGTTTTTGTGTTTGGTAGTAGTGATATCAGTGATACTGTAGGGGCCTGTCCCTACTTCATTAACAAGAGCCACTTCAAATGTGTATGAAGTACGAGGGGAGAGTGGACTAGCAGTATAGGTCCTGGCACTAATAACCTGCAGTGGCTGTTGCTATGATTGTACTGGATCCGGTCTCTCTGTAGCGGACACTGTAATGTCTGCTCTGTCCATTACATAGGAGGCAGCCCTCACGTTCCCCTGATAGTGATATACTGGTAGGGCTCACAGACTGAGATGTTGGTGAGGGTACACAGCAACTGGGAACTGTTGGACAAGAAACAAACTTCATTGTTAAATAATACTGGTTAAGTCTAAGACTCACCAGCAGCAAGAGTAGTTCCTGTATAAGTAGTTGCAGGGGAGAAGCCTGCAGAGTTCATAGCTGTTAGGCTTATCTCATACCCTGTGGCTTCTTGCAGGGAAGTCTGAATCTTCCTTCTAGCAGATCCAGTAACAGTCACACTACCTGATGGAATACTAGCACAGCCTGTAACTTTCATGTAACGTATTGTGTAAATGTTCACAACATCTTGGAAGGACTGTGACCATGTGAGCTCTACTGATGTAGTCTGAAGAGTTCCCATCAGGCTTGTGGGAGCAGAAGGAGCTGGAACTGTTATATTCACATATGGACATATTTATATAGCATAGATCCTTTGCCTGAGATATACTCTTACATATTTACAGACTCTGTGCCCAGAACCTGTCAGATCATCATTGTTTTCAATGCTCTTAACACAGAAGCAGAACATATATACATGCTGTACAAAAACTCCACTCACACTTGGTGGCCTATTCCTAGAATATATTATATAACTCAAAGCAACACACTTGGAAAAGTAGTAGCTAATCTTGTTTTCAATCCATGCACTCACTACTTACTCAGTGGGACTCTGAATAGACCAATAGCAGCTTCTGTAGCTAGAATTGTGGATCTCGCATCAATATATTTAAAGACACTATAGAGGTGAGTAACATGGCTAAACTAAACACTGGCTCCTTACAATCCTGGTAGCTAATCATGTCAGCCTATTCTGTGAGCTGGCGGTGTGGGACTAAGCTTCAACCAGTAGCAGCTACTCTGGCATGGCACTCTAGCAAAGAATCAAAAGAAAAGTGCTCACTTAGCTAACCCAATCTCTAGTGTTGGATTTGGTTTATTATACAGGCAGCCAGCATCAGAGATAGGTATATGTGAATGTATCAAAGGAGACTGTGTGAATGCTAGCTGTATAGTTTAGTTAGAATATTTAACTAGATAGACACATTCAAAGAGGCTACAGTTAGCTTCAGACTTTCCTCCTCGCAGAGCCTCCAAACTCATTGCAGTGATGTCAACATCAATTGAAGTACTATCAGCATTTATGAACTCCATTTCAGTATTTACCCAATTGCAGATGACCACATACTGGTAAAGTTCTGGGCCTATGACTGTAAGGCTGCTTCACAATAAATTATGACACTGGACCATCGTATCGTATCATATTGTCCTATTGTATCACATCATCATATTGTGAGCGAGCAACACTATGTCCTCCACAACCATATACACTCTAGCTGCAGCTTATGTGATACGATACCGTAGGCCAATACAATACAATATTATGACCAAGTGTCATATACTGAACAAGCCTTTGGTCTTGGCATGCTTGCAGCTAAAGTCAGCAGCAATCTTGGAATCAGGAAACATTAAGCACAGCAAACTAGAGAGGAGGGCATATCATCACCTCTGCAGACATCTCTTTTGAAGCATGGACAGATTTTATCTTCCCCCCAAAAAGTTGCCAAGCTTGAGCACTGGCTTGCTACTCTCAACCTTTGCTGGAGGCTTGACTATAAAAAGCTACTACCACACAACCTACAGTGGAATATTGTTTCCAGAAAAGTTATGGCCATTTTGTAACTCTTGCATAGCTACCTGCAACAGAATTCTAAATAGTACATATTATCGTACTATTTCATGATTGTTCTGTGGTCCGTACTTATGGATCAGAAGCCATTAAAAATGCAGATGAATCCATATAGTTGGAGGCCCTGTCCTTGTAACTGTCGTACATATTGGGCAGAACACTATTAGAAATGACAATAAATTAGAGTCTGAGTGTGAGGAAATTGAGGTTCCAGACTACTCTCATGAACCACACCCTCTATTTTCTGAGTGTATTTAGTAAAGTGTCTGAACAAATCAGCCCGGTATTCATGATATGAGGAAACTGCAGCAGACAACTTCTGAATACAGGGACGAAGGATCTTGAAGTCACCAGTTGGGGCAAAACACAACCCGAGGCAGCATGGCTAATTATAGCAATGACTGTGGTCTATCACATGGCTTCAAGATGATTAAATACCATTCCTGGCACACACACTATAACCTGGCTGATATGCCATACATTTATTGAGGTCTGCTTCAACCTCCATAACACCATACCACCAAGGAGACCAACATCTGAGAATTTATAAAGTAGACTTACTGGTAGTAGTAATGTCAGTGGTATTGTAGGGGCCTGTCCCTACTTCATTAACAAGAGTCACTTCAAATCTGTATGATGTACGAGGGGAGAGTGGACTAGCAGTGTAAGTCCTGGCATCAATACTGGCAGTGGATGTTGCTATGATTGTGCTGGATCCAGCCTTTCTGTAGCGCACACTGTAACGTAGGCTCGCTCCATTACGTAGGAGGCAGGCCTCACGCTCCCACCTGATAGTGATACTGGTTAGATTCACAGACTGAGATGTTGGTGAGGGAACACAGCAACTGGGAACTGTTGGACAAGAAACAAACTTCATTGTTAAATAATACTTGTTAAGTTTAAGACTCACCAGCAGCAAGAGTAGTTCCTGTATAAGTACTTGCAGGGGAGGAGCCTGCAGTGTTCACAGATGTTAGGCTTATCTCATACCCTATGGCTTCTTCCAGGAAAGTCAGAATGTAGCTTCGTGCTGATCCAGGAACAGTCGCATTACCTGATGGAGCATTATCACAGCCTGCAACTTTCATGTAATGTATTGTGTAAGTGTCCACAACATCTTGGGAGGACTGTGACCATGTGAGCTCTACTGATGTAGACTGAGGAGTGCCCATCAGGCTTGTGGGAGCAGGAGGTCCTACAAATGTAATATTCACATAAGTATTTGCATATTCATAAAACAGAGTTCCTAGCCACTGCTGGAGGAAGATAAATACTAATGCTCAGGACAGGAAGTGGGGGCTATTGCATGTTGTCAGTAAGTGGGTGCACCATGGGTGTGCTGAAATTAAGATGAATCATTCCCTTCTTCTCCCCATCTTCTTGGTTTTCAGAGCAGAAGTGCATGTCTTATAAATACAAGCTATCACATGGTTAGTGGCAGTAGAGCTATGGCCACAGCTTAACCAGGAGGGATGATGAGCTCTCTGAGGATGTGCAAAATGAGCAGGACTATAAGGCAGCTGCTGAGTGGCATTCACACTGCTAGCTAGCACCCACAAGGAAGAGCATGCCTAGGCTAGTGTAGTCTACTGAGCATGCTCGTGGTGCTCCAGATATGGAAGTTGAACTTGGTTTGCTAAAGTTGGTCCAGTGAAAACCTGTCCACCCTGACCTGTTCCTCTTGGCCTTATACTCAACTACAATACTAATTCTACGCCAAGTTCTACTATAAACTGCAAAGAGAATATTGTTGTTTGTAAACTTACTTGAATTAGGTGGGAGCACTTCTGTGCTACTGATCTTCACCAAAGTGCCCACTTCAACACGGCAAGTGTATGTTCCTCTATCACTAGCACTCAATGCCTGAAATGTCAGTGTCAAGTTAGACACACTGCTCATCTCCACCTCTGTAGTTGTTCCTCTCAACCAGACAATACGGCTAGCACTACCTGTACCTGACACACAGGCAGTGCATGTGAGGGAGTAGGACTGGCTAACTAGGTTCTGTCCAGAAGGTGAGATGGCCACACTCAAATTAGTAGACACTGCAAATATGAAGTTCCAAATCAAATTAGGCACTCAACCACATGGTGAAAATTAGCTAAAATATTATGCAGTTAGGTTAGTTATATTAATTGATGGGGTAATTAATGCCACCATGTTGAGCACACTTCACTAACACCTGTAGGAAACCTATTTCTCCTCCAGTGCTGGCAATGACTTGCTCTCACCAATGGACAAGGGCTAGGCTAGAGCCAGAGTTCTCCTCAGGCCAGCCAGTGGGCATGAGGCTAGGCTAGAGTAAAGCACTATGACTGCTGGTTAACTCTGCATGGACAGAACTATAAGGGCCTCCCTCCATCAATATTGTTACTCTACTCTACTCACTTAGAAGTTACATTGTTCAGAGTTGGGCAGTCTAAATTGCAAAATGTGAGAAGAACTTGTGCATCCAATACATGTGATAAATAGCAGAGCTACCCTGCAGACAACCAATGCTCATATCTTACCTAAAACATCGCTTCCTAAATGGCTGATATTAGCTAAGAAGATCTCCGAGCATTCCTGGAATCCCTGTCTTTACAGCAATGAGCTAGCTCACATATTTACAATCATAAGACCAGACATGCTGTATTATAAGAAGATGATGCGGAATTTCTCTCTGTTACCAAGTCAAAAAGAGGCTATAGCTGATCCTCTACAAATACATCTGCTGTTAGGTTGGTGCTGTGCAACTGTTACCAAGTTCTTGAAGGAGGCTATAGCTGGCCCTACATGGGTACAGCCAACAATAGCAACGAAATTTGGTGTGTGCCGATTACTTAAGTTAATAGCAACAAGACATGGCATGTGGTGACATGTGAAGTGTCCAACAACAATAAACCAGCTATAAACAATGTTTAACAGGCCTGGAGGCGCTGAAGCTCACACTTGGTATAGTCCACCGCTACCCAATTATAATAATATAAGAGGAAAACACAAACAAACAAGCAACAAAAAACAACAAAAAATATTTATTTAAAAACAAACAACTACGTTGGATTGCCTTGTTAAGGCAACAAGACCACACCCATGTAGACCTAGCCAGCCAGATATCATTTAAAACTCATGTCCACCAATATTGTCAGTGGACATAGTAGATGCAATGACTTTCTCTACAATCAGCTTACATCTACTCATTCGATGTTTCTGCTAGATGCTCTGGCCATCATCAGGAATAATGACATGCTAAGACTTAAGTGAGGTTGATATATACCAGTAGCTATTGTTTCTGAGGTTATTTGTTGTGGACAAGACAGCTTCATTCTTGGAAAGGGATCATCATTAGCCTCAATCTCTATCCATTTCATTCTAGAGTTTGGCCATCTCACTTGCAATAGTTGCTGCTGTACTGGCTGAACATGTCCAGACAGTCATCTTCTGCATCTCAGTCCTGTCCTCACAGAAATATTCGTTGGTCACTTTACTGGTAGCTCATCAGATGTTATACTTAGAGACTCTCAATAATTATTGAGTTGTGTGTGTGTGTGTACAATATTGTGCATGTGCTGTACTTATAAGTGTGTGCACTGCAATGCAACATTAAATACGCAGAATGAGTGCACGTGCTATAATCAAGGGTGGACACTGCTTCACTGGAGTCCATTTAAGGGTTTGGTCTACTCCAGGGTGCAAAATATCTGCACTTGCATATGCAGTAGCCTCACAGGCAGTCATATGCATACACTATGCCCACGTGTGGTGGTGGGGTGGGGAGGATTACAAACATTCTGGACAAGACAAGTTCATGCATATGCCCGAGAATATAAGAGAGTTGAAATCTTAAAAATTAAAATGAAGAGATCAAGTTTTTGACTGCTATTTTCAGAGAACGATAGGAAAGAATTAAGGCTGCAGAAAAAATTGTTACTGAATGCTGCATAGAGATTGATCTAATTCCAGCTAGTAATCCTTCATTCAGACAGCAAAACCATTATTAGCCAGGTATTCCAGAGTGAAGTTACCTAAACCTTGTATATGAGACTATTAAAATGGAGACAGAGATACTCATAAAATGAGAGCAATATTTCACCCTGCTTGCTGTTAGTACCATTCTCATTACTGATGGCTATATTATACTATTTTGACATGGAGCTCTGGTGGAGACACACGTACACAAATAGAAAAAGCAGAAGATACATAAACAGCAAAACTAAACTCTTTGATGGAGATGATCACTGCATGCGCTACTGAAACTTGGACGTCAATAGACTAGCGAGATTATATTCCAACATGTGTACACCACTGCACTGGTGCTATATATACATACCAGCAAAGGCCCTAGACATTGATTACTACAGGGGGGTAATTCTGGGGGGCTGGGCCCCCCAACTTTTGGCCAAAACAAGTTTTCTAAGGGTGTTTTTGCAAGCTGTTGAAGGTGTTGACTAACAAGTTATAGCACATTCATAATTGTAATTGGTGTGAAATATGCTAGATAGAACAACACCATAATATTGGTAAAAACAACAACTTTATTCCCTAATCGGTTCAATACATGTAACCAGTTAGTGTATAACAGCCTGACAACAACTCAACCACCAAACACAAGCCTCAGACCATACTATGGAACTAACACTTTAGGTGTGAGGATCATTTTAGCTGTTAGGATCATTTTGACATTTATATAGTTGGTTCATTTTGATTTTGCCATGACAGCATTGGAGTGCCTATAATTATAAGTAAGCTCTCCACTGCCTTATGTTGAGTTCTGCTATAAACCTAATGTGCTGTTAATCATTATATTCGGAATACTAAGCAATATAAGAGTTGTAAGTGTCCCGCTCCCTACACTCCAGCTGCTTTAGCTTGGCAATGCAGAGGAACACTTTGATGCCTAGTCCAAATTAGAACCACGCTATTCTAATTTACCACTAGACCAACCCAGCCTACAGCATTCCTGTAGTTACAATTTGAGACCGAGTTAAATAGCAAACAAGGCACAAATGAGGTGCGCCGCCTTTTAATTGAACAACAACGCAACTACACTCAGTTCTCAAAAGTTCTAATCACACATAAATCTATCAAAGTTCTTCTTCTTTTTTCACTCATCTCTTTCTCTCTCTCTTCACGTCATCCCTCGTCAGACGTCCGCAATCTCCCCCAAAATGGCCATGTTTGGTATTCTGGAGTGGCCTTCCGGCATGAGTCTCTGACCAATCAGCATCCTCCTCAGTTGACTTGTCTGAGCCATTTAGCAACCTGTGTGGTTCATCAATGTTCGATGCACTTCAGCTGGCCTGTAGATCTGACGACCCGTGTGGTTCTCTCTCAGGCAGGGTCGAGTCTGTGGAGATCCCTAACAAGAGTGAACCCTAACAGTGTAGCAGGCCATATGTGACAGGATCTGAGAAAAGGGACCTTTCGTAGAAATTTTGAAAATTGAGTTATTGATGTTAGGACAAATAACACACAATTGCCTATTGAATGGAACAAAAATTAGCTCTTAATTCCATTCTAGACCAAAGATATGAACCTCAGAATGTAAGAGGATTACAGCATTCATTTCGAGAAAACGCGGTTTGAAAGGGTTTGCTTACTAATCTCCGTGCACCTCCGCGCACGCTTAGTTCGATTTCCGAGGTAAGAAGAAATGCTTTTTTTGTCTTGTCTACGGAGCAAGGACTACGCTGTGTATGACGTGTACAGGTAACTTTTAAGACCATTGTTAGTGTGCGAGTAACAAAAATAATAATAATAAAGAGTGAGAAAACACACACGATGTTTATCTAGGTAATGCTCAGCTAGTAGCTAGCTAATGCCCAACCGGTACTTAGCGAATGCTCCACCAGAAGCTAGCGACTGCTCGGCCTGTAGCTAGCGAATGCTCGGCCTGTAGCTAGCTTCCTGTGCACTTGGAGACGCCATTATTCACAAACAATTCTTTTTAACGCGCATTAACAAGGGACTTTCCCCTTTCTAACGAGGGTTTTTCCCCATTCTTCCGTATACGCAAGCAGTATTCTCTCAATTGCCCTCGCGTTACATTCAAACGTAGGTCCGTCCACGTTTGACCAGCCATCTTCTAACAGCACGCTTGCATACAAGGAAGCAAGCAGAAGGTTCAAAACTTCACACAGAGGTAGAGGAAGGATAGTAGATACCTGTAATACCAAAAAAAATATTTTGTCGAAGTATGACTGCTAGACTATTTTTGGTTATAGCACAAAACTGTTTTTTCTACGAAAAGTCCCTTTTCTCAGATCCTATCACATATATTGAGAAATTAGCTAGTGCTGCTGAAGAGTGGTCATGCCTAAAAGACAAGCCTCCTTGTTAAGATTTTGTCAAAGTCCAACTAAGAGACAAAGGGTGTCTGAGGAGAAGGCTGATGATCAAGCCCTAGGATCTGATAGCCAATATGTAAGGTTGAAGAAAACCCAGAAGAATCTGAACAGGTACGTCTGTCATAATCCATCACATGATAACAACTTTAAGCCTCTCAATTTTTATGTGGCATCTCAGCCTCTGATGTCAGTGAATCCTTATTAAACAATCATATATTGACAGACCCTGTTGTTGTAGTTGTTTTTGCAAAATTAGACTTTGAATAAAGCTACAAGTACTTTTGATATCTCTCAGGAGCAGCAACAAGAAGCCAGTAGAATATCCCTGACTCTGGATACCCTTCCTCAAGTTCCCTACCAGCTAATCGACATCAAATAATACCCTAAAAGCAAGATGGGTCATCAATGAGCATTCCAACCAGCCTGGTACTCGCAATTTTCATGGCTGCATTATCTTCCAATTTCAGACACTATTATTTGCCACACTTGTGGCACAGCCAATTTGAAGTAACTGCTCAAGCTGGATAAAGGTCTGAAACCTCCTTCTTGTCTAATGGGTTCAGAAATTGGAAAAATGCTCTGTGTAAAAACAAGGGTTTCCATAAGCATGAAAGCTCGCTATGTCAAGCATGCAGTTGCTATGTTAACTCAACCTTGTCATATTGATGAGCAGCTGAAGGAGCAGCTTAAGAGTCAGAAAGAGGAAAATAGGAACTGCCTCCTGAAAATCATTCAAAGTATATCCTATCTTGCCTGCCAGGGCATTGCCCTTCATAAGGGCAAGCAAGAGGAGGAGTCAAATTTCAAGCAACTCCTCCTTCTGTGAGCTGAAGATGATAAAGTGCTTCGTAAATGGATTGAAAAGTCTTACGACAAGCATATCAGTCCAGATGCTCAGAATGAAATCTTACAAATCATGGCTCTAAAAGTGCTTCATGGTATAACAGTTGACATAGCTGAATCTGGATGTTACAGTATCTTGGCTGATGAGAGTACAGATGCGAGCAACATTGAACAACTTGTGATTTGCATACGTTGGGTGAATGAGATGACAGTACGTGAGGAATATATTGGTCTGATGTCAGTTTCTCAGACCAATGCAGACACAATTGTTGCTTGCATAAAAGATGTGCTGCTACGCATGAATCTCAAAATTCAAGATGCCCATGGGAAATGTTATGACGGATGTTCGACCATGACTCGAACAAAAAATGGGGTTGCTGCACAAATCAAGAAACTGAATTAAAAATGTCTGCTAACACACTGCTATTGCCACTCACTTAATCTTGCTGTCGGGTATACAATAAAATATATTTCCCTGTTGAAAGACATGCTTTATCTGGCTTATGAAATTACTAAATTAATAAAGAAGAGTCCAAAAAGAGAGGCAGTATTCCGCAGAAAGCAATCAGAAATTCTGGGGCAAATGGAACATGATCTCCATGTAGACAATATTGACTCACCAACTCTGAAAATCCTCTGCCCAACAAGGTGGACTGTCCGAGCAGCATCACTGAGTGCTATTCTGAAATATTATTGCACTCTCATGATCCTATGGGACTGGGCACAAGACCATGTCAAAGACTCTGAAATGAAGGCAAGAATAATTGGAGTGGAGACTAAAATGCAAACTTTTAGTTTCTTCTATGGTCTTCAGCTTGCCATTGTAGTACATTCACATTCAGATAACCTCAGCACTTGCATTCAGAGGGCAGAGCTATGTGCAGTTGATGCTCAAGCGAATGCCAAACTATCTGTCAGTGTCCTACGAGGAATACGATCAGACAGGGATGCAAGCCCCTCCATTGGACAAAAGTAACTCAAGCTGCTGTGAAGTTGGAACTAAAAGAGCCTTCACTTCCACGTCACTGTAAGATGCCATCAAGGTATAGTGAGGGTAATGCTCAACATGAGCAGCATACCAATGTAGAGAACTTTTACCACCAAATCTATTTTGAGGCTGTGGACACTGTAGCTAGCTGCATTGAAGAAGCGTTTTAAGGACTACAACACATATGAGAAGGTCCTAGTTAAAGGAACATTGGGGGAGGATGTCTCACAAAATGTTGACGAACTATGTGAGTTCTACACTGAGTTTGACCCTGATACCTTAAGAATCCAGCTATCTATAATGGCAGAGTCCTATCGCAGTTTCAGTCAAGATGAAGGTGGTGGTGATATATTATGTACATTGCAAAATGTCGTTGATTTCCTCAAAAAGAACAAAAGCATCTGGCCCCTCATACCAGAGGTCATGTCTTTCGTCAAGGTTGTTCTGGTTATGCCGGCAACTAATGCAAGCTCTGAACGAGCCTTCAGTGTGCTTAGAAGGGTGAAGTCTTACCTTCGTACAACAATGTCGAACAACCACCTCAATCATCTCATGACATGCACAGTGCATAAAGAGCTGGTGAAGGAACTGAGCTTCAAGCAAGTGACAAATGACTTTGTGGATAGAGTAGAGAGGTGCTCATCCATCTTCGGCCACTTTTCCATTTCTTAGTAGATGTGAATGATAGTCTCTTTCTCTCTCTTAGATGTTAGTGCTAGAATACTGTTTGTCAGCTGGTTATGTTATGTGTTCGGGTGATTACTAAAATGAAAAGAGTTTCAACACTATTTTACCCCAAAGTCTGTAGTTCTAATTATTACTCCTATTTTTCAAAATATCCTGGATGAGTATCTAGAGACTCCCCTAGAGACTCCCCTAGAGTAAGCAGCTTTAATACTGCTTTTGGCCCCCCCAACTTTCATATGGAAATTACCCCCCCTGTACTAGCGAGATTATATTCCAACATGTACACCACTGCCTAGTGGAACTATAGCTATACATACCAGCAAAGGCTCATAGACATTGATTAATAGCATGATTGTATTCCAACATGTACACAACTGCCTGGTGGAACTTAGCCATACAGCAAAGGCTCCTAGGCATTGATTATAGCAAAATTTCCAGCATCGTAAAGACAACACAAGTGTTCAATGCATGCGTGACATCACAATTATGATTGTAATTTAATGATCTAGAGCCAGTTTGTACCTATAATTATCATACCATACCTATCTCCACACATTGAGTCTGTGTAACACTATCATCAGGGAGTGTCAACAAAACTTAGTTACCACTAACATGGGTCTGCGGTTAAGGTGGATCTGTTGTTCATTATCGCTGGTCCTGAAGACTCCTCAGTTCCTACTCTGGGACCTATAGTAACATTATTATGTGTCCAACGACCAAACCTGCTAGGTTGAGTTGCACAGCATGGACTCTTGCTAGTCCTGCAGACTAGTACATTTCCCAGGTCCCTGCTCTCATAAACTTTGGTTTGTTCTGGCAACTGCGGCAACTCAATATCCTCCAAGGAGAAGATTCTGCTATTACTAGGATAGATGCTTGGCTTGAAGGGAACAAACTGCACCGCTGCAATTCATAAGTGGTGTAAAAAAATGACGATGTCCACTAGCTAACTTAGAAAGCTAGCTACATAGCTATACTAATATATATCTTTTCAAATACTAACAATAAATCAAGGCTTACATTGTGCTTCTGCAAATATGATACCAAGCACAAAGCAAAGTACAACTGCAAACCACTCCACCTCAGATCCTTTCATCCTGTACTAAACTACTTCAGACCATTGAGTCCCTAAATTACAAGTCCCACTGTGACTGATTGCTATAGAACACCACACCCTTATTTAGCTGTGCTTACGGGCAACACTACTGTGCATAGCAACCCATGACTGCCACGAGTGACAAGCGGAAAAAGAAGGGGAAAAAAGGTTAATAACTTGGTTAGTCCATTATCCTTTCTTGTCAGCCATGCTGCATGTTATCACCTACCTGTTCAGAAATTTGGTATGAGGTGCCATTGTTTTGAAGGACATATGCAGGAGTTATTGTTGGGCTTTGTTAGTTTGACTAGTTTCGCATTCTCTAGACCTTCTGTGGTTAAGATGTGACTACGCTAACGAGTTTAGACCATGGAGCTCCATAGAATCTGCATGCTTCACTGCATAAATTTTTATGCCATTTCAAATTAAAAGATAGGGCTCTCTGTGTGCTCGCGTTTCTTTTTTTTTTTTTATGAAAAAAATTGCATAGGTATAGAGGTATAGCAAAGTGAACTGCAGCTTAAGTGTGGTATCTCAAATTCTTGGAGTTTGCTGCAGGGATGGCTCATGCCTTCAGGTTATGTCTTCATTTCGGTTCACATCCCTTTGAAAATTGAACTTACGCACCCAATTACGAAAATCCACCCATTAGCCTTCAATCTCTAAATGACTTAATTTATACTAAGAAAGTTCCTCACTCTTACTATCAACTTTCCCCCCTCCCCTCCCCCCCCCCCCCCCCCTCCGCCGAAACAAGGACGCACCTTCCATAAATTCCATAAACCGTCATATCCTGGTTGATGGTGTCTGACACATGCAGAAAACAGAAAAATTGGCGGAACCTAATCCGCAGAATGATGGACGAAATTCCAGGGCTCTCCAAATGGATATCCATGGTGGACCATTACATCTCAATCCGAGAAAACTTCATGATCCCCATGTAAATGAGCATTCCAATAAATCTTTCATTTCAGAGGTAGAAACATCACACCATGGACGAGTAGTTGCTCGCAATGCTGCATAACGGTTGCATAACTGTTGCATAACTGTTGCATAACTGTTAGTCATGTCAACTAGCAACTGCCACACATCATCAGTAAAAAACAGGGGAAAAAGCTCAGAAGCAGAAGAAGTGGGTGTGACCTCAGGAGAGGTTGGGCCAGTTCAGGGAATAGCTATATCGCATCTGGGTAGCTACTTAATTTTTCCACACTCCAACTGAAGTGGAGAGAGAAATACTTGAAGCTCCAGATGTAGAAGCTACTGAAATAGTTTGGGATGAGATACCCCGACTAGTAGGACCTCTACGTCTACGTGGATCAGAGAATAGACTGCGTTGACGCCGATGACCAGCCCGTCGTCTACTACTGCATGAACGACTAGGTATTACAATAGAAAGGGCTGGAGAGAGAGAGTCACCAAAGCTGGTGTGGAAGTTGCCAGAGCTGGAGAAGGAGTGGCCAGAACTGGAGAGGAAGCAGACAGAGGAGTTGCCAGAGCTGGAGTGGACACATCTGGATAGGGAGTGGTCAGATCTGGATAGAGAGAGTGAGCTTCAGGCAGACAAGGCAAAGTCAGGATCAGCCCTCATACTTCTCAACACAATAAATAATTATGCTGGTCTATAGCTATAGCTACTGTATGCTATTCTACACTGTAATTGGTATAAAACCACATTTATAGATTTGAATTTGAATTTTTTAATAACATAAACAATTGAATTCAGTAACTTGAGGAATAGCAAGCTAATACAATATCTAGATAGTTTCATAAACTTGAGAAATCTCCCTGATCCATGTCTTCTTCTCCTGAGAGCTGGTCATCTCCACTATATATGAGTGGCATACAAAAACTCTACATTGTACAGGTACATTGAAAGAAAGAAAATCCCCAAGTGCAGCATTCATTTTTACAGGTACAATTTAAGAAAATAAAACGGGTTATTATTAAACATTCCATTGCCATATCTTTTCCAGATTTACATTCTTGCAAAAAGTTGAGACATTAGTAAGTCACTTATCAGGTCACGATTTCTAACCACAACACCAGAACATGGTGAATGTATGTGTGTACTTAGTAATTTCTTGGTAGTGCTTACCCTTCTGCTGATTCATGCTCATGGTACTTTTTGTCTGATGGTGGAAATTCAGCTAATTATGATGAGTGAGGAGAAATTGAGAGCTATTACAAAGGAGCATTGTACCCAAATTCCTGCTATGATAGAGCAAGAGAAGATCGAAGCACAACACAAGACACCATTTTCTGATATGCTATGATCTGCAGTGTGATGAAGGTAAAAAAAATTGGGGGAAGGGGTGAAATATATATAATAATTGATTATGTGTGTCCACTATTAGTGTAGGAATACAAGGAAGTACATTTCTTGCTCTGACAGTTCTAGCTCTTCTGCTATGAGGTGCCCAAAGCAGATCGGATCCCAACAAAGTTATATTCTTTAGAGAGGTGAGTTTTTGTAGACGAGAACCCCCATAATTGTTATAAAGGCTGTGAGGGCTTGTTATTTAGCCCCATGCATGGCACAGTGTTACAGCATGGCAGTTTTCATTACTGATGAACTTTTTTGACCATGACCTTTTTCTCTACCCAGGATTGTACGGATATTAAGTCAGTTGTCAAGGAATTCTGTAACCTTACGCTGGTAGTGGGAGCTTCGAGAGTGCTACGCAAGCCTTCATCGTTGCAGACCACAAAATAGTTTCAGAAGTTTTATGTTTTGATATACTCTGTTTTGTTTAATTTCTGCTTTTGATATTCAATATTCTGCAGGTGTTGCACATTTATGGAAGTGCTCATCCTTCAGTTCCCCTTACAAAAAAACACATCAATAACTGTGAAACACTTTATGGCCTCACCGGTTTAACTATAATTTATTTATGAATATATAGACTTTGTATCATCATTGTTAACCTTATGTATGTCATTTTAGTTTGTAAATGTTGGCATCTTTCATTCTGCTGTGCGGGTAAGGCTCGATAAATTATGCTAATTTTTCCACCTATAATTCTATTCTAAAATTCTCATGCCTGTGCCCTATTATTATAATGATCAAATCTATTATTTTAATTATTCCAATTCACAAAATTCTTTCCTATAATTGTACTGGTGCATTACAGATGTTTCAATGTAGTCTCTTCCATAGAAGATGTTTGTAGATCACTAAAATTACTGGATAAAAGTGAAAAACACACTCTGCTGCTGCTGATGAGGGCTGTATGAGCAAAACTATTTTGCATGCTCCTGACCACCGTAAAGTTTACTTTCATGGTTCTTCCACCAATCCAATTTGTTCATTTCTGGAGAAACTCCATTTGATTTAGCTATAATATTATAAATAGGCAGTTCACACTTTAACTCATCCAGCTAATTTATCAGAACTGAGGAAAGGAAATACTTTTAACTGGTAAATGTTATTGCAGGATGGTTTTAACTCACAAATCTTTGTCGGGTCAAACAATCTAGCATACTTAAAAGCTTCAACAGTGTGCTTTAGGTCATCTCCAAATTTTTCATTGAAGTATCTGTATGCAGGTTCAACACATGCTTTAGCATAGTCAATCAGTGGCTGTTCACAAACAGGTTTGGAGGACAGCTTGCTGGCAACTGCTTAGACATTTGGATAATACTGAGTGGAAATAGATTCATCTATTTTTTCATATGCTTTGAATATAAGTGGCCCATCCCCTTTCAGGCGATATGTCGATTTAACAAAAGGTTCACCAGCATGAATTGTCATTGCAAGTTCCATCTGTAACTTACAATTCTTAGGAGGGTCATCAAGAATCTCCTAAACCCTCAACTTTGAGAGTAGAAGATCAACATTTTGAAGAAATGAACAAACTTCACCAAATTAAGTTAAGCAAGTGGTTCATTACTTCCGACTTGAACCACCAACGAGTGGCTGAATATGTTGGTACTGGTAAACCTGTAGCTGTCTTCTAGGCTAATTTTGTATTTGGACTGCTTGAAAATAGGCTAACCCAACCCTTTATAAATTCATAGCACAGGTGTCTTGATTCTCTCCCCCTCGTGATCCAAGGTTTGAGAAAAGCACACTACATCTAAAATGTGTGAGAAGACAATACTCAATGTGCATATTGCTACAATGTTCACTGTGATCCCGCATAGCAGCTACTAACAGGTTGGAGGCAATACCTAGCTCAGTAGAAAGGCTGCAAGTTCTTCCTTCACCTGTAAGGCTCTTAGCTAACATGATTAGCCGAACAACACGCTGCTCTATGTTCCCTGTCATCAACAAAGTGCAGCAGTATGACCATTGCTTCGCAAACATGGGTTGTTCCGTCAAAAATTAAAGACACTTCTTTAACATCAATTTCTTTCTTTATAGTTTCTCGCTGTTCATGCTGAATAAAAGGCATAAGTTGATATAAATTGGTGCTGTTGGAAAGCCTGAATGCACTTTCCTCAAATAAATCCCGAAAAAAGCAAGCGGCACCCCAGCTTTTAAAAATGCTGTGACTACTTTTACTCGATGGACTCGAACTGCATCTGAAAGGCCTTCTCCAATTGGGTGTTTTTCCTTGTCATATTTATTTAGCATATCACATAATTATGTTCCTCTCTCTCACTTCCTTTGATGCCAAATGCTCTTTTCCGTTGGCATGTTTAGCTGACTTGATGTGCTGAGTTAAGGGGGTCCACTACCCAAAAAAACAAAAACAAAAAAAACCCTACAACTTCTCTCTGCTTCAGAATTTTTTTTGAAATCTTGTATGATGTGGTGTACCTATATAGCTACAGACCTACCTTCTGGTGCTGTGCCAACTACCCAGCTCCAATTGATCCGGACTTAGTGGACATTTAAGATTTCACGAGGACGGTCATATTTGGAGACTAGTTTACTTTGGGATTTCACAACTTACCACAGGGGAAATTACAAAGTATGAAACACAATAAATTATAACATTGAGTTTTTTTTTAAATAGTGTGATCATGGACTTTAAAAACTTTGCAATTTCTTGGTAGCATTTTCCTTTTTTTTGGTACCTGTTGACATCATACTTGCTTAAAATTGAGAATGTCATCTTGTAGCTCTCATTAAGAATCTATATAATTTTGTCTGATTACTCCAAATATGAAGCAGGGAGAACCGTCCTTGGCCCAAAAAAAAACTTTTTCGGAACAGACATTTTAAGGACTAGTAGAGTATTTCAATGGTTGAACTGACCATACCATTAAAAATAACACCAAAAGTGGTATACATATACATACTAGAAAAATCAAGAATAGGGAGGGGAAGTTTGGTCTATCCTATATAGGCCGCTTCCAAGGGGGATGACCAGAATCACTGGTTTGCTTCCCTTGTCGGTCTCCGTGGCCATTGGAACTCACTATTACGTGAAGCGTCTTCTTTGCAAATCGGGAGTACTCAAGATAAGTCCAGAATGGAGCATCCAAATCTTATCCAATTTGGAAGGCAGCATCTTGCATGTACTGTCATCATATTTTGGGGAAAGAAGGAAAAAAAAGATTTTTTTTGGGGGTAGTGGACCCCCTTAAGACACTCTTCTTAAAAGATACATTCTCTCTGCATGCATTGCAAAACAACTTTCCCATAATAACAGTCAGATTTTCTTTTATCCTTGTAGAGAATGAAATCATAACTGGTTCAGCAACAACAACACCTTTACCTCGTTTAAAGCCTTTTGGAGGATTACATTTTAGTTTCCGCTTCCTTGCGAGGTCAGATGGAGCAGGACTCGTAAGCTTGTCCAGAAGATTAGCTACATTCTTATCAGGCCTAGTGGCTGTTTGTACGGCCCAGTAGCTGTGCTAGGCCCAGTAGCTCAAGCCTCAATTTCTGGACCACTGTCTGTGTAAGAAGAAATACTACAGCTATTTGTTTCTGCAGCCATTCCTTTACTAGCTATTGCCAACCATGTGCTCAAGCAAAGGTGAAAGATGAGTCAGGTGAGTGACAGTTGCCTTGATTACTAACATACCATTTAGACCTATGGCACACTAATGAAATTTCCTGTTGACATTACAAATTTTAAAGTAAGTTATGCTGTGGCTGTGGGCATGTTAGTTATGACAGCTATACTTTGGGGTGGCTAGTTGCTAATAGAAAAGCTAGGAACAGGTGGTCTAATTACACTCTACATCCTCCAATTTACATTGCAACTACATTACCTCTGCAGCTGTAGGTTGTAGGCTGTTGACTATCTCACAGGATATAAATCACACCTAAAATTCTAAAAATGCTACCTATAATGCTAGCATTATTCTCTAATACTTTGCCATTCTAAAAATTCTTTAAAAAATGCTATCATAATTTATCATTTTGGTGTGTAATACACACTGAAAATGGTGTGTGTTACACACTACAAGTAGCGTGTTCTACATGCTTCAATATGAGTGTGCGTATAGCGATGGCCCAGCGCACTCTATTTGGTGTGCGTTGCACACTTTATTTTTTACAGTGCATTGATACAGTAGCTAGCTACTTGCTTGCAGTCAAGGTGCCAAAATTAATAAACAAAAAATGTTTGTGGCTATTATACCTGGATGTCACTTCATCCTGGCAAGACTCTACCATGTGTTGTTGCTAACTTCATCATTAATCCACTGCATAACATTATTATTCTTTCAAATAGAAGTGGATACAGTCCTGAATATTATTTGTGTAGTCATTTTTTGCACGAACTTGTTCAAATTCTCCAAGGTACAGGGGGGTAATTTCCATATGAAAGTTGGGGGGGCCAAAAACACTGCTTACTCTAGGGGAGTCTCTTAGGGGAGTCTCTAGATACTCACCCAGGATATTTTGAAAAATAGGAGTGATTAGAACTACAGACCTTGGGGTAAATTAGTGTTGAAAAGATTTTCAATTAAGTAATCACCCGAACACATAACATAACCAGATGACAAACAGTATACTAGCACTAACATCTAAGAGAGAGAAAGAGACTATCATTCACATCTACTAAGAAATGGAAAATTGGCCGAAGATGGATGAGCGCCTCTCTACTCTATCCACAAAGTCATTTGTCACTTGCTTGAGGCTCAGTTCCTTCACCAGCTCTTTATGCACTGTGCATGTCATGAGATGATTGAGGCGGTTGTTCGACATTGTTGTACGAAGGTAAGACTTCACCCATTTCAGCGCACTGAAGGCTCATTCAGAGCTTGCATTAGTTGCCGGCATAACCAGAACAACCTTGACCAAAGACATGACATCTGGTATGAGGGGCCAGATGCTTTTGTTCTTTTTTAAAGGAAATCAACGACATTTTGCAATGTATCACCACCACCTTCATCTTGACTGAAACTGCGATAGGACTCTGCCATTATAGATAGCTGGATTCTTAAGGTATCAGGGTCAAACTCAGTGTAGAACTTTTCGTCAACATTTTGTGAGACATCCTCCCCCAATGTTCATTTCACTAGGACCTTCTCACAGGTTGCATATGTGGTGTAGTCCTTCTGATTAAAACGCTCTTCAATGCAGCTAGCTACAGTGTCCACAGCCTCAAAATAGATTTTGCGGTAAAAGTTCTCTACATTGGTATGGTGCTCATGTTGAGCATTGCCCTCACTATACCTTGATGGCATCTTACGGTGACGTGGAAGTGAAGGCTCTTTTAGTTCCAACTTCACAGCAGCTTGAGTTAGTTTTGTCCAATGGAGACTTGCATCCCTGTCTGATCGTATTCCTCGTAGGACAGTGACAGATAGCTTGGCATTCGCTTGAGCATCCATTGCACATAGCTCTGCCCTCTGAAGGCAAGTGCTGAGGTTATCTGAATGTGAAAGTACTACAATGGCAAGCTGAAGACCATAGAAGAAACTAAAAGTTTGCATTTTAGTCTCCACTCCAATTATTCCTGCCTTCATTTCAGAGTCTTTGACATGGTCTTGTGCCCAGTCCTATAGGATCATGAGAGTGCCATAATTTTTTAGAATAGCACTCAGTGATGCTGCTCGGACAGTCCACCTTGTTGGGCAGAGCATTTTCAGAGTTGGTGAGTCAATAATTATTGTCTACATGAGATCATGTTCCATTTGCCCCAGAATTTCTGATTGCTTTCTGCGGAATACTGCCTCTCTTTTTGGACTCTTCTCTATTAATTTAGTAATTTCATAAGCCACATCAAGCATGTCTTTCAACAGGGAAATATTTTTTATTGTATCCCCGACAGCAAGATTAAGCGAGTGGCAATAGCAGTGTGTTAGCAGACATTTTTCATTCAGTTTCTTGATTTGTGCAGCAACCCCATTTTTTGTTCCAGTCATGGTCGAATATCCGTCATAACATTGCCCACATGCATCTTGAATCTTGAGATTCATGCGTAGCAGTACATTTATGCAAGCAACAATTGTGTCTGCATTGGTCTGAGAAACTGACATCAGACCAATATATTTCTCACATACTGTCATCTCATTCACCCAACGTATGCAAATCACAAATTGTTCAATGTTGCTCGCATCTGTACTCTCATCAGCCAAGATACTGTAACATCCAGATTCAGCTATGTCAGCTGCTATACCATGAAGCACTTTTAGAGCCATGATTTGTAAGATTTCATTCTGAGCATCTGGACTGATATGCTTGTCGTAAGACTTTTCAATCCATTTACGAAGCATTTTATCATCTTCAGCTCACAGAAGGAGGAGTTGCTTGAAATTTAACTCCTCCTCTTGCTTGCCCTTATGAAGGGCAAAGCCCTGGTGGGCAAGATAGGATACACTTTGAATGATTTTCAGGAGGCAGTTCCTATTTTCCTCTTTCTGACTCTTAAGCTGCTCCTTCAGCTGCTCATCAATATGACAAGGTTGAGTTAACATAGCAACTGCATGCTTGTGACATAGTGAGCTTTCGTGCTTATGGAAACCCTTGTTTTTACACAGAGCATTTTTCCAATTTCTGAACCCATCAGACAAGAAGGAGGTTTCAGACCTTGTATCCAGCTTAAGCAGTCCCTTCAAATTGGCTGTGCCACAAGTGTGGCAAATAATAATGTCTGAAATTGGAAGATAATGCAGCCATGAAAATTGCGAGTACCAGGCTGGTTGGAATGCTCGTTGATGACCCATCTTGCTTTTTGGGTATTTGAAGTCAATTGGCTGGTAGGGAACTTGAGGAAGGGTATATATCCAGAGTCAGGGATATTCTACTGGCTTCTTGTTGCTGCTCCTGAGAGATATCAAAATTACTTGTAGCTTGGGTCAAAGTCTAATTTTGCAAAAACAACTACAACAACAGGGTCTTTCAATATATGATTGTTTAATAAGGATTCACTGATATCAGAGGCTGAGATGCCACATAAAAATTGAGAGGCTTAATGTTGTTATCATGTGATGGATTATGACAGACATACCTGTTCATATTCTTATGGGTTTTCTTCAACCTGTACATCTTGGCTATCAGATCCTTGGGCTTGATCATCAGCCTTCTCCTCCGACTCCCTTTGTCTCTTAGTTGGACTTTGACAAAAACTTAACAAGGAAGCTTGTCTTTTAGGCATGATTCACTCTGCAGCAGCACTAGCTAATTTCTCAATATATGGCCTGCCACACTGTTAGGGTTCACTCTTATATTGCTTAGTATTCCGAATAATGATTAACAGCACATTAGGTTTATAGCAGAACTCAACATAAGGCTTACTGATATAGGCACTCCACTGCTGTCATGGCAAAATCAAAATGAACCAATGAAATACATGAACTATATAAATGTCAAAATGATCCTAACAGCTAAAATAATCCTTGCACCTAAAGTGTTAGTTCCATGGTGGTATGGTCTGAGGCTTGTTTGGTGTTTGAGTTGTCAGGCTGTTATTCCTGACATACACTAACTGGTCACATGTATTGAACCGATTAGTGAACAAAGTTGTTGTTTTTAACCAATATTATGGTGTTGTTCTATGGTGTTGTTCTATCTAGCATATTTCAAACCAATTACAATTATGAATGTGCTATAATTTGTTAGTCAACACCTTCAACAGCTTGCGAAAACACCCTTAGAAAACTTGTTTTGGCCAAATGTTGGGGGGGCCATGGCCCCCCCAGCCCCCCCAGAAATTACCCCCCTGAGGTAATGAGATCGTACATCAAGCCGCCCCAGATCATATTCGGTCGGCTCAAATCTGCTGTGACACTGGTTATTGCTGATCAACCCTCGCACATCGTATTAACTTGATGATTTGAAGAGGCTTATCACCATGACTTGGTGCAGTTGTTATGCAATGATGTTCTTGCAGAAAATCCTTAAAAAAACAAGATGATGATGCAAGATCTCAGATATTACGATGCCCAGTACTCTATATTTGCAGGAATTAAAGTTGAGTAGCTACTTAAACTGGTTGGATAGTTGTATGACTTGTTGGGAAAAGTAGGGTGGTGGTAATGTGGTGACTAGAATTAAAGATAATTGTAGCCTGTGCCCATCATTCAGAATTAATTAACAATGATAATCAACTTGAAATTTACACTCTAGATGCTCTAGCCTTCATCAGGAATAATGAAGTTAAGAGGTTTCAGTCCACACACCATTCTGCATCTTTTTGGAAGTGATGTAGAAGGCTAATATGTCATACTGTTATGTATCCAGCCTACAGTATACTGACCAATATCATTTTATTCTATCTCCTGAACCTCACACCTTGAGCAAGAATAATTATTATCTTGATTCACTTGCTTTTCCACCATCAGTTACATTTCTACTCCCCCCTCCCTCCCTAAGTGCACTCCTAGCAAAGTGCTTGCCTTACAGGACATGTTAAATGTGCTGTCTACAGAGAATCTTATGTGCAGATTTGCATAATGTACAAAGTGGTCCAAATGAGCACAGATAGGAATAGGAAGAAGGTGTCCTATATATGTAGCTATGCACTGATAGTGTACAAGAGGATGAAACAATATAGACACATAAATATCCTCCAGTCCTAGTAGGCAGTTAGGCAGTAGTTTAGTCCTCACTGCTCAACTATAAAATATAGAAACAACAAGAAAACAGGGAAACAAATAATAATTTTTTTATAACAAACATAAAATGTTTTTTTGAATGATCTGTCAAAAAAGAAGAAATGGAACAGGGAAGTATCCATGTAGAGAACCAGCTAAATGACTCTTTACCTTATAAATTCTAGACAACTACATGCATAGATAGATATACACATAGCTATATTCATGTGGTGAGATAGCCACATGCATATACATATATATCCATAGTGGATAGATAGCCACACACACACACACCATAGCAACAAACATCTATATACATAGCTAGCTAACACATCATTGACACAGACTTGTGTAGCACCACAAACTTTCACTTTCAACTTTTTATTGAGGGCAAGCTTCATTTCCAATATAGAGAGCAGCTCATAAACAACAACTGTTAGCATGAGGTCCATATGAGAGGAGCAGGTAAAGTAATCTTGTTGTCTGTCAGCAGGCGTGCATGTTGGTCCAAACCATCATGAAAATATCACCAGCAAAATGTCATGAGAATCTCGCTTTGCCTGTGTGTAGCCTAATGTAGCTATAACATATGCATCACTAGCTAATTACACATCTTGCATGTTTTGAACTGTATAATATTCCATTGTTAGAATGCAGTAAAAATATGACACACAACAGGCACCATTCCCTTCACTTGGAGCAGGCAGTAAAATTCTCATGCTTAATATCTGGCCAGCAGGGGAGGGAGGGGAGAGGCTACAATACAAAGCACTCACTAAATATTCTTTACAGTCCATACATACAATTGTAACACAGGAACTCAGAAGTCACAGTATTCTTGTTGTGTGCTGGTGCCATTGGTGATCCAGTAGAGACCTGCCTTGCTCTGCAAATTTCCATCAGCCAATTGCTTGCAAGATGTGGCAGCATAAGACTTGGCCCGACCAAGTGGGACCACTCCAAACTCTGAGTATAATAAACTTAGCACGTCCACCAAGATGTCCTCATTGCCTTGTTTTGAAGGGCAGCCATTACTATAGAATCTTCCTGGATTGTTACCCCTCTTTATATCTAAGGGCATGAATAAGGCAAGTAAAAAATGTACAGACAGAGTGGTTTAAAACTATGTGCTGGCCATTAGTAACAATACTTACTGCATGAACATTCATTATGAGAACATTCATTAAGAAAGCAAATCATGTCCATGTGCATATCATGTTTCAGCATTATCTATTATGGTATCTGTATTTCAAACACTGGACTAAATTTTTCAAAAGCTCATTTACAAAATCATAAAGGTCAGTGGGCATGTCGTGAGGATAACAAAAAAAAAACTGAGGCTTAATAAGGCTGATCAAGTAATCTAGCTTGTCTCTGGAGATAGCTCGGGTGCGTCGAGAATAGCTCAGACTGTACATGACCTGGTTGCACTGAATAAATATAGAGCAGCTAACACAGGGGATGGCCTGGTTGCACTGGATAAATAAAGAGCAGCCATCTAAGTAGGAACATTTTGTCCACTTTTCCACTTGTATGTAGTTGAAACACTACATATATCAGCATAATATGTCTTGTTGCTATTGTTGCCTGTATCTAAGTGCATCTTGTAGTCCACATCAGCATATGTACCACAGTTGCTATCGTTGACATATGTACATAATGCTATTACTGGAGATTTCTCTTTCAATTTCGGCCAATGCTGTTTATAAAACTTTGGCAGTAAGAAACAAAAAGCTGAGAAATCCACAGAACATTGTCAGCTGAAAATAATCATAAATGTTAGAGCTAACCAGTAGCTCTTGAATGTTCCACCATAAGTGCTGGTAGTCTAGCATATTTGTCATGTTTTTTTCCTTTCTTCTTTTCCTCTCAAGCAATTGGCACAGCATCATCCTTCAATGATAGTGCCATTCACTGGACTCATTTGGTTTAGTCCATGTTTCATTTGATTAACTCATCCACAAGAGGAGAATAGAACACAATATAATTTGTACTCTCTCTCTCTAAAATTTTAGTTTTGAGGCGACCAATCCCACTGTTTAAAAATCAGGATGTTCGGAACTGCGATTCACTTTCATTTTTGCATACAGTATAGTGGTGTAGCCACCAGTACGGTTGGTTCAACCGTACCACTTTTCATTCTCACAAATATTCCTACCACATTTATTAATTTTCAAGTCCAGTAAATATTTGTGGTTTTAATACTTAATAACTTGTAAGTGTAAATTGCACTCTCATGCATAGACACATAATACTATTGACCACAAAAAATGTTTCTTGTGGTATAATCTGCTCACATGACTCAAGGTAACTGCCACATGGTCAGGAATCCTTGTCATGCTATGGCTAACTTGATACTACCAGAGTTGCCACGAGAACCAGATCAACCTCTTTCCTACAAGTTTCCAAAAACGCAGAAGAAAGTGGTGTACTGCAGTTTTCAGAGTCAATTGTTCTCCCCTTGGAATTTTTTACATTATAACGAGGCTGAAGATGCAGTGTATTGTCATACGTGTGTTAAAGCATTCAGCTTGAACCGGATTAAAACTAGCCTTAATGCATCAACAACCTATGTAAGTGTGCTAATTATAATAGCTGCTTGTTTTGCTATGAAGAGTCTCTCACATATATACTTACAGGTCAGTACAGGTTTTCACAATTGGAAAGATGCAACAAGGGCTTTCAAAAAACACCAGGAGTCTAAGACGCATGCTGAGGCTGTTGAAGCTATTATAACTTTGCCAAAAGCAACTTCTGGTATAAGTGAGTTATTGAGTCAAGCTCATAAGCGAGATAAAGAAAATGCACGTGAAATCCTCAAGACCATTCTGTCAAGTTTAAGGTATCTTGCTAGGCAAGGTATAGCTTTTCGGAAAGCTAATGCAGTTGAATCCAACTTGATTCAATTGCTCAAACTAAGAGCTGAAGACAATGAAGCAATTGACACATGCTAAATAAAAGTCAAAGAAAATATGTATCTCCAGAAAATCAAAATGAAATTCTAGAGATCATGGCCAATCATGTTATCAGGAAGATCCTTTCCTTTGTCAATAAGTCTCCTTACTTTACATTAATGGTGGATGAAACAACCGATGTTTCAAACAAAGTACAGTTGACAGTAGTTATAAGATGGATAGATGAACAGTTTGAAGCAAGCGAGTATTTTTTAGGTATGTATCATCTTCAATCCACTACTGCAGAGAGTATTGTGGCTGCATCCTTTTACGTTTTCAAATACCTTTCATGAAAATGAATTTAGGTGTGGGTGACACTGTTAAGAGAGCTTGCATCATGAGAGACTGTTTCGATACCAGCTTTGAACTGGTGAAGTTAATTAAGTTTTCTCCAAAGCGTGAGGCCATGTTACACCTCGTGAAGGAAGAAATTGGAAGTATTTCTCCTAGCATTCGAACCTTCTGTTCAACCAGGTGGACAGTCCGAGCAGATGCAATCACCAGTATTCTGGCTAATTATAAGGAAATTCAAGTTTTATGGGAGAGAGCACTGGTATCCACATCTGACACAGAGCTGAAAGCTAGAATTAGAGGGATTGCAAGTCAAATGAACAATTTTTCGTTTTCTATTTGGTCTTTTACTGTCACAATTTATTTTAAGACATACTGACAAGCTTAGCATGATGCTACAAAATCCTGCATTGTCAAGTGTGGACAAGAAATTACTTCACTCACCATCAAAACTCTACAAAGCATGAGATCTGAAGAAAATTTTAACTTGTTTTGGGAATTAAGAGAGTTGATTTAGATGTTGAAGAACCTTCACTTCCTAGGAGACGCAAGGTGCCAAGATGCTATGAACCAGGGCAGAGTGAACCAGAACACCCTCCTACAGCTAAAGATCATTATCGGCAGATCTATTTTGAAGTCTTTGACCTCGCAGTTACTAGTATTGCTGACAGGTTTGATCAGCCAGGATTCAAGATCTATTCGAATGTCGAACAGTTACTTTTTAAAGTCTGCTCTCGCAAGGATTACATGGATCAACTCAGCTCTTTTTGTGATTTTTATGAAGAGGACTTCAGTAAAGATGATCTAGAGGCAGAATTAAAAGTGCTCAAAATCCTCTTCATAGAAAAGACAGAAACAGGAGAAAAACCATCAATATCCTTGTTGAAAAAAATCCTCCAATCTTTAAGCCCAGCTCAGCGAACCTTGATCGGCACTGTTTGTAGAGTATTTCAACTTCTCATTGTGATGCCAGCCACAAACAGTACTTCCGAGAGGTCATTTAGTGCATTGAAAAGAATTAAAAACTTATCTCAGGAGCACTATCACACAAGCCCGCTTAAAATCACCTTATTGTGCTTCATTATCATCAAGAACTTACTGATGCCCTTGACCTAAAACTTGTGGGAAATGACTTCATTTTAGCAAAGGACTCACGTCAATCTGTTTTTGCCAAATTGAGTATGGGACAGGCCTGAAGTAGGGGATGGGGGAAGGCTAACATGAGGCTTTGCTTACTTTGAGCCATGTCTTGGGCTAAGGTTCGGTCTTAGTTTAGTTCAAGCTTAGCTTTGGTAAATGGCTTCAAGGATCAACTTATATCATCCACCTGATGTTTGAAGGCTTTAATTTACCTTGAAATGAGGCATATGTTATGCAAAGGCTTTTAAAGTGTTTACTCAAATATTGATCTCCATGTGAAATCCACACAGAAATAAAAATCAAAAATGCTCATAGGAATTAAAATAGCATTTACTTTCCTACCATACTTTTTAATAATTAACACGCTATTTTATTTTGCTTCACAGTGCTAATGTGTACAAAATTATTTAAAACTTGTACGTACAGTAACTGAGAACTGAGATATGACCTACCTTCTCTAGTGAAAACTACTGTAGAACTGACTCGACCCGGCCCTGTCATGTTCACAGCTGCAAAACTGACATTGTAGGGGACACCAGCAGCAACTAAAACATCAGCAATCACTCAGTCATTCATGGCAATATTATGACAATACATCCACTCTCTCTCCGACCTAGACCACTAGCTGTGTAGCTAGTCACTCTCCATCACTGGTCATATACTCTGTTACTGTTCCTCGTGCAAGGTCATTGATCCTGACCAAGAAGGATGTGATGACTCCATTTGGCACAGCAGTAGGAGACCAGGAGATGATCAGAGTAGAGTCACTAGGAGATGTTGTAGATAATCCTCTGACAGGTCCAGACTCTGTATAATATCAGATGATATCATATTCTATATATATTATTAACAGCAAGTACATCATGTTTAACTCGCCACTGTCACTGGTTGTAAATGGCATTTCTGCACTTGATTTTCCAGTACTATCCAACTCATTTCTGCACTGTATGACATAGTTATAATCTGTGGCTGGGGCTAGTGAGATTAGTGGTATAGAGTAGGTCAGACATCCAACATCAGCAGTCACTGCAGAGCTCCTATCTAGTGGTCCTGAAGTAGTTCCATACACCACCACACAAGTATCTTTTTGTATGGAATTAAAAGGCCCCACAAACATCCACTGAACAGTCACTCCTGACGATGTGATGTCAGTGACCATAATAGAGGTGAAAGGATGCACTAAAGATTCTAATTGAATCAAAATAAAAACCTACTAATTAAAATGCAACACATCCTCTGGTACTACTTACCACTAACATGCAGCATAAAATTCTGCCTGGCAACCACTACACTTTTAGTAGGTATGAGAATGCTAGCCAGGGGAATTGCTTCTGGCCAGCGAGTCACTCTGTCCACTACTGTAAGGAGGTGGGTGAAACCTTTAGAGAGTGGGAGTGGCCCTACATTCACATGTTTGAATCATGGTCTCATTGTACTCAGATAGTGGAGCACGATGGTGGAGGTTGACTTTGGCTCATTGGCAAACAATGCATGTCCTGGCCCATTCTCCAACCCATCGACCAAGGCCATGCCAGACGTACTTGCGGGCTACCAGCTTGCGGGTTGCCCGTATGCCTGGATGGCTGAGGCCATGAAGGCTGTCTAAAATGCGACGGCAGAAAGAGACAGGTACGAGGGGATGTGGTCGACCAAAAGTCACATCACACAACAGGGTGGTGTGATTGGGTCCAAAGGGATTAAGTTGAAGGCTGTCCGGCAGGCAGCCATATCGACTGGGTCTGCGAGCTGTGTGGTTGCAAGGCCAGAGAAATCAATGCCTCCACTGATGGACGAAATGGCAGCACGGAAAAGATCGTCTGCTTCCACGTTGTCCTTGCCTGCCACGTGTCTAATGTCCACGGTGAATTCTGAGATCGCTGAGAGCTGGCACTGTTGTCGTGCAGACCAGGCATCTGAGATCTTACCGAGGGCAAACGTGAGTGGTTTGTGGTCGGTAAACAGTGAGAACTGGCGTCCTTCCAGGAAATAACTGAACTGACGGATAGCCACGTGGGCAGCAAGCAATTCTCTGTTGAATGCACTATATCTTGTCTGGGCCGGCTGGAGCTTGCGGCTGAAGAAGGCCAGCAGTCGCCAGAGGCCATCTGTGAATTGCTCAAGAGTGCCTCCAATGGCCATATCTGAAGCATCAACGGTTACAGCCGTGGGAGTATCTGCATGGGCATGGACCAGGAGGGCAGCAGAGGCCAGAGCAGTCTTTGCATCATGGAATGCTTTATCCATGGTGGTCGACCATTTCACCGGAGAGGTCCGGGCGGGATGGCCAACCAAAGCAGTGTAGAGAGGATGAAGTAGCTGGGCAGCTGTGGTAAAAGTTAATTACTCCGAGGAAGGCCTGGATTACTGCCGGGTGGGGGAAATCTTATATGGCTGTCACCCGAGTTGGCATGGGTCGTATGCCCTCGGCATTGACCACATGACCGAGGAAGGTTATCTCATCAACACCAAAGACACACTTGCCTGGGTGAATGACGAGGCCATGCAGTTCAAGGCGATCAAAAATGGCAGTGAGATCCCGAACATGCTCATCGTGGGAGGAACTGGCTACCAGGATGTCATCTAGGTAAATGAATACGCCCTGCAGACCCCGCAAAACTGTGTCCATCAGTCTCTGAAATGCTTGGGTTGCATTTGCAAGGCCGAAAGGTGTTCGCAGAAACACGAAAAGGCCAAAAGGAGTAATCACTGCTGGGTTGGGGATGTCCATAGCACGTACCGGAATCTGGTGATAGCCCTTAATCAGGTCAGTCGATGAGAAAATGGTCATACCAGTGAGTTGGCCGGCGAAGTCTTGGATGTGAGGCACCGGGTAACAGTCAGTCTTGATGCTGCCATTGAGACGTCTAAAGTCCCTGCATGGGCGCCAACCACCACCAGTTTTGGGTGCAATGTGAAGTGGGGACACCCATTGACTGGAGGAGCGCTGGACGATCCCAAAATCTTCCATCGCTTTGAATGCAGCCTTTGTTACAGCGAGTTTGTCGGGGGACAAATGCCGGGCTGGCGAGCGGAGAGGAGGAAACTGACCAGTATCGATACAAAACTCGACCCCATGGGGGACCCTGTCCTTGCGTAAAGATATCTCAGTGAGTTTTGGCCTAGAGGCGAGTAGGTTGGCATAGACATTGTTTACCTGAGGAGGTTTGATTACGGTCAAAGGTACTGGTTTACACACAATGCTGGATGCGGCGATGGTGACGTACGTGGCAGAGTGAACGAGGCTTTGTCCTTCCAGGTCGACTAGAAGTCCGTTGTCACGTAAGAAGTCTGCCACGAGGATGGCCTGGTTCACGTCAGCGACGATGAAAGTCCCTTGGAAGCGCTTGCCCCCAAACTGGAGTGGAATGCAACGTGTGCCATAAGTTTTAATTTCTGTCCCATTGGCTACCACTAGTGGGGCAGAATGGGCAGAGGAAGCGGCTGCGTGGTGGTCAGTAGGAGAAGCCGGGACGAGAGAGACTTCTGCACCAGTGTCGATGAGGAAGGAGCATCCCGAGGCCCTACCCTGGACATGTAGAAGCCTTGAGGTTGTTGCGTCAGCCACTATGGCTACTGGTGGCCGGCGTTGGCGTTTCCTACTGGCGCTGTCTTAGCTAGGGGAATATGGGCCATCTGGCAGTTGTTCTGGGTGCATCTCCATGCCTCCGTTCCATACCGCCCATGGTAGAAACACAGACTGGTGTCGGTCTTAGTCCTGCACTTTTGGCATTTGTGATCGATGGCTGCAACATCGACGTTGCCAACAAGTGATGATGGCTGGTTCAGGCGGGCACCGGAGAGCATGAAGTAGGCATCGGCAGCTGATGGGTTGTCAGAGCTATAGAACGAGCCAGGTGGTCTTGGACATCTGCTGAAAGCTGTCGTAGGAAAAGGGCCTTAAACAGGATGTGCTCAGAGTCCTCTCCAGTGGGTAGGGATGCCAGCATCTTACTGAGGAATGCTGATGGCATTCCATCACCCATCCCAGGCCAGTCTAGAAGACTCTTGCTCCTCTCCAAGGTGTTTGACCAAACGCGGAAAGGAGGCGATCTTTGATGACTTGGTAGCGAGTGCCATTAGCAGGGGGGTTCCTGATGATGCCGATCGCCCTGTCCATGACCTGGCCCTTGAGTGCTGCCACCACGTAGCTGTACTTGGTCTGGTCCTGGATAATGGCAGGAATGCGGAGGTTGAATTCCGCTTCGATGGCTATAAACCAGTATTCGATCCTGTCAGGCGAGAACTCTGGTGGTTTGAGGGCGACTGCATTGACTGTAGCCGCCATTAAAGCATCTGCAAGTGCTTGTGCTTCAGCCATAATGCCGAAGAGGAAGGAATTGACGCTGTTGAGCTGAAACACTGTGGACGTGGAGGTCGGGGTCACCAATGTAGGGAAGTCTATGATTAGGATTCCCTGCGAGATTCTGTGTCACCGTTATATCTCTTCTACCCGATAGAGAAAGAGAATTGAAACTTCATGAGAGAGACAGAGAGTATCAATACAACGTAACAAAAGGTGATCATCAATTCGAATATTTATTATTAAAAGTCAAGGGAGTTATGTCCCGATTACTGTTCCGTAATTGCGCCGCCACAAGAGTATATATAGTGCTCATTATTTAGATGTACCAAAATAGTTCCTTCTTCTGTTAACTTCTTTAGCAATCTGGAATACATCTATTTTGCCTGTTAAATATGCAGCAGCATCATATTATTTAGCCGAGGTTCACTCAGGGTCGGCCGCAGGTAGTTCTTAATCTCTGTAATGTAGAAAAAGCTGTGGCTGCAGCAGGTACAGTGAGGAGCAAATAATTAGTTAGTCTAAACTTCACCTAACTTTTGCTTTTACTGGCTTCATAATTTCACATCACGTACAGATACAAGTGACTTTTTTAATCTTAGTAGTTGAATATTTTTGATTATATGTTTTCACGCTATCTGGAAGCATTTGTAGATGAACAATTTGCTGATGCGCTTTATCATATATCTTTATATTTTCTGGAAGATTATATCTAAAATCACGAGTATCATTTCCAGCATTTAAAAGTACTCTTCCCAATGCTGTGTCTCGGGGCATGCCCCTGGTTTGGTCAATCCCATACTGCAATTCTTCAACAACAATATCTTATGCCTCATTAAATAGGATCACCAAATGAATGTGGTATCTCACCATAATCTAATCTTCTAGGTTGATGCCTTTATGAGGCAGCAAAGGTTGCCAAGAAAAACTAATGGACTAGGTACATTACATTGTAAAACACGTCAAAATGTCATCAGTCTGCCTTTCAAGGATGTTCACAACCAGTCGGGATGCTAGCAATGCTGCTTGATGAAGTTTCTTTACCCACTAGGTAATTGATAACTGTTCAGTTGTTGTAAGAAAACTTCAGACCAAAATGTTCCTGAAAATCATGAGCTTTCATAGCATACAAATGCCTATATACCAGTAACCTTGTTCAACAATTGCCAATAAAATCAATTGGAAAGTCATCAATAGCTTTGGTGCACACTGTCCATCTTGTTGGGCAAGGTGGCTTTAATTTTGGAACAAAATTTGATCATCATGATAGGAGTAGTTGATAGTTTTGGTGAAAATACTTGCATGATCAGCTTAAATTCTAGCCCTAGCCCTAGCCCTAGCCCTAGCCCACAAGCATGCTCAGTTTATTCAGGCAGTTCTCAGTGCCTCACATGAGTTCTTATTTGACTGCCTGTGTGGTATGGAACGAGTTTTACAATCTTCTTTAAATCATGAGGTTCATTGAAGAGACCAAGTGAGACAATAACAGCAGCTTCTTAGCTGGAGGGAAATAAACTGGCTGCATGAGTGCGTGGTCAAGTGAAATGACATTACATGCAGAAAACAAAATTGTGATTATAAAGACAACATGGTTCAATATGCTGTGGATTTACTCTGGAAGTCACAGGTAGAAATATGGTATCTGAAAGTAGTTACCTGAAATGTGAACAGAAATGTGCATTTATAAGTTAACTATATAGCAATTTGGTAAAATGAATAAATTCTTATTTCACAGCCAAAAAATAAAAAGCAGGCCTGTGTGCAAACGGTGCTATCCAGCCATAAATGCTTTATCATGGAAATTGATGACTGCATCCTGCACTGGCAGAAGACAAGAAGTATGTGTGAGTGTATTGCATGTGTGCATGTGGTGTTTGCCATGAATGCTCAGTTTGGCTTTATCTTATTAGAAACATGATGCCTGAATCCTGCACTAGCAGAAGGGATGTATGTTTGCGAGAGAGAGAGAGAATTAAGTTGCCTTGTACTATCAATCTTTGTACCTATAAGAAGTAATAGTTGAGAGGAGAGAGGGGAGGCACATGCATGAGGGCTGGATAGAAGAGAGAGAACTCTGTTGTAGCTGGATAATAACTAGCCAAGAATGCTGATTATGCACTGGGGATTCTATAGGACATGTTTTTACCATTACCTAGCTATTATTTTTAACCCCCCCATACTTTTACCGATAGCTATAAGTCACAGAGAGCAAACTTGTAATTAGGACAAGTATCAACTCAAATCACCTGAAAAAAGTTGGCTATTTCTAGCTAAAGTCTGAGACAGTTTATATAAGCTATCTAGCAAGATAAGCTGGCTATCAAAATTATTCGTGTTTATAATTGTAGTGACTTGTAGTGCTTGTCATCTAGCTTATGGTGAAGCTTCTACACTCGATCTGTCCATGTTTCTGTAAGAGACCGAGCTTTATAAAAGTCAGTCGTTAACTAAACTTTGAATATTCCTTTTGAGATTAAAATTAAGTAGACACTTAAACGTGATAGATTTAGTTCTGTGAGAAAGCTATAAACTTCATCTGCAGCTATAACTGCTATATTGTACTAGGCATGCTCCTAAGAAAGAAGTCTATAAATGAAATTTTCAGATTAAATACAAATTTTGCCACAGTTTAGGTTAGCTATGGAACTTACTTGTGTGGTCTTGAGGGCCATGAAAAAGCCAACCACAGCTGTATTATAGCAGATAAAATGTTAAGGCTTGCACCAAAGAAGGAAGTCTATCGACTAAATACTACTGCTACATAACTGCCCAATATTCACCCCATTCAAAGATTACTATATTCTATATAGCTATGCAGAATTGAAAGTTGTCAACATGTGAATAATTCTGGTGTGCATGTACCATAGGGATGCACCAAGAGCTCCAGATTCATTCACGCACATATGTACGAAATCTCCAGATTCTGATACTCAACTAATTGTGTGTATTAAACTACTACAATCATTGTAGCTTCCCACAATGTATTTATACACTTGACAGTGGCTGTTGCTATGATTGTGATGGATTCAGCCTCTCTGTAGTGCACACTGTAATGTTCAGCCTGTCCATTACATAGGAAGCAGTCCTCACGCTCCCACATGATAGTGATACTGGTAGGGCTCACAGACTGAGATATTGATGAGGAAACACACAGCAACTGGGAACTGTTGGACACGAAACAAACTTCATTGTTAAATATCACATGCTCCATTCAATACTCACAAGCAGAAGGAGTAGTTCCTTTACAAGTAGTTGCAGTGGAGGAGCCTGCAGTGTTTATAGCTGTTAGGTGTGTTTCATACTTGGTAGCTTCTTGAAGGGAAGTCAGAGTGTAGCTTCTTGATGATAGGAACAGTCACACCACCTGATGAAACACTACCACAACCATTAACTTTCATGTAAATAATTGTATATACTAAATACTGGCTCTCCTTAGAAACCTGGTGCAGCATACTTGACCTAATGGCAGTAAAGTGAGCATTCTGTTCTCAGTAGCTACTAGCAAAACAGTTCTTAGCACAACTAGGCCTGATGTAAAATAGTTGCAGTTAAACAGAATAAAAATTAATGGTGACTTCTGCTATGAGATCAAGTCCGCATCTAGCTGGTGCAGGCTATTTGATCTAAATAACAGCAATGTGAGCATTCTGTTCTCTTTTTAGCCTCAGTAGAGTAAGTTGCTTGCAGCACATCTGGAATAGTTTCACACTTGTAGGAACAAGCTCTTCTAATAATAACAGCAAGCATAGCATTAGCTACTGATTTACTATTTCAAAATCGCAGAGGCTTAAATCTCAAACCTAAAATATTTATATATCACTATGAACTCCTTTAATCTTGAAGGAAAAAAATTCTTCTAAATAGTAAACAGGCAGCCTCAAAACCCATAATCTTGTATATATCTTCCATCATCTTATTTCTACTATCCTCCACACACATAACTTGTGTGCAATAGTTCCATTCGTGATATATATAATTTTCCTACTGGCTGACTTCAAATTATCCAATACATTGCAGTGGCTAATCTGTTTCTCCATTGTAAAACATGGAAGTTGGTAAACCCAATAACAACTCTTGTGTGTGTGCAATATGGAGGCAAGTTGAGCTGAGCAGTAGCAGCTGTATGTTTTCTCTACAACAATTGATCAATTGTTTTCTCAGAAGCTCACTTTTGTGAAAATTGTGGCATTTGAGTATATTTTACATAAAAATTACATCCATGATTGGGGAGTTTAGGAATTATTCCAAGTTGCACCTTGTAAGAAGCTGCTTGACCATAAAATATAATTAGGGATATAGAAACAAGGAAAATATGTTTCATATAAGAGTATGTATCAATTTGACAAGAAAGGAAACAAAGATTTGCCAATGTGGACGACAAACAAAAGACCAATTTTATATGCTTAGTATGTTCTGTGGTAAAGTGTTTTATATAATATATTTATAGCATATATTAGTAAACCTAATCCTTTTTTAACAAGGGATAAAACTGTTGTATATATAAATGCATGTTTTTATTCACACATGGCAAAGAATAACACCAGCTAATATTGGTTAGTATGTGTGTGTGTGTGTCTGTGAGTAGTGGAGATGACATAAGCAACATCTTGAAAGAAGGCTAGTTCTTGAATAATATGTTTGTTAATTAACCCTCTCACCATCGCAGGAACCTTATGCCTCCACAGCATTGTTTAAACAAAATAAAATATTCTAGCAATAAATAGCTTGTCTACAATCTATAATATACTCACCAAATTTTATGGCAAATAGTTGGAGAAAACTTAGGGAAACAAATGTTGAACCATAAATGAATTACACTCTCTAAATAGTAAGCGAGTTAGTATGGCAGAGATATATTGAGTGGTCACAAGTGAAGGGATCGCTCTGATCATGAATCCAAGTGAGTGAAGGTGAAGGCATTCTTATTTACTTGAAGCAAGGTTTTTTGACCATGCAGCAATGGAATACTTGGTAGTTGTGGTTATTCGACCACAGCAGGGTAGCTGACAGTGATGTCTCACTGTTTGATTCGGAAAAACACAGATGGGAAAGGTTTCTTATTTTTGTATGGATCTAACAGTGTTAGAAATGTGATGTGAGTGGTTTTAATTATAAACAATAGAAGCAATGTGATAAATTGAAGTTATTCATAGCTTATAATTATACCAACTTTCTTTAAGAGCACATAGATAGAGCTATCATTTGAGCCACATATAAAGCCCATACAATGAAGTATTTGGCTGCAATGGAGTTAAAAACCAAGCACATATGTTTATAGTGATATTCATATTTATGTTCAGTTTGCGGTCAGTAAAATATGACCATTATGACTGGAACTATGGTGCTGTGACGGAAAGTCGTCCTTCTGCTGAAACAGACACTTTAACTGTTAAGTCAGATCCACACTTTTGTCCGACGCCTAGGAGCTATTCCTAGCCACCTGCTAGAAATCTTATCCCAAGCCAAACTCAGTATCTCTCCCCGAGATACTGGCTACCCACTTGAAACAAGTATGTTATATATTAAATACAGATAGAGAATCACACATACACAGTGTCAATCAACACCATCTACAAAGTTCTTACAACAGTTTCTGGTATCAGTTCTTTTGGGCATAGGCCATAGCGTGCTTCTATCTTATACATACTCTCATTTTATACTCTTCTAATCAGTTCAGTTTGAGGTCACTGGTCTCCTTGCCAACCTGTGGATTGGACCAATCATCTTCACTTGGGTCACCCCATGCCACAGGCTCCTCAGTCAGGTGAGTGTTCTTGCTTGTTGTCTGTGGTGTGGTTGTGGCTTGTTTGCTCACATCAGTGGCTTGTTTGCTCACATCAGTGGCTTGTTCGTTCACATGAGTGGCTTGTTCTTTCACATGTATATTTCCCTTTGTTAATCCCACAGATAGTGATGTTCTGCTGTCAACACCACCTGCTGGTTCTGCCACTGTCAGGTGAGAGTATTTCCCTGACACTTCCCTTCCTTTCCTCGTGACCCGTCGCGACTCAATCCATCCGCATTAGCATTGGCGGTTCTGGCTCGATGCTTAACGGCGAATTCGTACTGTTGTAGAGCCAGAGCCCATCTTGATAATCTCCCATGCGAGTCTCTTAGGTGTCCAAGTCGGGTGAGTGGGTTGTGGTCCGTCTCGACCATGAACTTCGTACCTTGCAGATAGGTTCTGAAATGGTGAATACCCTGCACTATGGCTAGTGCCTAACGCTCTATAGCAGAGTATTTGGTCTCTCTGGGTAACAGTTTCTTTGACCCGTAAGCCACCGGATGCTCTCTCCAACACTGTCTATTTGGCTTAACACGTAGCCTAGGCCTGAGGCAGAGGCATCAGTTTGCAAAATAAACTCACTAGACCAGTCAGGGGTTACTAATACTGGTTTACTCACTAGGGCTTCCTTTAAAAGGGTAAAGGCTTGTTCACATTCCTCTGACCATTTAACAATGTTTTCTTTGTTTTTACGGGTTAAATTAGTCAGGGGGGTAGCTATAGTAGAGAATGAGGGTATAAACCTACGGTAATACCCGCAGAGACCCAGGAAAGCACGTACTTGTTTCTTATTACTAGGTCTAGCATATTCCTTGACTGCTCGTACTTTCCCCTCTACTGGTTTAAGCTCTCCATTCCCAACCATGTACCCCAGATATTCACATTCATTGACTACAAAGTCACACTTCGATTCCTTTACATGTAGACCTGCCTTCTGAAGTCTTCTAAATACCTCGTCCAAGTGGTTGAGATGTTCTGGCCAGGTATCACTTCTGATCAAGATATCGTCCAGGTAAGCTGTGGCAAAGGTATGGATGTCATGTAATATGTGATCCATCAGCCTTTGGAAGGTACTAGGGGAGGACACTAACCCAAAGGGCATGGTTCTAAACTGGTATTTACCATATGGTGTGATAAACGCCGTCTTTTCTCGGCTACTTTTGTTTACAGGTACTTGATGGTAGCCTTTGGTAAGATCCAATGTTGTGATGAACTTAGCTTTGCCAATTTCGTTTATTAGGTCCTCTATATGAGGTATGGGGTAGGGGTCTCCTATGGTTACTGCATTTAGCCTACGGTATAGTCGACGCATATCCGGGTACCTCCATCCTTTTGGGGGACCAACACTATGGGGGCTGCCCAAGGGCTCTTCGAAGGCTCTATGATAGACTGGGAGAGTAGGGTTTGTATTTCATCCCTTAAAAACTCTTGAGCCTTGTGTGCTAATCGGTAAGGAGGTAACCTAACAGGTGGTGCATTTCCCATTCTGATCTCATGCTCCACTAATGAGGTCAGAACTGGCACATCTTGTATCACCTCACAAAACTTCTCCTTCAGCTGAGCTAACTGTCTACTCTGCTCTAGTGAGAGTAGTTTGGGTTTTGGGTCTAGCTCAGGGTTAGGCATGCTGTCCATCTCTTGCTCATCTGCCACAAACACTGCGGGGGCTGGGGAAGACCACCTCTTTATGGCATTGATGTGGTAAGTCTTAACTCTCTTCCCACATGTACCTGTGTCCACTCTATAAGTAACTTCAGTGACCTTTTCACTAATCATAAAGGGACCTTGCCATCCATTAAGGATCTTATTCTTTAAAGTGGGTCTGAAGACTAAAACAAAATCTCCCACTTCGAATGTCCGGGCTGTCGCCTTTCTATCATGCTGGGCCGTTTGCAGTGTTCTCTCTGGCTAAATCATGCACAATGTCCATGTTAGCTTTCATGATTGCTAAGTACTCTTGTGTACTGGTTTCTTCAGCTTCCTCTTTGCCTTCCCAGAATCTCACTAATTGGTCGAGGGGCATCCTCATTTCTTTCCCAAATAACATTTTTAAAGGGGAAAAACCTGTGGTGGCATGCACAGTGCCACGATATGCCCACAATATGAAGGGTAAGCACTTATCCCAATCAACCTTTCCGTCCTGGGATAGTTTTTTTATTAGCCTTTTAAGAGTAGAGTTAAACCTATCCACCATACCATCCGTCTCCGGGTGGTATGGGGAGGTTCTGATTTGCTTAGTGTCAGTGAGTTGGTAATACTTCTTCATAAGCTTGGACACAAAATTGGTCCCATTATCAGTTAATATCTCACTAGGCACACCCATCCGAGCTGTTAAGTCAATAAGGCATTCTACAACTGCCTCTGTGGTACTGTTTTTCAAAGGATAAGCTTTGGGCCATTTGGTATGGTAGTCCATCATGACCAACACAAATTTCTTCCCAGCTTTAGTTCTAGGGAGGGGACCGAAAATATCCATCGCCATTCTGGCAAAAGGTTGACTCATTACTGGCAGAGGATGAAGAGGGGCCTTAGCTAGGATAGCTGGCTTTGCCCTCTGGCACACTGGACAAGACAAACAGATAGCTTTTACATCCTTTGCCAGACCAGGCCAATCAACCCTTCGTCTGATGGTCTCCACCACTCGCTGTTGTCCAAAGTGACCTGCCACTGGGGAGTGATGTGCCAGCCGGAGAACCTTCTCCCTGGCCATCTCAGGTAGTACCACGAGATCCTTTCCCTGTATTGAATAAGGTTGTCTCATTAGCATACCATTTTCCCAGAAATAGGGACTTCCTCCTTTGTTTGCCTTCTCCCGCACTCGCTCTAGAGTTGGGTCAGTACACTGTTCTTGTTTCAGCTGTTCTGAAGAGATGGTATCAGTTTGAATCTCCTCCTCTGGTGTAGGTTGATCATCAATCCTAGTGTCGCTTGGCAGTTCCAAAGAGAGAGAGTCAGCTGGGCTGAATTCATCCCTCGCCCCGTCCACTACGAGACTGGATCTAGCTCCTGTTCATCCTCTTCCTCCTCCACCTCACATTCACTGTCACTGGGTGCCAATGGATGCACAACAGCTTCCTCCAGTTCGTGTTGGAGAGCTTCAGCACACTCCTGCTGCTTCTGAGCCTTCTGCTGGGCTCTGGTCGTCACCATGCTCTGCTCAGTGGTCGTGAAAGTGGGCGAAGATGGTTGCTCTTCTTTCTGGGTCTCTTCTTCGAGTGCTTGTCTGAGGTAACCGTGAAAAAAAGGAATGTCATGGCCTAAGAGCATGTCAGATGTTAGGTGACTGCTTACTCCCACTGCCATATCTACTTTCTTTGCCCCATCTACTCGTAGGGTTACTTTGGCGGCTAGAAAGCGCACTATCTTGGAACTGGCTGTATTGTATGGGATAGTCCAGAGCAAGTAATCCTCTTGCTTCACACACCTAGGGTGAACTATGGACTTTGAACACCCTGTGTCCAACAACGCAATCACAGGCTTCCCATTTATTTCTAGTCTAGACCATGCAGGTATGTTTTTCTCCATACAGATTGCACAATTCCCATTTTCTAACTTGACCCTACAGTCTTTTTTTAAAAGACCTGGTTTCCCACATTTAAAACACGTCAGTTGTCTTAAATCTTTTGCTGGACCAAAAACCTGAGTATTACTACCACCTTTCTCCATTTGTTTGTTGTAGGCGGATCTCCCACTGGTTTCTCAGAATTGTCTGACGTCTCGGGGTGGACTTCGCTGACGCCCTGTTTGTTCAGGTCTGCGCTCGGGGCCCGATGTATTGATATGCCTAGCCACCATCTCCTGGATATCTTTATATGTGGGAGGGTTTTGCTGGCGCATTTTCACCTCTAGCCACCGAAATTTCTGCAAGGTAAGTTCGAATAAAATAGAATCATGAATATTTTTCTTACTGGTTTGCAACCAACGGTCAAAAGTCTGGCTGCGGCCGCGGAACCACGCGTCTAAGTTAGCGGAGTCGAACGGCGTATAAAACAAATTTTTTCTATATGCTTCCTCACTGACCTGGTACACAGACAGCAGAGTCTGCTTCATGACCTCGTAGGATGTCTGGTCTTCGGTAGTGAGTGAAGAAATGGCAACCATTCCCTGGCCTGACAATGCACTCCGTAGATAGGTTGCCCAGAGATTTTCCTGCCATCTATTTGTCCTGGCTGTCACTCCAAATGTGTCTAGAAATACTCCCATGTCATCCCTTGCCTCGTCAAATGTTTCTAATGACAATTGGGGTAGGCACGGTGGAGGTGATCTTGCTGCCTCAACAGGTGACCTTCGCATCATCTCCACCAACGCTGCCCATCGCTCTTGATTGCATTGCCTGTCCCTTTCCTCTCGTTCACGCTGTTCTTGTCGATCGCGGTCTTCGCGCCGATTCTGTTCTCCTCATGGCATCGCCTGTTTCTTTCCTCTCGTTCCCGCTGTTCTTGTCGATCGCGGTCTTCGCACCGATTCTGTTCATCGTGGCATTGCCTGTCTCTTTCCTCTCGTTCCCGCTGTTCTTGTCGATCGCGGTCTTCGCGCCGATTCTGTTCATCGCACTGCATCCTGTCCTCCTCTCTCTGTGCCCTGGTTTCATCCGCTCGAAGCCATGTTGTCATCATTTGCGTTCCTGCAAATCCTCCTTCTTCAGAGGGAAGCGGCGTTACAACAGATAAATCTTCAGGAAGGGCCTTCTATCTCGCCTTCGCGGATTTCCCTTGGCTTAGCAAAGCTCATTGCCGTCTGGCTTCTTGTCTGCCGGTCCTCACCTGGATAAGACATATCTTCCAAAGAGATGAGAGAGCTGAAAAAAACACGTTAGTGGCACAAAAACCACCAAAAATATGCACAATACGAATATTATAAGGATATTAGTAGCACCAAAACTACTAAACTGATAAGTAAAAGAGATATGCACCTGTCCCGAGTGACTAATAAAACACTTAAAATATCCTTGACAATCAATCCTCCAAAAGATAGAACTACTTCAACCTCTCACCTCGGGTTGTAGTAATTAACCCCAACACAAGAGAACACTTTCCCCTATGTAATCCGTCAGCTTTCTCAACTCTACCTCGAGTCCTTAGCTATTTGACTCCGGGATATCCTTCTCTAGAAATCCTTCTCTAGATATCCCACCACTGCCACCAATGTGACGGAAAGTCATCCTTCTGCTGAAACAGACACTTTAACTGTTCAGTCAGATCCACACTTTCGTCCGACGCCTGGGACCTATTCCTAGCCACCTGCTAGAAATCTTATCCCAAGCCAAACTCAGTATCTCTCCCCGAGATACTGGCTACCCACTTGAAACAAGTATGTTATATATTAAATACAGATAGAGAATCACACATACACAGTGTCAATCAACACTATCTACAAAGTTCTTACAACAGTTTCTGGTATCAGTTCTTTTGGGCATAGGCCATAGCGTGCTTCTATCTTATACATAGTCTCCTTTTATACTCTTCTAATTAGTTCAGTTTGAGGTCACTGGTCTCCTTGCCAACCTGTGGATTGGACCATTCATCTTCACTTGGGTCACCCCATGCCACAGGCTCCTCAGTCAGGTGAGTGTTCTTGCTTGTCTGTGGTGTGGTTGTGGCTTGTTTGCTCACATCAATGGCTTGTTCGTTCACATGAGAGTCTTGTTCTTTCACATGTATATTTCCCTTTGTTAATCCCACAGATAGTGATGTTCTGCTGTCAACACCACCTGCTGGTTCTGCCACTGTCAGGTGAGAGTATTTCCCTGACAGGTGCTAACAGATGACTTAATTGCAAGAGCTCTGAGTAAATCCCTGATATTTTTTAATATGTAAGTTTTCAATTTGGAATAGTGCGAGGGAAACTAAATAGTAGCTAATTTAATAATAATACATTTTAAGAGGATTTAGAAGCAGCTTTCTTTGAGATGGCAAATGCAATATGAGTTAATAAGGCAATACTTTCAGCAGAAATTCTCAGAATACTAAAGTAAGAACATACAGAAGCTGACAAGAACTTGTCAAGGGATAGTCAATTTAGCATGCTCAGCCATCATTAGCACATCTCTCCTCTATTGCTGCACTCAGCATGAAGATGCAAAATATTGGGGAAATAGTTAGTCCAAAAACAGTCTTTATAATAGAGTAAGCAGTAAAAGCTTGGAATGTTATTTAAGACAAATGTCCACCGACACAAATCTACAGTTAGCATTTTCCAAATGGGTATATTATGTTCTTCTCAAATTACTTGATAATGACTTCTTAGTAATTGCAGGTGTCACAATATTTCTTGATTGTCATGAAGAAACATGCATGAGCAAAAAACTATGCCGTTGTAATCACTAGAATTGTGTTCAGAATCTTATGTACTTCAATATAAACACATTTAATTCCTCTTGTTTTGCATTGAGTGCATCGCAAACTGTTGAATTCCAATAATATGTACAAGTTTATTTTGACTGAAAGCCTTCTCAGATGAATTAGCAATTTTTCCATGTCGCATTTTATAGAACTGCTTGAGTTTTAACATCAGCCATTAGCACTATCAAAATGCACTGAATACTTTGGAAAAACACTAAAATTCTTATCCAGGAAGTGTTTCTCAAGCTCTTCCTCTATGCAGATTATATATGCTTCTCTGAAATACTTAGGACAGAATCATCATACATGCCAGAAACATCTTGTTTATTTCCTTCAATAGGACCATATTAGAAGATGCTGTATGTGTTGTACACCAACTACATCTTCACATACTTCACATTTTTCAGTTGCATACCTCAGAAGTTTATCTGTGTTGGTGATGGATGGAAAGCTGAGTAAACTGATGAAATAATATCATTGAGACAAACTACCAAGATCCTGCTAGACTAGTGATGGAAAGGAGGTTGTGGTAAGTGGCAGTGGATGTGTCCACAACCCTCTGGCTCTGTTGGTAGGAGGGGCCACTCCTGTTCCAAGTGATGCTGCTGGCAGGTCCTCCAGTGGATGCACAAGTGAGAACACCTGATGTGATGTTGTAGGTCAGAGATGTTATGAGGGGTGAGCCTGAGAAGAGTTACAGTAGAGTAGCAATACACACTAGTATGAGATGCTTAGTTACTGTACCAGCCTCTGGAGGGTATATCCCAACAACAAACACTTGCTGGGGGTTGTCTTAACTGTCTGGTACAGCACAGGTGAACACTCCTGTAGGCCCTGAGGCAGCACCTCCACGATGCAGTAAGAGGGCACTGGCTTCTCTAGTTCTGGAAAATGATGTGTCTGCTCCAGAAGATGACACTACTTTAGTTCTCCCTGGCAATATCCACTCACCACGTGCACCAACACCTTCTTCAGTATCACTACCTCTACAGCAGTCAACAGAGTCAGTGAGGCAGTTGAGAGCAGCCCCTCCCTCCCCTATGTCAGTCAGGGTCACCAAGCTGTTGTTAGTGTAAAGTACACCACCAAGGAGGAGACCAAGACCTGTAGATAGTAATGGGATTGAAGATGAGTGTGTTATGTTATAGTCAAAACACTCTTACTGGTAGGAGTGTTGGTAGAGATGTCAGTCATACTGTAAGGGCCTGTCCCTACTTCATTAACAAGAGCCACTTCAAATGTGTATGAAGTATGAGGGGAGAGTGGACTAGCAGTAAGTCGTGGCATCAATACTGGCAGTGGCTGTTGCTATGATTGTGCTGGATGCAGTCTCTCGTTAGCGCACACTGTAATGTTCAGCCTGTCCATTACGTAGGAGGCAGGCCTCACGCTTCCACCTGATAGTGATACTGGTAGGGCTCACAGACTGAGATGTTGGTGAGGGAATACAACAACTGGGAACTGTTGGACAAGAAACAAACTTCATTGTTAAATAATACTTGTTAAGTCTAAGACTCACCAGCAGCAAGAGTACTTCGTTCACAGCTGTTAGGCTTATCTCATACTCTATGGCTTCTTCTAGGGAAGTCAGAGTCTTCCTTCTAGCAGATCCACTAACAGTCACTACCTGATGGAAGACTAGCACAGCCAGAAACTCTCATGTAATGTATTGTGTAAGTTCTCACAACATCTTGGGAGGGCTGTGACCATGTGAGCTCTACTGATGTAGTCTGAGGAGTGACCATCAGGCTTGTGGGAGCAGAAGGAGCTGCAACTGTAATATTCACATATGGACATATTTATATAGCACAGATCCTTTGCCTGAGATATACTCGTACATATTTACAGACTCTGTGCCCAGAACCTGTCAGATGATCATTGTTGTCAATGCTCTTAACACAGCAGCAAACATATATAATATACTCACTGTACAAAAACTTCACTCACAATTGGTGGCCTATTCCTAGAATATATTTTATATAACTCAAAGCAACACACTTGGAAAAGTAGTAGCTAATCTTGTTTTCAATCCATGTACTCACTACTTACCCAGTGGGACTCTGGCTAGACCAATAGCAGCTTCTGTAGCTAGAATTGTGGATCTCGCATCAATATATTTAAAGACACTATAGAGGTGAGTAACATGGCTAAACTAAATACTGGCTCCTTACAATCCTGGTAGCTAATCATGTCAGGTGGTGTGGGACTAAGCTTCGACCAGGAGCAGCTACTGCTACTCTGGCATGGCACTCTAGCAGAGAATAAAAAGAAGAGTGTTCACTTTGCTAGCCCAATCTCTAGTGTTGGATTGGTTTATTATACAGGCAGCCAGCATCGGAGATAGGTATACCTGAATTTATCAAAGGAGACTATGAACGCCAGCTGTATAGCTTTATTTAACTAGATAGACACATTCAAAGAGGCTACAGTTAGCTTCAGACTTTCCTCCTCGCAGAGCCTCCAACCTCATTGCAGTGATGTCAACATCAATTGAAGAACTATCAGCATTTATGACCTCCATTTCAGTATTACCCACTTACAGATGACCACATAAAAAAAAAAAACTGGTACAGTTCTGGACCTATGACTGTAAGGCTGCTTCACAATATGGCACTGGGCCATCGTATCGTATCATATTGTCCTACATCACATCATCATATTGTGAGCGAGCAATACTATGTCCTCCACAACCATATACACTCCAACTGCAGCTCAGTACAATACAATACAATATGATGGCCAAGTGTCATATAGTGAAGCATCCTTTGGTCTTGGCGTGCTTGCAGCTAAAGTCAGCAGCAATCTTGGAATCAGGAAACATTGAGCAAAGCAAACCAGAGAGGAGGGCATATCATCAGCTCTTCAGACATCTCATTTGAAGCATGGACACATTTTATCTTCCAAAAAATAAAGTTGCCACCAAGCTTGAGCACTGACTTGCTACTCTCAACCTTTGCAGGTTTGACATCAAAAAGCTACCACCACAAAATCTACAGTGGAATATTGTTTCCAGAAAAGTTATGGCCATTTTGTAACTCTTGCATAGCTATACAAAATACCTGCAACAGAATTCTTAATAGTACATAATTATTATCGTACTATTTCAAGATGGTCCTGTGGTCTGTACTTATGGATCAGAAGCCATTAAAAATACAATTGAATCCATATAGTTGTAGGCTCTATCCTTGTAACTGTTGTACATATTGGGCAGAACACATGATGATAAATCAGATTCTGAGTGTGAGGAAATTGACGTTCCAGACTACTCTCATGAACCACATTCATTATTTTCTGAGTATATTTAGTAAAGTGTCTGGACAAATCAGCCGGGCATTCATGATATGAGGAAACTGCAGCAGACAACTTCTGCATACAAGGACAGAGGATCTTGAAGTCACCAGTTGGGGCAAAACACAACCCGAGGCAGCATGGCAATGACTGTGGTCTATCACATGGCTTGAAGCTGATTAAATACCATTCCTGGCACACACACTATAACCTGGCTGACTTGGCCATGCATTTATTGAGGTCTGCTTCACGAGACAACCTCCATACCACTATACCACCAAGGAGACCAACATCTGAGAATATATAAAGTCTTGTGTTTTAGACTTACTGGTAGTAGAGATGTCAGTGGTACTGTAGGGGCCTGTCCCTACTACATTAACAAGAGCCACTTCAAATGTGTATGAGGTACGAGGGGAGAGTGGACTAGCAGTGTAGGTCCTGGCACTAATATCTGCAGTGACTATTGCTATGATTTTACTGGATCCAGTCTCTCTGTAGCTAACTTTGTAATGTCTGCTCTGTCCATTACGTAGGAGGCAGTCCTCACGCTCCACCTGATAGTGATACTGGTAGGGCTCACAGACTGAGATGTTGGTGAGGGAACACAGCAACTGGGAACTGTTGGACAAGAAACAAACTTCATTGTTAAATAATACTTGTTAGTCTAAGACTCACCAGTGGCAAGAGTTAGTTCCTGTATAAGTACTTGCAGGGGAGGAGCCTGCAGTGTTCACAGCTGTTAGGCTTATCTCATACTCTATGGCTTCTTCCAGGGAAGTCAGAGTGTAGCTTCGTGCTGATCCCGGAACATTCACACTACCTGATGGAGCATTATCACAGCCTGCAACTTTCATGTAACGTATTGTGTAATTGTCCACAACATCTTCGGAGGGCTGTGACCATGTGAGCTCTACTGATGTAGACTGAGGAGTGCCCATCAGGTTTGTGGGAGCAAGAGGTCCTACAAGTGTAATATTCACATAAGTATTTGCATATTCATAAAACAGAGTTCTATGCCACTGCTGGAGATAGATAAATACTAATGCTCAGGACAGGAAGTGGGGGCTATTGCATGTTGTCAGTAAGTGGGTGCATGGGTGGGGTGAAATTAAGATTAACCATTCCCTTCTTCTCTCCATCTTCTTGTTTTTCGGAGCAGAAGTGCATGTCTTATAAATACAAGCTATCTCATGGTTGATAGAGCTATGGCCACAGCTTAATCAGGAGGGATGATTAGGTCTCTGAGGATGTGAAGAATAAGCAGGACTATAAGGCAGCTGCTGAGTGGCATTCACACTGCTAGCCAGCACACACAAGGAAGAGCATGCCTAGGCTAGTGATATCTACTGAGCATGCTTGTGGTGCTCCAGATATGGAAGCTGAACTTTGTTTGCTAAAACCAGTCCAGTGAAAACCTGACCACCCTGACCTGTTCCTCTGGGCCTTATACTCAACTGCAATATTAATTCTACACCAAGTTCTACTATAAACTGCAAAGAGAATATTGTTGTTTGTAAACTTACTTGAATTAGGTGGGAGCACTTCTGTGCTACTGATCTTCACCAAAGTGTCCACTTCAACACGGCAAGTGTATGTTCCTCTATCACTAGCACTCAATGTCTGAAATGTCAGTGTCAAGGTAGCCATACTGCTCATCTCCATCTTTGTAGTTGTTCCTCTCAACCAGACAATACGGCTAGCACTACCTGCACCTGACACACTAGCAGAGCATGTGAGGGAGCAGGGCTGTCCAACTAGGTTCTGTCCAGAAGGTGAGATGTTCAGACTCAAATTAGTAGACACTGCAAATATACAATGTTGTGAAGCTCCAAATCAAATTAGGCACTCAGCCACACCGTGTAAATTAGCTAAAATATATGGCAATTATGCTTATTTTATTGATGTGGTAATTAACACCACCATGTTGAGCACACCAACACATGTAGGGCAAATTATTTCTCCTCCAGTGCTGGCAATGACTTGCTCTCACCAAATTCAGGGACGGAGGACATGGTAGGGCTGGTAGGGCTTTGGCCCTACCAGATTTAATTTTTTATTGTTCGTCTAGTTGCTAGACCAGACGAACATGATGGGTTTTCCCTAACTAAGAAAGATAAAAATGTGTAGACTATATAGCAGATACCGATGTGATTGGTGTGTCACTTAAATGAAAAGTACATGGAATGTGACCACATGCTCACTCAGGCAAATAAGTCACATGCTAACCATGATGCTAGATCAGGCAATTAAAGTCACATGCTTAGATTGCACCCAGCTGCATATTGAATACAGTAGTCAGTCTGAGTCAGTGGTTGCCAATTTTGGAGAGCATGGCAAGCAGCTCTAGTTTCACTGAATTGTCAGATTGTCCTCATCAGCCACTTGGTTTTTCTTTTCCTAAACGCTCATTTGGTAATAAAGTACCAGTTGACAGGTGTTTTCAAGCTTCTTGGTTTAAGCAATGGCCATTTTTGCCAGGAGGCTACAGATCTTGCTTTCTGTCATACTTGTACCTGTGCATACAAACAAGGAAAATCGAAGTCTTCCAATGCAGAGCCAGCTTTTGTAAGTCACTGTTTAACAGTAATAATATTTTTCAATTTGGCTAACTTTGGCTAACTGTAATCCATCAACCATTATCAACATAGGTCTCAAAGGGCTTCTGCAACTGGAAGAATGCCACTACATCATTCAACAGTGTGCTTGCCATAAACAAGCTGTATATAGAAGTTGTCCTTACACTTCCAGCTACAACCACAAGTATATTGGCAATCTACTTGTGAAAGAGCTGGCCAAGAACAAGGAGAAAACCGTGCAATGTTAATGAAGATCTTTTGAAACATACGCTATCTAGCTCGTCAAGGATTACTACTCAGAGGGAATGGGATTACTGAAGAAGATGGAAAATTAGTACAACTATTTCAATTGGAGTCTGATACATCTGCTATTGAGTGGTTAAAACGAAAATCTTACAAGTACACATCACATGAGATGCATTATCAAAGTAATGGATATGTCTGTACTTCGGAATGTTGCTAGTTCTTTGCAAAATTCCTCATTTTTAACCCTGATGATGGTTGAAACAACTGACACCACTAATAAGGAGCAGGCAACCATTATAATTCGTAGGATCACTGAAAACTTTGAAGTAAGTTTTGAAGAAGTGAATAATTTTTTGGTATATATCACGTGTCATCAATTTATGCAGGTACTCTTACTGAAATTTCAGTGGATACTTTTAGTCGATTGAACTTATCCTTCAATCAGTTATGTGGTCAATGCTACGATGGGGCAAGTGCAATGAAGGGAGGGGTTGCCAAGAGAATAAGTGATATTGAATCAAGGGCAGTGTATACACACACTGCTATGGGCATTAAATTAATCTGGCTGTGAGTGATACCTTGGAAAGAGATCAAGATAATGAGAGATGTCCTTGACATGATGAAGGAAATAACAAAATTGATCAAGTTTTCACCACGATCTTCCGAACTTTGAAGGAAGCTTGTGATTCTGAAAGTGGCATGACATCACCAGGAATTCGAATGCTATGCCCAATGAGGTGGACTGTGTGTGCAAATGCACTAACGAGCATTGTCAGCAACTATGCTGCATTACAAGCTATGCCGGAGGAGGCTTTTGAAATCATAAGGACACAGAGATGAGAGCTAGGATAAAAGGAGTTTCTGCGCAAATGAAACACTTTGATTTCTTGTTTGGTAATGCTCAGTCAAGTTATTTTCCTCCACACTGATAACTTGAGCAAGACTCTGCAGAAGGTAAAGATTTTCAGCCACTGAGGGGCAAAAGGTAGGGGAAATGGTTGTAGATACACTGCTGTCTGTACGTACGGATGAAATGTATGATTTATTTTGGGACAAAGTTTCAAGAACTGCTTCATTCAAAGATGTTGGTGAACCACAGCCTCGTAAGCGAAGAGTTCCATAGAGATATGAGGATGGACTGTCCAGTGGAGAGTATCATGAAAGTTCCTATTATCGCCAAATATATTTCGAAGTACTGGATAACATTGTCAGCTGTTTAAAGGATCGCTTTGACCAACCAGGATATAGAATTTACTCAAAATTGGAGCAACTTTTATGCAGAGCATGTCAGGGGGTTGACTTTGAAGAAGATTTTCAGTCTATTTGCACCTTTTACAAAGACGATTTCAAGCCCGATCTATTGAATTCCCAGTTACTCATTTTTGGCATCAATTTTTAGTCAGGAAGACCATTGGATCCCAATGTAAATATATTTGACATCAGAGACTATTTTCAAAGTCTTTCTCTTGGTCAACGAGCACTTCTGAATCAGGTTTGTACAGTTTTGAAGCTGATACTTATCATGCCGGCAACCAATGCAACATCTGAGCACTCCTTTAGTGCTTTATGTAGGGTTAAAACTTACCTTCGTGATACTATGTTACAACAAAGACTGAAAATGGTCACGTTCACAAGGAGCGCACTGATTCACTCAATCTCAAAGAGGTTGCCAATCAATTTATAAGTTAATCTGAACATAGAGAGAGACAGTTTGGAAAGTATCAATAACTGTACAATCATAATAATAAATAGTGTGATGTCTATACTACTCAATATTATGGTATTGATTTTCAGTTTTTGCGTTTTTGCACTCCATGTGATATCCCCCCTAGCCTCATGTATCTTACAGTTACTGTGCATAGCTTGATAGCCAGGTGGTACATTGGCCCTTCCACTTAAAATTTGTGTGCTCCGTCACTGCCAATGGACAAGGGCACCAGAGTTCTCCTCAGGCCAGCCAGTGGGCATGAGGCTAGGCTAGAGTAAAGCACTATGACTACTGGTTAACTTTGAAAGGCCAGAACTATAAGGGTCTCCTTCCATCCATGTTGTTACTCTACTCTACTCACTTAGAAGTAACGTTGTTCAGAGTTGGGCAGTCTAAATTGCAAAATGTGAGAAGAACTTGTGCATCCATTACATGTGATAAATAGCAGAGCTGCCCTGCAGACAATCAATGCTCATATCTTACCTAAAACATTGCTACCTAAATGGCTGATATTAGCTCAGAAGATCTCCGAGCATGCCTGGAATCCCTCGCTAAAGCAGTAACCATAGGAGCGAGGGAATAAACCTTGAAACTCATTATCAAGGATCTATGATTCTATGGTTATATATTTCCCAGTGTTCCCACCTGCATAACTTGCATACAATAGGGCCACTCATATAAACTTAATGCCACAAGACCCCAAATGTTCTAGTTCATGACAATAAATTGTGTGTGTGTGTGTGTGTGCATGTGGGTGGGTGGGTGTAGTGTACTGTTGCATGTGTTGTAATTAAATATGCAGAATGAGTGTATGTGGTCTAATGAAGGGTGTACACTGCTTCACTGGAGTCTATTTGAGGGTGTGGTCTACTCCGGGGAGCACAATATCTGCACTTGCATATGGTATGCAATGTACTGGTATCTCCCTAATGCAACATCCATCACACACGAATGGCAGACTCGACCGTGGTGTATTAGTGATTGGGCAAGGCATCTCTACCGCCAAGTCAGTAACACCTCTGCCATCAGTGTACAAAAGTGTGCCACCTGCTGCCATGAAGACGCAGCACTTCACTGCACCGGCTGTACAATGTCCTGCAAGACCTTCCGACTTCCTGGCTGCTGAAGCTGCCGTGCAAGAAAAGTATGGGTGGCTGAGGACAGTGAAGACAGCTCTAGAGAAGCAATCCATAGATGAATGGGTGTCATGGTCTGCCTACCATGCCGATGTCCAGCAAGCAGTGATCCCACCTGCTGCGATCAATGCACTGTTGCCTCTGTTCGTAGACAGCGCACACTTGGTGGCAATTATAGGACATTCCATTGCCATCGTCAAGGCAACAATTCAGCACCTGAACCCTGGACAAGTACCTGTACTTTCTGCTGATCAGCCACTGTTTGCCCTTGCCAAGGAAATTCAGTGGACCTGGCCAACCACACTTGGAGAGGATCACTTTGTGATCATGTTCGGCGGTCTGCATATCGGGATGGGTGTGTTGAAAGTAAGTTCCATGATAAACAGTAATAGCCAGTGCTGTACCTATGAGATACCAGTACATGTACAGTAGTAGTAACAGCAACAATGTTTCACAAATGTTCAGCCCAGCGGGCAAGAGGTATTTTCCTCTAAAAAGTGAGGGGAAGAAAAACAGGATTGTTTTTTGAAATTTAAAAATTCAATAAAATTCAACAAAATAATTTGTCGTACAATCTGAACATCATATACATAATTTGTGTTTTGTTTCAGCTGATGGGAGACTGGCTGGAGGACAGTGGTTGGACGAACGCCCTGGTACAGGCCGACATTGCCAGGTCTGGGACAGCAGATTCCTTCATTCGAGCCAGCCATGTTACCAAGACCCGCCATGCACACCAAGTCACAGCTGCAACCCTCCACACACTACTCCAGCAGGCATACAGTAAAGACTGCACACCGGATGATGGCAACACCACTCAGTCAGATGATGAGGTCTTTGAGGAGTGGTGCACACAGCGAGCAAAGGCCAGTGTGCACTTTGACTACTGGCTCAAGACCCTGTCACTGAAGGTTCTCTTGCTGGTGTACATCAGATCACTTCGTGAAGGGAACTTTGAGCTCAATGTGCAATCCCTGACACAAATCATGCCCTGGATGTTCGCCTTAGATCACACTCACTATTCCAGGTGGCTTTCCATACACATCCGTGATATGATGAACCTCATTGACAAACACCCAGATGTCCTGGCCGAATTCAATGGGAAGTTTGTGGTACACAAGACCAGCAACAAGTTCTCTGCCATGGCAATTGACCAATGTCATGAACAGAACAATGCTGTGGTCAAAGGGTCTGGTGGAGCTATTGGACTGACAGGAAACCCTGGGGCACTCAGACGCTGGATGGTGGCGGGGCCAGAAATAGCAAGGATCACTACAGAGTTTGAAGAGCAGGCGGTAAGAGGACATGGCGGTGCTCACGACACTGGGCATCTTCACCATCACCAGAAACCTGGAATGCAAGCAGCCTTTATGAAGGATGTCAGAGCACTTATAGCAGTGTTTCAAGAGATGGGGAATTCCTTCCTAGAGAACACTCAAGATCTACTGGTCCTTAACACGAGAGACATCATGGAAACCCCAGTGGCAGAAACTGTGAGGAAGATTGAGTCCCTTGGTGAGGAGCACTACACAAAGTTTGTTGAAGAAAGACTGGAACTATGCACAAAGCCAGTTACAGACACAAGAATCGGCCACAGACCAAGACGCAGTCAAAGCAGCAGATGCAACTGGCCGCAGTGAAGAGTGACTGTAGTCTCTTCTCGAGGCTGTATATTGCATGTCAATCACGTGATGGGGATCTTGACCAGTTCTTCTGCCACGAGAACCAGGCAGCCCCACCTGTATTATCAACAGGAGGAAAACTGTGCCTTGCAGTCAAAGCAGATCTGCTACACTGCCTGAAATCAGACCAAAATGAAACCACAAGCGCACCTGGAGTTGATGCCACAATCCTTGACGGAGCAGCTATTGTTCACATGCTCAATCCTGTAGTGGCAAAGACCTTTCAAGAGTATGGGAACATAGTCTTTGCACCTTACATCTCCACTCAACTGGGAAAGGTCCACAGACTGGACCTCGTCTGGGATGTATATCTACCTGACAGCCTGAAAGGCACGACCAGACAGAATAGGGACAAGGGCATCAGGAAAAGAGTGGCTCCCTCTACCATCATGCCTAAGAACTGGAAGGACTTCCTTCGTGTTGATCAAAACAAGACTGAGCTCTTTGGTTTCCTGTCACGAGAGGCCATTCGTCTTCCAATAGGTGATGGCAAGGAAATGTATGCAACATGTGGAACTGAGGTCTTGTGCTCTCCTGCCGAGTCCGACTTGACCAGCCTCGTCACATGTTCACACAAGGAGGCGGACACTCGCATGCTTCTACATGTGGCAGATGCTGTGCAGAAGGGGATGAGGAAGGTGGCTATACGCACTGTGGATACTGATGTTGTGGTACTGGCTGTGGCTTCTTTCAACAAAATCAATCCTGACGAGCTTTGGATAGTTTTTGGTACTGGATCCAGCTTCCGATACATAGATGTTCACCAACTGGCTGCTGCCATGAACCCAAGACAATGTGCGACTCTCCCTGCCATCACAGTCGCACATTGTCTTGAGTCAAATTTGATGTAGAGAAAGAAATCTTCTGTAAGTACTCTTCAGGGTTGTGGTGGCTTATTTTGACATGGAGTACAGACCATCATATGTCCATTAAAACAGCAAGAGTAACAGTTCTAGGACTAGCAAAAAATAAATTCGTTGATGGAGGAGGTTGCTGCATGCACTACTGGAACTTGTAGTCAGTAGACAAGCAAAATCGTATTCCAACATGGACACTACTGCCTGGTGGAACTCCAAGCATACATACTAGCCAACGGATCCAGACTAACTTTTATCTATACCATTACCAGCAAGATATCCAGCATAGTGAAGACATTTCACTGCATGCAAGATATCATCATATCACACCTACCTATATCTCCACATTGAGTCTGTGTAGCACTGCTATCATTGGGAATTTCACTCTCCAGTATGATAGTTATCACTGAATATGGCTTTGAGACTAAGATGGATGGGCTTGAGATTATCCCTGGTCCTGAAATGACCATCAGCTCCACCTCGGTCATATTATTAAATGTCCATTGACCAATTCGCTCTGATTGACTGCATGGACTCCTGTACGTCTTGCAGACAAGCACATTTCCAAGATCACTGGCACTATATGGTGCTGTTGATCCTGATGGCCACTCTCCAATATCTTCCAAGGAAAAGACTCTGCTACCACTAGGATAGATGTGGCTCGAAGGGAACAACCTGCACAGGTGCAGTGTCACATAATGATAATGCATACTAGCTAGCAAGGAGCTATTTTTGTGCTTCCTGTTGTGTTTCAAATGCTAGCAGCTGATAAATAAGGCTTACATTGTCCGTTTGCAAATAAGATGCCCAGAACTAGCACAGTACACAACAGCACACCACTTTGCCTTGGTTGCCTTGGTTACTTTCATCATGTAGTGCCTAATCAAACTGCTACAGACCATCAAGCACATCTTGGCAAGATCTACTATCCTCATCACCACACCCCTGGCAAGTCAATAGTGAACTCGCTAATTTTATCTCGGCTATTTTTAATCATGCGCGTGCGGCCGATCAGATTCGGGTTTATTTTAACCCCATGTTTATTTTACCCCCATCCCTAAGTTTATTTTATCCACATCCCCAAGTTTATCCCCCCACCACCTTCCCCACCTCTCTTCGCCTTGTTTGGCCTATTTTTGGGGTATCGGTATGAGGACTTCTAAATTAAATTTTTTTTTGTTTTTTTGTTTTGTTTTTTGTTTATGCTACGCTAATTTCGCAGGACCAGGTAAAGGTTTAGGCGTACTGGAAGTCAAGGAATATAGACCCATGTGAAGAAGCTATGATGCTTTGTTGGGCCTACTAGCTAACCAGATCTCAAATGTGCAAGCACAATTACATGAAGTCTATCGGGCGAGTAATGTGGAGGTGGTGTTGACAAAGATACACTTCTGGATTTAATGAAATGATGATCCAGACCAGAACTATCTGCCTACCAACTTGGTAAAGATTTGTCAAGCCATTAATGGGTTAATTTCAGGTTTTTGGTAGGTAACTTGACAATGTGGGCAGCTTGAAATCTTTACACTGGGCTAAGAGTGACAATGCAGATGATTTAAGATTAATGCAGCAAAGGTAAATGAAAGCATATACAGAGGTCGAAAAAAGTCTACTGTAGAAAAGATTAAAGAGCAAGGGAACTAACATTAAATTATTTTTGGTAGGCTTAAAAGGAAAGAAGTAAATTCATAGTGTCATAGAGGAGGAGGGTTGCAGTAAAGGTATACTGGAAGGTTTATTCCAGAACTGGGTAGGGTTTGGGATAGTGTGCAAATCAGGAGAGGATGTTCCATTTGACAACCTAGAATCTAAATCTAAACTGGATGATTGAGTGAGTGGGATTCCATGAGTTGTACAAAGGTTTCTTATATTGAATAATTAACGGCTGTGAAGTAAAGTGGGAATAAGATGAAGTGTTGTATTCCCTTGTTAATCTTGTGATAGAATCTAAATATTAGTCAGAAGATTGGAGACAGAGTTATATTGTGCCACTATTTAAATCTGGGGCCTGGTGCATGGGGATAGCTCTGCAGAGTACGGTAAATGAACATAGGTGACAAACTGTAGTATGTACTACAGTTGATTTTCCCGGTTGATTGGCAGAGTTTAGAAAAGGGATGTTTGGAGTGTAGTAGCTAATAGTTATCATAGTGATGGCAATTTTCAAGGGCAATTATTTTACAAAGTTGCAAACCATTCTTGGTGATATTGACTTGCAAATTACAACTATTGATAAAACATTCACCAAGCAATTATTATAATGCCCATCTGGAAATTGTACACATAGAGAGAGAGAGGTAGTCTAGGTTTAGGACTTCTTGTTATTTTCATTGCCAATCAATTGTAAGGGGTGTTCTGGATTATGATGGAAAGGTTATGATACAGACACACACCAAGATAATCTATTCCATGTGTAAATTGAGGGAACACAAGCATGATGATTGTGAAGAAGTTTTTTCATTGTCCCCAAATAGAAAGAGATAGGTATTCTCTGATATGATAGCACACAGTTTGTATAACTACTTTGGTGATCCATGTGTATACTATCAGTTGAGCAAGCACTACATGTGGAATGAAATTTTACTGGAAGTATTTTTTTGCCTGATAGTGTTGGCGAACCGGGGGAAATGATTTCTTAATCGCACATTAAATTGACCCTAAACAAACAATCGTGCAGCTGACCATTAGGCAACTAGTTCTCATGTTTTGTTGTACCTAAATAATAAAACCTCTAATGAATTATTCACAAGTACATAAATAGGTAGATTCGCATTGGCAAACTACAAACTTTCTGCATGAACTAAGACCACTTACCTCTGTTTAGTATTATTACACAATTACTCACATCACTCCTTTACTAGCAGATGATTTCACAGCACAAGCATTAATTGAAGATCCCATTTTGAGTTTCGAGACCTTTTTTTATGTAGCCACTGCGATGTAGGATGTTCTTCAAAGGGAAGTGAATGTTATTTCTACCACTTCCCTGCTGATGCAGAAAGAAAAACAAGCTAGATTGCATCAGGAACTGACAATCAACTGAGGATATGCAGTGTTCATAGGAGGTAAGACAGTGCTAGTTGTATGATATGAGTATGTGCAGGTGACTTCAACCTCAAAGAAGTGACTCATCCTGATCTCTGTTTAAGCCACATCTGGAGCAAGCCTATTTCCAAGTTCTCTCTTCAACCTCCTTCATCTGTCTAGATGATATTTCTTATGTTGAAATATTTATAACATTGCACCAAAATTAAGCTGTAAATAGGTTTATTCAAATATATCATTAGGGAGTTGGGTAGTATGCCCTGCACATGCATTTTTTAATTATTTTTTTTTGTTTTATAAATTGATGCAAATACAAGGCAAATGCATAGCAGTGGGGGATCCAGAGGGGTTGCATTGGTTACATTTGCAAATCCCTTTTGGAACAAAATAAATTTTCAAGCTCTGCCTCAGTAGTCTGTATGGACACTTCATCCAGATATTGCTCTTGGTATTGCACACATTAACACTTTACATGCAAGAAAAGTGCAGATCTTATAATGGACAGTACATGTATGTTTGCCCAAATTTGAAATGGTCTTTTACAAATTGAAATTTAGAACAGATGCAAAACAGTTAATTATTCAAACACTGCTGCCTAAAATTAGTGCAAATACACCACAGAAATAATTATAGCTAGCTAATTACATGCCAGAAAAGCAAATGAGTATGGATAAGTTAAAGAGAAAGAGACATAGTCCAGACACTTGTACATACTATCACATCATTTTTCAAAAAAAGATCACCAGAATTATGTCTCACCTCGGTAAATAAAATAATGATAGCAAGTGATTCAGGACCTAACTGTTCCTCCATGACATCTTCTGCTATAGATCTTGATCCAACCTTGTCACACACTGACTTTGAACCTGGCCATCCTGAGTTACCAACAACAACAGACTCCAATGACAATGAGAGCAATATTGGTATGTATAATTATAATTGCACTGCCATGGGGTGTGGATAGTCACACTAGAATGAGATATATATATATATATAGTGCTTCTATATTTATGCTTAGCTTTGTGTGGCTGTCATGATATACTTGGATTTGTTGACAGTGACTTTGGTAAACTATTAGAGGCAAATGTTGGCATTCGGAAGATGGTCACAAATACCAACTACTAATGATGAAGCCAAGTTCTGATCCATCGTCTTATCGGTACAGTCGTTATAAAGAAGGAGAACCACTACGCCGTTTCAAACTAGAGTGGTTAAAGCAATACCCATGGCTGTGCTATAGTCCTCATCTTGATGGTGCATTTTGCTGAGCATGCTTTTTACTCCAAATAGAGTAGGTGGGCAAGTTCTTCATTCTTTTGTTACAAAGCCACTTAAATTATGGGGTGTGAAATCACCCAAAATGAACATCCATTAATATAATAGAATTCTTGGCTCACTACAGGAACCCATCTGATAGGATTCAATCTAAGTTACAGGCAGAAACCCAATATGGTGTGTGGAAAACAGGGATTTTATACAGTCATCATGATGACAAAATCATGTGGGATGAAAATGAGCTTGATTTAGAAAACCGTGGTAATTTTTTGAATTGGTGCATTTCAGAGCCGAAACAGATATAAATCTCAAGAAGCACCTTCAGAATGCTCCAAAAAATGCCCAATACACCTCACAAACTATTCAATATCAATTAATCTCTGTTATTGGTACTCAGATTAGAGGTGACATACTGAATGAAGTCAACAATGCTAATTTTTATTCAGTAATATGTGATGAAGTATCGGATATATCAAATAAGGAGCAGGTCTCAGTTACTCTCTGTTATGTCACTTGTGACTATCAAGTAAAAGAGATGTTTGTGGACAACATTGAGGTTGAAAGAATTACTGGGAAAGCCCTTGCTGAAGCAATCTTGCAGCACTTGGCGGTATGAGGTTTATTCCTGGCTGATCTTCTGGGGGGTCAATGTTATGATATTGCTTCCAACATGGCTGGAGCAAGATCTGGTTGCAGAACTATAATACAACAGCATGCCTCTAAAGCAGTATATATTCATTGTGCTGCTCACAGGCTTAATTTGGCAATTGTTTCTGCTTGAAAAATCAGAAATTGTGAATATTATAATATTGGCACATTTCTTTAAATTTTCTGCAAAGAGGCAGTGCTTGCTATGTATCTATACCTAATGCTAGAGCAGAGAAGCTGAAGGAATGCATGTAAAATATGCTGGATTCAGCATAATGATGCCTATGCTACATTTCTTGAGCTTCTTCCTGCTCTGTATTATTATATCTTTACATTCTATTATTGATTGCTCTCAGGATAATGAAGAACTTGGTACAAATTGGAGTGTTGGGATAGTGAAACCATTACTAAGGCTAATGGTTTCTTTTATCAGCTTGAATCATCTTCATTTTTTTGGTATTCTTTGCAGCTGGCTTTGTCTGAGTCAGATAATTACTCATCATCATTAAATCTAATGCAAAAATTTTGTCCTCTGCAATTCCATTTTCTAGAAAATACCAATTAGTATTTCTCTCCTGTACCTTTCTGCTTATTTTCAATAATAAAAGGATACATCTAAAAATGTTTATCTACTCTTTCCCTGTCACATTTGTCTCAGATGATGGAAAGTTTGTCCAGCATTTTTCTCAAGCGGGCCACTTTTCCAAGGTTCTATCACTCATGCTATTGTACTATCTACTTAGTGCTTTAGCTGAAGAAAGTAAGTTGTTATTGGTTTGCTACTGTTATTGTTATTATTATTGATGATTGCCTAACACTTTAAAGCAATATAACTTTAATGATGGAGACAAGAATATTTTGGTTAAAACATTGGTACTTGATTTAAAAAGAATCCTTAAAATATTTGACATCAGTTAAAAGTAATCATACAAATTTAAAGTTGTTCTCTCACAGCCAGTAAGCATGACACTATAACAACATGTATTATATTATTATGGAAAGTGAAATGAGCTAGCACTAAGGATTTGAACAGGAAAGGCAATATATATTTAATGATGAAGACCAGAGTATTTCGGTTGAAATGTTGGTACTAAACAGAATCATGCTATATCAATCTTGACAAGTGAAAACTCAATTCCTTGTGTTTGCTGCTGCTGGGTGCTGCTCTCTCAGACAGCAAGTAAAAAGAGTATAAGCTACATAGAGTAGAATAGAATTTTTCATTGTTAATAGATTTTATGTTCCAAACTACAAAACTTAAAAAGTGATTTAATATGAAATAGGTAGGATGTTGACATTGGCCCCTGCTCATGCACACACCAGGCAGAAGAGAACTAGCTTCAAGAAGAGCTGCAAATTTATCTCCTAAGGTAAATGAAGTGAACACAGCTATCATCATAAAATGATTCATTCTTTTTCCCCATAACTACATAGCAGTATCTTGGTTAGTAGGCTCTCTTTTGAAATGCAATAATTTCCTAACTGGTACTTTCCATAGCTCTCAGGGCCATAGCAAGCGGTCGAGTTGGTCGGGTTTTGGGCCGACCAATATCTGGACAAATAAATTTAATTTAAAAAAATATATATTTTTTAATTTTTTTAAATTTTTTTACACATTCAAAGGTCATTGGGTGGGGAGACGATTGCTTTTTTTTTTTACTTGTAGTTACAATTTTAGAGCTCCGTAGATTCTGCAACTTTCATGGTATGGACTTGCTCAAAAGGTAGGTCTCTCTGTGTGCTCTCTTTTGATACTAAAATATGTTTCATAGGTATAACTATAGGCAAGTTACTAGACCCTAAAGTGGAGGCCTGCATCACAAAAACTGCATCCAGAATAACTCCAGATTGCTAAGTGGAAATAGGCTAGAGGAAGCCCTAGAGCATGCAACGACCTTTCATTAGGCGTTAAAATTTTAGTACGTGGTCAAGCGCGCGGGTGGAAAATTGATTATGTTGAAAATCAACGCCCTCAATTTTCCACCTGCGAGCTTGACCACCTAATGAAAAAGGTCGTTGGGGGCTTATTGTGAATTTCTTTTTAGTCAAAACAATCGTCAAAAATCAACAATGATTGCTCATTCAACAAAACAGTGCGTTTTAAAAACACCAACATCCAACAAACCAGCTTGAAAGAGCGTCGGTCACAAAAGAAATAATAGTCAATGGCTTCTTCATACCATTGGGAATGAGATGGTTGTGGTATAATTATAATGAGTGTGTCCACAAATTTAACCAATAATGCAGGTTGAAGTGGTGGCTTCAAAGTGAGGCGGGCGGTGATGAGAAACAAGGAATCTAGTTTGCCTGGCCATATATAATGTGATTACAAACATACCACATTTTAGCCTTGCCTTGTTTCCTACCACTGCAGGTGTCGTGAGAATTTTTTTTGACAGATGACAAGCAAAATTTTGGACAGAAGCCGAGAAAACACAGATTATCATGTTATTGAGTAAAAATAGTTTTATAAATGTTTAAAGAATCAGTTTACTATGAAAATCACTAGGATCAATACTTAACAAAAATATCAGAGCGATGATCTGAGGAGATAAATTCATTCACCACAAACTTGAGATCCAGTGCATCTGTCCGTTGCTTGTGCACATGGAGCATCATCAGAGGGTTTAGACGTTCTTGAGTTAATGCTTGACCTGAGATAGTTCTTAACATGTCTTAAGACACTAAATGATCTTTCTGGTGATGCGTTTGTTGCTGGTATTACCAAAATGAGTTCCATTAGATGCTTCACTTGCGACAGCAGAGACACTTGACAACAAGATAAATAAGGTAGGTAACTTTTGATGACAAATATGGCTATTCATTCATAACCCCTCCGAAATGCACCCCTAGTATTTGAAGCTAAATCTCCAATAGGCCTGAGTCAAAGTCATCCTTGTAGAAATCACAAACAATTTTAAGGGGAGAGGTTGCATTTTTAATTTTTTTATATTTTTTACTTGCGGTTACAACTTTAGAGCTCCGTAGATTCTGCAAACTTCATGGTATGGACTTGATATATATCTCAAAAGATAGGTCTCTCTGTGTGCTCTCTTTTGATACTAAAATATGTTTCATAGGTATAACTGTAGGCAAGTTACTAGACCCTAAAGTGGAAGGACCTAAAAAACCTGATCCCAAAAACTGCATCCAGAATAATTGGTGTTTTTTAAACGCACTGTTTTGTTGGATGAGCAATCATTGTTGATTTTTGACGATTGTTTTGACTAAAAAGAAATTCACAATAATGACCTCCCTCCCTCACCAATATTTAAAAAATGGGTGATGAGAAACAGTTATATACCTGGCTTAAAGCATGAACATCGGTGTTTAAAATCCACTGTATGTACTATCATTGGAATATGAATGTGTGCACATGTATTTCCTGCTGAAGATTTGATGCATGCACATTTTCCTGCTAAATGTTAAATACATCAGGACATAATCACACCCATTTCCTGTCACACCCACTTCCTGGCCTGACCAATACAAATTTGCTTGCTACGGCCCTGGCTATAAATATGACTCTTAGCTACATAGCATGACCTAGTAATCTATTTTGCAATCATGGACTATAAAAATGTTATGTTCATGACATTCCAACTATGGAATGCCAGCTCTGTCTCAACACACACACTTTTAGGTATGTCACTCTCAATTTAAATGGTGTGAAATGCACGCCGGTTAACAAAGTCATAGGACTCAAAATTAATGCTAGCCAACTAGTACTGCTGTAGTTTACACACTATCCTTATAATATTTTGGTTTTGCAATAAAATAATATTTGATGATGAACAAAATAATTTTATGATGAATTTTGCATTACTGATGGCTTTACTTTCAATACGGTACTGCCATCCCACAGAAGTGTCAGTTTAGCATGTCAAAATACAGACTTATAATTCTGTGAACTATGTTGCAGTCAACCGCAAGTGACTCTTGATCTTAAAGGCTCCCTATAGATTACAAATATCTTTGGTAATACATATATATAATATAACCAGGGCAGAAATGTAGTTGCCGATGAGGACTTTTGCTACCTTAAGAATGACTAGCAAATAACAATGAAGTTACCTTGAAAATGTTAATTATGTGGCATTCTGCTGAGATATGTGTTTTCTAATTACTGATTTTCATGCAGGACAAAAAGAGGGGTAATATAAATTATGTGATAGGACTCTGCATAATGTGGGCAATAGGAACTAAAATTTTGGAATAAGCTCACATAATTATCATCTTTTAAATGTCCAAAGTCAATAATATGAAAACCTGAAGGCAAAGACTAATCATTAGTAGATACCTAAAGGTATGAATAGAAATCTACCTCAGAACGATTCATCTTCTGTAAAATTACACTTATTCTCAAATTTAATCACATGCTTATTAATTATAGTTTGCAAAGTGTTTACAAAGTAGATTATATGGATACTATCCAGCATTAGCCAATAAATAGTGTCATTTGCAAGACAAAATCATTTGCAAGACAAAAACAATATATTCAAGTAATTTAATAAAAGACACAAAATGGAATAACACATGTTGCTCATGCTAAATATGCTGTCTTGAAGTTGCCTGTGGGTAAGTTGTACTCAAGTCTTGCAATACATTGACCTTATATAGCAGTAGCTGACATGATTGTAGCTATTCATGTTAGGTAGGACCATGAACCATTATAAACGAAGTAGGCTAAGTAATAGTTGCCTTAATTAGAGTGAAACATTTTTGATACTCCATGCCTCAGTACTGGGAGAGGTGAATAGCAATTGTAATGGCAACTAAATGGCATAATACATCCCAGGTGGGTTTTTTAATTTTTTATAAAGGTATATTATAGGTAAGGTCTAGTAGAGGTCAGATCTAATAGAGCAGGTTTAATGGAAGTCGGGTCAATAGAGGTCAGGTCTACTATAGGTAATAAGGTCTAGTAGCCTAGAGGTCAGGTCTAATAGAGCAGGTTTAATGGAAGTCAGGTCAATAGAGGTCAGGTCTACTATAAGTAAGGTCTAGTAGAGATCAGGTCTAATAGAGCAGGTCTAATAGAATCCTGTCAATAGAGGTCAGGTCTAGTATAGGTGAGGTCTAATAGAGGTCAGGTTTACTATTTAGTATAGGTGAGGTCTAATAGAAGTCAGGTGTGTACTACAGGTAAGGTCTAGTAGGGGTCAGCTCTAATACAGGCAAGGTCTATTATATGCTAGGTCTAATAGAGATCTGGTCTAATATAGGTCAGGTATGCTATAGGTTAGGTCTAATAGAGTCATGTATATTATAGCTAATAGAGATCAGATCTACTATAGATTAGGTCTTATGTCTAATATAGGTCAGGTCCACACTAGGTCAGGTCTAGTAGGTCAGGTCTAGTGGAGTTCAGGTCTAATATATGTCAGGTCTACTATAGGTCATGTCTAGTGGAGCTCAGGTCTAATATAGGTCATGTCTCCTAATATACATTTTGTGCAATACCAAAAAATCAAAACAATATTTACTGATAAACAAAATGTGTTAACATTGTAATATCAAGTCATTACTGCTAATAATAGGACTACATTCTTATAAAGGTAGTGTGTCATGGCATACTTTACTTTGGCAGAATTAATAGCTAAGTGTGTTCTAGGATGTTGTCTCCTTTGCTAAAACAGTGGTATGGCTTGCTTGGCAAGCATATTCGGCACACAAGTAGAAACATCCATACAGCAGTCAGGAAAAATGAAGTAGAAAAACTCCAAAAGCCACTTCGTTTTTTTATGCTGGTTGGTGAGTTTACCACCTAATTGTTGTTTGCTAAAGCTACTGCAAATATAATAGTTTTTGTCTGAAGGTTTTAAGTATGGCCTGCGTAAAAGCAGGCTACTTGTCTTGCTACTCGGGAGTCAAATTGTATGCTGAGGCAGCTCTTTTAATGCTCTCTTGGACTGAAAGCATCTCACAATCTCTGGAATTACTAGGGTATATTAAACCCAAACTTCTCAGGATGTTTTGGTCTGTTATAATGTCGTCGTCTTTGATTCCTCTTCAGCCTTGCAACTCAACCTTGACGTTCATGTTCATGTAAAAGCCACCATCAGCTCAGGAGATTAGATAATTATCTACTGAGTGCCCAAACAGAGGAATACTTAAGTGCTTTAGCATGGACATATGAAACTAAAATTACTATAATATTTGGTTAGCATTTTAATTGCTTTTCAACTCTAAAACATAAAATAGTGATAGGATAAAGAAATTTGGGAATGAACCATATGTACTTGCATTATAATTCTTGTTGATAAACATTCTCATTGTTATTATGGGTAAATAATTGTATTATCCTGAAATCAACTTAGCTTTAATGACATCCCAAATGTGAACAGCCTCTTGCCAGTTACTCAATTTATCCTTTAAAAAAGTCTGTTTATGTTGTTGGATAATTATAGAATGTAGTGGCTCACCACAATGGCTAGAACAATCTATAATGTTGGTAGTGTCATTATGTTGATCTAATGATAGCATTGTGGATGTAGAATCAACCTACATCACAGAGGTAAATATAAACTATAGCCAACTATGACACTCTACATAAAGGACAGCAGCACAAATAAACACATAATTTCAAGCATGTGTTTGATTCTGCAGCTTAGTGAGGATACAGAGATGGCACTTTACATATATACTCCTCTTTGGTTGTGAATGACCTTAGCTCAGCCCAAAGTATGCTGTATCATCATACTAGCATAGTTAGTTCCTAACCTTTGGCTAATCAAAATCAACCTTTTGGGGTTACTGTGCAATTACTTCTATCTAATGATATCACTAATGACACATCTTCTAGAAATAAAGAAGCCATTGATTTCTACTCAGATGACCTTCTTCACACTAATATATGTGATGAAGAATATTTTCAATCAATATCTAATTTATATTCACAAAAGCATCACATTGGTTGAATGCTTGAAGCAGTGCTGGTAACAAACACTTCTTAACATCTTCACCTGCTAAACATTCAACCTTGTAGTTCATGTTCATGTAAAAGCCAGCATCAGCTCAGGAGATTAGACAAATACCTACAGTGTGCCCAAACAGAGGGGCACTTAATTAGCATGCATAATTATATGAAACTAAAATTACTATAGAAATTTTTTATTTCCTCAATAGTATATACTCATGCAGAAATGGAAAAGGAATCTGCATATTGTATTAACATTTAATTGCTTTTGATTACTCTAATAGTGGTAGGGTAATGAAATTTGGGAATGAACCAAATGTACTTGCATTATAACATTTTCATAATTATTATTATGTAAATAATTATACTACCATAAATAATTATACTACCATGAAATAAATTCACCTAAAATTAATTTTAAAGGCTTTCCAAACATAAAGTGCCTCTTTGGATCCTTTTTGGTTTCGCAATTTGACCCCCTTATAAAAAGCCTCCTATTCTTATCACTGAATAGTTAAGAGATGTAGCTGCCAGGGTCAAAGCAATGTCAGAACAATCTGAAATGTTGGTAGTGCCACTATAGTGATGGTATTGTGGGTGATCAGCCTACATTACAGAGGTAAATATAAACCATAGCCAACTATCCCACCCTACATAAAGGAGAGCAGCACAAATTAACACACAATTTCAAGCATGTGTTTAAGTCTGCAGCTTGCGATCGTATTGTGATTACAGACACTCAATTGTTTATGTATCCTGAATGAGATGGCCCTCAATGATGGGTTTCACATATGACATTGTTCAAAATGCAAATACATGAGCTTTTTCTAGTGAGAAAGATTTTAAAGGCTGTGGAAAAAGACACAGAATTGCTCTAAGAGAACTTCCAGATAAGGATCTACCATCGAACGTCGAAAGTCAAGCTGAGGGAGCATAACTCACTTGATATCTGACATAGTTGATACATGAGTTCAAGATCAAAGTTACTTCTTGGTTTCGAGGAAACAATCGAAGATGGATTTCTCCAATTCATGTTGAAGCACTGAGCTCATCAGCATCGTCGAAATCAAGTAAGAGTAGGCTGTTGTTAACATCTGCAAGCTCCTTGTTGAAGTTAGATAGCAGCTTCTCGTGCTGATGAAGCAAACCACACTATCTGATTCCATTTATAAAGAGCTAATAGATTTACTGACAGAAAACTAGCCTCTTCGTAAGAGACATTACCTCCTAAATGCTACCTATCAAGGGTTGGAGTCAGCTAAGGAGGAACAAATCATCATCACATGGAGTATACGGATGGCGACGAAGCAATATCTCATCACCGTGCTGATCAATCAAGTCTTGCTTCTTCTGTAGGTAAGGTTGTAGTGAATGAGATTTGAAGTCAGAACCACGCTTACCCAACTTCTTGTCATTTGCTAGGCAAGGTCAAGAATATTAGCTTGTTTTCAGCTTTGCCTTCAAATTGCCTAATTCTGGTGCCAAGGCATGTAAGACAGTCACTAACAATACCCCTTCTCTTCCTGAGAGTGGCCCCAGTTCATCATCAACAGAGGATGGTCAGAAAAGGGGTTGGCAGATAGAAGATAGCAAGTGGTCAGAATGAACGACAAAACTGGTGTTGTGCTCTGTATTTCAGAACCGAAAGCTTTACTGAATGCTCTGTATTCTCTATTAAATTATGTGTAGTCATTTCTATTGCCAAACATAATTATATATATTTTTCTCAAACTTACAAGACATGCATTAATTTATCAATTACAACAAGTTTCATTTGTAATAAGCACTTTTTAACTTACCTCTTGATGCACTTAATGCACACACCATTGATGTTTTAAGCCATTTATTGCACCTCTATTCCTTTAACTGATTTATTTTACCTCTGTTGCTGTAATTATAATGCAGGTACACACTCGTATTAGCTCCCAAACTCTAAGTGCATTGCAAACGTTTTTACATTGAAAAAATAAATTTTAAAAATAGGTATTTGCACCTACAGCGAGGCAGTCTAGAGTGTGTACTTCTTGTTCTCATTGCAAACCAGTAACTAGAGCTATTATGAATAAGGTTGAAGGTTCAATAGCACACATACATACACACACATACATCTATGTCATAGTCGCGATGCAAGCAATATGACACACACAGGTTTGGTTTTGCACTGTCTTCTAATAGAAAGAGTCCAGAAGTCTCTGATGCAGTAGAAAAACACTGTTTGTAGAGCTACCTTTGTTTTCTATGTGTACAGTATCAGCTAGCCCTGTGCTCTGTGCAGAATCAAATATGTGAAACACTAAACTAGTAGACGTGCTTGCTAGTGTTGGCAAACCTAGGAAACGAATTTCTTAATACTTATCCACACAGGTATAACTGGTTTAATTGGTTTAATCTAGCCGAAAACAAAGACCTGTTTTCATGGACGGCAAACTTAAAACTTTGCGCGTCAACTATGAACATTTACGCATAATTATGTTATCTCATTATAGCTGCTCAACTGAAGCAGTCGTGTGTCCAAGCGTTGTCCTACCTACTCGCGTAGCCTCAAGGTAAGTAATCCTCTTTCCTACAATATATCTAACTACCTACGGTGGGATTGCTATTTACTCTAGTCAAAGCACCGCTAAGTAGCTAGCTAGTTATTTTACCTAGATGTTACCAGCAGAGACGGATCCAGACAGATTAAAACAGGGACTCTAAGTACTTCGAAAGTGTATGACCAGTAGGATGTGAATGGTGCCATTTATCTAGAGCAGGCACTCATGAAATTGAAGTGCAGATAGTGTCATTTTTTTATGTAGCTAGTGAATTATTGTCCATATCCTTAGCTTCTAGCTTCTCGTAGCATAATATGCGTATGCAACTGGACAGACAAAAGTAAGCTTGGCTGCATTGGACCATGAGACATAGCCTAACTTGAAGGGAAATAGGGAGAAGTAATGGCTGACCTCGTTGAACACTGGTAGGACTGTTGTTGCTTTTTGGTCAATTTTTTAAATTTTTTTAAAATATATTTATTATTCATTGGGAGTCATCGTTAGATGAGTTTGAGAATCCATGAAATTGTACGGTGACTTAGTTATAGTGTAGCATATATAGCAGTGGTATCAGTGTAGAGGTGAGTGCCACCCTACGCAACCTGCTTTGCAAAATAATTGAAGTAGGAAGAGACAAAATCTCCTGACCTAGCTTTTACAAACCCCTAACATGGAGTTCATACCATCTTCTTTCCTGAGTACCAGTATATAGCCAGGCAAGAGCAGGGAGGGTGCTCTGCTTTATTCTATGCAGTGCTCCATTGATAAGGCACAATTCTAGACTGCAAATGACATTTCTCATCTAATTTTTTTTTATAACAGCCAATCACAGTCATAAATATTTACCCAATGCTCCATGATGCATTGTTCTTCCTAAGTTCTCCCCTTTTGCAAGTAAGACTTGTAGACAAAGTATTGTTCCAGGAATAAAGTTTTTGATGTCAAAAGTCAAATTCCTTTTTGATTGATGGCACATTGACATAACTAGCTAATGGGACATACATGAACTTTTGACTTTAAAATATAGCTATAGTGTAGACAGGTAAAATGTTCCTGTTTCTTATTTCCTATGCATGTGATAATGTCAAGAGAATAGATCTCTCTATCTGCTTTAAACTGAATTTGTTCATTGCCATATATTAAAAAAAGGAGATCACACTAGCTATAATATTTATGGTTCTGCAGGAATATTTGACCTACAATCAACTTCTAACTGGTAAGTGAAGCTCAAGTGTCCTAGTTGGTAATGAAATGTGTCATCATTAGGCATAGTGGTGTTGGCAATTTACAAAATTCGTCACCAAAATGTTTTTTCTGTCGAGTTTTTTTACACAGCCACCCCATAAAGCTCTCATTTGACGCTATACTTAGCTACATGCATGAAGAATACGTATCAGTAATTATTGGTCCTGCAGTGTAATTTTTGCTGAGCTTCAGGTCCAATTTTGGCTAACTAATAACTGACAGTGATATAATTTCATGTATACTATTGATAGGTGATACAAAATCACATGACAAAATAGAGAGAAAAAATTCCGGGTAATTAAGAAATGAGCAATTGGCTTTTGGGTTAGCACAGAGAGTAAGACATTTTTTATCAATACATTGGCTGATATCGGTGTTTTGAGAATTAATTATGTTCCTGAAAGGTGAAAAATCCTAGGCTAATGGGTCTCTCTAATTTTATTAAGCATTCTACAAGGGGGCCAAATATTTAATTATGTCAAATAGCAGTGTGGTTAGATTGATATTGAGAAAAATCTACTCTCACCTCCCACCTTTCCCTTTGCCATGTTAGACAACTTATAGCGATTGCATGCGAGCATCTCTTATACTCCAAACTGCCTACCACCTAAGCAAGTGGTTTAAGCCATAGTGAATTCGTTTACCCTTATATCAAAACCAGTAAAATTCATTTATTAATCGACTGAACTTCACACAAGTATCATTGATAACATCAAGCATTGATCACACACAGGATGTGATTAGAAAGGATACGATGTTATAAGTCCAAAGTAGGCTGACTATAATTAGAGGCTGATGAATCTGGCATGCCATGTATAAAAAATTATTCTGCAACCTTCTAAAGTTTACTAATTAAGGTTACCATTGGTATTACCTCTAACCATTTTTCACAATTACATAAAATATTGCATGGAGCAGCAAAATGAATGTGGATTTTTTCTCAAGCTCCAATGACCAGGGTCAGGTATGACCAGGGTCAGGTTATGACCCTAACCGGTTGTTACAGCAATTATAGGCTTCAGAGATTTCCATGTTTTTGTTTCAATATCCTTATTGTTAGCTGACCTCCATACCACAATCTGACAACAGCCTACACCCTTATCATACCTAGATGACTGGGCATGGAATTCTCTCAGAATTTGTGACTGATATTTCTTGTGAGTAACTACCTGAATTCCTGCAGTGGACACTCTGCTCCATTGCCAAGTTCTAAACTGTGTTGATAATGGGTTTTCAATTCCTTTCAAATCTCACTGGGCCATCCTTTTGTTATGTGACCCAACACCTCTCCCAGTATTGGCTCTTATTAGTAGCTCATGCAGTTGTCAGACAGTCAATGCCAGACTTTCAATATGGTATAAACCAAGTGTAAAATTATAACTGGGTGTGATAGCCGCACTTCTCAAATCATTCTGGCCATCAAAGTGAATCTAGACAACCTATCTCGGCATTGCAATTTATGTACTTTATCTAAAGTGTGGATCGTGCTTTTAGCCTGGAGGAAAAATAGACCACATTGCAATCTGACTGCAGCATGAGTTGTAGGCTTATCTTTTTCCAATTGAGTATTGGAGTACCTTATAAGAGATATAGCCAAAGCTGTAGCTATGGTAGCTGCTATTGCTCTACCAAAAAGCAACTCGGCCAATGAAAAGTTCGAGAATTTCATACAACCTGTGCAATTACAGGAAGCTTTTATTTTATCAACTAGAGGTCACCATCACACTCAGAAGACTCAGAAGATTAATAGTCCTAAGATATATATGCAATGGGCCATCAACGAAATATGCAACAAAATCATTCAAACTCCATAAGAAGATGCATCACAGTGTAACCATAATGGTATCTGTGAGCTGTTGTGTACAACAACCCTAAATGCTAATCAAAATCTTGGCAAATGGTTGAGAGGTTAGGTCAAAGTCAATAACTGTGATATATATTTCTCATAGTAATTAACCAAGTCTAAGAAAGCACACAGTTTCTTTAGTGACTTGTGCTTGGAGGGGCCACTCGTGATTCCCGTTTGTTTACTAGCTAAAGAGTGAAGACCTTCGCTATCAATTTGACGCTATAAAGAGTGAAGACCTTTGCTATCAATATGATGCCACAAATAGTCGAGAGGTGTTTACTTGAAATAATCATTTCTTCAATTTCAGTCTTGACCCATATCCTTCCAGAAAGGGTTTCTTTTAATGTTTCATATGTACCCTCTCCCACTCTCCAGTAATCAAGATGCCATTTTAATACACAACAAGATGAGGTATATATTAGGACACTTCCCATAATTTATTGGAACATTGTGGTCTGTCTATTTACTGTTATATTTAGCTTAACTAGGCTGCAGGAACACATGATATTATTAGGCTTGTGCCAAGTCAAGCTTGCAGAAGACTTTCATCCCAGCTAAAGGTTCTTCATTTGTTGTTAGTGGATACAGATTTACCTATGGTAACTTCGTGGTCACCTCAGAGATATACACTGCCATCAGCCTTTGAAGCTGAGAAAAGGAGAGTTTCCCAGTCACTAAAGGCCATTTCTAAAATGATGACTAATCATTCCAACCTGTCTGAGTCTCTTGCTCAACAGCACCCTTGAGAGAATATGGCAGAGAGCAAAATCTGCATCCCCTTCAATTCTACCTTTAGAATCATTCGTAAGTCTTTTGATCTAGCTATGACATCTTGGTGCTCATACTGAAAGATACCTAGAAAATGGGAATAGAAAATGAGAAAAAAATACTTTAAGTAGCTGCTTTAACCAAAGTTGATGGTGGCAAATCCCATCGTAGTTTAGCTGAAGAACTTGGTATGAACAAGACTCAAATCCAGACATTGTTAAGGATAGGGAAAACACCAAAAAAAGATGGGAAACTGGTGAAGAGGAGGAGAAAAGGTATTTAAGTTAGAAAATAAAAATGTTTTGGAATAATTTAATAAAGCAAGAGCTAACAATATCCTAGTAAGTGGACCGACCTATTCAAGAGAGTGCCCCTATGTATTCAGGATAGGCCTTGATGTTTCACTGGCTCTAATGGATGTCTATATACAAAGGTGGCAAAAGCATTACAATGTACAGATGTCTGTTTATTGGGAGAAGAAGCAATGTCAACAAACTATGGTGAGAGATTGGTGTGCAAAATGTAAGACACTATATGAAGGATATGCGCCAAGGATATTTTAACTCTGACAAAACTGGCACTTTTAGACCTATGCCTACAAGATTGTTAGTTGTCAAAGAGGTTGAAGAAGATGGGTAAGAAACCTAATGAGAGAGTCACAGTTTTCTCAAGCTTGTTCTGCCTTTGGAGAAAAACTTACTCCACTAATGATAGGATAGAGTGCAAAGCCTCATTGCTTCAGGAGGTTTACTAGTGATTTCTGCCTTCCAAACCACATATGTGATTCAAACATAAAAGCATGGATGATAAGTGACCTGTTTGAGAATTCACTTGACAAGTTGAACTGCAAGATTATAGTGGAGAGCAGTTCAATCATACTCTTTATAGACAACTGTACTGCCGACCTTGATGCTGTCGAATATTAACTAGTTTTCTTCCTCCTAACATCACCTCTAGATCATAGCCTTGTAATGCTGGAATTATTCAACATAATAATAGGAAGTAGATTCTTTGCCACATACTTGTGCATCCATGCTGGCAAAGTTTTACATGCAATGATTGTCAGGAAAGCCATCCCTGACTGCAGAAACCACAGAACCTACAGAGCTTACCACAAAGTACAAGTCACAAGTTAATGATTATTAAGGAACGACAACTAATGGACTATTATGTAACTTACGTCACAATGGAATATACAGAGGAATGGAAGATTCTTGAGCAAGTGGATTGGTGACTCTGACCAGATTACCATGAATAGAATATAAAAAGAGACTGATTATATCATATATATAGAGAGAGAGCTAGCAGACTCTTAGTAATATTGATTCTGACTTCTGTACTGTGATTCAAAACCATGTGATTGTATGTGCTATATACAGGCGGTTTCCACAAGCTCTATATATAGTAGAGAGTAAGGTTGAAACACTCAAGTGTGGTGAACTAGTTGGTCTAGTCAAGATTGGTGAATCGGGAGAATTGCTAGGCATCTCAGGAAGGTTAGGCCTCGCATGGGAATAACCCATTCCTAACAGAGGGACTTTCCTGAGAGTGGTGGCAGTTCTTTATATAGGATCCCAGCCCAGCCTTTAGTTAGTGCAAAGGTTGGTTGAATAGCTAGATTAAACAGGGACACAGCCTAGGCATGGCATAGAAGGCTTGCGAATTTACCCTGATCATAGCTAGAGATAAGGTTTTTGGGGTGTGGTAAGGATGAATAATGAGGACAGGAGAACTTTATGGTAACACCCCAGTGGTTTCCCCCACTACAGTGGACCCTATGGATCGTTTCCTGACCCAGTGGCTTCAGATTGAGACCAGCTCAGGAATGAGAGGGAGGACCGGAGAAGGGAAGAAAAATGGCAAAGACAGGCAGATCAACAGGAAAGTCTGCTACAGAGTCAGGCTGACCAGCAGAAAAGGCTAATCCAGATGCTGGTGAAGCCTGGGAGCAAATGAGGCAACCCCCATTTGGAGCCGACCCACCTCCCTGTGCCGCCAAGTTGATCGTACAGAAATTCCAGGAAGTGACGATGACATGGGCACCTTCCTGGATGCTTTTGAGGTAACAGCTCACACTGAAGGCTGGCCACAGTTACAGTGAACAGCATTTCTGTGAAGTTTGTTGTTGGAGTGGGCCTGACTTCCATGGCGATGATGCCAGTATAGAGAGTATGGTTGAGACACTCAAGTGTGGTGAATTAGTTGGACTAGTCAAGATTGGTGAATCAGGAGAATTGCCAGTAAGGACTAGGCATCACAGGAATCCCATAGGTTAGGACTCTCATGGGAATAATCCATACCTAACAGAGGGACTTTCCTGACAATGATGTCGTTAAAAAAGGATGAGATCCAGTGCCTTCCATGACTATGGAGAAATGCTTTGCCAAGTACGGATTTCTGGAAACCTTAGTTGATTGCAATGTTAATGTCGATGATGTGGTTGAGTCCAAGCTACAAACCTGTTGGCCGAAACTGGCATGACCTGCTGGAAGTATGTGAACTGTGAGGAGTGTTAGAAATGATTGAAACCATTAATGGGAGGTAAACTTGCTGACTAGCATCAGGGAGGAAAAGTAAAAAGGAAATGATAGTGTTGAAAATGAAGATGAATTAAAGAGCACGCCAGATGTGGACATCAAAACTGCAACCAAATATCTCTTTCAATAGTGTGATTTTCCTCTAGCTCATGAGATAACCGAGTGGGTGGATCTGATACAAGCGTCAAGGTATAGTAGAGGGGACTATGCTAGAGATGACCGAGTGGGTGGATCTGATACAAGAGTCAAGGTATTGTAGAGGGGACTATGCTAGAGACGGCCGATTGGGTGGATCTGATTACAAGAGTCAAGGTATTGTAGAGGGAACTATGCTAAAGATGACCGAGTGGGTGGATCTGATACAAGAGTCAAGATATTGTAGAGGGGACTATGCTAGTGATGAGACTGAGTAAATAATAAGAAAGGGTGTGAAAAAGATGAAAGTAATTATGAATATAGTCATGAATATAGTTATGATTTCATTTTTCTTTTCTGTTCTGTACTTCACTGCTTATTTTCATTTATTTTTTCGAGGATTAAAAATGCTAATGTACTTTCCCTCTTAACATATTTCTCAGGCAATGGAAAGTTTTTCCACCATTTTTTTCAAGCAGGCTACATTTCCAAGAGTTCTTTCACTCCTACTATTGTATATTCTACATAGTGCTGTATGTCAAGAAGGTAAGTATATTAACATGCTTGCTTTTGTTAACTAATACACCTAATGATAAGCAATACAACTTTAAAGTACCATATTACAGCTGATAACAATGACATCAAAACAACATGAATATTGTTATTACATGTAAGGCAAGCACACTCTAGGGATTTGAATAGAAAAGTAAATACTGTTTGCTTGGCCACATCTGCGCTATATATATCCAAGTATCTATGTATTTATCATCATATTATATTCACTCATTATTTCCTAAAGAATATGAACATTTCACCTGCTTTGAATACAAGTGCTTATGTAAACAAAGAAATATTCAGAGTAAGTAAAAAATATTTGTGAGAACTGGCTGGTTAAAAAAAAATTATAAAGAAAGATGGCTGCATGGAAATATCAACTGGTTACATGATTTAGCTGTGAAGACAAGGATGCTAGTTTCCATTATGATATAACCACACAATTGTTCAATGCAAAATGTAGTCACCAATTGTCATTCAGGTGTAGCTGGTATAAAAGTTAGAACAAGTTAAAGCAAAGTTCACTGTGTGTGTTTCCATTTGATGCTGCTCTCCCAAGGAGCATGTGAAATGAAACAGGCTTCATGGTTCTTAAATAAGCTGAGTGCATATAGTGAATCTAGGAGAGATACCATATATCGGGAATTCTTCATTGTTGATCAATTAAAAACAGGAAATATATATGCATTTCCTAAGGTAGTGTCAATATGCATACACGCAAGGCAGTGCAAATGAGAGGGACAGCTTCATAAAGACTGAAAATAATCTACTAAGGCATCCGAAATTCAGATAAGTCTTTAACACTCTCATCATAAAATGAGCCATCTTTTTTTCCAGAACTACATAGCAATCTCATAGAGTAGGTTCTCCTTTAATTCCCCAATAGCTGCAATCCTATAAACATGATAGACTCTTGCATTACATGTCCTAGCAATGAGAAAATGCTTTTATCAGATGAGGAGCTAACCATAAAAAAACTCTCCTATTAGAGAAGGCCTTCTCAATATTTGTACATATGGGCAGTAAAGTAACTTTTCTTAATACCTGGTTTGAATTTTTAGTCAAGCTGTACAAAGTTACTCTTTAAGTCAAGCTGTGCCAATTACTCTCTACGGAGATAATGTTAATGGGTCAACAGAAAATAAGAAGAATTCACTCACTTATCTCAGCTCTTAGTGAAATCCTTTGAATTCATAGAATCCATCTGACACTTTCTCTAAAAGAAGTGTTTGTTATAATTCAGGGGAAATCTAAAGACTCTCTGGTGTGTTGTTTGCTATAGCACGCTGTGGTAAGCTTAAAAGAGCGAAGGACAATCTTTTCAGCCCATTTTTTACATAAATTACTGAAATATTCACTATTACAATGACTATTAACCTAGACAGGCTGACTTCCCTTACCCCCACCCTCTCCCCCTCTATAGGAACTTTAAATGTAAGCTTAATTACATGTTATATAAATGCATGTAAATGGCATTTGTTGGTGTAATGTAACAGTGACTTATAGAAAAGCTAGCAACATTTACAGTCCATCCTGGGGCACTGGAGCTGGAGCCCTTTTCATGGCCATAGTATGATCCTTGCCTTTACCACCATTTGTTCTCCGAGCTCTATAAACCTAGCTGGTAGTAACTATTGATTATCAGAGTCCGTGCATGGAACCTCACTTACTCAGGCATGAGACCAAGAGGTGCGCATAACTTACCAATTACTCTGAATTTCAATCATGAACAACATGTATGTGTGGATAAAAAGCTAATCATGGAACACAGGCCATAATCTATACTTCTACTATTGAGCTAGATTTTGAGCTATATTTTGCATTAGCACCACCATGAAAATAGTTTTTGCCTCATAATAAATAACTTGGGGTTGGATTTTGAATACTATGATTAATATTTGCATTATTTCTCAATTTTCCTTTGATGCTTGATGGCAAACAGCAGCGGTGACTCCATTAGTTGCTGGTTGGGGGGCAAGGGGATGGTGCATGTAAGCATGCTAAAATTTTTGAAGACTACCCCAACTTATTAAAGCCACAACTTTTATCACACATACACAAATTACAATGATTACTTCCAAAGTATATATCTCTTTCTTTCTTCATTTAGTGTTATAAAATCTTGGGCAATTTCTTGTAAGTTAAGTCTACCTGTGAGATCCTTGTGGATGTGTAGTAAAATGCAGTTATTTAACCTTTTTTCTGACATAGTGGATCTTAAGTATGTTAGAACATGTCTTAAAGTGGAAAAACTTCTTTCAGAGGTTGAGGATGTAATTGGAACTGTAAAGTAGAGGCGTAGCAATCTGTGAACTTCTGGAAACATTGATCGATATGCAAGTGTACTCATAGCTTCACATATTGTTTGAATGCTAGTTACTTTCTTCACTTCTGGTAATGGTTGATAACATCAACTAGAACTCCCAGATGATTCTTCAGTCGATGAAAGTCAAGGTCATTCTTAAAAACAGATTCTTGAATGACTTCAAGCTCACTTTCATAAACTTGTCCATTAGCAGCCTTAATAAGAAGTTATTCCATTGCAATCATGGGGTTCATTAAATGCACTTGCTTAAATCGATCATCCAGTTCTTAGATAAGGATATCACAAGCTTCATAATAAATTTTACGAAAGTAAACTTTGGGTGCATCAAACTGATGAGGTTGACTGCTATTGAATCTTGCTGGTAACCTTTTATACCTAGGCAGTTTAGGGTCCTCAATTTCCAATGAATGAGCCTGATCAACAACAGCACTATAGAACCTTTCAAACTCTACATCTTTCCTCTGGCACTTGTAAAAATCTTGTGTTACATTAACTGCTGGCATTGCCTCTTGAATGCTTAGATCCTTGGCTTGTAAGACTTTAGAAGTTTCTTCAGCAGCACTGAAAAGAAGGTGACCCAATTTTAAACAAAATTAAATTTCAATTTTTTTCCAAAGAAGCAAGTATTCCAGCTGCTTTCAATCCATAATCATCATGGGTTGTTTGATGGACTTCTTCCATGGTTTCCATAATAACACCATACGGATTGATCACAGCACCAATGGCACCAGTTCTCACTGTCCATCGAGTTGGACACAGCACCTTAATGCCACCTTCTGCAGTCTACAATTTCTTAGAAAAGAGATGCTTTCTTTTAGGAGAGTAATTTATTAACTTCACTATTTCTCTAATAAGATCAATAGTATCTCTCAATAGCTGTATCTGCCTCCCTGCATCTTGCAGGCAGAGATTCAGGGAGTGAGCCAGACAATGGACAGCCAATGCAGCTGGGACTTCTTTTCTGAACAAGGTAGCTAAGCCTTTTCTTTTCCCCTGCATTGCAGCAGCTCCGTCGTATGCTTGACCACGACATAATGACAAAGGCAAAGCACATCGCATAAGCATATCTTTCAATACAACAAATAAAGTTTCAGCTTTAGTGTTGGGAAGATTGAATAAACCAACTGAATCTTCATGCACCATATAATCATCATCGACATACCATATAGACAAGTTAAACTGTTCTTTCGTCAGTAGACTCATCAGCAATCACAGCATACCAACTAGGAACACTACTCATGATTCTTGCTAAAATTTGTCGTAATGCTTTTGGCCCCATCAGATTTATCATTTCATTAACAATGTCATGTGATAAATACTTCCCTTCCTTGACCCAGTTTTTGATGTCATTATTATCACTTGACCACATGCTTAATAATTGAGGTAGATTTCCCTCTTCTTCAGAATGTCCACGCAATGCTATGCCTTGCCTGAGAAGATATTTCATAGCCTCAAGTTGTTTCAAGAGCACAATACGCCGGGACAGTTGAGCTCTGGCAATTTGAGTGTTGGCAATTGATGGATTGGCAAGAGCATTCCATTTTAACTTCATTTCAAGATGCATATCTGAATTCTCATGGGTACGAAATTTTAGAGTAGCCTTTTTATAATTATCATATCCTTTAATTGTAAATCCTTCCTCACCTTTTGTCGAAAATGTAAGTAGGTCATGTTTGTGTGCATATTTGCAGTAGACACAAAATACTTTCTTCTTCGTAGTACATAGAGTGAGCCATTCATGTTTGTCATACCATGTAGCGAAAAATTTGCGATTATTCTTAGCAAATAGAGATAATGCCTCCTTTCCTTTTGGTTGGTAAGCAGTTTTTTCCTCAGTACAGCATTGATTCATGCATTCTTCATTGACAGTAACAGATTCATTGTCACCAACAGAAATACTTTCTTCCCCTATCTCTTCCAGACATTCGAGCTCATTACATACCTGTTCCTTATTGACAGACTCTGGTTCTGAAAGAACTTCAAAGTCATGTTCTTGTAAAAGCTCATTCCCAGATACACCAGGCATCCCTTCTTTTTGTGAAGTTTTCTTCTTCTTTGGCCACATTTCTGTAGACTTCTTGGAGTTTCCTTTCTCTTCATCTCCAGCTACTTATTTGCACATGTGGGTTTAATAATTTGAGCAGTGCAATCATAATGTGGTTTTATCAGTTGGTTTTGGCAGGTTAACATGTGGTCTTGGGTTTACAGGCAGTATAATTATAGCATGCATTGACAGGCTTGGGGGGGCAATGCCCCCCAATGTTCTGCTTGGGGGGGCCATTTCCCCACCTGTGGAGCCTCCCCTGAACAGGATATAGCAACTTCAACTTGTGGAGGAGTCATGATATGAAGATTCCCAGAATCTATTTTGCTTAATAATAGTGATCTGACGTCTGTGCAAGCTGTCACCTTTTCTACCATTTCTTTGCATTCTTTCAAAGCTGAATTATCATTCCAAGTCAGTTTCTGCAATGAACTTTTCTTGACCCCAAGGAAGTGACAGTCAGTTGGGCTTGGTTCTTACCCGAGGACGATGACTCTTTCACGACACGGACTATGTCTATCATTGTATCAACCAGTGACCGACGATACAAACGCTTAAAGAGCCGAAAGAAACGATCTAGTGCAAATATGGTGTGCCCAACCAATATGAACGAAATATCAACAGTGTTGCTCAGGCCTGCTATAATTCTCCATGCTAGGTATTGAACATTTTTTTTTTGGTCCTACACAGTTATCTGCTTGAAGAAGTAGATGCCTTTCAGTTAACCCACGTGTTTGCAGGTAGTAGTGGTGGCTTATAGTGGCATTGGCTCCTTTTCCTATCTCATCAGCTTCATCGATTAAGTAATTCATTGGCTTGACATTGCTTCACATGACACACCAAATATGCCACACTTTCGAGGGGTCTTGAAAAAATAGGACCAGGCTGCTGTGCATTGAATGGATAATGCACTTGCTGTGCATAATCAAACCTATAGTGCATTACTGAGGTGGGTTACTTGCCATATTCTCTTTGGCAAGAGCACACTGGTCATTGTAATGTTGCCGCTGTTACTCGGGTAAGATCAAGATTCCTGAAGCCTTTGCGACTTCAATTCCTCCAGTAAATCCACTGATTTCATCAGAAGATTAGAATTTTGTTGACAAGTGTGGCAAAGATCTGTGGCTGGCTTCATTGCAGCATGTAGGGACATAATTCCTTCCAAATATTCTCAAAAGTCCGACGAGATGCAACTTACTTGCTTAGAGTCACAAGCTCTTATATAGCACCTGTAAACAGCACTCTTGGACATGTCAAGGCAGTAGCAACTCTATAGTCCTAAAAGTAAAAACTTTAAAAAATAAATGTTAAAACAGTGTGCGTTATTTAGAGTATTCCTTATTTTGTGTTGTTAGATTATTGCAGACAATCTAATGGAGAAGTTGATAAATATAGAATTTATTATTGATAATCAAATACACAAGACAGCTTGATAATCCAAAGAGAGACTTCTACAGAACAAAGCTGCTCTTAAATAAGCTGGCCTCTCCTGAGGACATCAGTGGGTTTCAAAGACTAATGTTATTCATAGTTCATTGTAAACTGTTAATTGTCTAGAAGTCTATATTTGGCTAGGACTAGGTTAAGTAAGTTAAGTTGGTTGTTCTTGTTAGGTTGACCTAACATGTGTAACTAGCTATATCGAAGGCTTACCTTATGATACCCTTGCCCCCATGATTCCTACCATAAAGTCTGGTTATGGTAAATTTTAAATATGCAAGTGGGATGAAGAATATGTCAAATATGGTTTCACTGCCCTCCTGGATACGTGGACGTCCAGACCGAGCACAAATGACCTGCTATTTCATTCTTTGTAATAGCCTGCCAGACTCCGAGAACTCCAGGCAAAGCATCCAGCAGAAAAAGCACAAACTCTCGAGGCCCTGCAGGCTAGATATGACCGGAAAGGTACGTTACCTCGACTTATATTGAAGTCAGTGCAAAAAATCTTGTTCAAGCTTCCTACGAAGTAGCATACCAATGCATAAGGGAGAAAGTTCCTGAACAACCTGATCAAGCCATGCACCATTCGGATGGTGGAACTGGTTTTGTGAACTGATGCAGCCAAGAAGATTAAGGAAGTGCCTCTGTCTAATGATGTCTCCATAGGATGAGTTGCAGATATGAGCTGGTAACATTATGGACCAGGTTGTTCAGGAGATTAAGGATAGTCCAATTCGAATCAGCCTGCAGTTGGATGAATCGACAGATGTTTCCTACATAAGTCTCGTGTATACCTGCTACATCAAGGATGGTGGAATCAAAGACGAGTTCCTATACTGTGAGGGTTTGCAAACTACGACCAAGGCAGCAGATGTATTTCTACTAGTAGAAGAGTTCTTTCAGAGGCATCAGATCAAGTGGAAGAAGGTATGTTCGGTCTGCATGGATGGTGCCCCAGCCATGATTGGGAATAGGTCTGGCTTTGCTGCTTTGGTAAAGGCAAGAGTACCAAGATCTCATGAATCACTGTGTTCTCCATCGCCATGCTCTGGCAGCAAAGACATTGCCACCTCACCTCAAAGATGTTCTGTCTATTTGTGTTAAAGTTGTAAATTTCATCCTGGGTCCTCCTTTAAACCACATGTTCAAGCTATTATGTGAGAAGATGAGAATTGAGTCCTTCTCTTCCACACGGAAGTACGCTGGCTGTCTCGAGGGAAAATTCTGACCCATATTCCAGAGCTCCATGTTGAGATTGCTTTATTCCTCAAGAATAAATATGCTGAAAATTTTGAAGATGAAATGCTCATTCTCTCCCACTTCTATCTAGCAGACATATTCAGCCACTTGAATGACCTCAACTTGACTATGCAAGGAGCAGGTGTCAATGGTCTTCTTTGTGCTGAGAAGGCAGAAGCCTTCACAATGAAGGTCTTACTTTTGAAGCACCGAGTCCAGGAAAGGAATGTTGGAAGCTTTCCTACCTTGAATAAGAAGTTGGGGCATAAGACATTAAGTTCCATACTCGCAGAATGCATTGCTGCTCACCTCTCGCACCTTGAGACTACTAAGACACATTACTTTTCCAAGAATCACACAGTTACAGAATGGGTTCAGCAGCCCTTCCTGGCAGACATGAGCAATGATGACAACCTAAAGGAGGAGCATATCGATCTACAGGTGAACCATGGATGTCAAATAAAATTCGAATGTTGCCACTATCTGACTCGCTATTTGACTTCTGCTGTGACCAATTGGTAGCATATCCTGGATTGGTGAAGGTAGCACTGGAGAAAATTATTCCATTTCCAACTAACCATCTTTGTGAGAAAGCATTCTCAACCATGCTTCAAATAAAAACAAGAGCCAGGAACCTTCTTCAAGGTGGCCTACAACCACGACATGAGGGTGGCTTTGGCCAAACCAAATCTGAATTTGATAAACTTGTGGCCCACAACCAACAATAAAAATCACACTGATTTCATTAACCCTCTCTCTATATTTAATCTCGAGTACATAGGTAGGTTCGAGATCTTTAAAGTTCTATTTTTTTTGTTTTGTCTTTTCTGATTGAGTTTGATTATTACTGGAGTAATTGATCCCTTATTTTTGAAAGTGAATATAAATAATTAAGAAACAGTGCATTACTTGTCTTATTTCATTTACCCTTGTAGTACTGAGGAACTGTAATATTTGTACTTCCATTAAGTTGCTAGACTACCTAAGCCTCACTACAGGGGGTGGTGAGGTTGGAAAAGGTTAAGAACACTGTCTTAAAGCATTCTTTGGGTGATCCTTGAACACAAGACAAAGTTTTGTCTATATTGACTCAATGACGGTTCTATATACACAGCACTGCCAGGACAAAAAAGAAAATAATGCATTGATAACAGATTATACACTACTTATAGTGTCTTTCTCAATAATCGACTTGAAAATTACTATCTTATCATCTTGGCTAGATAGTCTAATATTAATTATTCCTGATGAAGGCAAGACCAACTTTCACTAGAGCATCTAGCTGAAATGTTAGAGAGTAAATTTCAAGTTAATTATTGATAAAGTCACTGAAATTCATTAGAGTTCATTGAGAGATCATACACTGTTGTTAAAGCTAATCTTTCTGGATGTCACATGAACTTAAAAATATAATAGCAGGTTGCCTGGTTTTTCCCTGGAAAGGGGGCAGCATCAAAGGAAAATTGAGAAATAATGCAAATATTAATCATAGTATTCAAAATCCAACCCCAAAGTTATTTATTATGAGGCAAAAACTATTTTCATGGTGGTGCTAATGCACACAAAACTTTCAGGTCTATTTACTCCATTACACAGAAGTTGTGCTCATCCATGGCAGGACCCAGGAAGCCTAGGCACTCACTGGTTGTGCTTCCCTTGAAGCAAGGCCTCGGTACCCAGTAAATTTGCTTGCCATGAAGATGTGCCTAGGCACCCAATAGCTGTGCTACAAAGATGCATAGTAATTATAATTTTCTCTTCTCCTTTTGCTATGTGCAGCTTCTACTGATTGCCACCCAATGTTATGTTTAAGGATTTTGTAGGTGTACCATTACTTGTCGAAGATCTTGCAATCTTTTTTTCTATTCCCTTGCTGCAAACAGCTTCTCATGAGCGCTTCTCTAGTTTGGTACCTTTACTATTCCATGGCTGGTCGTTGAGGATAAGGAGCACTACACAATTTTTGTTTTAAGTTTTATGGCTAGAGAAAATTTGAAAATCATTTACTTGATTCTTATATTTTTCTGTAGATTTGGGAATTTTTGTTTTGTATTTGGTGATTTCAGGACAATAATTATTTAGACTGCTTCTTGTAGAGTAGTTGTTGCTAATGCTGCTGTGTTGTACTGTGTGTATAACTGGGAACATTAATTAATGAAACATGCAGGGTTATTTCTATAAAGAAATGGCCGTCACAAATAGCATGAAAAAAGCTACTTCCTTCATTTCAAAAGTTTGCTACCAATATATATATCTATATGGCTTAAAACCTTCCTTGGTTGGTCTTTAAGGTCTGCACAAAACTTAGTCTGAATAAGTTCATGATATCCTGCCATCATACATAAACCCCATATGGACACTACTACTTTAAATATTATATATTTAGTATTATAACCTTGCTTCACAGAAAAATAAGCATCGAATGACTATTGGAAACATGATCGTTGAAGATGGATTTATTATTTTTTATCTGCCAGCTGAGCCAAAACACCGAAGACATTACGGGAGAAGTATTTAACTAAGTCGCTTATGCACTCAGACACATGGCTATGCTTTATGACTACAGACCTGTTTCCCTTCTTTATTTGATGAGTTAGTCGAATATAATTATAAATAAAAGGTTTCTGTTCCTGGTCGATGATTTTTGTTTCGTTATTTCTTCTTGTTGTTTTACACACTGCTTCAACTGCTTCAACATTGTGACAGAGAAAAACTCAAAGAAACTAAGTGTCAGAGAAGCAGAACAGCTAGCTAGTGCCTCCTTTTAATTGTTTTATTGGTGATAGAGAGCCCTTACTGGGGAAATGAATTGGAAAGTTTCTATTACTGCCTGGCTTTATCAGCAATATATGTGGCTATGTATCAATTAGTGAAGTCTAACCCTGACAATCTTTTGACATGGCATTATCACAAGCAAGGATCATAGCAAAACATAATGGACCTTTTTATGCAAGGTAATGAACAGGTATACTGATAAATAGATGGATAGATCCATACAAATTAATTTCTGGATTTTTGTTTAATACCTGGATTCAAAGCATGCTTGTAGTGATTTTGGAGCAATAACAGCTGAGACCACTGTTAAGAAGCTGACAACCTGATTGTTTTGGATCTTTTTAACTGTCTGCCATTTTAATGGATTAAACTAGCATAGGGACATAGGTAGTGTGATGCATTCCCTTATACATACATATATATATATGTACATGTATATATATAATATATAAATGTGTGCATTTAATTTTGTTTGTGTATATGTGTGTATGTGATAAAAATGCTACCACAAAATATCAAGTACTGAGCCAAAAATTAACTGTGTGCAACTCTCTTTACCTGCCATGAAATATTCCGAAAATTGTACACTGTTTTGGGGGGGAAAAACACAAATATAAAAATAGCAACTGAGCAGTCCATTACTACAGAATAGTGACTCTTCAGTTGCGCCTGGAGATAGATATCAATTATTGCTAATTATAATTTATAATATAATTCATGACATGCATAGCTTGAAAATTGTAGCAATCTTCTTATTAATGTTCTCTATAATATATTAGTTACAGTTTGCATAGTATTTTGCTATTGGATTGACATTACAGCAAAGCTGCTGGTAGGTCACAACAGCTTGTACTGAATATATATACATGAATATCCACCTGATAGAGGCTGTATAAGGGCCTGTTTCTTGCTGTTGCATAGGGTTGTGCTCTCAAGGAGAAATCAGACTGCAAGGGGGAACTACTACAAGTGGACGCCTGGAAGTCTGCAACAACAATCTCTGGGGCACAGTGTGTGATGATGGATGGGGAGCTGCTGATGCACAAGTTGCATGCAGACAGCTAGGATTTCCTCCTACTGGAGCTACTCCACTGCATCGATTAAATACTCCTGATGGCATGGGGAAGATATTGTTGGACAATGTCAATTGTTTTGGAACTGAAAGCAGTCTCTTTAACTGTCGTGCTTGGCCACTTGGAAAACATAACTGTTATCACAATGAGGATACTGGAGTAAGCTGTCAAGGTAATGAAAGTGAATATTTACATTTTGTAATAAACTAGGATGTTTTTCCACATGAAATTCATGCTATCAGGGATGTTTCTACATATGTTCAATGAAAGGTAACTAATAGCATCAAGGTAACTTAGTGTCTCATTATTCCTGATGAAGGCTAGAGCATCTAGTCGAAACATCAGGTGAATACAATTTGAAGTTGATTATGGAGAAGGTGATTATAATGTTATTATGTCAACTGAGAGTTCATTGAGAACTAATAAATTGTCATGGTTGTAGTAAAGTCTGAGTATTATGCAGTATAACAAATCATGAAGCTACCATAATTTTACTTTTTTTAATAAAAAGTGCATTAAATTTAATTACTGGAATAATATCTATGAATATTTTAACACATGAGTTTCATGACATATATTTTCTGCTGTACTTCTGTCTCCCTTGTCATTTTACCAGTTCTTCAAATCTCTGGATAGACTTCCTGAAATAATGTCATTGCATGGATCTATTGCATTAGAAATCTCAGGCAGGAGAAGAGAAGGAAGCAGGATTGCAGAAAGAAAAAATTCCTATTAGAAGTTGACGCTGCCTTATGACTACTACAGTGAATCAATCTCTTCATTGTAGGCCATAATATCACATACCAACTCCTCCCCTACTGCTACTCTCCATATAACCTTATAAACATGAGCATCTCACTAATCAAAACTTGACATACAGACTTTATCCCAACTGCACTACCTATCACTTGTAAGATAGAGAATTATTGCCTTCTGTCTCAAGTGGGGAGGGTTTCAGATAAGTTCCAGTACAAATAGGTAGCTCTGCTTTCACAATAGAAGAGCAAACCAATCACAAGTTAGTACCTGAAGAGTTATTCATGTCTGTAATTGCAATCATCATCCTTGTATTTTTTCCTCAACCTGTACAATCTGGAATAAAGGCTGATGACTATTTTATCATGATTTAGCAGGTGTAAGGTTGTAATGAGGTTGTATCCTTGTCAATTCAGTCATTGCGGCTTTTGTTACCACCATGATGCAAGCTTGTTTATGGCTGTTAGAACCTTGACCAAACAGTTCACTTCAATACTAATTATAATCACTCAGGAATTAATAGTTGCGAATTTATTCATTTTTATTCAAAATAGTGAGAAAGTTTATAATAACACAACTTCTTTACATCATTTCTTTCCACCACTCACTTGCCAACCCTGAACCTTGCCCTTATGTTACTAGCCACCATGTATAAATAGTTCCCCTAAATTGTAAACCACTCACACTTGATAAAGGTCACTTAGCCAAAACATTTTTGCTGCTTTTTAAATCTATCCAGCATTCCATGTGGTCATGTCCATCATTAGTTTCTAACTGATTAACCAATGGTGGTGACCGACTGACTACATAGACATCAAATAGATAGGAGCATTTTTGCACTATCCTCTCGAGAAAGACAAATGACTTTCGCAGACGTATAATTATGTATGTAAACAAATATCTAGGAAATTCAATACCGAAATAAAAATATACTCTATGCACAGACTTCCTGCACATGCGCAGTTAATATCCATGAACTCTTTTTAAGCAGGTGAATGAGCCTGTTTAAAAATGCCATTATGTCTGAACTGCTATCATGGGTTGTCACTTCAAGGCCATTACTGCTGTTTCTTGGAAATAAACTTGAAATTATTTCCTGTGGTTACTCGGGAATATTTTAAACCTTTTGCTCTTGATAAATGAGGCCACCTATTATATATATATGCCTTAGATCCAAGTTTTGTGTAGCTGTAGTATTGGTTATGAAAAACCAAAAAAATTAAGTCAAGGATCAAGATTCACACTACAATCCTGTTAAGTATCTCTCTTCTCGTACGCTGGCATAGCAGTCTGTAATGAATATACATGAATATTTACTATTTAAAGACCAAATCAACAAGTTCCTTTTCTAAGATTCACACTACAATCCTGTTAAGTATCTCTCTTCTCGTACGCTGGCATAGCAGTCTGTAATGAATATACATGAATATTTACTATTTAAAGACCAAATCAACAAGTTCCTTTTCTAACTGCCAGAAAATTAACTTTATCAATTTACAAATACTCTGTTCTCAAGGTGCAATCAGACTGAAAGGAGGCACAACTACTAGTGGACGTGTGGAAGTCTACTACAACAACACCTGGGGCACTGTGTGTGATGATGGATGGGGATCTGCTAATGCGCAAGTTGCTTGCAGACAGCTAGGACATTCTGCAACTGGAGCTACTGCACTTACTGGTTCTGATGTACCTGGTGGCTCTGGGAGGATCTGGCTGGACAATATCTATTGTGTTGGAACTGAGAGCAATCTTTTTAAATGTGTTTCAAATTCCACTGGAAACCACAACTGCAATCACTCTGATGATGCAGGAGTGAATTGTCAAGGTAATAATCATGTGCACTAAGATATAACTCCATATTTCATTCGTGATTATTCAGAAGGTTATCAGGACTTTCTTTCAAATGACATTGAATGACATATTTAACGGGGAATATACAAAATTTAGATTGCCATAGTATATAGTTCAATATTACATTAATTTGTCTGTAAATTCGATGATATAATAATTATCTTTTGATGACTGGTCACACTTGCATTGTTGCACAGCATTTTTTCCCATACAGACATGGAGATGAGATGTTTTGACAATTTGTGTGCACACACTAGCATAAGTACACATGTTAGAGAAATGCTCTAAGAACTAGCTAGATCTAAACCCGGAGCACAGGACATAATCTATACTTCTAGTAGTGAGCTAGCTCTTTAGCTATTGATTTAACAAAAAAAATTCGCAAAGATCAACTTATTTTGCTCCTAAACATTTCAGGTAGATGCTCAAGACTTCATCAAGAATAATTCCTGTAAATTTTCTGGAGCAAAATGATTGATTATTGAGAAAGCTACTATGTCAACTCTGAGTTCCTGAGAGAATTTTTTTGATAGTGAGAACTTCCTAATGCACAGTTACCTTAATTACCATACTTCATGGCTTTCTTTATAAAATAAACTCTAGTATTTGAACTAGAAGTCAGTTATGCTTGATTTGAACTAGTTTTGTGATAACCCAGCTTTAAGTAAGCGAAATTTACCACGCCATCCGAGTATCTGCTTTCTAATTATGCAATCTCCTATGAACTTTTGTTAAGTTCTTCTAAGAGTTAAATTCTACAACAAGCTATATAGCTATAAATAATAAAAATAATTATAGTACATTATGTCTATCTCGAATTTCCATGAAAAAAGTTATAAATAGTAAGAGCCAAAAAGTTCCCAATTTCAATAGCATTGCATGTTATCCCACACAGTAAATACTTACCTACTTCTGAGCAATTTTGCTCCTTGCATTTTTACCCAGAAACTATTATGTTTTATTAGTGGCACAATTCTGCTGCTAAGATAGTAGCTGTAATACTTTTAAAGGTTATTACAGCAGAATAGTGACTCCTCAGGAACCTGGCTATATATAGATTGCTAGTGGCAAGTTTCTGACCTCACCACTTACTGCTGATTAATCTTCAGTTTGATTCCCTAGTATAACTCAACAATACCATTGATATCTTGTATTTTCTTGTTATCTCTTTGGTTACTGAAGAAGAGTAGGTATCTGAAAGCATCCATTTCTTATATACATACACAGTATGACATCATGTCCACCAAATTTAATCCAGAAAAAATGGCAGACAGCAAATAAGCAAAAATAGAACAAGGTAAACTAGCATTAATATTTTAATTATGATTAGATAAATGATATTCTTTAAACTAGGATTCTGGTCATCATTTAGCACAAAACTATTTGTTTATCAATATTACTGTGCTGCCAAAGTATGAGTAACATTTTGGCTTTAGCATTGATATTACAGAAAAGCTGGTGGTAAGTTACAGCAGCTAGCATAGTATAAACATGAATATTATCCTGTAATAGCCCTATCATGCTCTACCTCACAATCTGAACTATGAACATTTTAACAATGAGCTTCACAATCACGTTAGTATACTACATTCTTCAGCTTCACTTCTGTATCGCTTTAAGTTATTCCAACCTTGGGTAAGGACTTCTCAATTCCAAATTGTCACTGTTGGTGCATATATCACCTGGCACTTGCTTGTTGGTCTCACTAGTCTCCTCACCAACTGCTGCTGTTCATATATATAGCCTTGTATATGTAAATCCCTCACAGGCTCCACTCCAGCTGTGCAGGCACTCTACTACCTATCAATTGTACCACATAGATTTTAAATATGTTTATTTTTAAACATGATAAATTCAGAAAAAGTGCACTGGTTTGTGTACACTCTACTGTTAATCCACGTGTGTTGGCTGTTAAGGTTCTCCATGGATTGCAGATCCCTAACACATTTCAAATAGTTCATATCAAATATAAGCTACTGTTTGATGTGAGTCTGCTCCATTGAGGAGAACAGACATAAACTACACAGCACTATGTTGTGCTATAACTACAACAAAACACACTGCAAAGAAATCAATCCAGAAAGCCTCCTCTACCAGGAAGGGAGGGAGGGGATCAATCTAGAATCTCCATAACTCATTGCACATGTTGTAAGTACCTCACACTTGGAAACTGTTTATGATATTATTAAAAATCAAAAATAAGTAATGCAACTGAGAAGCTCCCCATCCAAGTTAAACTAGTTATGCAATTTATTTGTTATAAAGCATTCTAGAAAAAGCACTCAGAGAACCTCAAAAGAGCACCATAAGAAAGCTATAGCTACACTCCATAGCAGTAGCTATATCTCCTGCATTTGTCTAGGCTTGGTCGAACCATGGAAGTCTATAAATGAAAAATTACTCGAGTAGCTAGCTACTGAGTTTCTAGGTGCCCACAGCTTGGGCTAATTAAACACCTACTTGTATAATATGCTACAGTTTTCAATAGAGTGCTTGAGTGCTGCATGAGAAAGCTATAGGTACATACCTCTGCTATAGCTATAGTTGCAGCAGGCAAATGAAACTCAAAGATAGAAATTATAGACGCCATCCAAATGCATCATTAGAAATTAAGCAGACAAAGAAATGAATTCTGATGGATAATTAGGATGACATATAATTGGAGCTTTTAGGGTAGGTGGGTGAGCTTTTAGTTAGATTTTGGAATCACTGACTGATAATAGGTGGTACTTATACTTTGTTAACTTGTTAACATCCAGAAAAACAGCTACTACATATATAACCACAGCTTCATTTCAGTCCCGATGATTAACTTATTGCCTATAATTTAGAATTGCAGGTATGTGACAAGATGATGATGATGTGCTATGCTCACCATATTACACTTCAAGTTTGATGTGAATAACAACAGCATAATATCAATAGTGTGCAAATGCTTTGGGTGTGTCCTGCAAACTTCTGTTTTTACAGTGTGTGTAGTAGAAAAACAAATTTTCCAAATTTTCTGTGACACTAAGTCCAAGCTTAGGGTCACCACATTTTCACATTGCATTTTTAAGTACTCACAAAGTTGTGAGAAGCGTAATTCAATACAAATTATCTGAATTAACTTGCAAGCAATTGGTCATGCTGGAAGTGATGGCAAATAGGATACAGCTACTTCAACTTGTGGAGGAGTCATGATTGAAGAACTGAGATGATTCCCAGAAGAATCTACTTCCAAAGGACTTTGATAAAAGTGATCTGATCTTAAGCCACCATTTTTTGCATTCTTTGAAAGCAGAGTTATCATTCAAAGTCAGTTTCTGCAATTAACTATTAAGAATGATTTATGAATAAGATTTCCATTCAAGTCAACACAATTATTGTTCTTAAAAAAAAATTATGTTTAATTAAAATAAATGGTTTTGTCCAACCCTTCTTGTCATAACTTTGTTATTTCGTTGAAATTTAACTATCATACTATCTGCATCTTCAATAATATTGTTTCTAAGACATTAACCATATTTGCATACAGTCATCACTCCTTCCCTTTTTGTCATCAGGAGCTAATTGCTATGAGGGAGGTACCTCATTCATTACAAACATGTATAATCTAGAAAATTGTTGGCTTAAAGCATTCTTTGGGTGGTCTTTAAACACAACACAAAATTTGTCTAGATTGACCCCATTATGATTCTATATACACAGCACTACCAGGACAAAAAAAACACATCTACATGTTTGATACACTTATAATAGTGACTATCTCAATAATCAACTTGAAAATTACTATCTCAACGGCTTGATGCTCTAATATTCATCAGCATTAATTATTCCTGATGAAGGCTAGACAAACTTTCACTAGAGCATCTGCCGAAATGTCGAGAGAGTAAATTTCTAGTTAATTATTGAGAAAGTCACTGAAATTCATTAGGTCAACTTAGAGTTAATTGAGAGATCATACAGTGTTGTTAAAGCTAATCTTTCTGGATGTCACACCAGCTTAAAAATATAATAGCAGGTTACCTGGTGTTTCCCTGGAAAGGGGAAGGGGTCAAAGGATAAGAGAGAAATGAAGCAAATATTAATCATAGTATTCAAAATCCAACCCCAAAGTTATTTATTATTAGGCAAAAACTATTTTCATGATGGTGCTAATGTACACAAAACTTTCAGGTCTAAACTGAGCTATTTATTCCATTACACAGAAGTTGTGCTCATCCATGGCAGGGCCCAGGTACCTAATAACAGAGCTCCTCATGAAGTAAAGTTGTGCTTCCCTTGAAGCAAGGCCTAGCTACCCAGTAAATTTGCTTGCCATGAAGATGTGCCTAGGCACCCAATAGCTGTGCTACAAAGATGCATAGTAATAAAATATTTTCTCCTCTTGCTATGTGCAGCTTCTACTGATGGCCACCCAAGGTTACTGCTTCAGTATTTCATAGATGTATCATTACTTGTCGAGGGTCTTGTGATATTTTTTTATTTTCTTGCTGTAAACAACTTCTCATGAGCGGTGCTCTAGTTTGGTATCTTTACTATTCCATAGTCATTGAGGATAATGAGCACTACACAATTTTTGTTTTAAGTTTTATGATTAGATGATAATTTGAAAATCATTTACTTAATTTTGAAAATTTTTGGTAGATTTGGGAATTTTGCTTTGTATTTGGTTGCATTGGTGATTTCAAGACACTTTTGACTGCTTCTTGTAGAGTAGTTGTTGCTAATGCTGCTGTGCTGTACTGTGTGTATAAATGGAAACATTAAAGAAACATGCAGGGTTATTTCTCTAAAGAAAATGGCCGTCACAAATAGCATGAAAAAACTACTTTCTTCATTTCAAAAGTTTGCTACCAATATGTACTTGGCTTAAAACCTTCCTTGGGTGGTCTTTAATTAAGGACAACACAAAGCTTAGTCTGGATAAGTTCATGAGTTCCTGCCATCATACATAAAACCCATATGGACACTACAACTTTAAATCTTATATATTTAGTATTATAACCTTGCTTCAAAGAAAAATAATGAAGGAAATGCCAGTTGAGCCAAAACACTTAAGCAACATTGCTGGAGAAGGATTTAATTAAGTCTCTTATGCTCTCAGACTCAGATTATCTGGCTGTGCTCTACATAACTACAGACTTGTTTCACTTCTTTATTTGATGAGTTAGTCCAATATAATTATTTATTTTTAAATAAAAAGTTTCTGTTTCTGGTCGATGATTTTTGTTTCATTATTTCTTCTTGTTCTTTTACATACTACTTCATACTTCAACATTGTGACAGGGAAAAACTCAAACAAACTAAATGACAGAGAAGCAGAACATTTCCTCCAGCATTAGTTAGTGCCTCCTTTTAATTGCTTGCCCTTACTGGCGAGTGAATTGGAAAGTTTCTATTGCTGCACTGGCTTTATGATGGCTATGTATCAATTAGTGAAGTCTAACCCTGGCAATCTTTTGACATGGCATTATCACAAGCAAGGATCATAGCAAAACATAAAATTATTAATGGACCTTTTTATGCAAGATATGCAAGCGAATGAACAGGAATACTGATAAATAGATGGATAGATCCATAGAAATTAATTTCTGTATTTTTTTCATTTTGTTTAATACCTATGCTTGAAGTGATTTTGGATAAATAACAGCTGAGACCACTGTTAAGATGCTGACAGCATGATTCTTTTGGCTTTTTAAAATTTTTTTTTACTGTCTGCCATTTTTAATGGATTAAACTAGCATAGAGACATAGGGAGTGGGCTGCACTCATAAATGTGTGCGTGCATCTGTTTTTGTTTGTGTATATGTGTGCATGTGAATAAAAATGCTACCACAAAATATCAATACCGAGCCAAAAATAAACGGTGTGCAACTCTCCCTGCACCTGCCAATATTATGCTCAATAACTATGAAATATTTTGAAAATTGTACTTCATGTTTTGAAGGGTGAAAACACAAATGTAAAAATAGCAACTGACTGTATCTAGTAGTCCATTACTACAGTTTCATTTGAATAGTGAATCTTCAGTTGCCTAGAGATGGATATCAATTATTAGTAGAAAGCTAAATAATATTATTTATAATATAATTCATGACATGCATAGCTTGAAAATTGTAGCAGCAATATTCGTTCTCAAGTTAGAGTTTGCATCTATTGGATTGACATTACAGAAAAGCTGCTGGTAGGCCACAACAGCTTGTACTGAATATACATGAATATTCACCTGATACAGGCTGTATGAGGGCCTGTTTCTTGCTGTTGCTTAGGGTTGTGCTCTCAAGGAGAAATCAGACTGCAAGGGGGAACTACTACAAGTGGATGCCTGGAAGTCTGCAACAACAATCTCTGGGGCACAGTGTGTGATGATGGATGGGGAGCTGCTGATGCACAAGTTGCATGCAGACAGCTAGGATTTCCTCCTACTGGAGCTACTCCACTGCATCGATTAAATACTCCTGATGGCATGGGGAAGATCTGGTTGGACTATGTCAATTGTTTTGGAACTGAAAGCAGTCTCTTTAACTGTCGTGCTTGGCCACTTGGAATACATAACTGTTATCACAATGAGGATACTGGAGTAAGCTGTCAAGGTAATGAAACAGTTAATATTTACATTTTGTAATAAACTAGGATGTTTTTCCACATGAAATTCATGCTATCAGGGTAATTTCTACGTATGTTCAAAGGAAGGTAACTAATAGTGTCAAGTTAACTTAGCACATCATTATTCCTGATGAAGGTTAGAGCATCTAGTCGAAACATCGAATGAATACAATTTGATGTTGATTATTGAGAAGGTGATTATAATGTTATTATGTCAACTGAGAGTTCATTGAGAACTAATAAATTGTCATGGTTTTAGTTAAGTCTGAATATTATGCATGAATATTATGCAGTATAACAAACCTGAAACTACCATAATTTTTCTTTTTTTAAATAAAATATCTTAGATAGTGCATAAAATTTAATTACTGGATAATATTTAGCAATGAAAATGATCTCAAAATAGATATTTTTGGACCTATGAATATTTTACCATATGAATTTCATAACATATATATTCTGCTGCACTTCTGTCTCCCTTGTCATTTTACCAGTTCTTCAAATCTCTGGATAGACTTCCTGAAATAATGTCATTACGAGGATCATGCATAGGCAACCTCAGGTAGGAGAGGGAAGGAAGCAAACAGGTTGCAGAAAGCTAAGGAAAAAATTCCTATTAGAAGTTGCTTTATCACTACTACAGTGAACCATCTCTTCATTGTAGGCCTTAATATCACATACCAACTCCTCTTCTACTGCTAGTCTCCATATAACCTTATAAACATGAGCATCTCACTAATCAAAACTTGACATACAGGCTTTATCCCAACTGCACTACCTATCACTTGTAAGATAGAGAATTATTGCTTTCTGCCTCAAGTGGGGAGGGTTCAAGATAAATTCCTGTACAAAAAGGTGGCTCTGCTTTCACAACAGAAGAGCACCTGGAATCACAAGTAAATACCCTGAAGATGTTCCAATCATCATACTTGTATTTTTCTGTCAACCTGTTCAATCTGGAATAAAGGTTGCTGACTATTTTATCATGATTTAGCAGACTACTAGAAATGTGCAGAAAACATAATCTGTTGTTTAGTGCACACAATTCATTTTGATTTGTTTTTGTAATTGATATCCATGCACATGCTTATGATAGTCAACAAACGGTTAACCAGAGAGCCCACATGGAAAAGATAAAGTTGTCACAACCAAGTTTGAAAACTACCTTAGAATTAACATGGTTTCTAGTTTGAAACAAGGGTAATCTTGTCAATTCTATACTTTTGTACTGCCTTGATTCGAGGTTGTTTATGTTTGTTAGAACCCTGACCAAACAGTGCACATTTCAATACTAATTATAATCACTCTGCAAAGAAAATCATTCATATGTGTGAATTTAATGAACTCAAAATAGTGAGTGAATAGTGACCTTTCAGAACCAAGCAATTGCTAGTGGTAAGTTTTCTGAGTTCATCACTTAACTGCTGGTTAATCTTCAGTTTGATCCCTAGTTGGGTAGGTATAACACAAACAATACTACCAGTGATATCTTGAAGATACTTTTTATGTCTTAGGTTAGTGAAGAGGAGTAGGATAGGCTCCTATCTGAAGTAATTCATGGCATCCATATATACTTTGCAAGTCCACCAAACTTTAAGTTATTCTAAGTCAGTTTCTGCAATTAAATTATTTCATGTTAAAAAGTGAATAAGATATGCACACAATTGAACAAACAAAATTTAAAATGAAATTTTTTGTCCAACTCTTCTTGTTAACTCATCCGAACTTCAACAATTCAAGGATATCGTCTCCAAGACATTAACCTTATTTGCTTTTCGTCAACATGACCTAGTTCCATTTCATCAGGAAGAATGCCTTTGGTTAACAGTAATATAAAACAGACATAACATCCAGTGTTTAGAGTGAAAAATTATACTCAGGCAATTTTTCAAACATAAAATAAACCTTTTAACCCTTGTTTTTACCAGAAGGCTAGAGCATCTAGTCGAAACATTGAGAGAATAGAATTATTATAGAGAAGGTTATTAATCATATCATTGTTATTTTGTCTGTAATTCAGTTATCTTGCTCTTTGCACATTAAGAAAATTCTTGAAATTTTAGGACAGTAAAGAGCATGCCTAATGCTGCAATAGTTGAATAAATAGATTACTACAATGAAATTTTAACAATTTGTCTCAAATATAGCCTAGTAAAGCACACCCTAGTCATCCATTCAACTAGGGAAATATTGGCAATCATGTCATGGTCGTCATGTGGTTCACTAGTGAATAGTGATTGGCTGGATATTCATGGGGGACTATGACAGTGGGCTTAATTAAACAAGGAAATGTTTATTATAGGTTAAAAAATCACTGGCATGTCAGAGGATTCAGAAAGAATTAAGAGGTTAGAAGCCTAAAATAAGAGAACTAGCTTCATGAGAGAGCATAGACAGGCTGAAGGACTGTTGACCACACAGACTAGATCAAGCTAGGTAAGGTAAAGGGCATAAATCCTTGCATGTATTAACACACATGGGTGATGCTCTCTCAGATAGTGACTACGTAACGTACTGTATGAAATACAATTGATGGAGAGTATACTGAACACATACACATAATAATCACCTTCTCAATAATCAACTTCAATTTGTATTCACTCGACGTTTGAACTAGATGTACTAGCCATCCTGAAAAACCAAGCACCCCTATTTATAGTATATATTACTTTCAATTTTTACCTCATCCAACATTCAAAAAGCAGGTTTTCTCATTGATGTGCATTTCAATGTGCATTTCAAACTGTATGAAGAAGACCTCTTATATATATATATGTATATGTATGGTATAAATTTGTGAAGCACTAGTCATGATAGCAACTGTCATGAACCTACATAAAGAACCAACATTGAGAAACTAATATTCACTCACATTTTGTTTATTGAGATTCACAAGCATTTGTTTGCATCGTAGGGTCTGAAGAACTACTCAGGAATGCTAGCATGTAGGATGCAAAGATGTTTTTAAACATACCGTATACACTAGCAGGAGATTTGGAGCATTGCCCGGACCACAAAGAGAAGTATTGTCACAGTAGATTTTTTAATGCAAAAACCAATCACGATGGTCCCACCATGGTAATTCTTACATGGTAGCAAAATGCCCACAAAATAATATAAAATGAGACATTTCCGCAATTCGCCTTACCTTCTATATACATGATATCTGGTGTATTCAGGTAAAATTTGAGGGAAATCCAACCAACAGAGTAGCATTATTCCTGATGAGGACTAGAGCATCTAGTCGAAATGTCGAGTGAATAAAAATTAAGGTTGATTATTGAGAAGTTGATTTTAATGTTATTAGTCAACTGAGAGTTTATTGAGAGCCAAAATACTGCAAAAAGCCCCAAATATGAGCGAGGAACTTCCTCATTCTTTGGGTGGTCCTTAAACACCACACAAAGTTTTGTCTAGATTGTCCCATGACGTGTCTCTATGCCCATACTGCCAGGACAAAAAATACATTATTGATAAAGTCATTGTAATTCATTATGTCAACTGAGAGTCATTGAGATATCATACACTGTCCCAATCTTTCTGGATGCCACACTAGCTTAAAATATAATAGCAGGTTACCAGGTGGTTCCTTGGAGGGGGTTGGAGGGGGGAGGGGGGGTGTGTTAAGAGTTGGGGGATAGAAAGGAGAGAAATAATGCATAATCCAATCTTAAAAATTATCTGAAATGAGGCAAATATTATTTACAGGATGGAACAAATGCCCACAAAACTGTGAAAGGGTATAAAATGAGCATTTCCCCCATTATACTATACTTAGACTAGCCATGAATCATGTCCCAGCTACCCAATAGCTGATTTTTTCATGAAGCAGGGACTAAGCAAACATTATTTACCCGGGCATCCCACGAAGCATGGCCTAGACACCCAGTAAATTTACTTCCAATGAAGATGGTAGGGATCCAGTAGTTGTGCTACAAAGATGCACTTCTCCACTTGCCTATGTGCAACTTCTCCTAAACACCACCCTAAGTTTCTGCTCTTGTATTTCGTACATGTACCATAAATTGTGAGGATCTTGTGATGAAGGTGATTCTTTTTTCTTTTCTCTTTTTTCTCTTGTTGCAAGCAGCTGAGTGGATAGTTTACTATTCCATGGCTAGTCGTCGAGGATTATAGAGCAGTACACAATCTTTGTCTAAGTTTTGTTCATTTTAATGGTTGAATGAAAATTTTAAAATTATTCACTTAATTTTGATAGCTTTCTGGATTTAGTAATTTTTGTTTAGTTTTTTTGCTGTGTTCATGATTTCTTATTTTGGCTCCTGCTTGAGGGATATTTGTTGGTAATGCTGCTGTGTTGCATTGTGTATAAGACTTGGAAAGTTAAAAAGACATGCAAAGTTATTTCTCTAAACAAAATGACCATCGACACTCAGAAATAGCATTAAAAGAGCGAATTTCTTCATTTCAAAAGTTAGAAAAAATATATACTTGGCTTAAAACCTTCTTTGGGTGGTCTTTAAGAGCACCACAAAGCTTAGCCTGGATAAGTTCATGGGTTCCTGAGAAATAAGCAGTCATACATAAACCCATCTTTAAAAAAACGGCACTACTACATTATATATTTAGTAGCATAACTTGCTAACCGAAGAATAAGTTCGCCTCTGAACCAACTGACCTTTAAGTTCCTTTGTGACTGCTAGGATTGATATTGCACTCCCATGAACATTATTATTATTATGAAGCAGACTAGTCAATGGAAAATTTGGTAGCTTCCGAATTTAAAATTGTTTGGAATGAGCTTATGGTACACACAAGTTATGAGGTCAGGAGAAATAAGGTAGTTAGAAGAAACAAGGTCCTTGAAGATGAATTTTACATTTTCGTCTGTCAATTTAGCTAAAATACTAAGCACACAGGAGAAGTATTTAACTAAGTCTCTTATGTACTCAGACTCAGATTATCTGGCACTCAGACTCAGAGTATCTGGCTGTGCTCTACATACAAGACTACAGTCTTGTTTCCCTTCTTTATTTACATTAGCGTATTTAACTAAGTTTCTTGTAGTATTTTGTTAGAAAGTTTATGAAATTGGATTACGAAATTGATTTTTTTTTACTCTGAAGAACTGACATAACAATGCTTAATATAGTCACTACTTCAGCTACAAAACCTGTCTCTGGTATTTTTGGAATATATTTTATTCAAATTTTCCATTAATAAAGTTCAAATAATAATTTTTTGATGAAAAAAACCCAATTACAAATATATATTGACCTTCAATTTAATTTTTATTTTTTATAATCATTATATTTATAGTTATGTAAGGAATTCTATTTTCTATTTGTTCACATCACTAGATTCTAATTATAATAAGCTGCTGTGTGATTAGAAAAACTGCTGTATTGAGGGAGGATAGTAAAGAAGCTAAAACGGCAACAAAATTTACACCATAGAATCACATCTGCTAATGTCTCCAAGTCAGGAGTGGTTCAGATTAGTTCCCAGGAAAAGTTGGCTGTGCTTCCTCAAAATCGTCCTTATCCAGCATCACTAAAACATCATCCACATTTATATAGCTCATAAGCGATTCTAATAAAGACATTATGATTATTTTACTTACCTAGGCAATATTAATTAAATTCAACTCTAATAGAGCACTGGGTACGCTTGAGCTTGTGCCTAGCTCAAACATACTAATTTTTATTAGTGTCATGTAAAAAATACCACATGGCATCTACGGTGGTCAAACAGGTAAAAATCTATCCAGCATGTCATGTGATGTAGTTTACATATTTGATTGCCAATACAGGTGATAGATTGTGATTACATAAAATCACAAAAACTCTCTCCATGGCCTCAAGACAAAGAGACAGACTGGCAGACACTAGTACTGTATATACATAGACATATACATATAAACATATATAATATATGTATTGCTTAAAATTTATCTAGGCAATTCGATACCAAAATAAAATTAAACTCTATGCCCACACTTTCTCCACATGCACTGTATAATGCTTAATTAACTATGAAATAGTCTGTTTAAGGTGGTGAATTATCCTAAAATAATACAAATATAATAATGCCTTATCTTTGAACTGCTACCATGGGATGTCGCTTTCAGGCCATTAATTATGTTCTTGGAAATATTCAGGAAATAACTTTCCATGGCCACTTGGTAACATATTGAAACATTTAGCTCTTGATAAATGAGGCTCACCAGGATATATTTATCTGTTGTAAGATTTGTTGTAGCCGTAGCATGTACAGTATGATGCACTGGTTATATGTTTAATAAATAAAAAAAGAGCACAAATTATACCATCATTCTGTTAAGTAGTACTTGTCAATCTTATTAGGTCTTTTTCCCTTTCAATGTTTGTATGCTGGCACAACAATCTATATTGGATATTCACTATTTAAAGACCAAATCATCAACTTCCTTTTCTAAGTGTCACAATTTTTTTCAAATTCATTTTATTAATATTTAATCAAATTACAAATACTCTGTTCTCAAGGTTCAATTCGATTGCAAGGTGGCAAAACTACTATTGGACGTGTGGAAGTCTACTACAACAACACCTGGGGCACTGTGTGTGATAATGGATGGGGAACTACTGAAGCACAAGTTGCTTGCAGACAGCTAGGATATTCTAGAACTGGAGCCACTGTACTTACTAGATTTGCTGTACCTAAAGGCTCTGGAAAGATGTGGCTGAACTATATAAGTTGTGCTGGAACTGAGAACAGTCTCTTTAACTGCATTTCAAATTCCACTGGAAACCACAACTGCAGTCATTCTGATGATGCTGGAGTGAATTGTCATGGTAATAAGTAATTATTATCATGTATACAAAGATGTTATCCATATGTGATTCATGATCCCTCAGATGGTTTTCAGGCTTTCATTTCAAATGTGTGTAAACATTGAAAAACATATTTAAAAGAATGGGTGTACCAAAATTGCATTCCTATGCTACATAATTTTTTTTACAAACTCAATAATTTCTCTAAGATTTGTCACACATGAATTGCTGCATAGCATTTTAACCATACAAATATGGAGATAGGAAGATATTTTGACAATTAATGTACACAAATGCACATGTTAGAGAAATGCTCTAAGGAGTACAATAGCCAGACCTAGAGCACAAGCCAATCGTGCTTCTACTAGTGTGATAGCTTTTTAGCTATTAGCTAAACAAATAATTTAAATATATAATGACTTATTCAATGATTGACATATATTTGCTCCTAGATGTTTTGGATAGAAGCTCGAGCTTTCACCACGAATTATTCCTGATGAAGGCTATAGCATCTAGGTGAAGTTTATAGGAGGAAAATGAATATAAGTTGATTATTGAGAAGTCATTATATTCTACTCTGTCAACTCTTGAGTTCTTAGAGAGATTTTTTTCTCTACTAGAGCTGCATAATGCAGAGTAAGTTATAACTCACACTTGATGGCTTTCTTTATAAAATAAACTCGAGTATTTGAGCTAGAAGAGAACTACCCTGGCATTGGACTAGTTTTGTGATAACTCACTTGTAAGTAAGTGAAATTTGCCAGTCTTACTTCTTTACAATATGTTACTAAAGCTAACTGATAGAATAGTGACTCTTCAGGAACCAAGCAGTTGCTAGAGTATATACTTGAAACATTGAGAGAATACAATTTGAAATTGATTATTTAATCATATCATTGTTATTTTGTCTGTAATTCAGTAACTTGCTCTTTTACATTAAGACTTCTTGAAATTTTAGGACAGTAAAGAGCGTGCCTATAATGCTGCAATAGTTGAATAAATAGATTACTACAATGAAACTTCAACAATTTGTCTCAAATATAGCCTAGTAAAGCTCACCCTAGTCATCCATTTAACTAGGGAAATGTCGGAAATCATGTCATTGTCGTCATGTTGTTCACTAGTGAATAGTGATTGGCTGGATATTCATGGGGGACACTCTTCACTCTGACAGTGGGCTTAATGAAACAAGTAAATATAAAAAAATCTCTGGCAGGTTAGAAGATTAAGAAAAGTTTAAGAGGTTTGTTGAGGCCTGGCCCCAACAGGTGACAACCTTGACATGGCAAGGTGTGACTCTATACCCAAGGTGCTAATGAGTTCTTCAGACATCTCAGGCTTTCGAACTCCATGACCCTGATTACTGAACATGCACACATACACACATGCTAGCATATGATTGGACAACCACATCAGTAATGTTATTGTACTTACCCATATTTGGTCTTAGTCAATCGTCGCTCTCAGTACTGTCGTCGAAGTTGGATTCCCAAGTATTCGAGTATTCGCCATCTTTAATAATGAGGTCAAAGGTCGGAATTCCGTTCACAACGCATGTCTTGGAACAACATTGTGAACCATGTGGATGTGGTAGAATGCTTCTTTTGAGAACGCTTGAGGACACTTAAGGATGCGACGCGACACAGAAGAATAAAGTTAGGCACAAAGTAAATTTGCTTCCCATGAAGATGGGCCTGTAGCTGTTACAAACATGCATAATTTTTCTCTTCTCCTCTTGCTATGTGCAGCTTCTCCTAAACTCCACCCTAGGTTGCTGCTCTAGTATTTGGTAGATGTACCATCACTTGTTGAAGGTCTTGTGATGAATGGGATTCTTTTTTCTTTTCTCTTTTTTCTCTTTGCAAGCAGCTTCACCTGAACAGTGCTCTAGTTTACTATTCCATGGCTAGTCGTCGAGGATAATGGAACACTACTCAATCTTTGTTTAAGTTTTGTTCATTTTAATGGTTGAATGAAAATTTTAAAGTCATTCACTTTATTTTGACAGCTCTCTTTACATTTGGGGGTTTGTTTCTTTTTTGTTGTGTTTGTGATTTCATGATAACAATTAGTTTGACTCCTTCTTGAGGGGTATTTGTTGATAATGCTGCTGTGTTGCATTGTGTATATGACTTGCAATGTTAAAAACACATGCAAAGTTATTTCTCTAAACAAAATGACCATCGAGAATCACAAATAGCATTAAAAGAGTGACTTTCTTCATTTAAAAAGTTGAAACAAATATATACTTTGCTTAAAACCTTTGGGTGGTCTTTAAGAGTACCACAAAGCTTAGTCTGGATAAGTTCATGGTTTCCTGAGAAATAAGCAGTCGTACATAAACCCATCATTAAAAAAATGGGCACTACTACATTATATATAATATATTTAGTAGCATAACTTGCTTCACCGAAGAATTAGTTTGCCTCTGAACCAACTGACCTTTAACTTCCTTTGTGACTGCTAGATTGATATTGCCAGCATCAATATTATTATGAATCATGAAGCAGACTACTCATTGAAAAATTTGGTAACTTCTGAATTTAAAATTGTTAGGAATGAACCTATGGTAAACAAGTTATGGTGTCAAGAGAAAAATAAGATAGTCAAGTCCTTGAAGATGAATTTTACATTTTTATATGTCAGTTTACAAGTACACCGGAGAAGTATTTAACTCAGCCTCTTAAGCACTCAGCTTCAGATTATCTGGCTATTCTCTACATGACTACAGTCTTGTTTCCTTCGTTATTTGATGAGTTAGTTAAATAAAAAGTGATTGTTTCGTAGGTATGTGTTGTTGTTTAACACATTCCTTCAGAATTGTTACAGGAAAGAACTAAAAAAATAACTAAACAACGTCAGTCCCTCCAGGATAAGTTAGTGCCAATTATCGATCACTTTATTGGTGAGAGAAGGGAGCCATCGGTGGGGATATGAATTGAATTGTTTGCATTCTACATGGCCATATTAGCAGTAAAATCAGTGAACCTTACCCATTACAATCCTTTCACATTGCATTTTCACAAGCAAGGAAATATATTAGCCATAACAAAACATCAGCAAAATTGGAATGTTCTTATACTAAACTTATTAATGGACCTTTTTGTGCAAGGTATGCATGGGATTGAATATTAGACAGAGAGAGAGCAATATTACACCTTGATAATAGAGCTAGTACCAGCTGAGAGCTTAAGATGACAGTGTGAGTTTTAGTTCTGATGTTGCATTGTTTGTTTTTTTGGCCATTTTTAAACTAACATAGTGAGTGTGCTGTACTCCTTTATATACATAAATGTGTATGTGATTGTGTGTGCTCCTGTGTTTCTGTCTGAGTTTGTGTGTGTGTGCGTGAGTGTGTTTGTATGTGTGTGTAAATAAACACTTCAATACCAAGTCAAACATAAACTGTGTACATACATTTCCTGCACATGTAGAGTAATAACTACAAAAGAAATATTTTTAAAGGAGGTGCGAATGGTCATATCAATACAAATTTAAATATGGCTTATATCTGCAACTGCTGTCATTTTGACTGTCTCTTATGCCTTATGCCTTGAAAACTGTGGCGATGTTCTTATTATGGAAATGTGCTCAAGTTGTGGGAGGAGAGGAAATACTTAGCACCTAGGGTCCTATATCTTTGTTACCTCCCTCCCATCGTCATCCATAAACAAACTCTTTGTAATTCACTATACTCTTTGTAATTCACTATTTAGAATAGTTTAACTTATAATGGCTTTTTGCTACTGCATTGATATTACAATAAAGCTGCTGGTAGGTCACAGCAGCTTGCGCACATACATGAATATTCACCTGATAAAGGCCATATAAGGTTCTGCTTCTTGTTGTCGCTTAGGGGTGTGCTCTCAAGGAGAAATCAGACTGCAAGGGGGAACTACTACAAGTGGCCGTGTGGAAGTCTGCAACAACAATCTCTGGGGCACAGTGTGTGATGATCAATGGGGCGCTGCTGATGTACAAGTTGCATGCAGGCAGCTAGGATTTCCTCCTACTGGAGCTACTATACTTGATGCATATATTGTTCCTGATGGTTCTGGTCCAATCTGGTTGGACGATGTCTATTGTGTTGGAACTGAAATCAGTCTCTTTAACTGTCATGCTAGGTCACTTGGAATACATAACTGCATGCACACGGAGGACACTGGAGTCAGCTGTCAAGGTAATGGCAGGGTGAATATTATTATGATAAAATTTTCTAGCATGTTTTTGTATGCGCAATTCATGATATCAGGTTTATTTCTTCACATGGACAAAGAATATATTCTAATAAATTATCATGGTTGTAGCTTTTAATCATAGTATTGTAGAGTATTAAAAACAATAAAGTTGCCCTTTTTCTAAGAAGTATTTGTTAGAAAGTTTATAAAATTGAATTACTTAATTTTATCTTTTGAGCTTCACGACATTGGATTTTCACACCTATGGATGAACTTCCTGTGACCTTGTCATGTTAGCATAATTATGTAAAACCCAAGTGGCTATTGCATCTGCAATCTCAGGTGGTAGAGGAGAAGAGAGCGAACAGCTTGAAGAATGAAAATAGCTTTATCACACTACATTGACTCTGTGTCTTTATGTTTAGACCTATTATCCTATACCAAATCCTTTCCAACCACTACTGTCCATATAGCATTGTGAACATGAGCCTCTGACATACTAAGGCTTGACATAGTCGCTACTCCACAGCTACAAAACCTGTCACTGGTCAAATTTTCCATTAATAAAGTTCAAATAAAAATTTGTTGATGAAAAAAGCGAATTACATTGACCTTCACTTTAATTTTCACTTTAATTTTAATTTTTTATTATCATTACTATAACCTCATAAGGAATTCTATTTGCAAATTGTTCACATCACTAGATTCTAATTATAATAAGCTGCAGTCAATTTGAAAAACTGCTGTATTGAGGGAAAGTAAACAAGACTTGTTATGCTAAAATGGCAACAAAATTTCACCACAGAATCACATCTGCTAATGTCTCCTTTCTCGAGTGAGGAGGGGTTCAGATTAGTTCCACCAAGAAAAGCTGTGCTTCCTCAACAGAAAACATCCTGAATCACCAGTAATTACCCTCAAGAGCCATGTCTGCAATTGCCTTGTATTTTTCCCCTCACCCAGTTCAGTAAAGTTGCTGATTATTTTATTATCATCTAGTAGATTACTAGAAATGTGCAGAAAACATAATCTCTTGTGTAGTATACACAGTTCTTTTTTATAGTGATATCATTGTACGTACTTATCACAGTCAAACCGCTAAACAGAGAACCCATGCAGAAAAGACAAGGTTTGACAACCAGATTTGAATACTGCATAGAATCATCTTAAAATTGACACAGCTTCTAATGTGTAATGAAGTTTTAACAAAGTTTAATGAAGTGAAACCTGTCAATTCATTCACCTTTATTACATCCTTGATCCAATGTTGTTTATCTTTGTGAACCTTGACCAAACAATGCAATAATTATAATGAAAGAAAATCATTATTGGTATATTAAACGGGAGAAATGTAATTCAATGAATTTGTGAACGTACTCACACACAACTTCTCTAACCTCATTTCTTTCCGCCATTCATTTGCAAACCTTGAACCTTACACTGTGCTAGTGGCTAGCATGTTCAAATATTCCCCTGAATTGTAAGCCACAAGCACCTGATAAAGGAACCTAGACAAAACATTGTGTTGTTATAATGTTTAACCCTGCCGCTCGTTTAAAATTGAGAACCTATTTTACATAATATCAACTACGAGTTCCATAGCAATCATAGTTGATCTTGTAGCATTGCTGTTGACAAACATTGTGGTCAACATACGTTGCTTAGCAACATACCACAAATGCAATGAATAACATTATTTGCCTTTGATTTCGGTGTCCTTTTGGCAGAATATAGATAGATTACTGGAGATTACACAAGATATACTGTGAATATACAAGCCACTATTTGCTCTATAGTCCACTCAATATTATTCACTACATACTTTATAAGATGAAGGTATATTTTTGTTATTTGTGATCAAATTTTCTGTGTTTGCTGAATCTATTTAGCCAGGAACACAACACAATGTCAAACAACAACATCCACACACACACACACATACACACACACTGTGGCAACATGAAGGTCATGGTAGAGCTTGTGGTGTACGTCTGTGTAATTAGCCTGCTAGCTAGTACACGGCAAGTGCCTGGGGTAATACTATTTTGCTCAGATTGGTACTTGTAAGAGAAAAAATAGTACCAAACTTTCTCTTTCCTCACCCCAACTTGCAACTTCAGAGTGTCCAAAATCGTCCTTATCCAGCATCACTAACCCATTGTCTCATAAGCGATTCTAATAGATAAGTTTGACATCATGATTACCTAAATTACCTAGGCAATATTAATTAAATTCAACTCAAATAGAGCACTGAGTAAGCTTGAGCTTGTGCCTAGCTCAAACATATTATTTCAGTCATGTAAAATATCACATGGCATCTACAATGGTGAAACAGGTAACAATCTGCTAAGTGGTCTTGTTAAAACATATCTGATTAGCCCATACAGGTGCCAGATTGTGATTTCATAGATATCAAGTAGCTCTCAGCACTACCTTTTCAATACAGACAGACAAACTGATAGACACTAGAACTTTATATACATAGACATATATATATATAAACATATTATTATATATAGGTATTGCTTAAAAATAACTAGGCAATTTGATACCAAAATAGATATAAACTCACACACTTCCTCTACATGCATGGTGTATAATGCTATGAAAAGAGGAGTGGTGAAGAGTTTGTATGATCCAGAAGAGTAGTGACTGACCTTCGGAAGGAAGAACATCATTTGAATAAAGTCTTCATCGAGAACAGTCCTTCATCAACCTTTCGTCTGCAGAAACATCTAAACACAGAAAGGAAGATGAATACACCAGTACAGGCAATGAGTGGTCTAAAGAGAAGGATCCTATGATAGTAATTCCTTATGAGCAGGGGTGAGTGAAGACATCAGGAGGATCTGCAGGAGGTTCAACATCAAAAGATCGAGAAGAACTCTGAGGACACAACTGAGCAGAGTGAAGGATGTTTTACCAGCTAAATTGCACTCATCTATTGTGTACCCCATCCTGGGAAATACTACATAGGGAAGACGATTAGAAGACTAGAGACCAGAGTGAAAGAACATCAAGATGCCTGTAGAAAGTGAATAAAGAGAAGTCTGCAATTGCTGAGCATGCATGGGATAATGGACATCCTATTTTCTGGGAGGAAGACACCATCTTGGACCAGATCAGAAGACAGGAGTAACTGCTAGTGAAGGAGATATTGCACATCAGCCTAGCACCAAAGTGTGAACGGTTCAATCGAGACTGTGGAATGGACTAGCCTGGCTGCTGGGGAGTGTTGAGGACTCCTCCTCAGGTTGACAATATAAGTTTATAGAATTATTTCAAGCTCATACAAAACAGCCACGACTACAACAACTCGACTCAACTCAACTCAACTCAACTCAACTCAACTGTCTCTCGACTTCCCAGCTGGGGTTCTTAATTAAACTCCCAGCTGGACTATCACGAGACCTAACCACACAATTAACACTTCATTAGTTATTGCATATGCAGGGCAGGCTTGTGCCTGCACTCTGTTCAGTCTAATTAAGCATACACACATTATCTCCTATAAGTCCACTTGCTTATTTACTGTTGTTGTTAGGGATGTTCATCGGGATTCCGCTGGGGATCCCTAACACTCCCCCCCAACCCCTCCTGCAGTGTAGTTGGGACTTCCATATCCGGCCATGCTTGTCTGGACAGTCCATCTGCATTGCCATTCTGTGTCCCTGGCCGGTGATGAACGTGGAAGTGGTATGGCTGCAGTTGTAGAGCCCATCTGGCCAATCGGCCACCCGCGTCCTTCATCTTGTGCAAAACTGTAGACAACTGTGGTCCATCACGATTGTAAATCTCACTCCCGTGAGATAGACGGAGAAGTGTTTGATGCCATCCACAATTGCCAAACACTCCTTTTCCACCGCCGCGTAGTTCTTTTCCCTTGGCTTTAGCTTGCGGGAGAAGAATGCCATGGGGCGGTCTCCATCACTGTCGTTCATCTGGCTCAGGACTGCGCCAATCCCCACATCAGAGGCATCTGTGTGGAGGATGAACTCCTTGCTGTAGTCTGGTCCTTGCAGCACTGGGTCTGATGAGAGTGCCTTCTTAAGGTTGTCGAACGCCTCCTGGTGGGTTTGCAGCCATACCACCTTGTCTGGACATTCTTTCTTTGTCAAATCCGTGAGGGGTGCTGCTATCTTTGAGTAGTCTGGCACAAATCTTCGGTAGTAGCCAGCTAGACCGATAAATGCCCTCACATCTTTCTTCTTTATCGGAGTGTGAAAGTTTAACACTGCCGCAACCTTGGCCAGTCCTGGCTTGACCTTTCCTCTTCCCACTATATGGCCCAGGTAGTTGCACTCTGCCATCGCAAACTGGCACTTCGTCCGTTTCACCGTGAGTCTGCTCGGCTCAGTCTGGCCAGTGCTTCTTCAACATGAGCCATGTGGTGGCTCCACGTAGTGCTGAAGATAACCATGTCATCCATATAGACTGCCGTGTGCTCCGATGTATCTGCGAAGATTGTGGCCATCATTCTTTGGAAGGTGGAGGGAGCGTCCACCAGCCCAAACGGCATGACTTCGAACTGGTACTTGCCGAATGGGGTAATAAACGCTGTCTTCTCCTTTGAATCCTCTGCCACTGGGACCTGCCAATAGCCTTTTGTCAGGTCCAGAGTCGTTATATACTGAGCTCCTGCAAGACCATCAATGAGATCTTCCATTTTGGGTAAGGGGAAACAGATCTGGAGTCATCACCGCATTAAGTTTCCTGAAATCGATACAAAACCGGATCGTCCCATCTTTCTTGGGCACCAGATGGATCGGTGATGCCCAAGGGCTTCTGCTCTCCTTGATCAGACCTGCTCTGAGCATCTTTGCCACTTCATCCTTGGCTGGTTGTATTCTTGCATGGGCCAGCCTGTGTGGTGGAGAGCTGATTGGCCTGGCCTCTCCTGTATTGATCCTTATTTCAGTCATTTGTGTCCTCCCTGGCTGTTCACTGAATATTGCCTGGAACTTGGCAAGGAGAGCTTTTATCTCCTGCTCTTGACTAGTCATCAGGTGCTTTCCGATCACTGTTTCGTTCTCTGTTGTGTTGTTGGACCAGTCGGGGCCTACTCCCTGCTCTTCTTTGGCTGCAAAAAGGCAAATGGCTGATGGGGAATTCCACTTCATGAGTCTATTGATATGGTATTGTTGGACAGGATTTCTGTGGTGATCAGTCCGGACAAGGTAGGTGGTTTTGTTCACATTCGCTGTAACGGGAAATGGTCTTTGCCAATTTGACAGTAACTTTTTGGACGAGGTGTGCAGCATCACTAGGACCAAGTCATCGACTTCAAAGGACCTCTCCACAGTTGTTTTGTCATACCTCTCCTTCATTGCTACCTTTTTTTCACCCTCTTTTTCTTTGGCAATCTCCCAGGCCCCTTCCAACTTCCTGTACATTTCTGTTAAGTAGGTCACTACATTTTCATCCTTTGCTACTGGCTCTTCCCATTCTTCACGTAGGACATCTAGGGGTCCACGGGGATTTCGGCCATAGACAAGCTCAAATGGTGAGTAACCAGTTGACTCATGTGGAAGCTCACGATAAGCGAAGAGTAGGTAGGGAATTGACTTGTCCCACTGTCCTTCAAACTTCTCCACATATTTGCGGAGGCCCTCCTTTAATGTCCGGTTATACCTTTCCACCATCCCATCTGTTTCTGGATGGTATGCAGATATCTTGATGTGGTTGATGTGGAACATCGACATGAAGTTTTCCATCAGGCCACTACAGAAGTTGCTCCCCCTGTCGGTAAGGATTTCTTCCGGAAATCCAACTCTGGCAAAGAATGGCAGTAGCGCCTCCGCCACGTCCTTGCTGGAAGTCTCTTTGAGCGGGAACGCCACAGGAAACCTCGTTCCGTAATCTACAATCGTTAATATGTACCGGTAGCCTTCCTCTGTCATTGGCAGTGGGCCCACCATGTCCATGGCAATTATTTTGAAGGGTTGCGTTATGACAGGTAACGGCTCCAGGGGTGCTTTTCTCATGTGCCCTTGTGCCGTCTTCTGGCACGTCGGACATCTACGGCAGAGATCTGCTACCTCTGCTCTTATTCCCGGCCAGAAGAAACGTCGCATGATTCGGTCAGTTGTTCGATTCCTGCCAAAGTGACCGGCCCATGGAGAGATATGCGCCAGTCGTAGTGTCTTTTCACGATACTGTTGGGGAAGCACCAACTGTTCCACCTCGTCTGTGTGTTTAGGTGGTGTCCATCGCCTGAACAGTAGTTTATTGTTCCAAAAGAACTGTGAGCCTTGTAGTTTTGCTTGTTTTCTCAGGACTTGGAGAGAGGGGTCATCCTGTTGGGCTTTTGAAAGTTGTGGTGCCCCTC